>CM061070.1:22269243-22869243 GCA_030762895.1 Sophora flavescens
CAGATCAGATCTATAAAAAAATGTCTATCCTGAACAATGATGGGACAGTTCAAACAAACAGAATTGACAGTAACTGGCTCAGCAGTTGGGGTTGAAACAATCAGATTATATGGCAAAGAAGAAATAGGCAAATTTGGAAGTTTCACACGATCCATCGAGATAAAAGAATGCGTTGCACCCGAATCAAAAAGTACAGTTAAAAGATTTCCAGCTATATCACATTTTACCTTGCACGAGATCGTCGAAATTTGATGCCTTAGCTCCATTCATAGTATAAACCCTTTCCGTTGTAGTCGGCTTGTTGGCTCTACCGTGATTAACAGTTGGTTCACGCTTTGGTGCTCTGCAATCTTTGGCTAAGTGTCCAGTACGATCGCAGTTGAAACACTTCATTCCCCTCTTTGGGCAAGTATTGGCAAAGTGGCGTGGGTCACCACACTTGTAACATTTCCCTTCTTGGCCTTGATTTTGGTTTCTCTTGCCTCCAGTTCCAGCTCTAGATGTACCGGAACGATGTTGCTGTTGTCTTTGATTGCTGTTGGGTGATTGGTAGTTTGGTTTTCTCTGGTTCTGTTTCCATCTTTGGTTCTATCCTTGAAATTGACTCTTAGGACGAGAGGGTTCTCCAGCATTCCCTTTGGTGTCTCATCCTTTCCGCATTATCTTCACCTTTCTGCACTTTTCCACTAATGCATGAAAGTTCCTGATCTCCAATGGTAGCATCGACTCCTTGATTTCGAAGCGCAGTCCGCCTTTGAATCTTTCACATTTCCATTCTTTGCTTAGGTTGTTCTGGAAGAAGCAGAAATATTTGGCAAGTGATTCAAATATTACCGCATATTCCCCTACAGTCACGTCTCGCTGACACAGACTCAAACTCTTGTTCTTTCTCAGTATGAGCACTCTGGCGAAAGTATTTATCCAGAAACTTGTTACGAAATACCTCACAGGTGATCGTTTGGTGTTCAGTCTCTAACAGTTGCCTGGTGCCTTTCCACCAGTATTCAGCATCTCCTACCAGTTAAAATGTTGCATAAGACACCTTCACTCCTTCCTGTGTATTAACGAGCTCAAAGATATTTTCCAACTCCTTGATCCACAGATCATCTTTCGTAGAATCCTCGTATCCATCAAACTGAGACAGATTCTGACGTCTGAAAGCATTCAGATGCTTTCCCTCAGTAGCTTGCTCAGCCTTCAGCTGCTCCTGTTGGTTCTTGGCAGCCATCGTAGCGGTCTGAAAAGCAATTGCCACAGCCACATCAGCCATTTCCTGGGCGGCGAAGTCCATCCCGCCATTGCCTCTGCCACGACCACCACGTCCACGTGCACCTCCTGGTTCCATATTATGACTGTAACGCACAATCAGTGAGATGGTAACCACAAAAGAAAATATGGCCTGCCGGTTATCACACATTACTTATAAGAAGTAATTCAATCAAGTCTTAGTCACAGAACACACAACATAAACATAATAGTCCTAAACCCAAAGATTCCCGAAAGACTCGACCAGCTCTGATACCACTAATGTAACACCCCAACTTGGGAGTCACATGGTTACCCGTTGCGGAAAAATAAAATCGATTAAAATTCTGGTTACTTTCGAAAAATAGCATTCTCTTAATAATTAAATATTCTCAAAATGGTGATTATATGTATGTATGTATGTATGTATATGTATATATATATATATATATATATATATATATATATATATATATATATATATATATATATTATAAATGGTCAGGGTCTTATAGTACCGGACATTGATAACCCTAAACATAAAAGGGAAAAGTTGTAAGCTAGATAAAGCAAAACGGGGGAAGGTCGGAACCACATATCAAAATACCGTGGCTCTAGGAAGCCAAATACAGTCGGACCAGGATACATTATTCCCAAAAAGGACACCCCTAAGGTGTTCTACAACTAATAACCGTAAAAAGGGACAGTCTGAACATTCCCGCTCCTTGAGGAGTTCCCCGGCGACGCATCCACCACTACTCCACCCTCATCGGGGGAGTCAGAATCATCAAAATAAGGATCGTCGTCAGGATATACTCCGACACATCGTCAAAGTCGTCGTCATAAAGGACATGATCTTTTGGATCGCCTTCAGGGTACTCCTCAGGATCTTCCTCCGGATCCTCTTCAATAGGTGAAGCTGGCTCAACTCCCGGAAGTGGCACTCCTAAGGGTGGGTGCTCATGGCTGTCCCCTCTGTGCCAACACTTGTAGATAATACCAAGGGGGTGGTAGTGACACCCGGACCATTCCTACTATCTGCACTCGCTGCTGTGGTCCCTCTTCCCCGTTTCCTTTCAATTCACTAACCAGCACGCGATATATGGACGCATGGGATCCGGGGAGTATGTTCCATGCCCCCGGATCTCCCGCGTTATCAAAAGTTAGTGTATAATGTCAAAGGGTCTCATGCCCGCATGGTCAGTTTCGATGAAAATATGCAGGACACTTCAATATTCAGGCTCTAAACTTAATCTCACGAGATCCCTTCGTCATTCTAAGAGTTGACCAAACTCAAATCGCCGCCACTTTGGCATCACGGTAAGTGACTAAACATCCATAGCATACTGTCCCATCCCAGGATGCAGTATTCCATGCTCATGGATTTAATAACACATCATCCCATCCCAGGATGTAGTGATACATCGTATTTTGAATACCTGATCATCAAGGCATCACTCCTATCAATGTGAGGCACGTCTGTCTAAAATGCATGTAAAACAATTGTTCTCAATGTTTTTTTTTGTGTTCATTCTCTTTCTTTGTTGAAGATCAAAAGCTAACGACTTTTCATAAATTTTAACATTTTGAAATTATCAACATCAACATCAACACAGGACACGCAGTCCAAGTGCTCAATCACAACACCTTAGACCGATGCACCAGTCAAGACTTGTGGTCATAGAAAACAAATTCCAACTTTTCCACGTTTTATCACAATGTGAATAGGACGCACAGACCACAACAATGTGACACGGATCCAAGATCTACATGTAAGTTATAGAACTCTAGTATTCGACGTCTCGCATACCAGATTCATCTTTGAACATATTTATTCCTTTTCGTTCAGTGAAATACAAATACAAAATGAAACCTCGGTGACTTGTCCAAGCTTGCCAGAATATTTTCAAAAGTATTTTACCAAAATCTTTTCATTGGAAATGCATTTGTAAAACGTTAAGTCATAAAGAAATCCATTTTCCCCTTTAAAAATCCTCTTCTCTTCCAAACTAACTTTAGGACGTTGTCAAATCCTTTCAAATTCTTTTCTAAAATAGTACCAATCATTTTCAAAGGGTTTCCTTCATAAAACATACTTCTTAAAATTATTTTCACTTATACTAAAATTATTTGAATGGAAGAAAGGTTGTTCTCAAGCTTTAAAATATTTTCCACTTAGTTCCCAGAATACTTTCCATTTCATTTTTTTTCTGAAATTGGTAATATACTAAAATTTTTTTTCCTATTTCAAATCTCAACTTCATTTCTTTTAACAAAGAAGCGCTCTGATAAACACAGTTATAGTCAACGTTTCCTCATGAGTCTTTTGAGACTTTTATCTCAATAATTAATTGTGCACTGACAGAGGTCAGGCTTCTCAGACATCAATCAACAGCAGAATAATATTCTCATCAACAACATAACAAATAAAACAGTTCATGCCATATATCCAAATCATAAATCATAATCAAGTAAATCATCAAGCTTAGACATTTAAAGCAAGCAGTTCAGTCATATTAGACAACTCAGTACATCACCAATCATATAGGACAACTCAGTTCATCACAACAATCATGCATACAGTTATTGGAAACATCCCTCATGCTTTCCCCTCTTACTTGAGATCGAGGTATTAGTGCTTCTAGCTTGGGTAGGTTACTACGATCCTCCGTACTCGCTTCACGACAGAAGTCTAAGAATTTCAAACACACAACAAAAGTCAAAAACAACTAAAACATCATCATCTACCTTAGTCCTAGATTCGGCCATGACACAAACATAGGGTTAGACATTTTCAAAATTTATATAACTCATGGATTAATGATCCTTAAGTGTTAGAAGATCATAAACAATGATCATTTTACAAAGATTGAACAAAAATCCCACTAAGCCACTAGCTTAGGGTTTCGCCCTTGCTAGGAAAATGGGGAGAGAAATTTTTGTTTGATGAAAGCTCTTAGATTTGGAATCAAAAGGTACTAAGAGGTTTAAATTCATGATCATATTACAAAAGTTGAAACAAAACTCCCTAGGTCTAAAACCACATAGGTTCGACCATCCTTGGATAAATAGGTTAGAAATTTTTGTTTGATGCAAACTCATAGATAGTGAATTTAGAGATGGTTATGAGTTCATAGAAATTGGTTTCAACTCAAACGGATTTGTCTACAATTTTCTAGAGATTTTAGAAGTTAAAAACAGCTTTAAGAACATCAATGGAAAACATAGAGTAAACTCATGAAATAAATGTAGAACTTGAAAGAGAAGAGTATGAGAGTGTTACCCTTGAAGCTAGGATGAAAAAGTATGAAGAACTTGAAGCTTGACAATGAGTAAAAATGAAAACTTTAAGTGATAGAAACTTGAAATAGTAGGATGAAGAAGAAGAAAACGAGTGAGGTGAAATGGAGTGTGAATATATAGAGGGAGAGAGGGAGTAGTTGTGAAAGAGAGAGAGAGAGGGAGAGAACTTGAAGACCAAGTTTTGGGTTATGCAATGTTTGGTTGGCAAAAAGGAAAAAAAATGGCTTATTTGATTATAAAATAGTAAAATTTGAAAAAGTGTAATTATGACATTTTTTTATTGATGTGACAAAAGGCTTATACCACCATGCTTACTTTTCCAACAAGTTACTTCAATCCTTTCATGTCTCCTATTCTGCTCCATTGTGTATCCGGTTCAAGTTTCTGATCGTATTTCGCTCGAAATAAATATTATAATTTGACCCAGAACAAGGATTTTCGAAAATTCCCAATATTATACAAAACACAACAAAACCACCAACCGTTTCGTTCACCGGTCAAAATTAGGTTTTCTGCTCAGTAAACTTGTACTGGCAGTGAAAATGTAGACCGACTTTCGTCTGAATTTTCAACCGAAAATTTAACTGTGACTTCCTACGGTAATAGAACACAAGAAAATGATTTTAGTTTATTTAAAATCACTCTCTGGATTTTACCAAAAATAAATATATAAACACATGTATTTACTACTACAGAAAGACACATTAATCGGGGCGTTACATTAACCACTTTAGTTAGTTAACAGATAAGATAAACAAATGACTAAAGAGACAAGGATAGAGATAATGATTGACACAACTATTTTATCTTGGTTCACCCCTTAAAAACAGGGCTACGTCCATTCCCCGCCAGCACCAAGTTTTCTCCACTATAATTGATCAGGTTATAGAATTCAAGTATTCTTTGCACAAATAGCCTCTCCAGGCTCCAAGACAGGTATTGTTTGCACATCTAGCCTCTTCATGCTCATTCAAATTTGTTTGAGAAAGGATTGTAATAAATACAATTTGCAAGTCTTTCACTAACACTTAGAAAAGTGAATTAAATGTGAAGTAAAGAATGCAAAATAACTTCAAATGGTTGAAGAATACAGATTGAAAGATTGAAGAAATAAATGCGCCGAGTAATGGCTTTTTTAATGTTGTGTTATATATGTCTTCATCTTCAATGACTTCTCTATTTATATGCTTCAATCATATTTAATCCGTTAGAGACATCCCTTCAGACTTTTGGCTTTGAGTTGAGCTCCATAATAATAGAGTCGTTCTGGGCAATCATTTAATGCATAGGAACGTTGGTTGTACTCTAATAGTGATAGGCATTGCTTTATGCTTTGTGCAGCAACCAAATCAGAGATGTTCAGGTTGCTTTTGTACTTTACTGAGCATAATTCCTTTTTCGTGCAACTTCCAGATGTACTTGGGAATAAAGCATAATTGGAATCACTATTTTTCTTGACTTTCATGGTTGCTTGAGTGTTTGACCTTCTGAAGTTCTTGATCCTCGTGAGAGAAAGTTTCAATAATATCTGACTGAATATACAGCTCTTAAATGTTCCTCTGTCCTTGCGTATTCCTCATCGAAGGACCACAGATAGGTGAGAGCTTCATTAGACAAGTTTTATGTAGACAGACAACAATCAAGTCAGCAGACATGTTGACTTTACTTATTAGACAAGTGTTCTCCATGTTTGATCTAGAGTGTCTTAGGGCAGACAAGTGATAAACATAATTGAGAAGATAATATGCACACTAGGTAGACAGGTTAGCAACCAAGATTTTGTATGATATGTTTGTCAAACCCAATTAAATTATGAAAAAAACTATCTTTATACAAAAATGATTTTCAGGGAAACTTATTTGATAAAAACGATTTGATTGTTTTAAGTGTAAGTTTTAATGCATAGTTATTATAAAGTTTCTTTTATACTATCAATCAATCACATATACTCACGTATGTTTTTTAAGGTAGTTATTGTAAAAGTTAAACACTTTTTTATTATTATATGTTAATATATGATTAATTGAAGGTGTAAAAAAACTTTACATTGAAATTAAATCCTTGTCTTGAAACCAAAATCCCCCCCCCCATCTTTGTCTCTACAAAATTAACTACCAAATAAATATTGTAATTTATTAAATAAATAGATTCATACATTTTTTTGTAAGTTACTATGTAAAAGTGATTTTTTTACAAAACTCAAACAAGAAAAATTATCTTAAAATCACTATTAAGCAAACATATCAAAAACATAAAATTAATTCTATTGTTACAATCAATTATAATAATAATTTATTATATATACCAACAGGGGTTGACACATCTGGTCAAGTCTTCCGCTCACATTAACTGTGACTTGGGTTCGATTCCTAAATCACCCTTGTTGATAGACAATATGTAAGTTCCACTATAAATCATCGTCAAGATTGGTGGTATTCCATAACCTTGCTAGGGAGCATAGATTCTCCCAATCTAAACTTTCTCTGTATATAAAAAAAAAATCATTCACTACTACAGAAAAGGGCTTTAATAGTGCTCTTTTTTTCCTTTATAGCGCTTACAAGCGCTATCTATTCACCCGCTACTAAAAGTCAAAAAAATAGGTAGCGCTTAAAAAAAAACGCTATTGAAAGTGGGAATTGGTAGCGCTTCCTTGGGAAAGCGCTATTTAAAGTTACAAATAGACATATATTGCATATACTTTAGACAGTGTTTCCTTGAGAAAGCGATGTCTAAAGTATGCAATAGATAGCGCTTTCTTGAGGGAGCGCTGTCTATTTATAACTTTAGACAGCGCTTTCTCAAGGAAGCGCTACCCATTCCCTTTTTTTTATTATTCATTTTGTTTTTCTACATTTCCCACCTGCACTCAGCAATACACACATTTTATTGTTGATAAATCAAATTTGTATTGAAAGAGTACTAGAAGTACTCAAAAACAGCCACACATATATATTGTACAAAGTTTACATACAATATTGGTAAGTATATAGAAACCAAACCAAATATCAAAATAATGCATATTATAACCAATTAACTAATATACTTTAACATAATTCATAGTAAGGCTTACACATAACCAATTCTAATATTTAAGTCCATAAACCAAAAGGTCGCTAACCTATACTAGACAATAACCATGCACTACTAAAATAGAGTTCATATAAAAGACTTGATGGCCTTGCTGTGAATAAAGCTGCAAGAATCCACAAAAGCAAAATCTCAAAGGATCATCCAAAAATAAAAGGCCTTCAGGATTTTATTTTACACAATTGTATCAAAAGATGGAGGAACCAAATCCTTCATTTTCAACAATTATGGAGAATCAGAAAGAAAAGCATGCAATGAGTGACAATTGTATAGAAATAAAGGCAACCCAGGATCAATGTTCTTCACATAAGAGAAGTCTTGAGTTGGTAAGCCTGTTAAAACGATAAAAATTCCCATGAGTTGGAGAAAACAACCATCACCTTCAGAAAAATTGAAAGTCAACATAATGCTTGAAAAGTGACAATTTCATAGGCAAAACCTATGATTTATGGCACAGATAGTACCAATTTCAAGCATTATGAAAAATAGAGTTCATATAAAAGACTTGAATAGGCATAACACAATGTCAAATTTAAAATGCTGTACATCATTGTCACATTAGTGTTTCTAACTCATACTAATAGTTATTCCAAAGACTGACCAAATAGTTGTTTAGAGAGAGATTCTTTAATTGTAGTGTTCTTGCACCCAAATATGACGCCGCCAAGTTGATTCTTCCTCAAATTTCTGTCACATGCAGAAGTGGAAGCTGAATTTGGAGAGAAAGGTGCAGTTCCACTGAAATGAAAAGTTTGTGTTTTCTTGCATGCTCCCATCCTAGCATAAGAGGAGAAAA
Organism: Sophora flavescens; assembly: GCA_030762895.1. Lineage (NCBI taxonomy): Eukaryota > Viridiplantae > Streptophyta > Magnoliopsida > Fabales > Fabaceae > Sophora > Sophora flavescens. The sequence goes on from CM061070.1 coordinate 22,277,678, forward strand.
GGTTATTTCACAGACATTCTATGGCAATATTGAAATCATAAGGAAATGCAAAGTTATCAAAATGCTGATAATGCATCTCAAAACACACAAACATATTTAAACAAGAAAAAACTTTGGAAAGTAAAACAATTTTTCATTTGGGAGGGGGTGGGGTTGGATTAAAAAGAAGGATAGACTAATAATATGCATACACTTCACACAAATATCATTGTAAGAGTTGAATAGAAGTTCAATTCAAGCATTAACTAGGAATCCCTTTAACACAGTATTCAGTCCAAGTGTCCAACACCTGATCAAGAAAAATCAACAAATAGAGAACAAAAAAGGAAGCTTTTTTACCCAGTACAGCAAAGTGATCTTAGAACACATTCCAATTCTCAAGACTCATTAAAGAAGCAACACTAGAATAGCATATTTGATTGAATAAAACTCCACTAGAACTAAAATCATGGCTAAATCCTTTTGAACATATTGACCAACATTTTCTACTTGACTCCTAAAACTATCCCCAAGAATAAATAAGAAGTCCATTAGTAGAAATACAGCAGAACACTTCTTTCCCTTTACATTTAGCCATAATTAGCATGAATTGAATTGAAAATGAAAGCTCAAGTAAGAACGGAACATCGAATATGACAGTCCCTTATCTGCCATCAAGTGAGCGATGGACGTTGAGGAACTCAAATGGATGCTTCCACTGAGGGCAAGTAACTTTCTGAGTGTATGTGGCCCAACGAAGGATGCATGTCACACTACAAAACATAAATAAGCTCATTCACAAAAAAAGTACATAACAAGAAACTTACAAAAAAAAAAGGTTTTCATTTTCTAAAAACAAGACAATTGTGCATCTACTATAGCTAAAAAACAACATCACAATTTAAGTGAAATCAACAAATGTACATTACTTATATAATATATCAGAAGAAGAAAATATCATTCCAATTTCATCATATCAGGTGAGATGGGAATTACTCCAATGGGGCCAACTTGTTTCCACTTGTTAGAGATATGCAGCAAGCATGTAACCCTAGGTGCAAAATACTACACAATAGGACAAAAATGTCTACTGGCCGAGAATGAAATACTACAGACATGAATCCAAGCATGCAACTCTAGCTGCCCCTGAAATTTCAATGGAAAAAGAACATGTTTTTCCCCCATAAATTAAATAGAAAAGAGATAATTGAGACAAACCAGTAAGCATGGTAGCAACCTGTTACAAGAGCCTTTTCCTGAAGCAGTATCTTATCCAAGCAAATTGCACATACTCCCTCATGTTTCCCATATTCACTCTGATCATCATTAAACAAGAACAACATCACCAAAATCAGAATACTTAAACCACCGATATTCCCCACAAAATAATAACCCAACCAAAGCAACAAATAAAATCAACACCTGGGGTTTGAGTGAAAGATCCTGAAGATCGATGAAATGGGGTGTAACCCAATAACACAAAAACTGCAAAACGAAATGGAAAATTCAAAAACAGAACAAAAGGTTCACTGTGCTTATTATAATTAAGAAATGGGAAAATAAAAAGTCACAGCATTTTGCATTCCTACATTTTCTAGCGTACCAAGCAAAATGAATGCTCAACAGAGAAGAACATTGATCCTGGGTTGCCTTTATTTCTGTTCAACTATTCATAAATTGTACTTCATCACTTACCAACTGTACAGTTAAAACTTTCGCATGAGTTCCAAATGTAAACTACAAGAAGAAAAGCTCCACAAGATTGTGCGAACCAAAATGTAAAGTACAATTTGTGCTTCAAGTTTACTTCATCAATCATGATCTCGTTGTGTATAATCAAAGGGTAACAGCTATCATGGTAATGAGGGACTGTAAATTGAAGTACACGGTCCAAGTGAGCATAAGCAAAACAAAACCTTCTAGATCATGCTTTTTTTTCTTTTTAATACAAGATCCTGCTTATTAACTGAGGATAAAGTAGAGAAGGCCAAGGGGGACCAAACCATTAGCCCTGTTCCAATAAAAAATTACCTTAAGCTGAACAAATGATCAACATGATAAAAATACCTTTTACATTCAAATAGCAACCTTCCCATTTATTTTATTTTTTCTGGTGCAGCAATAAATATTCACAAGCCTAATAGTAGAACCAGCTGTTTTATTATACACTTGACTTCACCCTTCTCTAGCAACAATCACTCCCAGATAATTCTCTCAAACTCCATGAATATATAGTTTGGAGTTGAAAGTTGAAAGTAGAAAACGTAATCAAATTTTAGGGTAATAAATATCCAGCAAGGGATTCGCAAACATAATCTAAGCTTAATAATCCTCTCAGCCCTCAACAAATTGAGTTCATCATTCAGAACATGTTTCTTTCCTTATAACTAATAGTAATTCGTATAATAAAAATGATCAGCAGATCCTGATCAGTAAGGAAGCAATCAAGAAACCCTAGAAAAAGGAAACGCAAAAGGGATCGGGGAATGTAAACGTAAAATAGAGAAACTTGAAAGAGAGGAAGCAAACCTGGTTGGGAAGCTCGCAATCCTCTGTTTAGTGCCCTTAATCGCAGCCTCGCAAGCTCGCTGGAGCTCTGAATCGTCAACGCTTGGTTTTGTCATTTTCTTTTTCTCTCTAATCTTAAACCAAATATTTGGAAGGAGAAGAGCAGCAACAAACGAGGACGAGCGGTATAGTGGTGAGGACGAGGGCGGCAGCGGCGGCAGCGTAGAAGAAGATGCACAATGAGGAGAGTCTCAAACGAGAAGGATGCACAAATGAGGGAGACGGTGCAAACGAGAAGGTTGTAGTGAGTGGTGACTGAGAGTAGCTAGGTCGCTATCTTAGATAATGAATAGACAGCGCTTCTTTAAGGAAGCGCTATCTAAGGGTTCAAAATAGATAGCGTTTCCTTAAGGAAGCGCTATCTATTCTAACCTATCAAATTTTAATAGCGCTTCCTTGACGAAGCGCTATCTTATTCCTAACTTAAGATAACGCTTGCTTGAGGAAGCTTTATTAAAAGTCTTCCGTCTCCTTTTCAATAGCGTTTTAGTAAGAAACGCTATTAAATGTGCGCTACTAAAACCATTTTCTGTAGTAGTGATTCTATATGTATAATTTGTTGAAATATCATTATATAGGTATAATTTGCTAAAATAGCCTATTTTCTGCAGTTAATTCAAACAGTCTAAAGTAGTTTTTTTTTTTTTGTGTGGAACTGCTCTAAAGGAGTTGTTTGTGCTATGTTTTAGAACACGAAAAATAAAAAAGTATTTTTCAATTAAAAATATATGCCTAAAACTTTTAGTATAATTTGATAAGTTTTTTTTTAAAAAATATAGCCAACGAAGGTTGGTCCGATTGGTAAGGATACGGTTCATAACCCACAAAGTCGTGAGTTCGAATCCCACTGTCGATGTGAGAACCTCATTGGTGGGTAATCTGTAAGTACCTCTGTAAATGTTCTTTGAGCTATGAGGCCTGCCCTGGCCTTGGTGAGCCCCCGGGACCCAACTCACCTAAACTTTTTCTTACCAAAAAATAAAATAAAAAACTACAACAATATAATTCTTAGTGCCTTCATTTTCAATATATATATATATATATATATATATATATATATATATATTGATTTTGAAAATAATAAAAATCATATCATAAAAATGTATTTTTCAAAACTTTTCCAAGCTCACCGTAATTCCTTATTTTATTTTTAGAAACTACTATTTGTTTTGGACAAAAGTAATTTAGGCAAAAGAGCAATTTTTGAAAATAATAAAAAAGTATATTATAAAAATATATTTTTCAAAACTAATTCATGGACACATTAATTCCCGTTTCTTTTTTTTAGAAACCACGGCTTGTTTTGAATAAAATTTATTTTGACATCTTGTTTGGTAATAGGATGAAGACGTTTACAAGAATTCACTTTTAATATGTTATTGTTGTAAAGTTTTTTACACCGATAATTAATTATGAATTATCATTAGTGTAATTTTTAGAATAATTATGATAAGTGTAAAAAAATTGATTATGTGTCCCTTTATAATTATTAACGTATAAAAAAACTTTAAACTAGCAATACGTTCCAATTAAATGTTTGAGATTATTTTTCATATGCCTCAAAAGTTTTTTTTATAATTTACTTATAATATTAAGTTACTTGTTAGCATTCTTCAAAATAAAATACACATTTTAGCTAAGCAACAAGGAGCTAAAAGAACACATTCGTGTCTGGGTTGTGGATCATACGCCATCCGAGGTCTCTCAGGCGCTACTTGCTGATGCGATGGCCTTGATGTTTGCTAGAGTGTAGCTTTTGTTTCTTTGCCTTTCATTTCATTTTTATCAATTATCAATTCATATTATTTTTTTTTAAGTTTTATACAATTCAAACTACATCCTAAAAAAAAATACAATTCAAACTACACATATTATTTTAAATTTTCTTATATATCCAAACAGAAAACATTTATCATAATTGATATAGAAAACTAATTATACAAATAATTATTAAATAATATTTTTCACATCTAATTCAAATACACCCTCTGATTAAGTCAAGTGGTTTTTTAATCAAGTCAAATACATATTCTTAACCAGTATCCTCTTCTTTTTTTCTTTTTTTTTTTTAACAGAAACCAACTCATATCATATCATTAATTTTTTTTCATTAACAATAGAGCACGCAATACATTCGGTAATATTATCACAAATTTGGAGAATAATAATATATGTAGCCATCACTAATAAAGAGTGAGCAACTAAATGGATTTTCCTCCTATCAAACTCTACCAAAGAACTGTTAACATAAGATGATAAAAGACTCCTTCAATTTGAAATAACAGCCCTATAATTAGCTTGATCCTCTTGAAGGAGACCTAGGACTTCCTCTTTTTGCACCTGAAGTCTGGGAGAGTAACTATAAAATTTAGCTATAAAGAAATATCCTTCATCATCACGTAAATTGTGATCAAAGTCGATGCTTCGGGCTACCTGCAAGAAAGACTCAATGCACTGTCAATTGTCTTCGACTTTATTTGCATAAACTAAAAAAAACCAAAATTAAAAAGAGAAAACGACAAAACGCATATGGCCGATAATACTAAACGAGGTATTTGTGGATAGAAACTGCACACAAGTTACCCATGCCTCGGCAGTTCCATTTAAGGAAACTTATGTCTTCTGGCAGACTTGGGAACCAAAACCTACCAATAAAAAATGAAGAGAAATGGAGAGAAACAATTCCATCATCTTCTTCATCCAGCAACGATAGACTTTCACAAATGGAGAGAAAAACATAGCTCTCACAAGCGGAGAGAAAAACATCTTAACCACTATCCTTAGAGCATTGTTTAACATTTTTTTTATAAAAAAGATTGATTGATATGAATGCCGAGTTTAACTTTGTAACATCCTTGATGTTCCCCACAAACCAACACGGATCTTTTCAGCATGCTTTGTCCCCACTCACACGCTTCCTGGGAAAACTTCCCAGGAGGTCACCTATCTCAGAATTGCTCCAAGTCAAGCATGCTTAACTGTGGAGTTCTTAAGTGATGAGCTCCCGAAAAGAAGATGCATCTTGTTAGTATAGGTAGTATCAATCAATTCATATAAGCCATCTTCAATTGTATAGTCTCGTACCTACACAATCTCAGGACCCCTCTCATTCCGGTGTGTAATCGGTTCATTCATGTGTCCCTCCGCCTAGAAGCCTGCCAAGAGCCGCTCCTTGTCCGTACCTTCTTGCACCGACGACCACTCCCCGCCCTCGTCAGCCCTGGGTGTCACATGCCCACCAACTTCCGCTTGGTTCGTCCCCAAACCACACCGTACTGGAAGAGGTGCCGCTCTAATACCATTTGTAACATCCCCGACTACTCTATGGATTGAAGAATGTCCCCACAAACCAACATGGATCTTTTCAGCGTGCTTTGTCCTCACTCATACACTTCCTGAGAAAACTTCCCAGGAGGTCACCCATCCCGTAATTGCTCTCAGTCAAGCACGCTTAACTGTAGAGTTCTTAAGTGATGGGATCCAGAAAAGAAGATGCATCTTGTTAGTATAGGTAGTACCAATCAATTCATATAAGTCATCCTCAATTGTATAGTCCCATACCTACACAGTCTCAGGATCCCTCTCATTTTGATGTGTAATCGGTTCATTCATGTGTCCCTCCACCTAGAAGCCTGCCAGGATCCGCTCCTTGTTCGTGCTTTCTTGCACCGGTGACTACTCCCCGCCCTCATCAGCCCTGGGTATCACAAACTTTTTTTTTTTGCAATTAATAATCAACGACATTTTTTTATATATATAAAGTGATTTTTTTTTTACATCTTAAACAAAACTGATCAATGACCATCATCAAATTATAGTTCATTAGACATACACATATATATATTTTTGTAACCATGATATAGGTGCGGAGTATCCCCCACTGTTGGTAGTGACTAATCTCCGTCGGGGAACTTGTTAGGCACACAAGGTGAGTTCTCCCCTCCCAACAAGGTTTTCTTCATACGCAAGAGTCAGGATTCGAGACCACTTGCTTAAGGTGTCCAAGTCCCTTACTACTTGGACCAACCACAAGTTAGACACATATTTTATTCCAACACAATATAAATAATTCAAACACAAACATTTTTGGGAAAGTTTTTTTTTCATGTGGAAACAACTTAATTTTTATTTTGGAAAAAAAATAGTGTTTGGATTTAATACAATATATTTGTCTAACCTGATTAGACTATGAAAAAAAAAACAATCTTTATGAAAAATGATTTTCAGTAAAACTTATTTAATAAAAACCATTTGATTGTTTTCGGAGTTTAGTTTTAATACATAGTCATTATAAAGTTTTTTTTGGGGTTAAATTATAAAGTTTCTTTTATACTATGAATTAATCACGTATACTAACGTGTGACTTTTAAGATAGTTATTATGAATGTTAAGCATTTTTATTATATGTTAATATATGATTAATTGAAATTGTAAAAAATCTTCACATTAAAAATAAATCCTTATTGGGAGTTATTATAAGGTGGATTGTAACGCCCCGCCCCCCTAGGGCATTACTACGTAACACAAGCAGAAGTAAATTAAAAGATAATTTGTTGGTTGCTTTCGGAAAATTTGTTTTCTTTTAAGTCAGAAAACTGGGGTATAAAATTTTCTTCTATAAGGATAACTCTGAAATCCATCATACATACATTTAAAACGTAAAGTCACGTTCGTAAAAAAGTTACCATGACATACAACATTTCTCTAAGTACCACTTTCGAAAGAAAAATTCAAAGTACAGATGGATGTATATAACACTACATTTACCGACCTCTCTAGATACACAACCCAACTCAGACTCCTAAGCTGGTCATTCTATCAAATATTCATTGGAGAGACCCCCACTCAGAATACTTTCCCAACCTCTAACACTAGGTCTTCAAGTGACTTAGAAAGACTCCTCTGCAACATCGGTACTGGAGTACCAAGGTACTACAGCAAAACCCGAATAGACCTGATATAACTGTAAGAGTGAGATACCATCATAAGATATATCCCACAACAACCGTATACATGATACATACATCACATAATCAAATAAGCAATTAAATCATGCATATACACAATATAACAGTGTTATATCAAAGGGTCTCAAACCCGCACACTCAATCTTTGAAAATATGCATGGCACTTCAATATCAGGCTCTAACTTAATCTCCGGAGATCCCAACATCCTCAAATTAGTTGATCAGGCTCGATACACCGTCTCATTGGCTAGCTAAGCACAACGATAATACACCATCTCATTGGCCATTTAGGCACAACGATTATGCACGCTGTCTCATTGTCCATTTAGGCACAACGATACACGTACACCATCTCGTTGTCCATTTTAAGAACAACGATAATACACCGTTACATGATACCATTCCTGTTAGGTCTCACATTAAAACCACGTCGGGCACGTCTGCCGTAAATGCAAATGTAAAACATTTAGTTCTCGATGTTTGCTTTGTGTTCGTTCTCATTCGCTGTCGCGGCTCAAAGCTTCATTTCTCCATCACTTGAAAACTTAGAAGCATAGGACACACAGTCCGAATGCTCAATCACAACACCCGAGACCGATGCACCAGTCCTAGGCTTGTGGTCGTAGAAAACAACATTCACCTTTAACAACGTTCATCACAACGTGGTTAGGACACACAGTCCACAACAATGAAATTAGAACGCACTGTCCTCGATTTCGAGAATTGGACTCTCAGTCCAGAACATCATGAATAGGACCCATGGTCCCGATTTAACACCGATCCAAGATCACGTGCGTATAACTGAATACTAGTAAAACCCGAAGAGACCTGATATAACTGTAAGAGTGAGATACCATCATAAGATATATCCCACAAAAACCATATACATGATACGTACATCACATAATCATATAAGCAGTTAAATCATGCATATACACAATATAACAGTGTTATATCAAAGGGTCTCAAACCCGCACAGTCAATCTTTGAAAATATGCATGGCACTTCAATATCAGGCTCTAACTTAATCTTCGGAGATCCCAACATCCTCAAATGAGTTGATCAGGCTTGATACACCGTCTCATTGGCTACCTAAGCACAACGATAATACACCGTCTCATTGGCCATTTAGGCAACGATAATACACTGTCTCATTGGCCATTTAGGCACAACGATTATGCACGCCGTATCATTGTCCATTTAGGCACAACGATACACGTACACCGTCTCGTTGTCCATTTTAAGAACAACGATAATACACCGTCACATGATACCTTTCCTGTTAAGGTCTCACGTTAAACCCACGTTGGGCACGTCTGCCGTAAATGCAAATGTAAAACATTTAGTTCTCGATGTTTTCTTTGTGTTCGTTCTCATTCGCTGTCGCAGCTCAAAGCTAACGACTTAATCATCATTTCTCCATCACTTGAAAACTTAGAAGCATAGGACACACAGTCCGAATGCTCAATCATAACACCCGAGATCGATGCACTAGTCCTAGTCTTGTGGTCGTAGAAAACAACATTCACCTTTAACAACGTTCATCACAACGTGGTTAGGACACACAGTCCACAACAACAAAATCAGAACGCACTGTCCTCGATTTTGAGAATTGGACTCTCAGTCCAGAACATCATGAATAGGACCCATGGTCCCGAATTAACACTGATCCAAGTTCACGTGCATATAATTGAATACTAGAGGCGACGTCTCTTGTATAATAATAGTTCACCAAAACCATTTCAACATTTAAAACAAGTACTTTAAGTTAATGAGCTTTTGGAAAAGAACACCAATCCCTTCATCTTCAAAGCTTATTAAGGTATTTAATCCTTATAACAGTTGAGCACAGACACAAGTCTGGCTTAGCAAACGTTCAATCAACAGCAGTATATATTATCAGTTCAATGCTAATATCACAGTTGAAAGCAGTTCATCACATATATGCATTATAACATTTAGAACAAGCACAGTTCAACATCAGATAATAGCATAACAGTTCAAGTACATTAGATAACCAAGTAAGCTCAATCAACATATAAATATCCAGTTAAACACATACACACATGCATACAGTTATTGAATATCTTTAGGAAATCCCCTCTTACCTCACGTCAGATTTAAGAGTTTTGGATTTGAAAAAGAAGGTTCACGAACGTCCTCGCTTCTCCGGTGATGGAAGTCTAAGGTTACCAACATAAAATCATGAGTTAAAAAAAAAGAAATCAACTCGAGAACACTAACCACAAGGTATAGGTTCGGTTCATACAATAAACTAGGATTGGGGGTTTCCGAAATTTATGCGACTCTTGGATTTATGATCCTTAAGTGCTAGAAGTTCATAAACAACAATCTTTTAACAAAGTTGAATTAAAAATCCCACTAAGTACTTGACTTAGGGTTTCGTCCAAGCATAGATAAATAGGCTTGGAATTTCTAAACTTTCCAATCTCTTTAGGTTAGCATCCATACATAGTAAGGAGCTTGAAACCATGATCATTTTGGAAAACAAAACTTAAACACCATTGCCTTAAAACTCATTGGTTTTGGTCTTTACATAAAAATAGGGTAAAATCTTTAAACTTTACAATCACTTAGACATAGCATCCTTTAACATAAAGGAGCCTTGGTCCATGATCATCTTGGAATAGAACTCAAATACAAGTCCATACAAGCAAAGTTAAACAAAACCCACCAAAACCAAAAAGCATGGTTTCGGCCTCCCCAAGAAAATAGGGTTAGAAATTTTTGTTTTACACAAGCTTTTAGTATGTTGTAGTAGGAGTAAAAATAAGAACACAAAAATTGGTTTCAACTCAAACGGAGTTTTCTACCATTTTTAAGAGATTTTAGAAGTTTGAAAGCTTAAAGGAAACTTAAAGCAAAACTATGAACATAAAGACAAGAACTTGAAAAATAAACAACATAGAATCATTAACCTCAACAATATGAAGAACTTTGATGAAGAACTTAAAGTAAAAAGCTTGATAAAAAGATGAACTTTAGAAGAGAGAAGAAGAAGAAGAAATGTAATAAGGTGTAAAGGTGAGAAAATGGAGGAAAAGTGGTGAAGTGTGGAAATGAAGAGTATTTATAGAGAGTGAGAGAGAGTGGCACGGTTTTGGAGAGTAAGAAAGAATAGAAAAAGAATGTTTGCTTGTAGGGAAAGAAAGAAGGTAAGGTGTGGTAAGGTGGAGGTATGGTGTGGAGGTAAGGTTGGAGAGAGGATGTAAGAAAAGTGAGATTTTGAAAAAAGTCAAGATTTACTTTTTGAGGTGTGTCATAACCTTCACATCAAGTCACTTCATCCTCTTGATGATCTGCTCCATTGCGTACCAGATGACTTCCCCGATCGTATCTCCCGACGATTTCGCCCGGGAAATCCCTAAGATTTGACCCCGAACAAGATTTTTCGAAAAACTCCAAACCCACACAAAACATCATAAAAACACTAACCGTCTCGTTCACGATTTAAAATTTGGTCTCTAGCTCAGTAAACTTGTACTGGCCGTGAGAACGCAGACCGGCTTCCGTCTGAATTTTCAACCGAAATTTTTACCGTAACTTCATATGATATAACAACACAAGAAAATGATTTTAGTTTGATTAAAATCATCCTCCATGTTTTATCTAAAATAAACACATTTAAATATGTATTTACTGCTACAGAAAGCATAGGAAAAATAGGGTGTTACAATACTACCCCTCTAAAAAGAATTTCGTCCTCGAAATTACGTAACTTGAAACTAAACAGGATCTCTCACTATCAAGATCATACTATCAGAAGAAAGTTTCTAAAAGAACTTCATCGATCCAAAAGAATACAGAAACATCCAGTTTATGAAGATCCTTTAGTATATTCAGGGAGGTAAAAATATATGTTCGGTACACGTTTACAATCATGAACCTAAAAAGTTCCTCCTTTCACTAGAATTTCCTAGTCAGCAATTTAAAAGAGCAACAGTTTGATAAGAATTCAAACTGAATCACCTCCACCAAAAGTAAAAGTGATTAGATTAAGTTTCATCATGAAACTTCTTTTATAAACATACCCATCCCGTGCAACAACAAGGCAATCCACAACTCTAGGAAAAGAAAGATTGGATCCAAAGTCTAAATTGACCATAATAGTCAAAAAGAGAAAGGAACTGGAATAAATTTCTTAAAGAGACTTTCATTCCCGAAAGTCATAAGAAACATACATTCACTGGAACGACTAGTATCGTAGGGGACCCTAGAGAGTCAAATACTTAAGGGTGTCAAAACACGATTATACTTAGAATCCTATTACAACTTAGAATTATAGACTACTGTCATAAGACCTTCAAATTGTACACTACTTCTGTCGTAAAAGATCATCATATTGTGAAGCTCCAGCGCCAGCCGTGGTGTAAACTCTTCCCTTTGCCGTGGGTCTATCAGTTCCTAAGGTGTTGACAGCCCTTTCAAACCTTGATGCATTACAATCTCTTGACAAGTGTCCTATTTGTCCACACTTATAACATTTCGTTCCCTTGCATGGGCAAACATCAGGCATGTGATATGGGTTTCCACACTTGTAACATCTTCTAAATTGGCCTCAGTTTTGGTTCTGTTGGCCTCCACTTCCCGATTCAGAATTATCATAACGATGCTGTTGTTGATTCTGGTCATTCCCTTGTGGTCGGAAGTAAGGTTCCCTCCAATGCGGCTTCCTTTTTTATTCTGATTTTGATATTGGTCTTTGGAATGAGTGGGTCCTGCAACAGTTTCTCTGTTGCCTCTTGCATTCGTCATTAGTTCCACTTTTCTACACTTCTCTACTAAGGCTTGGAAATTCCGGATTTCCAATGGCATCACAGATTCCTTGATCTCGAAGCGAAGACCGGCTTCGAACATTTCGCACTTCAACTCCTCATCGGGGTTGTTCTAGAAAAAGCGAAAATATTTGGCAAGGGACTCAAACCTTGCCGCATATTCCCCCACTGTCATGTCCCGCTGACTCAGCCTCAGGAATTCTTGCTCTTTCTCTGTGCGAGCACTCTAGGGAAAATATTTGTCCAGAAATTTGTTGCGAAATACTCCCCAAGTGATTTCCTGATGCTCAGCTACCAGCAGTTGTCTGGTGCACTCCCACCAGTATTCAGCATCTCCAATAGTTGGAATGTTGCATAAGGCACCTTTGCTCCCTCTGGGGTGTGCACCAGCTCAAAGATATTCTCCAGCTCTTGAATCCAAAGATCAACCTTTATTGGATCCACGTCTCCATCAAACTGCGATGGATTCTGACGTCGGAAAGCATCCAGATGCCTTCCCTCTGCAGCTTGTTCTGCCCTCTGTTGCTCCTGTTGGTTCTAGGCAGCAGCATTAGCCGTCTGAAGAGCTATGGCAGCAGCATTAGCCGTCTGAAGAGCTATGGCAGCAGCAACGTCAGCCAAAGCTTGGGCAGCGAAGTCCATCCCGCCATCATAATTCGCATTCATGTTGGTACGACTGCCAATAGGACCACGTCCACGATCGTGTCCATGTCCTCGTCCATGTCCACCTTCTGGTGCTGGTTCCATAACTGACCTGCCGAACAAATCAGTCAGGTCACAACCATAAAATGAAACTTGTAAAGTTGTATCAACACACATTACTTCTAAGAAATAATCCAAATAAAAGTTAATTCAGAGAAAACACAACGTCAACACAACAGACCTATTTCCCAAAGATCCCGAAAGACTCGACCAGCTCTGATACCTCCTGTAACGCCCCCCTTAGGGCATTACTACTAACACATGCGTAAGTAAATTAAAAGATAATTTGCTGGTTGCTTTCGAAAAATTTGTTTTCTTTTAAGTCAGAAAACCGGGGTATAAAATTTTATTCTATAAGGATAACCCTGAAATCCATCATACATACATTTAAAACATAAAGTCACGTTCGTAACAAAGTTACCATGACATACAACATTTCTCTAAGTTTCCACTTTCGAAAGAAAAATTCAAACTACAGATGGATGTATATAACATTACATTTCCCGACCTCTCTAGATACACAACCCAACTCAGACTCCTAAGCTGGTCATTCTATCAAATATTCATTGGAGAGACCCCCAATCAGAATACTTTCCCAACCTCTAACACTAGGTCTTCAAGTGACTTAGAAAGACTCCTCTGCAACATCGGTACTGGAGTACCAAGGTACTACAGCAAAACCCGAAGAGACCTGATATAACTGTAAGAGTGAGATACCATCATAAGATATATCCCACAACAACCATATACATGATACATACATCACATAATTATATAAGCAGTTAAAACATGCATATACACAATATAACAGTGTTATATCAAAGGGTCTCAAACCCACACAGTCAATCTTTGAAAATATGCATGGCACTTCAATGTTAGGCTCTAACTTAATCTCCGGAGATCCCAACATCCTCAAATGAGTTGATCAGGCTCGATACACCGTCTCATTGGCTATCTAAGCACAACGATAATACATCGTCTCATTGGCCATTTAGGCACAATGATAATACACCGTCTCATTGGCCATTTAGGCACAACGATTATGCACGCCGTTTCATTGTCCATTTAGGCACAACGATACACGTACACCGTCTCGTTGTCCATTTTAAGAACAACGATAATACATCGTCACATGATACCTTTCCTGTTAAGGTCTCACGTTAAAACCACGTCGGTCACGTCTGCCGTAAATGCAGATGTAAAACATTTAGTTCTCGATATTTTCTTTGTGTTTGTTCTCATTTGCTGTCGCAGCTCAAAGCTAACGACTTAATCATCATTTCCCCATCACTTGAAAACTTAGAAGCATTGGACACACAGTCCGAATGCTCAATCACAACGCCCTAGACCGATGCACCAGTCCTAGGTTTGTGGTCGTAGAAAACAACATTCACCTTTAACAATGTTCATCACAACGTGGTTATGACACACAGTCCACAGCAACGTGATTAGGACACACAGTCCACAACAACGAAATCAGAACGCACTGTCCTCGATTTCGATAATTGGACTCTCAGTCCAGAACATCATGAATAGGACCCATGGTCCCGAATTAACATTGATCCAAGATCACGTGCGTATAACTGAATACTAGAGGCGACGTCTCGCGTACTAGATTCTCTTTCTTAAGTACTTATTTTTCGTTCAGTGAAAATCAAATTCAAAACCGAATCCTCGATAACCTATCCAGGCTATCGAAAAGTTTGTAAAACATTTAGGAGAAAACCTTTTCTTTGAAAATCTTTTATAAAGCATCTTTGAAATACTTTTATCTTTGAAAATTCCCGATAGGATATTGTCAAATAATCTTGAAAGTTTTCACTTGAAGACACATAGTTCGAAAAGGATTTTTATCTTGTATAGTAATGGTTCACCAAAACCATTTCAACATTTAAAACAAGTACTTTAAGTTAATGAGCTATTGGAAAAGAACACAAATCCCTTCATCTTCAAAGCTTATTAAGGTTTTTAATCCTTATAACAGTTGAGCACAGACACAAGTCTGGCTTAGCAAACTTTCAATCAACAGCAGTATATATTATCAGTTCAATACTAATATCACAGTTGAAAGCAGTTCATCACAGATATGCATTATAACATTTAGAACAAGCACAGTTCAACATCAGATAATAGCATAACAGTTCAAGTACATTAGATAACCAAGTAAGCTCAATCAACATATAAATATCCAGTTAAACACATACAGACATGCATACAGTTATTGACTATCTTTAGGAAATCCGCTCTTACCTCACGTCAGAGTTAAGAGTTTTGGATTTGAAAAAGAAGGTTCACTAACGTCCTCGCCTCTCCGACGATGGAAGTATAAGGTTACCAACATAAAATCATGAGTTAAAAAAAAAAGAAATCAACTCGAAAACACTAACCACAAGGTATAGGTTCGGTTCATACAATAAACTAGGATTAGGGGTTTCCGAAATTTATGCGACTCTTGGATTAATGATCCTTAAGTGCTAAAAGTTCATAAACAACAATCTTTTAACAAAGTTGAATTAAAAATCCCACTAAGTACTTGACTTAGGGTTTCGACCAAGCATAGATAAATATGCTAGGAATTTCTAAACTTTCCAATCTCTTTAGGTTAGCATCCATACATAGTAAGGAGCTTGAAACCATGATCATTTTGGAAAACAAAACTTAAACACCATTGCCTTCAAAACTCATTGGTTTTGGTCTTTGCATAAAAATATGGTAAAATCTTTAAACTTTCCAATCACTTAGACATAGCATCCTTTAACATAAAGGAGCCTTGGTCCATGATCATTTTGGAATAGAACTCAAATACAAGTCCATACAAGCAAAGTTAAACAAAACCCACCAAAACCAAAAAGCATGGTTTCGGCCTCACCAAGAAAATAGGGTTAGAAATTTTTGTTTTACACAAACTTTTAGTATGTTGTATTAGGAGTAAAAATAAGAACATAGAAATTGGTTTCAACTCAAACGGAGTTTTCTACCATTTTTAAGAGATTTTAGAAGTTTGAAAGCTTAAAGGAAACTTAAAGCAAAACTATAAACATAAAGACAAGAACTTGAAAAATAAACAACATAGGATCATTACCCTCAACAATATGAAGAACTTTGATGAAGAACTTAGAGTAAAAATCTTGATAAAAAGATGAACTTTAGAAGAGAGTAGAAGAAGAAATGTAATAAGGTGTAAAGGTGAGAAAATGGAGGAAAAGTGATGAAGTGTGGAAATGAAGAGTATTTATAGAGAGTGAGAGAGTGGCACGGTTTTGGAGAGTAAGAAAGAAGAGAAAAAGAAGGTTTGCTTGTAGCGAAAGAAAGAAGGTAAGGTGTGCTAAGGTGGAGGTATGGTGTGGAGGTAAGGTTGGAGAGAGAATGTAAGAAAGGTGAGATTTTGAAAAAAAGTCAAGCTTTACTTTTTGAGGTGTGTCATAGCCTTCACATCAAGTCACTTCATCCTCTTGATGCTCTGCTCTATTGCGTACCAGATGACTTACCCGATCATATCTCCCGACGATTTCGCTCGGGAAATCCCTAAGATTTGGCCCCGAACAAGATTTTTCGAAAAACTCCAAACCCACACGAAACATCATAAAAACACTCACCATCTCGTTCACGAATTAAGATTTGGTCTCTAGCTCAGTAAACTTGTATTGGCAATGAGAACGCAGACCGGCTTTCGTCTGAATTTTCAACCGAAATTTTTACCGTAACTTCATATGATATGACAACACAAGAAAATGATTTTAGTTTGATTAAAGTCATCCTTTGGGTTTTATCGAAAATAAACACATTTAAATATGTATTTACTGCTACAGAAAGCATAGGAAAAACAGGGTGTTACATGGATCAGATGGTTTGAGGGAGGAACATATAGTTTTGAGTAATAACGAAATCATGAGTTCAACTCAACTAACATAACAAACAAATTACTAACATTTGCTTATAAAAGAAAAAGAAATTAAATCCTTATTTTGAAACTAGTAAATTTTTATTTTCATTTTTGCCTCTAAAAAACTAATTACTAAATAAATATTATTAATTTAACAAATAGCTTCGTACCTATTTTTTTTAAGTTACTATATAAAAATAGTTTTTTACACAACACAAACAATAAAAACTTTCTTAAAACCACTTTTATGCAAACATATCAAAATATAAAATTAATTCTATTATAATGAATTATTATAATAAAAATATATAATTTTTTGTGCTATTATTTTCAGAAACATAAAATATTGATTTTGAAAATAATAAAAAAGTGTATTTTTTAAAAATTATCCAAACACACCTTAATTCCTTATTTTATTTTTATAAACTCCTATTTTTGTGTGGATAAAATTTAATTTATTAAAAGAGTAATACGAAAATATATTTTTAAAAACTTACCCAAGCACACATGTTTCTTATTTTTAAAAACAGCTTCTGAATAAAATTTATTCAGGTGGATCTTATTTCTTGTTTGGTAAAAAGGATGAAAATATTTATAAGAATTTAATTTTAATATGTTATTGTTGTAAAGATTTTATGATAATTAATCACGAATCATTATACGCATACCTTTTAAAATAATTACGATAATTTACAATTTTTTTAATTATATGTTACTTGATAATTGTTAATGGTGTAAAAAAATATTTATACTGATAATACATATCAATTAAATGTTTGAGATTATTTTTCATACAATATAAAATTACTTTGTCTCGAATTGTTTTTATATATATTTTAATTATAATACTATGCTTTTGTTATGTAATACGGCAGCGTATTTTTTTTTTTCCAATTCATCCATCGAATGATATAAAATAAAATATACATTTTTATCAAACATAATTTCATTGTTTTTTTGGTTTAATTTTTATGTACTGTCAGTATAAAGAATTTTTACACTAACATCCAATAATATGTTAACAAATCAGTACTATTGTTATTTATCTCTCTTAGTTATTAAAATTAAAATCACACATGACAAAATGTTAATGGATGTCTGTATAAAACTTTTCACACTGACAGTATATACTACTTTTTTTTATAAGACAGTGTATACTACTTTAATCTTTTTTTTTAATAGTTTTTATACAATTCAAACTACACATATTGTTTTAAACCTTTTTAAATATCCAAACATAAAACAATTTTATCATAATTGATTTAAATAAACTAACTATACATATAATTATTAAATAATATTTTTCCCTTCTAATTCAAACACATTCTCTAATCAAGTCAAACTGTTCTTATTAAAATAAATAAATTCATCTCTAATTCAAACACATTCTATAATCAAGTCAAACGGTTCTTATTAAAATAAATAAATTCATCTCTTGGAGGAAAATAAAATGAATGTTTTTACTTTTATAGATATACTCAATATTCCTTTTGGTATTTTATTTATGGTGCTATCAATTTAGTCCTCAAACGAATAAAAAATTTCATTAATCTTTCCCTTTAAGTGTCAATTTGATAGAACAATTCTTTTTCTAGAAGACTAAAATAGACTTTTTTTTTTGAAGAGGACAAAAATAGACATTTATTCATTGAAAAAATTTAAAAAGTTGGTTTGTTTGGATTGAGCTGTCATTGAAAGAAGGTGATTTTTCAATACAAATTAATCCAGTTTGATTAAATTGGAATCTTTTTAAAATCTTTAACAAAATAAAATCCTTTATATTAAAGTCTTAATAAAATGTAATTAAAAAAACTGAAATGGTTATACATTAAAAACATATAAAATATAGGTGATGAATCATGAATCTAAACTTATTTCATCAAAATAAAAAAATTCAAAATTTGATATTTAGATCAAAGAGCTTGGAACAAGCGCCGGATTGTTTAATTTTTTTTAAAAAAACTTGTAAAAAATAATTTAGTGAGTGTTTTTATTTTAGAGATTTTTAAGTAAAATAGAACATAATATATATTGGTTTATATAATAATTATAAAAATTAATTAAAATAATTGCTCTGAATAGATTTTTACGAGTAGCTATTTATTCCTTTAGATTTTTTCAGATTAATATTTTTTTTCATATTCTATTTTTTTTAAAAAAAAGCTACAAATAGACATAAACAATACTTAATGGTGATTATTTTTAAATAATTAATTCTTCAAAAGAAAATTGTAAGAAACTAGTTCGGAATTGAATAGGAACTAATATGTATCAAACTTACACATTTTGAATCTTTTTGGTGCTCGAGTTGGGTTGCAGAAGATTCTATAAACATTTTTGTTCAATTATCGTCGGGGCTTATCAATTAGTATCTTAAGGGTATTTGGTATGGAATTCAATAAAAACTAGTTTTTATTGGAAACTTAATGTTAACACTTCTAAAAATTATGAATACATTACTTTCAATAAAACCTTTTTTTTCTTTATTTATTCCTTAATCAATATCCTACGGGTACTAGTTAGCATTCTTCATCATCATTAGGCCAAACTTACAAATAAAAGACCAATTGCATTTTACAAGTTATTTACTATTTATTTTGCATTCATCAAACAAAAGTTAAAACCAATTACCTCTCTTTTTTTGAAAAAAAAATGTTGTGGAAAAGTAAAATGCTAAGGTGGCATTTGGTACAAGTTTTATAAAAATATTCTTGTGAATGTTGGAATGGGAATAAAAATTTCCCATGTTTGGTACAAGTTTTAAAATGTTTTTCATAGGCATAAAAGATTCCCAAGAATAAAATTAGTGAATGTTAGTTAGAAACTTGACAAAACTCTATTCCCAAGTATGAAGGTGGGAATGAAAGATTCACGGGAATGTGATTCCCAGGAATGTAATTTGACTGAGGATACCAAACGCCACCTAAAGATTACAACTCAAACATATACGCGAGGTGACTTTGGAAGTAATAGAACAATTGGAAATGTGGCCTACCAAAAACAAACTACCTTCTACATTTAAAATAATATCTAGTAATTTTGAGGTTTAGATTTCTCATCTTCAAAAATATCTAATATGCTTACATGTTTAGTAATAGCACCAATGATATATTTTTTTTTAAAAAAATGAAAATATTCCTAGGAGCAGTTTCGTCAAATTGGAAGAATATTGAAACACTTCTATATTAGTGAAAATAATGTCCATAACTGAAAAAATTGGAGATTGCAAGATTCAATATTAAAAAATTAAATAATTAAAAAATAAAAACAATGAACCTATGTGACTCATAAAAGAAACAATGAACCTCTTCAGCGTTTGTGTATAAATAACGGGTGTTGGGAATAGCTAGCAGTAGCCAAATCTCAACCCCTCCCTCCCCCATATCTTTTTTTCTCTAATATTTTCTTTCTGCTTTGTTTTGTAATTTGTAGTGAGTGAAAGGAATCATGGGTCGTAGGAAGATTGAGATCAAGATGGTGAGGGACACCAACACAAGGCAAGTCACTTTCTCCAAGCGTAGGACAGGCCTATTCAAGAAAGCAAATGAATTATCCATCTTGTGTGGTGCCGAAGTTGCTATTGTTGTGTTCTCCCCTGGGAACAAGCCTTACTCTTTTGGGCACCCTGATGTTGACGTTGTTGCTGCCAAGTTTCTTCAACAAGATCCCAAATCATCAAAAGGGGCCCAAGGTGGCTCCTCTTCTAATGATGCCAAATTGGACAAGCTAAACCAAGAACTTGATGGGGTGATGGACCAAATCTGTGAGGCTATAATGAAGACCGACATGTATGGTAAGTCCCTGATTGAATATGACAAGACCGAACGGAAGGAGCTTCAAGAATTGCATGATTCATTGGTAGTGCTGAAGCATAATATCAAGGAACGTCTTGATGAGTTGGAAGTATCCGAAGCTATGCTAATGCTTCAAGAGAAACCAATGGAGTTCAATGAAAACCATTTTGCCAATCGGAAGAGAGAAAGAAAGAATTGATACCATGATTTTCATTATCAAGAAAGAATTTGCTAAATCGGTGGAATTCAACTCTATTTTGTTATTTATATTATTACGCCCCTCTTAATCCTGAAATCCATGTTGTCCATATCCTTCGTAGTTGAATTGTTGAATTTGGAGGGAATAAAACAGTAGGAGGGATGAATATAGTTGTTTTGTTTTGTTGAATTCCAGAAATTTATGAAGAAGTAAAAAAAAACTTTTAAATTATAAATTCGAAACAAATAATGTGAGTAGAATTATTGTTCTATGTGGAGTTATTTAATAATTGTGGGAAAAATTGTTTATATTATATGGCATATCTAATGAGAGCAATGGTTTACTGTGAGAGGTGAGAGAAGCGAATTCAAATCCTTAAAGTATACATAGATTTGGGATGTTTATTGGTTCGGATAAAATCGACGAACTCGAAACAAAAAAGAACCAAATTCATAAAGTTGGTTCAGATTTGTTGGGTATTCAGGTTGAAACCAATCCAAACCGAATAAGATCCGATAATAATTAGTGCGGTTTTTGGATTCAAGGTTTCTAAAACCGAACCAAACCAAAGTGAATATATATATATATATATATATATATATATATATATATATATATATATGGGCGGGGATCAAGTTGCTCCAAGAGTAACTTTAAGCTTACTCCAAATCTCCACCATTGATTTTAGTGTAATCCAATGGAATTAAATGTCTTCTTTAATGAATTAATGTAGGTCATTGGATTACACTAAAATCAAGGGTGAAGATTTGAAGTAACTCTTTTAAAATTACTCTTGGAGTAACTTAATACCACCCTCTCTCTCTCTATATATATATATATATATATATATATATATATATATATATATATATATATATATATATATATATATATATATATATATTAAAAACTTTACATAATAGTTTTTGAAACTTTTACACTCATATTTAAGCAATTTTATATATTATCAAGTTTGAAATTTTTCCTCTTGATCATGTACTTTTTATGATAGGTCGGGTTTCTTGAAAAAATTGCAAACCCGAACCAAATCGAACCAATTAATTTTGATTTGTTCAAATTTATTTTTAGTGGAATCAAACAAATTACCGATCCGTGAACACTCTTACGTGAATTTAAATATTCAAAGTTATTCGATAATCATGTGATCACTTAAAAAAAAACATACGATTTTATCTTTTAGATCCCGTTTGATTAGGTTTATTTCTTAAAAAGTATTTTTCTAAAAAAAATTCATTTCTGGTATCTATATACTTGTTTGGTTCGGCGTTTATTAAGAACATTTATATATATAAAAAAGGTTGAATTTCAGCTTTTAGGATAAGCTAATTTCACATAAAAGTTTCAATCAAAAACATTTTTGGAGAATCACTTTTTTTTTTTAAGCCTAAACAAAAAGGTTTTTAATCTTCATTATATATATTGATCTAATGGTTAGGAGTCATCCATGTACCCCTACACTAACACACTACTCTCTCTTCATACACATCATACATATGTAAGTTCAAACATTCTCTAAATCATGTACCCCTACCTTTTAGAATACTTGCATTGTCATTATACCACATATATATATATATATATATATATATATATATATATATATATATATATATATATATATATATATATGATATGATATGATATGTTTAATATTTTATTAAACTAATATATCCTTAATTTGACATTTTTTCGTACATGGATAACTCTAACTACGTCTTTCTAAATTAATAAAAGTAAAAATGCAAAGTCAATAAATTTGTTATAACATTTAAATATTCGTATAAGTTAAATTCTTAAGTGCTCATAAAGTGAAAAGAATAAAAATAAATAAAAACCTCACCTTTAAGATGCACTAATCCAATGTAGGAAGTGTGTCCCTTAAATCACCTACGAAGGGATTTAGTATACATGAAAATTAGCTCGTAAATATTCTTACTGTACCAAATTAAAAATAAATAAGCAATCTTGATAAAATCAACAATCTTGTTAAAATATTCTTATGATAGCTGAAATAGTCTTATTGTACCTATATATAATAAGACTATTTTAACAAGAATGCTTATTTCTTTTAAGTTTGATAAAATAAGAATTTTTTTTTTGGAATAACTTTTATGTATACTAAATCCTTTCCTAGGTGATTTTAAGGATACACTTCCAACATTGGATTAGTGCGTCATAGAGGTGATGTTTTTATTATTATTATTTTTTTCATGTACTAAATCCCTTCATCGGTGATTTAAGGGAGACACTTCCTACGATTCCTAGATCTCCTATGTTGGTAGGCAATATGTAAATTTCACTATAAATCATCGTTGAGGTTGGTGGTATTCCCTGACTTTGCAAGAGGGCGTGTCTTCCCTCATCCAAAATTTTTTTTTTCAATAAAAAAAAGGGACACACTTCCTACATTGGATTTGTGCGTCATAAAGGTGATTTTTTTTTTATTCTTTTCATTTTATGAGCACTTAAGAATTTAACTTATACGATTATTTAAATGTTATAACAAATTTATTGACTTCGCATTTTTAATTTTATTAATTGAGAAAGACGTAGTTAGAGTTATCCATGTACGAAAAAATGTCAAATTAAGAATATATTAGTTTATTAAAATATTTAAGTTTAACTATTGAGTTGGTCCCAAAACTATTTGGGAATTTTCAACTAGGTCCCTAAAATAAAAAAATTTAATTAGGTCCCTGAACCTATATAAAATTTTCAATTGGGTCCCTGAATTAAAAATTTTTTAATTTGGTCCCTAAAATTATATAAAATGTTCAATTAGATCCCTAAAGTAAAAAAGTAAATATATAAAATAAAAAATAATAAAAATGATAAATGATGAAATTTAAAAATTTATATTGTTTGACATAATAATAAAATGACAAAGGATGAATATGAGAGAAAAATACTATAGATAATAATAAAAAATAAAACTTAGTGAGAAAAACTATTGTTTAGCATAATAATTAAATAAAAATAAATAAATTTGAGAGACAAAAATTAGTTCTTGAAATGATAATAACAAAGTAATGAGATAAGAAATTGTGATAGAAAATTCATGTTTTATAACAAAATATTAAGTTATTAAACTGACTCAAATATTCAATATTTGAAAGAACATTAAAATAATAACAATAGACATAGCAAGCAAAAATATTATTTACAAAATATTAAACAATTTAAGAAAAGGGTTGGGCTAAGGTGCACCACCCATATTTTGCACCACCCACTACACCATCCATATGTGGCAAATTTTGGACCAATCAAATTGTCACATGAGTTTGGTCAAAATTTCAAACTTTCTAGTTGTATTTCTATTGTAGTCAAATATATGAATGAAATAGACAACTATAAACACGAGAAGAGGGGGTTAAATTGTGTTTATCAGAATTTAAGCAAAGTTGAAATCTTTTCGCAAACAGAAGCTAGATTTGGACGAATGGAAGGATACAGGATGGACAGGTGACTTTTGCAAACACACCACTTGATAGACGTAAGAAAACTAAAGCAATCAAAGAGGTTATAAGGAAAGAGAGATTGACACAGTTATTTATCCTGGTTCACTCTTCAAAGCAAAGAGCTACGTCCGGTCCTTGGCAGCACCAAGATTTATCCACTATAACTGATTAGGTTACAGACTTAAGAATTATTTGCACACCTAGCCTCTTCAAGTTCAAAGACAAGTATTCTTTGTAGACCTAGCCTCTTCAGGCTCACTCAGGTTTGTTTGAGAGATTTGGTTTGTAATAAATACAACTTCTCATAGGCAGGTCTTTCACTAACACTCAAAGAGTGGTTTAAATGTAAAGCTTAGGAAAGTCTGCGTAATAACTTCAAATGATTGAAGAATACAGAATGAAAGAATGAAGAAATTAATGCGTGGAGTAATGGCTTTTAATGAAATGTGTATTATCTTCTTCTTCATCTTCAATGACTTTTGTATTTATGGTCTTCAAGCATTTAGGATCCGTTAGAGACATTCCCTCAGATGTTGGCTTCAAGCATAACTTCATTAAATGCAATAGAGTCGTTCTAGGCAGCCATTAATGCAATAGAGTCGTTCTGGGTAGCCATTAATGCAATGGGAACGTTGTTTGTACTCTAACATGAAGGATCATGTCTTTATGCATCGTGATACAACCATATCAGAGTTGTGCAGAGAGCTTTTTGTACTTTGCTGAGTACACTTCCCTTTTCGTGTAAGGACCAGAGATACTAGGAAATAAAGCATGTTGGAAGCATTCTTTAACTGGTCTTTGGTTCTGATTATCCAAGGTTGCTTGAGAGAGTAACTTCTGACTTTTCTTGATAAGCTTGAAACTGAGTAGGAGAGAAGGCTTCAAGTCTCTTTCTGGTTCTTGAAATACGATTATGATAATCCTTATAGAATTCGCGTCTATAAGATAAGTGCTTCCATCTTGAAAAAAGCCGCGTCTATCTAGCCATTTGAGTTTTCATTCGGGCTAGTAGACGAGTTCCATATTAAGGACTCAGCAAGTCCAAAGACTAGTGTGGACGAGCGCTTCTGTCACCTTTAGTGGACGAGAGCCTCTGTTACTTTAGTGGACGAGAGCCTCTGTTACTTTAGTGAACGAGAGCCTCTGTTACTTTAGTAGACGAGCTCCATATGCCACGTCATTGGACGAGCCATTCTGATTCCTTAATGGACGAGCTCCATCTACCACGTCATTGGTCGAGCACTTCTGATAACTTAATAGACGAGATCCAGATGCCACGTTATTGGACGAGCCATTCTAATACTTTAATGGACGAGCTATTCTGATACCTTTTTGGACGAGCTCCATCTGCCACGTCATTGGACGGACCATTCTGATACCTTAAGTAGACGAGCGCCTCTGTCACTTTAGTAGACACTGGCTTTCATCACTTTAGTGGACGCAAGTTTCTATCTCTTGCATTTTGGACGTGCGCTTCAATCACTACAGTGCTGGACGTTTGTTTCAATCACTTGTGTGTTGGACGTGAGCTTCTATTACTTGTGTTGGACGTGAGCTTCTATCACTACACTGTTGGACGTATTACTTGTGTTTGACGTATGATTCTCTTATTTAATCTGCACACTCGATAGACAGGTTAGCAACCAATATGAAGGTTAATTAAATCATTAACCAATGTTTAGTTCTCATCAAAACTTAGAGGAATGCACATCAGACATTTTAGAGACTTAACAATGAATACAATATATTGTGGTATAGTATATGTACTCTTTGTATTCGCAAATTTAACCCATATTAAAATAATATTTTTTGATTAAAAAAACTGATTATATTGCAAAATAATATTTTAATATTAATTAAAATAATGTTCGTTGTCAATAATATTTTGTAATATAATCAGTTTTTTTTTAATCAAAAAATATTATTTTAATATGAGTTAAATTTAAAAATACAAAAAACACATATATTATACTACAATATGTTGTATTCATATAGTTTGACTACAGTATAATACAAATAGAAAGTTTGAAATTTTGACCAAACTATGTGGCAATTTGATTGGCCCAAAATTTGCCACATGGGTGGTGTAGTGGGTAGTGTAAAATGTAGGTGGTGCACCATAGCCCAACCCGAAAGAAAAACCTCAATTAAAATATAGAATAACATAATAAATGATAAAATAAATTAAATAACTCAAAATAAAATTGACAACGAAACTAAGATGTGATATTTACTTAACTAGATTCTTTATTTTATTTATTATTTCAAATAATAACTTTTTTTAATTCAGGTTTATTTTATTTTATTTATATTTTTTAATTGACGTTTATTAGTTTAATCTCTTAATATTTTGTTATAAAACATGCATTCTCTAGCACTTCATATTTCATTATTTTATTATTATCATTTCAAGAACTAAATTTTGTCTCTCAAATTTATTTATTTTTATTTAATTATTATGCTAAAAAATAATTTTTCTCAACAAATTTAAATTTTCATTTTATTATTATTATTATTTTACATAATGAGTTTTTTTCTCTCATATTCATCTTTTGTCATTTTATTATTATGTCAAACAATATTTTTTTTCCCTAAATTTCATTATCTATCATTTTATTACTTTTTACTTATATAGTCACCTTTTTAAATTAGGGACCTAATTGAAAATTTTATGTAAGTTCAGGGGACCAATTAGAAACTCTTTAGTTTAGGGACCCAATTGAAAATTTTATCTAAGTTCAGGGACCTAATTAGAAATTATCTTAGTTAATGGACCTAATTGAAAATTCCCAAATAGTTCAGGACCAACTTAATAATTAAACCAAATATTAAACATATCATTTATATATATATATATATATATATATATATGGTACATTGAAAATGCAAGTATTCTGCCAACAGGGGTTGGCACATCTGGTCAAGTCTTCCGCTTAGGGATGGCAATGGGTAGGGTACTATAGTACCCGTCCCCATACCCGTATTTGGAAAAATTACCCGTACCCGTACCCGTGTACCCTTGTGGGTAACAACTTTAGTACTGTGACACCCTAACTAGGGTCATCACATGGTTACCCGTTTGCGGAAATAAAATTTAATTTGCTGGTTGCTTTCGGAAAATAATGTTTTCTCAATGTTCATCCTTTCAAAATATGGTGATAAATTTTTTTCTTTTTAACCTTATAATAACAACAACGTAATCAAATCACACTTAAATACCTAATGTATATAAGTCATACAACTATACTGCCTCATATGTCTTCACACCTAGATCATTATCAGTTTTATTCTCCTAAACACAATATATCAAAATAGGACCTAAGCTGGTCGTAACTAACAGACACTACCGCCAACTGGAGCAGCACAGCATGCCTCGAACTAGACAGCCTTCTCCTTTTTGTAGAGATCTCATCCCTTGTGCGACTCTGATATGTTTGTAAGGGTGAGACGCCAATATATATGGATTTAACAAAATAACTAAATGCTCGCACAAAAGAAGACACATGCACATATACATAAACATCTCAATTATAGCATACAGTTTATCAGTGGGTTTCACACCCCAAACATCAACATTGGAAAACTATGCATGAACACTTCTATACATCATCTAAACATTCACACCTAATCTCATGAGATATCCCAACAAGTAATGAGTTGATCAGACTCCCAGGCACGCAGCCAGAACACCAGGCACGCAGCCAGAACAGAACACCAGGCACGCAGCCAGAACAGAACACCAGGCACGCAGCCAGAACAGAGGCACGTCTGCCAATGCATGCAAAACACTTTTGTTTCATTCTTTTCTTTGTGTTCAATCTTTCTTTGCCAAAGCTCAAAATGGCTTACGACCCACATAGTTTTAAAACACCCTTAAAACTTTTATTACAACACAGGACCTCACAGTCCGAGTGCTCAATCACGACACCTCTCGACCGATGCACCAGTCTTAGGTTCGTGGTACTACAAAACATCTTCAATGTTTCAATACGGTATACCTCACGTATACGGTATAGGCCCTCAAGTCCAAATGACCTCGAGTCCATCACAACACAGAACCTTAGTACCCCGACGTCTCGGTTACTAAGTCCAACTCATACTTTCAACACGGTTGAATCAACTTTTGACTTTTTGTAAATTCTTTTTCCAAGGTAGAAATTCATTATAAAATCCTTAAATTATAAAACTTAGTTTTTCACAAATCAATGAGTCACTTGAGGTTTATTCTCCTCAAAATATGCACTGCCGTTTCAAAAATACTTGCTGTCTACACTTTTCCAAATTTGCCGTCAAATATTATTTTTAAGGCTTTTTAAGCCAAAACTTAACTTTTTCCACTTAATTAATTTTCTAAAATAATGATTAACTTATTTTCACCAATTAATTTCATAAAAGAATATTTTGTAATATTCCGGAATTTCTTACGTAAAAATTAGCAGTGCAAAAATATTTTCACAGTTTCGCTCTCATTGTGACTCATAAATTACTTTTACACTAACAAATCTTTAAAATAATAATATTTCTCAAAACTCATTATTTTTCCAAAATAATATTTTCCACTATTATTATATTCCAACATTTCCCATAAAACGTTGAATATAATTTTCACAGCTTATTAAAGTTTTTATCTGATTAATCGGTTGTGCACTGACCACTGTCAGGCTTCTCAAACAACACTCACAAACAACATTCCAAAACAATTATCCTAATTATATCACCAGGCAGATCATGCATCAAAGCACTATAATATACAACTGCAGATAATTAAATAAATTAAAAGCATATCAATCACCGATACACAGATAAACCACACCACGTAAACAACAAAACCAATAACCACAACCACATATAAATCATATAAACCACACCACAAGCAAATAGTTATTGAGAAAAATCCCTCAGGTAAGCTCCCCTTACCTCTCGAAGAACTTAGCTTCCGATTTAAAACTTTGTCGTGAATCTGGGAACCGTCAACGCACGTACACGATAATCTAGTTTATCCTTCATTAAACATAACACTCAATCAACAAACAAACAAATAAATCAAGCCTAAAATCCTACATGTTGGTTTCGGCCAAGGGCTGACTTTGGGGTTAGAAATCTCTAAAATTTCTAAACTCTTGGATTAATGATTCCTAGTTACTTAAAACTCTAAATCAATGATCATTGTACAAAGATTGAAATTAAATCTTCCAATCCTCAAACAATTAAATTTCAGCCATGAAAACTAAATTAGCTTAGAGACCTTGATTAATTTCAAACAACATAGATCCAATACCTACATAACTTATAAGATTGGATCATGTAAAGAAAATGAACAAAATCCTCCCCCCACCAAGACATAGGTTCGGCCTCTTTAGGTTAACTAGGCACGAAAATTTATTTTTATGCACACTCTTGGATCTTGAATATATAGAGGATATTAGGATCATAGAAATTGGTTTCACATTTTTAGGATTTTTCTATGATTTACTATGATTTTTCAAAGTTCTAGATCTAGAAACTTAAAAGTGATGAACATAGATGAAATAGACTTTGAATCATGAAAATTATTGAAGAACATAGACATTATTAGGGAAGGAGAATAGTATTCACCTCTTGAAGATCAAAAACAAGTGAAGATCCAAGGACTTGCTTCACAAAATCAAGCTATGTAACTTAGGAGTTTTAATGGAAAATGGCAAAGTTGATGAAGAAGATGAAGTGCTCCTTAAATAGGTGTGAAGTTGGGCCTCTTGGCAGCCTTGAGGACGTGGCTTTCAAGGGCAAAAGGGTCAATATGCCAAAAATCCAAGGACAAAGGTGTAATCTTGCTTTAGGTTAATTTGTAATTAAAATCAACCATAAGGGCAAAATGGTCATTTCCCTTAAAAAGTAATCATGACCATGAGGAGTCATCCTATGACTCACCCCTTGTGACTCATCATGATTTGACATCCTATTTATCCGTTAGCGGGTCCCGAAAATCCCATTTTCAGCTCCGTCGTTTACCCGATTTCGTATAACGCCCGCATAATATATTTTAATTCACTTTTTAAGTGAAAAATTTTTAAAATAGCCAAAGAAGTTGGAAACTTCATAAAAATCTTAATTTTTTCGTTCACGAGTCAAAATTAGGTCATTTGAGCAGTAAAATCTTTCATCGATAAATAAATCGCAGACCGGGTTTCGTCTGAATTTTTGACCCAAAATTTCACCGTATACTTATAAAAATAAGTATGATATGAATATGACTTTAATTTTCCCAAAATCAATTTCTAAGTTTTAGATAAAAATATAAACATTTATTTATATTTATATCGATCTTAGAAAGCGGAAAAATCGGGGTGTTACAAGTACCCCCACCCGTACTCGCACCCGTTACCTGCGCTTTAATAGTGAAAAAGCAATAAATAACTCAAGAAAGTTATAACAATTAAAAAGAATTCAACATTCTTTTAAATCCACTCATAAAACAATACAAAACAAAATATTTAAATAAATAAAAACATCCAAAAATGAATTATAGATACAACTAGGTTTAGAAAGTTAAGTCTTTAAATTAATTTTGGTTTTAAAATTTGTATTATAGTTAAAATTATATATATTAGTAATATAAATAAATAAATAATTATATATACATATACATATGTGTGGGTATGGGGCGGGGTGAGTGTCATAGTACCTGTACCCGCACCCGTACCCATTCAAATTTGAGGGTAAATACCCGTA
The DNA here is from genome assembly GCA_030762895.1 of Sophora flavescens. Taxonomy (NCBI): domain Eukaryota; kingdom Viridiplantae; phylum Streptophyta; class Magnoliopsida; order Fabales; family Fabaceae; genus Sophora; species Sophora flavescens. The sequence goes on from CM061070.1 coordinate 22,308,756, forward strand.
CCCAGGCTCTTACCCATTGTGTGGGTAATTACTTTACCCATTGTGGGTAATTTTTGCGGGTACCCAATGGGTAGGGTACAAATTGTCATCTATACTTCCGCTCACACTAGCTGTGACTTGTGTTCGATTCCCAGATCTCCCTTGTTGGTAGGCAATATGTAAATTCCACTATAAATCCTCGCGGAGGTTGGTGATATTTCCTGGTCTTACAAGGGAGCGTGTCTTCCCCCAATCTAAACTTTTTTTATATAAAAAAAAATGCAAGTATTCTATAAGGTAGGGGTGCGTGATTTAGAGAATGTTTGAACTTACATATGTATGATGCGTATGAAGTGAGAGTAGTGTGTTAGTGTGGGGGGTTACATGGATGATTCCTAACCATTAGATCATTATAAATGTTGAAGATTGATAACCTTTTTGTTTATGCTTAAAAAACGTGATTCTCCAAAAATGTTTTTGATTGAAACTTTTATGTGAAATCAACTTATCCTAAAAGCTGAAATCCAACCTTTTTTATATAAATGTTTTTAATAAACGTCGAACCAAACAAGTATACAAATACCAGAAATGATTTTTCATTAGAAAAATATTTTTTTTAAGAAATAAACTGACGAATGTGCAATATATGTTAGTTTGGAAGTGTAAATAAGAATAAGTTTGTAAATAATCTTAGGATTTGTGAATGAAAAGGATTAGAAAATGTGCACATTCATTTGATTGGAGTTTTGATCTTTTATATGAAAAATATACTCAAAAAGATGTTGAAAATGTGTAGGATTGAAGGCCGAGCGCTTAGCTCTAGAACCGGATGCTCAGCCCCGCGAAAAAGGAACAAAAAAGCATCAGACAGCACGCTGGGCGCTCAGCACAGGTTTTGGGCACTAAGCTCTTAAGAGCACCAAAATGAACTAGCGCTCAGTGCCAGCTGGGAAACAACATTGGAGTTCTAGATGAAAATAAGCGCCCAGCGCTGGCATGGGGCGCTCAGCGCTGGGCGACGCACAGAACTCGTATAAATTCGCATTTGAGCAGACTTTGAAGGATCTTTGGCTCATTCTTCATATTTTCACACCTTGGTTCATCACATTCTCTCCACTTCCTTGAAGACTCAAGCTTGGGAACAAGAGTTAGAGCTTCCATGGATTCTTCCACAGTCTCACACTCAAGTTCGTCCATCTCTACTCTCTCTATTGTGAGTTGCTAGATCAATTAGGTTAGGTTAGGATGATTTCAATTTAGAATTTGATGTAATTGACTTTGATTTCTAATTTCAATTCCATTTCATTCAAATTGAGTAACTGCTTCTATGCTTAATGCTTCTATTGGATTGATCAACTTTGAATTGATGATAGATTCAATTTCACAATTGGAAAATTGGTTATTGGATTGGAATTGAAGTAGATTACCATTGGAATGTGGATTCTAGGAATAGAACTCTATTGCAATGCATTCTTATGAATCTCATGCTTAATGTTTGTGCTAATTCTTGAATCACCTAAGGAATTCGGGTTCTTAATAGGTACAAAAGGATTATCACCTAAGGGATTAGGGATAAATCTAGGTTAGTGATTTGAATGTCAATTGAATGGAATGATTTGTAATTAGGATTGAGTAAAGTTACATCAAGTAAAGAGTTGGAGGATTCCGATACCTAACCGCTTTACCTATATTGATTTCACTCTTTACGTTTACTTGATTCATTCATTTTTGTGACAACATTAAATTCAATATTCTTGTAGTCTTATATAAACATGAAATTCATTAGTTCAAAATATCAATTACCTAAGCTACGTTGATACTTAATCTCAATCATTGTTGGGAACGATACTCTACTTTCACCATTATTACTTGTCGCGATTTGGTACACTTGCCAAACCAACAAGTTTTTGACGCCGTTGCCAGGGATTGTTGATTTCAATATCAACGAATCAAAGGCATTGCTAATTTGGACATTAATTTTGTTTTTCTTTTATTCTCATTTTAGTAATTGGTTTTCATTGTTATAATTCTTTACTTTAGATTCTTGTGTTGTGAGGAAAGTATCCACTACAGGCCATGGACATCTTTGAAGCTACTCTTCTTGCTCAAATTGCAAAACAATTGGAGTTGATGTCCAAACAACTTCAAGTCATGCAAGTGAAGGTAATGAAACCATTGCAACCTACATGTGATTTTTGTGGTGAACACCATAAACTTGAAAATTGTGAGGTTCAATTCAATGCACAAGAGGAGGCTTATTACATGGAGAACCTCGTGAGGGAATAAGATGCACAACCTTACCATCAATCCACTGATTCACTAGATAGATTGTCCAGCCTTGAAAATGTTTTAATTCAATTTATTGGAGCTACTCAAACGAAATTCAAGGACATACAAGCTTCAATCGAGAATCTTGAGATTCAAGTTGGGATACTATCTAAGAAATTGGTTGGAATTGTACAGAAAAAGATAGAGTTAGTAAGAGAGCAAGAGTCACATGTTTGGGAAATGGTTGAGCAAGAAGAAGAAGTGCTTGTAGAAATGGAAAGTGAACATGACTCAATTGAAGTGGTGGAGGAAAAACAAAAAGAAAGTGTAGTTGTAGAAATAGATGAAAAACAGAAAAACAAAAATAGTGACATCGAAGCGAAGCCAAGGGTGATACAAGAAGAGATTCATATGACTAAGACTCAACCCTTGGTGATTGAAGAGAAGAGTCCTATGCAATATGAGTTTTAAATGCTTCAAAAATGGGGGAACACATATCCCAAATGCTTAATTGTTGGAGCATGGGAACATTCTTGTCCCTATTATAACACCCTAAACTTGGCGTCACATGGTTACCCATTGCAGAAAAAAAATTCATTAAATTGCTGGTTACTTTCGGAAAATAATAATTTCTTATTAAATAAGTATACTAAAATAATGATGAAATTTTTTTTTCTTCAAGATGGATGAACACTCAGAACATGAATAACGGAAACATACATATATGTAAACATTAACAGTAGTAGCATAAGTACTCAGTTACAACGTAATCATAAGGCCTTTACAGGAACAGGCCATTAGTAGAATTAGGAAAAATAGTGAGGAACATAGTATTAACAAAAGCAAAAAGGTTCGGAACCACATTTCCAAACACCTTGGCTCTCAGAAGCCAGAAATAAGCTGGACAAGGATACACTACCCCAAAATACACCTACAGCTGGTCAATCTATAAGTAGCCATTAGGGGGGCCAGAAACAAAACCCCCACTCCCATAAGACGAAGTGGGCTCAGGATCAATGACATCTCCTCCCACATCAGGGGAGTCAAAATCTTCATCGTCATCGAGTACCACGTAGTTCGGTTCATCATCTTCGTCATCTGGTGCCGCATGCTCCGGCTCATCGTCATCAGCTACCATATACTCCAGCTCCTCATCGTCCTCAAAGAACTCCTCTGGATCCTCCTCCGGTGGTGATGCAGGAACGACACCGGGTAAGGGCACCCCAAGAGGTGGATGCTCATGCAACAGCCCCTGATCGGGCAAACGCTAGAGATAGTACCAGATAGGTGGTAGCGATATCCTCATCGTCTCCACTGTCTCTAATCTACGTTGTGGTCCGCCTTCTGCTGGTCCCTCAAGAGAAGTCACCGGTCCGGTATAAGTAGTGGAGTGGGATCCCAGATGAATCACCCACGCAGCCGCAAGATGAGCATTCTCAAAAGTTAGGGTCCGCACTCCCGCTGGTGCCAAGGGGATATTGGGATCCATCTAAACTCATATATATAACAAGTCCATATAAGGGAGGAAACAACAAAAGAATATGCAAGAGTGACATACCAATATATGGAAGATCACAATAACCATATGCATGATACATGCATCATATAAGCATATTAAGCATTTACCAGGTAATTTATCATAAATAAACACGTATAATATCAAGGGGTCTCATGCCCGCAAAGTCAGCTTTTATAAAAGCATGCATGGCACTTCAATATTCAGGCTCTATCTTAATCTCATAAGATATCATCACCTTTTCATCGTTGAATAATAAGGAGTTGATCAGGCTCAATTGCCACACAGGCACATCTTTTCGGACACCTCGTGCACCAAGGCATCCGGAATAAACATCATCTCGAATGCCTCATTTATCGGGTCATTCGGAATAACATCGTCTCGAATGCCTCATTTATCAGGTCATTCGGAATAACATCATCTCAAATGCCTTATTTATCAGGCCATTCGGAATAACAGGCACGTTTGCCAAAGGGAGTAATGCATGAGAAAACCTTTCATTTTACACAGCTTTTCTTTGTGATCATTCTCTTTCGTTGTTGAAGCTTAAAAGCTAACGACTATTCATCAATTTCATTATTTGAAATTATCCAACATCAACACAGGACATGCAGTCCGAGTACTCAATCACAACGCCATAGACCGATGCACCAGTCTTGGGCTTGTAGTCATAGAAAACATCATTAATCTTTAACATCGTTGTCTCACCTTGTGAGTAGAACATCCAGTCCATAACATCGGGACACGGATCAAAGATCTACGTGGAATTATAAGACACTAGAAGCAATGTCTCGCGAACTGTTAACATGTTTCTTACTTTTCGTTCAGTGAAACACAAATACAAAATAAAAGGCTCGGTAACTTATCCAAGTTATCGGAATATTTTCGAAAACAATTTTATATAAAATCTTTTCATTTGGAAAATCATTTGTAAATTATTATGAGAAATCCATTTTCTCTTGAAATCCTTTCCTTAAATTAATTTCTAAATAAAGTCAGATATTTTCCAAAGGCTTTTTCCTCCATAAAACATATTTTCTAAATGGTTTTCTCTTATGCGAAAATATTTATTCATAAGGAAATGATTTCCTTTTTATCTTGAAAATATTTTTAGCAAGTGTTCTAAAAATTCTCATCTTTCAAAAATAATGACCTTACGTGAATTCTTCCTCTCCAAACCACATTCTTTAATCAAAGAAATTACCAAAACACCTTTATTACTTTTTTTTTAGATTTTCTTAAAGCTTATCAAGGCTTTTAATCTTATCATTATTTGAGCACCAACAAATGTCAGGCTTCTCAGGTATCAATCAAACATCAATATAATAACAGTCGACAGTATAACAATTAATAACAGTTCATGTCATACATGTTTCATAACACTTTAATCCAGTAAATAATCAAGTAATAAAACAACTACCAGACAATTACCACAACAGTCCAAATATACCAGTCATTCAAACAGTGATTCAAATGTTCTAACAGAATTCCAGTAAACCAACAGTTCATATAAACACATGCACACAATTTTTGAGTATCCCTCAAGCTGTCCCCTCTTACCTTTGGTGAAGGTAAAAGTGCTTGGTGTTTGAAGTGATGAACCACGAACGTCCTCGCTTGATTCGCTATGAAAGTCTAAAGATACCAACACAATACCACAAGTTAAAAATCAACCAAGAACACTAGACTCTCAAGGTCTAGGTTCGGTCTTCTCAAAATATTAGGATTTGAGATTTTTTTCAAAAATATACCACTCATGGATTAATGATCCTTAAGTGTTAGAGATTCATAATCAATGATCATATTTGAAAAGTTGAAACAAAACATCCTAGGTCCAAAACCTACTAGGTTCGGCCATCCTTGGATAAATAGGCTAGAACTTTTTGTTTGATGCAAGCTCTTAGATTATGAAAGTAGAGATCATTAGGAGTTCATAGAAATTGGTTTCAACTCAAACAAATTTTTTTATAATTTTCTAGAGATTTTAGAAGTTAAAAGAGATTTAAGAACATTTTAAGAAAACATAGAGTAAACTCATGAAATAAAAGCAAGATTTGAAAAAGAAGAGCATGGGAGAGTTACCCTTGAAGCTAGGAAGAAAACTTTGTTGGTAATGGATACAATCTTAAGGGGGGGGGGGGGGGTGTGAATTGAGATATTGAAAACTTTTTCAACAATTTAAAGCAAAACAAAGTTTTCTTAAAGAAAATTGGTTTTCACTCAATTTTAATTCCCAAGAATCAGGTTATGTAACAAGTAATGATGTTAAGAAAAATTATAAGAAGTAACAACAAGTTTAACACAGATTGCAGATCAAAGATTCAAGTTAACAAGCATTCTTAAAACTCATTCACAACACACAAGTGCATATAACAAGTATATGGAGTTTAGAGATGAGAAGAACACGCAAACCGATTTATCCTGGTTCGGCTACCTCCTCTGGCTTGCCTACATCCAGTCCCACACCTCTGTGGTTTTCTCCACTATAACCAGAAATTACAATATCCAATTACAACATTCACAAGGATATCCTCCTTGCTCAAGAACACACCAAAAAGCACACTTGCTTTTCTATACCCAAGGATCCCTTCTATCCTTGTTCAATCCTATGAGATACCCTCTCTTAATCACACTAATTCGTAGAAAGAATTGATTAGAAGAAAGACTCTAAAAGTCTGATTATACAAATTGAAGTTCTAAGAAATATCACACTTTTCTCTCAAAGATGAAGCACTTTTGGAAGCTTTGGAATATTTCGAATTTTCGCTTTCAGAATGTGTAAGGTGTTGAAAAGTGTTGATATGAAGTCCTTTTATAGGTTTTTGAAGATTTTGATCCGTGGGTCTTATCACAAAACTTGTTACAAGTGATTACAAATCAGTTTGAAAAGTTGTAACGAAATAGTCTGTGTACTACATTTGTGTATTCGAATTTTTCAGACATTTTCAAAGCTTGTACACAGATTAGATATTTTGTACATCTGTGTATTAAGCCAAGTTTTCACCTTTTTCAAACGTATACACAGATTAGCTTCTTTTGTACACGTGTATTTCTTTCGTTGTGCTTTAATGCACATGTGTATACCTTGCGTACACAAATGTATAATAGAACATCAACCCAGAATGTTCAATACACAGGTGTATCATTTTTGTACATCTGTGTATTGTCATATTTTTCAAAACAATACACTGATACACATGTGTACAATGCATGTGTACGAGTTTTTAGTTCCAGACCCGAGAGCATGTATTCGTGTACACAGGTGTACAACACATGTGTACAGCCTTTCAACCTTGAACCCGAGAGCACACTTTTGTGTACACAGGTGTACAACACACGTGTACAGGCAAATTTTCTTTTGTTTTTAAAACCCAGATTTTCATACACCTGTGTATGATGCCTGTGTACAAAAAGGTTCTTTCTAAAATTTAAAATTTAGCTTTACATACACATGTGTACTGTAACACCCCCTTGGGAATTACATGACTAACTCAATTTTGTAATAACCTAATAAAATAAATAAAATAATATTTGCTTGTTGCTTTCGAAAAATATCTCGTGTAATTTTCTATAGGTCATAAAAGCAGTTATAGATTTTTTTTTTCTCCGGTTGCAGTAAAACTTAAACCTATTTTAAAATAATAGCACCACATTTTAGAAAAAATACTTGAATACATATCTATAACTTTTCCAAAATTTTCGACAAAGTCTCCTCTGTAATTCTAACATCCCAAACAAAAATACCTGCTAATATATTTATATTTTCATCAAAAGAAGGCTCTCCGAGCCATAAACATTCATAAACATAGCAGTAATCCAATAAAAGGCTCTCGAAGCCATAAAGCAAATAAATATGAAACTTTTCTGAAACTAAACTTGACTCGATAGACTAAGCTGGTCGAACTAAGAGACTCTTACTGAAAAAGACGTCATGGGTATTCCAGTTAATCAACATTCTTCAAAAGTCAGGACCAATCCCTCCGAGTGGGGCAGAGAACCCCTCTGCATCATCTGTACATGCAAACCAGGATACCACAAATAGAAACCAAACAGAAATAATGCAAAGGTGAGATACCGACATATGAGTTTTATCATGATAACTACATGCACGACACAGACAACAACAGCATGTACCCATATGCACTTCACATAAATTCTCAGAATAAACAAGATATTCTAAACAATGTGATTCATACACGGCAATCATTGCAATTTATAAAATTACACGACACTTTAACATCCACTATCAAATCTTAATATTTGTTCTCTTTACTATTCTTTTCGTTCATTTCTCAACATAGGACACGCGATCACATGTGCCAACTGGGACTCTAACCCACGACACACAATACAGAGATTCAACTGTACAACCTGAGACTCTAACCCACGACACACACAACTGAGATTCAACTGTGTGACTTGGGACTCTAACCCACGACACACACAACTGAGATTCAACTGTGTGACTTGGGACTCTAACCCACAATACAACGGATATTCAACTGTGTGACTAGGGACTCTAACCTTCGACACAACAGATATTCAACTATGTGACTAGGGACTCTAACCCACGACACACATCAAAGATTCAAATGTGTTAACTCGGACTCTAACCCACAACACATTGAACATGGATTCAACTGTGCCAACTGGGACTCTAACCCATGACACGCATAACAGAGGTTCAAATATGTCAATTGGGACTTTAACCCACGACACATACAACATGAATTCAACTATGCCGACTGGGACTTTAACCCGCGACACACAGGACACATAGTCCACGTACTTACTCAAAATCATAACTCAAAACTTCAAATTTTTCTCTCAGGCTTTGAAAACATTATTCTTACTATCATTGAGCTCTGACCACTGTCAGGCTTTCAGTCAAACCAACAATGAATAGTTCAATCCAGACATATAGATATACTTAAACCACATAAACAGTTATCTCATCGAATTTAAAACGCACATCATACATAACCACAATAACCTCACAACAACAAAATAGCTCATAGTTACCAAAACCATTCAGGCAAACTCCCTTTACCTTTGAAGACCAGAAAAAGATCCTTCGTTCCGGTTTCCTCTAACACCTTACGACAGGTGCGGACATCTCCTATCAGCTCCAAAAAAACACAAAACCTGCTCATCCAAGCAAACGCAACCACGACGACATCCCGGGGAGAAAATCCAAGCATTTTCAACAACCAGATAAATGAAACAATCAGCTACTCATTATCAAAACATACAATCTAATAACCAGAAACCTTTAATTTAACAAAACAAAACTTCTTTCCAAAGAAATTCATTTGGGTAAAAGAGGTTTCATTAGAAAATTGGGAAACTTTGATTTGATGAGAGAATCATGAAATTGAACTTAGAAATCACACATTAAAGGTCCTAATTGCAATAAAACATATTTAATTTCACAAAAATAGAACCAATTTCAAATAGAATTAGATTGGGGTTTTAGGGTTAATAAATCAATTTGGGGAAAATTCATTCTAACTAAAGAATAATGAAATTGGTTTAGGAAAACACTAATTCACAGTCTCAATAGCATAAAAAATGTTCAATTTCAAGATTAAACTATGAATTCAAAACCTAGAGTTTAGGGTTTCAAAACCAAATTCGGGGCTTTTTGAAACTAGAAGAAATTAAGGGTAAACTCTTACCCAAGGAAGAAGAAGAAGTTGTGGTGGTGCTGTGATGCGGCAACGCAGCGACGGACGACAGCGACGCGGCGGCCAGTGGCAGTTCTTGGTGGTTCTGTTCCAACAAGAGAGATAGAGTAAGACCAAGGAAAAGAAGAAGGAAGAGATTAAGATGACTCACATGGTGGAAACCACCATGGAGCGTTGTTCGCTCGACTGAGATGGCAGAGGAAATGTGTGCAGGAACGTGAACCAAACGTGAGTAGGTGCGGTCAAAGCTTAGGCGGGCGGCGGTTGCGGCGCGGCTGGGCTGAGGTGGTGGTCGCGGTTCTGGACAAGCAAGGTGGAAGGAGGAGGAAGATGAAGTTGGGGAGAAGGAAGAAGAAGATGGGTGAGAAGTGGGTTGTGATAAAGAAAGAAGGAAATGAAAAATAAAATAAAAGAAGAGGGGATGGGGCTCGTGTGCGTGAGTTCTGTCAGTGGAGGGTCATTTGCTTAGTGGTTAAACATAAAATGAGTGGTTGAGATTGAGTCTAAAAAAGAATAAATAATATGGGTCCTTGGATCTAAAAGTAATGATTGACAAATATATGAGTTCAAAATTTTAATTAGAGTAAAGATTGATAGTTGAATTGATCTACCAAGAAAATCAATGATCCAAAATTAATCTCAGATTAATTAAAAACTAACATATTTTCAAATCTAAAATTAAACAGAGTAAAATATGAAAATAATTTTCTTTCAAGTATATTATTTAAAATATTTTTCTACACAAATACTAATAGTGACAATAACATACTATTATTGTCTAGTAAGCGCGCATACACTGGAAGAAGGCAGTGTTAGCGCACAATTAAAATAAATATCCAGAAAATTATTCAATCCAAATAAAATAACATAGACAGATATATATATATATATATATATATATATATATATTAAATGTTATTTAAGAACAATAAAAACCGGCGTGTTACATGTACAACACATGTGTACAACAAACTTTATTTCTTTATCAATTAATCACTTTTTGAAAAACCTTTCTTTTGAAAAACTAATTTGTTTACCCTTTGTAAAAATTAGTTTCATCTTAAATTTAAGTGCTTCACCTAAGAGATCAAATGTGCTATTTTTACAATAGCATCTAAAGTGTAAGATCTTCATTGCTTGATGCTTTAGTCCTTGTCCATTGCTTTGTGTCCTTGGTCTTCCATAATTTAATCCTTGATTTTCCTTTTTCATGAGTGATCTTGCATACTACTTAACACATCATAAGTATATAGTCAAAATAAAAAATCTTATGCAAAATACACTTTGTTTGTCATACATTAAAACATGAATGAGGGCTTAGTCTTACAAACTTGTGAAAGCTTGAAGCTTGAAAATGAATAAAAATGGAAGCTTTAAGTGTTAGAAACTTGAAGTAAGAATTGTGAAGAAGAAGAAAATGGATGAGATGAAATGAAGTGGGTATTTATAGAGTGAGGGAGGGAGAGTGGCGTGAAGAGGGAGGAAGAGTGAGCTTGGAGAGCAAGTTTGGAGTTAAGGAGGTGTTTGGTTGGAAAAAGTGAAGAAAAATGGGTTTTTGATTAGAATATGATATAATTTGAAAAAGTGTAATGATGGTACTTTTTGAGTGTGTCATAACCCTTGTCAATCACATCCCCTCATGTCGCTTCACTCCTTTTGTGCTCCCTAATCTGCTCCATTTCGTATCCGGTTGCACTTCCGATCGTAGTTTTCGACGTTTTCGCCCGAATAAAATATTATATTTTATTTTCGAACTTAAATTTTCAAAATAACCTAAGTTGAAGGAAACATGATAAAAACACTAACTGTTTCGTTCATAGGTCAAAATTAGGTTTTCTGCTCAGTAAACTTTTACTGTCAATGAAAACGCAGACTGGCTTCCGTCTGAGTTTTCAACCGAAACTTTAACCGTGACTTTTTACGGTAGGATAACACAAGAAAATGATTTTAGTCTATTTAAAATCATCCTCTGGATTTTAATAAAAATAAACACATATAATTATGTTTTTACTGATATAGAAAGACACAAAAATCGGGGCGTTACACCTATGCCAAATACATGGGATTGTTACCTAAAAGAAGAAAGCGGAAGGATGAAATTTTCTTTTTATCATATTATCCACCCAATTGGGGTGACAATATGTCAAGCTAGTGATGTTAAAGAAGTGCTAATTGGGAGGTAACCCAAGCATAGATCTCCATTTTTTCTACTTTAATTTATGTTTTTAGCATTCATGCATAAGTAGTAATTCTTTGAGATAATTGAGTAGTTCCTTTGGTGTGTGAGCCATATATTGTGGTATAATGGATTTGAATTGTTGTGCAGGCACATTTAAGGAAAGTGGAGCAAAGGAATGGGAGAAATGACACAAGAGAATGATGAAAGTGGAGCACCACTGTGAGCGCTGAGCGCAAACAGAAGACGGGATCAGCAGAAAAACCTGCACATTGGAAGCTGAACGCAACTTCCTAGCGCTGAGCGCTAGCCAGTGTAAAAATAAAATAAAAAAAACATTTTTTGCACATGCTCATCCATTGTACAGAAGAAAGGGGGTGCTCTAAACTCTTACTTTTTAATGCTCCTTATTTGTTAGCTAGTTATAGTCGAATAAATTGCCCAAACTTGCATATTTTGCATAAACTTGTGTTTTGAGTGGATTTTTGTGTAGATTCTCTAGTGAGCATAGAACTTTTTCTTGGCTGAAATTTCTAACATTATGCATTTTATACTTGCGGAGCATATGATTTCATTGAAACCGTTGATCCTTGTGAATTGTTTTTGACAATTTTTCATGCTATGATTGATGCAATGTTGGATGCATGGATTTTCTCTTGCACAAAATCCTAAACTGTGAGCTTTGGAGCCCAAACGCTCTTGTACATAATCCATGTGACTTATTCTTTCATGTGTGATTGACCATCACTTGCATGTTCTCACTTTTTCTTGCCTTGATGCTTGTCATTGTTGCAATGCTTTTGCATATGCATAAATGATTGAGGCAATAATTCTTTGTTTAATCTCAGGGCCATAATTGTTATCCTATCATTTACCATTGCTATGTCCAATTGAGCCTTGGCCTATTTTTCTTGGCATGATAGCACATTACAAGCCAAAAAATCGAAAAAACTACCTTGTCCACTATTTTGGCTTAGAGGAATGTTTGGACTTAAGTTTGGGGTTGTTCTCTTGATTAGGGACGAGCAAGAAAATTAAGTTTGGGGTCTGAATAGGCCACTAAAGATGCCTAATATGAAAAAAAATTGAAAATAAAATAAAAAAAACAAAGTGTGAAAGAAAGACAGAGAAAAAGAAAATTAGAAAAAGCCAAAAAGGGGAAAAGGAAATAGAAAGTATACAAAAGTAAAGAAAAAGGCAAAAATAGAAGCAATGAAAAAGAAAAGAATGAAAAGAGAATGAAACAAGAAGAAACAAAACAAAAGAAAAAGAAAAAGAGAAAAAGAGAGTTGTAAATAAATTAAAGGGGAAATAGCACAAATTGTGTGCTATGTGCTTGTGTACTAGCAAAGTATGGGAAGCCCCAAAAGAGTCTACATTCCTTGAAGTAAATGTAGTTTAGCCTATATCCTTAATTTTATCCACCCCCGCCTTAGCCCCATTACAACCAAATAAAAGACCTCATGATATGTGTTGCATTGACATTTGTGATATGTGTTCTTAGCATCTTGTCAGGATTAGGATCGGGGAGTGCATGGTGATTGGAATTGAGAGCAAATAACACCCAAGTGAGGATGAGTGAAACACTTGATAGAGTGGTTTCAAGGGACTTACTTGTGCATTCAATTGAGCTAATTTTGTGGTATGTTTGATTGTCTTAAAACATGAAGCATGTGATCAATTGGAATTGATGCCTAATTGTGTGATGCTTGTGCATTTTGCAAAAGTGTTAGGGGTTTGAAGTCTTGCATGAGTAATATGCTTCACAAGAGAATTGAAAGTGAAAATCCATTTCTCAAACCCTTATGTGAATCTAATTGTTTGCTTGAGGACAAGCAAAAACTCTGGGGTTGTGATGAATGTGCAATATATGTTAGTTTGGAAGTGTAAATACGAATAAGTTTGTAAATAATCTTAGGATTCGTGAATGAAAAGGATTAGAAAATGTGCACATTCATTTGATTAGAGTTTTGATCTTTTATATGAAAAATATACTCAAAAAGATGTTGAAAATGTGTAGGATTGAAGGTCGAGTGCTCAGCTCTGAAACCGGGCGCTCAGCCCCATGAAAAAGGAACGAAACAGCATCAGACAGCACGCCGGGCGCTCAGTGCAGGTTTTGGGCGCTCAGCTCTCAAGAGCACCAAAATGAACTAGCGCTCAACATTAGAGTGCCGCGCTTAGCGCTAGCTGGGAAACATCATTGGAGTTCTCGATGAAAATAAGCGCCCAGTGCTGGCCCGGGGCGCTCAGAGCTGGGCGACGCACAGAACTTGTGTAAATTCGCATTTGAGAAGAGTTTGAAGGATCTGTGGCTCATTTTTCACATTTTCACACCTTGGTTCATCACTTTCTCTCCACTTCCTTGAAGACTCAAGCTTGGGAACAAGAATTGGAGCTTCCATGGATTCTTCCACACTCTCATACTCAAGTTCTTCCATCTCTACTCTCTCTATTATGAGTTGCTAGATCAATTAGGTAAGGTTATGATGCTTTCAATTTAGAATTTGATGTAATTGACTTTGATTTCTGATTTCAATTCCATTTCATTCAAATTGAGTAACTGCTTCTATGCTTAATGCTTCTATTGGATTGATCAACTTTGGTTTGATGATAGATTCAATTTCAGAATTGGAAAATTGGTTATTGGATTGGAATTGAAGTAGATTACAATTGGAATGTGGATTCTAGGAATAGAACTCTATTTCAATGTGTAACGCCCCCCTTGGGTATTACATGACTAACTCAACTTCTTAAAATATGGATATTAAATAAAATAAATGCTGGTTTACTTTCGGAAAAATAATTTTATCTAAGTACTTAAGTGTCAGAAAAATGGGTATAAAATTTATTATTCTGCGGTTGCAATAAGAACTTAAGCATTTTATAAGATACTTTCTCACATTTTCATAAATTTTGTCACGACCCAAAAACCTAAGCCGTTACCGGTGCACAGGCTTACAATCCTAGCCTGTCAAGTCTATTTTCTTTAGAAATTATATTTGAATACCGATCGATAACTTTTACAAAAATTTCGACAGAGTCTCCTCTGTAATTCCAACATCCCAAAATAAAAACACCTGCTAAAGTATTTATATTTTCATCCCAAAATAAAGGCTCTCCGAGCCATAAACATCCTATCCACAATAGAAGCTCTCCGAGCCGTAAACATACATACGCATAACAGTAATCCAATAAAAGACTCTCAGAGTCATAATACCTATTACTATGACTTTCTCCAAATAAAATTTACTCGATAAACTAAGCTGGTTGCACTAAAAAATATTGCTGGGGAAGACTCCATGGTTCTCACCATTATAACTAACATCAGACATCTTCAAGGATTTGGGACTAATATCCCCAAGTGAAACTGAGAACTTCTCTGCAACATCCGTACACTCAAATCCAAAATACCACAAAAGAAACCAAACAAAAATAGTGCAAAGGTGAGATACTGACATATGAGTTTTATCATAGCAGTCACATACACGACTCTCACACAATGACATACAATATATCATAACCATAAACACAGGGATCCATTCCCGACAATCAAATGCATTTTGTAAAACATTTCATGTCACTTCAATATTCACCATCTAGTTCACTATCTCCGGAGATCCTAACTTCCCCTCGTCAGGCAATGATTAGGCTGCGATACCCTTAACACAATTGTCTCATGAGATCGGCCTCTAAATTTAGGTCTGGCTCCAATTGTTCAGGGAATATCACGATGGAGCACCTAAAATAATATTGGAATAGTTCCCTATTGAGTACATTCAAGCCGGGTAACCGAATTCCATGACCCGAGGTTGCAAGGCCCCAAGTATTCGCTGGATTCTCGAAGCCCGAATGTCCCTAAGACCCAAAGACCCTAGAATTTATCTTTGGTCCGTAACTAACCAATTTACCCAATTCACCCTTTGTGAAATTGTAGCTCGAATACACAATGACACGTCTGCCACAACGGCATAAAAGCCTGACTATGCATGTAAAACAAAGTGTTCTCATTTTCATTTTTCTTTTTCCCATCGTTCTTTCCTCGTCAAGGCTTACGCTCTCGACTACTTTTAAATCAAGTATTAAATTAAACTTTAATACTCACATAATATTTTATCAATAAAATCCATGATTCACAATTCCCTTCACAACCGAACACTAGTCCGACGTCTCGGAATTCTAGGTTCTATCATTCCTCGAAACTAGAACGGGAACTCTAGCCCGTCAATCCGGAACACTAGGTCCTTTCTACTTTCTCAAAACTCAAAACGAGAACTCTAGCTCGTCAATCCGGAGCACTAGGTCCTTTCTTTTCCTCAAAACTCAAAACAAGAACTCTAGCCCGTCAATCCGGAGCACTAGGCCCTTTCTTTTTCACTCTCTTTCAGAGGTTTTTGTTCAGTGAAAACTAAATCGAAAAACAAAAGTTCAAGAGTTTCCAAATTTTGTGTCATAATTACTTTTCGTTCTTAGAAATACTATTTCACTAAAACTGTTTTCTTTTAGAAATCCGTTTTCTGAAAACTTAGGAAACCACTGAAATCTTTTTCTCAACTTAGAACCAAATACAAAACTCTTGTAAATAGATTTATCAAAGGGAGCATTTTATCTAAATATTACCATTTTCGAACAACTTTTGGTAAAACCTAAGAGAAAATCTTTGTTTTCAAAAGACTTTTCTTTTCAAAAATTCTTTAAACCTTTTCATGAATTTTGATATTTCCCATTTTCTTTATTTCCTAATTTTGTTCTATCTTCACACTTTCATCATTTAGGATTTTCTTCTCATTTCCAAAGAAAACAAAACACCACTTTTTCGATATTTCTGAGTTAAGGTACTTTAATGTCTTAATTTTGATTAACAAGCAATGACCGGTGTCATGCCATCAGCCAATCACAGTCAAGCAAAATAGTAATATAATCAACAAACAATAACATTAAAACTCCAATCAAACTCTAAACAATTCAAACAGGGCATCATTACAAAGATTTAAAAATTAACATACATTCAAACACGACAATAAGTATGTAACTACTAAAACTCTTCAGGTAAACTCCCTTTACCTTTGTAGACCAGAAAAAGATCTTCTCCTTTGCACATTTAACCATTAGCTTCCAAGAATAAAATTCAGGTTCCCTCAAACTAGCGCAGTTACAAACCATCATTCAGAGAGAGCATTCCACACACATTCAACACCCAATAAAGTAACAGTTAATATTCTTAACATCAAACGAAAAACTCAAAGGAAATTATATATTTTATTTAGCAAAACATACTTTATTTCTCAATAAAATCAATTTGGGTAAAAAGGGCTTTTTCACAAAAATTGGGGGAAAATGAGATTTGCTCATAGGAATATGAAATTGGCCTTGGAGTTCATCAATAGATAGTCCCAATTACATAAGAACAATATTTAATTTCAGATTATAAGATGAAATCAAAGGGCTAGGGTTAGGGTTTCAAAATAAATTTGGGGATTTTCTTGAATCTGAGCAAAAATAGATGAGGTTTCACTTACCCACTCAATGAGAGGGCAGCACGGCGGCTGTAGGTGGTCCAGCACGGTGGCGGCGGCACTGCACAGCAATGGAGCATCTTGTAGAAGCCATGAACCATAAGTAAAGAAAGAGAGTTCAAGAGTAGAAGAAAAGAAACTAAAGATGAACATAAATGGTGGAAAACCACCATGGAAGGCGGCGCAAAGGGGCTTACCACGACGGAGGGCGGTGGTTCGGTGCCGGACAGCGGCGGCTCCGGCAGCGGGCACGGGGACGTGAGGCGCGTCACCTCCTCCTTGTGCAATGAGCTGCGGTCGACGGCAGGGGCTGAGCTGGGCGGTGGTGCGATCTGGGTGGATCAAAGTTGAAGGAAAGGAAGGTGGAGGACTTGAGTTGGAGGGAGGAAGAAGAAGAAAAAAAGTATCAGGAAAAGGAAGAAAGAAAATAGTGAGGG
The DNA here is from genome assembly GCA_030762895.1 of Sophora flavescens. NCBI lineage: Eukaryota > Viridiplantae > Streptophyta > Magnoliopsida > Fabales > Fabaceae > Sophora > Sophora flavescens. The sequence goes on from CM061070.1 coordinate 22,326,335, forward strand.
GGGGGGGAGGCCGATGCTAATAAGAGAGGGGGAGAGAGAAAATTTGATTTTTTTTTGTATTAGTGGGTACACTATGAGTGATAAATATTAAGGCTAAAAATAAACATGTTTTTAGTTTTTGAATAAAAAAATAAAGGATGACAAACATATGTTTTCAAAATTTAAAATAAAGTAGAGATTGATTGTTGAATTGATCAACTAAGAAAATCAACGATTCTAAATTAACCTCCGATTAATTCCAAACCAGTTTATTTTTAACTCATAAATTAATTAGAATAAAACTATGAAAATATTTTCCCCTTAATCATATTATTTAAAATATTTTTCTAAACAAAAAGTAATAGTGACAATAACATAATATTATTGTCTAGTAAGTGTGCATGCACTGAAATAAAGTAGTGCTAACTCACTTGATAAAATCATTTTAAATGAGTAATTAAAATTACTCAAACTAAATCACATAATAATAAGTTTAAATAATTATTCAGATAATTAATCAATCCAAATAAAATAATATAACCAAATATTAAACATATATATATATATGTATATATATATATATATATATATATATATGTATATATTTATTGTTATTGAAGAACAGTAAAAACCGGGGTGTTACATTACTACCCCACTTAAAAAAATTTCGTCCTCGAAATTTCGTGACTCAAAACTTGACAGGATCTTGTAATTACCTCTTAATCCCAAGATCCTACTATATACTTCCGGTATTCACTTTCCATTAGATGACTTTCATAACTTAATAACGAAATTCATACTTAGTCTTCGTTTTATTTATCCTCAACATCAAATTGTTTACCCTCAATTCATACTCCCTCCATCCTTAACAATTTTGTTTCAATTTCCATAATTAAACATATAATTAAAACTTAATATCTTCTTCATTCAATACTAATCCATTAGAAAAATTTCCTCTACATTCTTAACTATCACTTTTAACACCAAGATTTAAACTAAGATTTCCACTTTTTCACAGCACACATATCAGTTCCTATCCTAGATTTTATGTTGCATTCCCAATCTCTTAATTCTTCTTATTACTAACTCCTTAACAAAATCAATTGTTACATCATTTCTCTTTCATCCTCGACATTTTATCTTAGCTCCTCCCACATTAAGAGCAAAACAAAACTCAATCACTTCTAACCTCAATTACCTAGTTTACTAGAAAAACTGCTTTCCACCCATCTAACTATCATAGTTATCACCAAGATCAAGCTAACTTTACCAAAATATGCATCACTTCCTACTCAAGGTATTCAATCCTTTTGGGTGTAGCCTACTCTCCTAGGTTATATCAAATTCACACATTTCAATCTTAAAGAACATGATTACCCTCCTTCATGTAACTACAACCAAACAAAAGGATCACCTCAATTTGAATTATCCAAAATCATAAATCTTGAACTTTTCTAACAACTTAGTTTTATTCCAGAACTCCTCTTTATTGCTCCTGTTGAGCATTAGAGAAAACTACTATAGACACTTTCCCGTAAATCTCCAGACTCATACAACTAATCTCAATTACAACCTTAATCATTACCCTACATTCCTTTAACGGTATTCTGCTTCGATCAACATTTGATTTATAATAGTTGCCTCACTCACTGGTATTGATTTTAAAGGATTCACATCTTACTAGTCATAACTATACCTCAACAAAACTCTCGTTACTTCTTGTCTATCCGGCTAAAGCGATGATCGTAGTCAAATACTACACTCACTCCCAAACCAACCTCCTAAAGATCATATCATTTTCTCGCTCACTCACTCAAGTTGAGAATGTTCGTTGAGCTTAGCCTCAACTTGGTCCTCAACACTTAGATCAGACCTTACCGACAAACGTTGGTAAACTTTGGGTCTTACTTTGAAACGACACTTGAAAGTACTCCATGAATCCTGTTCAGCCCTCTGATACCTACTTCATTTAGCTTCTCCGCTTCATAGTGAATCTTAATATATAAGAAATGTGTTGACTTCATCAACGTGTCCACGATCACTCGAATTAATTAAAACTCTTGAAGATACTCGGTAACCCACGACAACATTGATTGCGATGCCAACATCTTAACTAGGAATGTCTCAAATGTCAATTACATTCTTAATGTACTCAACTAACTCTGATATCGTGATGTGAATCAAGTAACCATCTTCATAACTTATGAGATGGGTAAAACGTCAATGATGCTTGGAAAAGATATAGATTAAAATTGATCCAAAAGAAACAAGTTCTATCGAACTACAACAAGACTTGGCCTTAAAAAGATTACGAAAAGAAATTTTTCAAGGAAGAAATTTTCTTGGTCTCACTTTCACAAGAAAGCATAGAGAAGAATCTTATCAATTTGAAATATACTTGAGTGTCCAATATGTAAAAAGATTCTTCAATAGGATCGTGAGTGTAAAAATGCCCGGTACATTCTTACAAACATGACTCTACTAAAGTTCCTTATTCCATACAAACTTCCAGTGAATCAGGAAATCACAAGATGGATAATTTCTGACACCAAGATGATTACTTCTTAATATAAGGAATTTATAAAACGACGATTTAAAAGCAAAACAGCCTGGTCAAAAATCAGACTGGATCACATCTACCAAAAGTTGAAGTGACTAGACTAAGTTTCATCAAGAAACTTCTGTTACCACGAAGTTATCTGTGTTATAACTCAAGAAATAGTCGTAACAAATTCTTTCAACGAAATATGAAAATATCCAGGCTAATGAATATTACCAAATCAATCCATTCAAATGTCTAATACACTGAGGGTTATTCAGAAGTGTGAGTACAAATTCTCACATACAAGGAATTCCATTAGGGCATATTGAAATTAAGGACTAGCATAACCAATGTATGAGTCCTGATAACTTTCAAATCGAAGTCAGAAAAGTCTGCTTGACATGTACAAACTTGGTCACTGTGATTGTTTAATACAACCATAGGGACTCTAGGGACAATTGTCAACTAACTAGGCTATAAGGAATCAAATAGTACAGTTAAGAGTTTCTTAATCGAGAGACACTCATCTAAGGTTGAAAATTCAAATCGACTTGCCTTGGTTCCAACAAGTACACGGGTCTTTCCAAACACACTTAGTATGGTCACTCTGAATCGGGCACGATCACGGACAACTTGACCAGTCTCTCAGGCATACAAAGAGTTGATCTTTCCTCATAGGCTGAGTTAACGACTCCAAAAATCTTTAATCGGTCATCACTCCAATATGGTGCTAATTCATCCTCTAGTTGATCTTTGATTAGACAACATCTCTTAATTGATCTATCAGATCAACTAAGCACGATGGAGAATAGTTGTTATTAATCTTCACTTTGTTGAGTTGTCAGAAATCCACGCGGATTCTCGAACCATCACACAACATTGGTGTTTCTTACGAAAACACTCAATCCAACAAGATGCTTAAACCACAAATCTTTCAGTTGAATCGAGTCATCTAACTCGATTAACTTTGTAGGCAACATTCTACACGAAGCAATAGAGAATCAGACCGAATCTAGAAACTAGATTGATCGAAAGTCAATATCCTTCTCTAGCAGCAAACCTAGAACATTTCCAGGGAACATTCCCGGAAAAACCTTTCGCAAACGTTAATCATGGAACATTCTCAGCGAACAATCCTAGAAAATCTACATTAACCAACATACCTACAATCCCACACACATTGCTTCGACAAGGAAGCAATTCCTACAAGGTCAAATCAGAGATTAAACAACAAAAACATAACAGACCTATTTCCCAAGGTTCCCGAAAGACTCGACCAGCTCTGATACCACTAATGTAACGCCCCCCTTGGCTATTACATGACTAACTCAACTTCTTAAAATATGGATATTAAATAAAATAAATGCTGGTTTACTTTCAGAAAAATAATTTTATCTAAGTACTTAAGTGTCATAAAAATGGGTATAAAATTTATTATTTTGCGGTTGCGATAAGAACTTAAGCATTTTATAAGATAATTTATCACATTTTCATAAATTTTGTCACGGCCCAAAAACCTAAGCCGTTACCGGTACACAGGCTTACAATCCTAGCCTGTCAAGTCTATTTTCTTTAGAAATTATATTTGAATACCGATCGATAACTTTTACAAAAATTTCGACATAGTCTCCTCTGTAATTCCAAAATCCCAAAATAAAAACACCTGCTAAAGTATTTATATTTTCATCCCAAAATAAAGGCTCTCCAAGCCATAAACATCCTATCCACAATAGAAGCTCTCTGAGCAGTAAACATACATACGCAAAACATTAATCCAATAAAAGACTCTCAGAGTCATAATACCTATTACTATGAATTTCTCCAAATAAAATTTACTCGATAAACTAAGCTGGTCGCACTAAAAAATATTGCTGGGGAAGACTCCATGGTTCTCACCATTATAACTAACATCAGACATCTTCAAGGATTTGGGACTAATATCCCCAAGTGAAACTGAGAACTTCTCTGCAACATCCGTACACTCAAATCCAAAATACCACAAAAGAAACCAAACAAAAATAGTGCAAAGGTGAGATACCGACATATGAGTTTTATCATAGCAGTCACATACACGACTCTCACACAATAACATACAATATATCATAACCATAAACACAGGGATCCATTCCCGACAATCAAATGCATTTTGTAAAACATTTCATGTCACTTCAATATTCACCATCTAGTTCACTATCTCCGGAGATCCTAACTTCCCCTCGTCAAGCAATGATTAGGCTGCGATACCCTTAACACGATTGTCTCATGAGATCGGCCTCTAAATTTAGGTCTGGCTCCAATTGTTCAGGGAATATCACGATGGAGCACCTAAAATAATATTGGAATAGTTCCCTATTGAGTACATTCGTGCTGGGTAACCGAATTCCACGACCCGAGGTTGCAAGGCCCCAAGTATTCGCTGGATTCTCGAAGCCCGAATGTCCCTAAGACCCAAAGACCCTAGAATTTATCTTTGGTCCGTAACTAACCAATTTACCCAATTCACCCTTTGTGAAATTGTAGCTCGAATACACAATGGCACGTCAACCACAACGGCATAAAAGCCTGACTATGCGTGTAAAACAAAGTGTTCTCGTTTTCATTTTTCTTTTTCCCATCGTTCTTTCCTTGTCAAGGCTTACGCTCTCGACTACTTTTAAATCAAGTATTAAATTAAACTTTAATACTCACATAATATTTTATCAATAAAATCCGTGATTCATAATTCCCTTCACAACCGAACACTAGTCCGACGTCTCGGAATTCTAGGTTCTATCTTTCCTCAAAACTAGAACAGGAACTCTAGCCCGTCAATCTGGAACACTAGGTCCTTTCTACTTTCTCAAAACTCAAAACGAGAACTCTAGGCCGTCAATCCGGAGCACTAGGTCCTTTCTTTTCCTCAAAACTCAAAACAAGAACTCTAGCCCGTCAATCCGGAGCACTAGGCCCTTTCTTTTTCACTCTCTTTCAGAGGTTTTTGTTCAGTGAAAACTAAATCGAAAAACAAAAGTTCAAGAGTTTCCAAATTTTGTGTCATAATTACTTTTCGTTCTTAGAAATACTATTTCACTAAAACTGTTTTCTTTTAGAAATCCGTTTTCTGAAAACTTAGGAAACCACTGAAATCTTTTTCTCAACTTAGAACCAAATACAAAACTCTTGTAAATAGATTTATCAAAGGGAGCATTTTATCTAAATATTACCATTTTCAAACAACTTTTGGTAAAACCTAAGAGAAAATCTTTGTTTTCAAAAGACTTTTCTTTTCAAAAATTCTTTAAACCTTTTCATGAATTTTGATATTTCCCATTTTATTTATTTCCTAACTTTGTTCTATCTTCACACTTTCATCATTTAGGATTTTCTTCTCATTTCCAAAGAAAACAAAACACCACTTTTTCGATATTTCTGAGTTAAGGTACTTTAATGTCTTAATTTTGATTAACAAGCAATGACCAGTGTCATGCCATCAGCCAATCACAGTCAAGCAAAATAGTAATATAATCAACAAACAATAACATTAAAACTCCAATCAAACTCTAAACAATTCAAACAGGACATCATTACAAAGATTTAAAAATTAACATACATTCAAACACGACAATAAGTATGTAACTACTAAAACTCTTCAGGTAAACTCCCTTTACCTTTGTAGACCATAAAAAGATCTTCTCCTTTGCACATTTAACCGTTAGCTTCCAAGAATGAAATTCAGATTCCCTCAAACTAGCGCAGTTACAAACCATCATTCAGAGAGAGCATTCCACACACATTCAACACCCAATAAAGTAACAGTTAATATTCTTAAAATCAAACGAAAAAATCAAAGGAAATTATATATTTTATTTAGGAAAACATACTTGATTTCTCAATAAAATCAATTTGGGTAAAAAGGGATTTTTCACAAAAATTGGGGAAAATGAGATTTGCTCATAGGAATATGAAATTGGACTTGGAGTTCATCAATAGATAGTCCCAATTACATAAGAACAACATTTAATTTCAGATTATAAGATGAAATCAAAGAGCTAGGGTTATGGTTTCAAAATCAATTTGGGGATTTTCTTGAATCTGAGCAAAAATAGATGAGGTTTCACTTACCCACTCAATGAGAGGGGCAGCACAGCGGCTGTAGGTGGTCCAGCACGGTGGCGGCGGCACTGCACAGCAATGGAGCATCTTGTAGAAGCCATGAACCATAAGTAAAGAAAGAGAGTTCAAGAGTAGAAGAAAAGAAACTAAAGATGAACATAAATGGTGGAAAACCACCATGGAAGGCAGCGCAAAAGGGCTTACCACGACGGAGGGCGGTGGTTCGGTGCCGGACAACGGGGGCTCTGGCAGTGGGCACGGGGACGTGAGGCGCGTCACCTCCTCCTCGTGCAACGAGCTGCGGTCGACGGCAGGGGCTGAGCTGGGAGGTGGTGCGATCTGGGCGGAGCAAAGTTGTAGGAAAGGAATGTGGAGGACTTGGGTTGGAGGGAGGAAGAAGAAGAAAAAAAAGTATCAGGAAAAGGAAGAAATAAAATAGTGAAGGGAAGGGGGGAGAGTCCGACGCTAATAAGAGGGGGAGAGAGAAAAATTGATTTTTTGTATTAGTGGGTACACTATGAGTGATAAATATTAAGCCTAAAAATAAAATGTTTTTAGTTTTTGAATAAAAAAATAAAGGATGACAAACATATGTTTTCAAATTTTAAAATAAAGTAGAGATTGATAGTTGAATTGATCAACTAAGAAAATCAACGGTTCAAAATTAATCTCCGATTAATTCCAAACCAGTTTATTTTTAACTCATAAATTAATTAGAATAAAAATATGAAAATATTTTCCCCTTAATCATATTCTTTAAAATAATTTTCTAAACAAAAAGTAATAGTGACAATAACATAATATTATTGTCTAGTAAGTGTGCATGCACTGAAATAAAGTAGTGCTAACTCACTTGATAAAATCATTTTAAATGAGTAATTAAAATTACTCAAACTAAATCACATAATAATAAGTTAAAATAATTATTCAGATAATTAATCAATCCAAATAAAATAATATAACCAAATATTAAACATATATATATATATATATATATATATGTATGTATATATTTATTGTTATTGAAGAACGGTAAAAATTGGGGTATTACACAATGCATTCTTATGAATCTCGTGCTTAATGTTTGTGCTAATTCTTGAATCACCTAAGGAATTAGGGTTCTTAATTGGTACAAAAGGATTATCACCTAAGGGATTAGGGATAAATCTAGGTTAGTGATTTGAATGTCAATTGAATTGAATGAATTGTAATTAGGATTGAATAAAGTTACATCAAGTAAAGAATTGGAGGATTCCGATACCTAACCGCTTTACCTATATTGATTTCACTATTTACTTTTACTTGATTCATTCATTTTTGTGACAACATTAAATTCAATATTCTTGTAGTCGTATATAAACATGAAATTCATTAGTTCAAATATCAATTGCCTAAGCTACGTTGATACTTAATCTCAATCCTCGTTGGGAACGATACTCTACTTTCACTATTATTACTTGTCGCGATTTGGTACACTTGCCAAACCAAATCAACACGTATCTTTTCAACGTGCTTTGTCCTCACTCACAAACTTCCTGGGAAGTTTTCCCAGGAGGTCACCCATCCCAGAATTACTCCAAGTCAAGCACGCTTAACTGTGGAGTTCTTAAGTGACGGGCTCCCGAAAAGAAGATGCATCTTGTTAGTATAGGTAGTACCAATCAATTCATATAAGTCATCCCCAATTGTATAGTCTCATACCTACACAGTCTCAAGATATCTCTCATTCCGATGTGTAATCGGTTCATTCATGTGTCCCTCCTCCTAGAAGGCTGCCAGGATCCGCTCCTTGTTCGTACATTCTTGCACCGACGACCACTCCACGCCCTCATCAGTCCCGGGTGTCACAAACTTTTTTTTTTGCAAATAATAATCAACGACATTTTTTATATATATAAAGGTGATTTTTTTTACATCTTAAACAAAACTGATCAATGACCATCATCAAATTTTACTTCATTAGACATACACATGTCTTTTTTGGTAACCATGATATAGGTACGAAGTATCCACCACTGTTTGTAGTGACTAATCTCCGTCGGGGAACCTGTTAGGCACACAAGGTGAGTTCTTCCTTCCCAACCAGGTTTTCTCCATACGCAAGAGTCAGGATTCGAGACCACTTGCTTAAGGTGTTGAAATCCCTTACTACTTGGACCATATTTTATTCCAATACAACATAAATAATTCAAACACAAACATTTTTGGTAAAGTTTTTTTTCATGTGGAAACAACTTAATTTTTATTTTGGAAAAAAAATAGTGTTTGGATTTAATACAATATATTTGTCTAACCTGATTAGACTATGAAAAAAAACTATCTTTATGAAAAATTATTTTCGGTAAAACTTATTTAATAAAAACCATTTGATTGTTTTCGGAGTTTAGTTTTAATACACAGTCATTATAAAGTTTTTTTTTTGGTTAAATTATAAAGTTTCTTTTATAAAGTTTCTTTTATACTATGAATCAATCACATATACTAACGTGTGACTTTTAAGGTGGTTATTATGAAAGTTAAACATTTTTATCATATGTTAATATATGATTAATTGAAACTGTAAAAAATCTTCACATTAAAAATAAATCCTTGTTGGGAGTTATTATAAGGTGGATCAAATGGTTTGAGGGAGGAACATACAGTTTTGAGTGATAAGGAGATCATGAGTTCAACTCAACCAACATAACAAACAAATTACTAATATTTGCTTATAAAAGAAAAAGAAATTAAATCCTTATTTTGAAACCAGTAACTTTTTATTTTCATTTTTGCCTCTAAAAAACTAATTACTAAATAAATATTATTAATTTAACAAATAGTTTCGTACTTTTTTTTATGTAAGTTACTATATAAAAATAGTTTTTTACACAACTCAAACAATAAAGACTTTCTTAAAACCACTTTTAAGAAAACATATCAAAACATAAAATTAATTCTATTATAATGAATTATTATAATAAATTCATTATATATATATAAATTATTGAGATAGTGTATTTTCCGCGGTTAATCCAAACACTTTAAAGTAGCTTGTTAGTGTCCTATGTTTTATAAAACGAAAAAAAAAAAATTGTTTTTCAATTTAAAATATATGCCTAAAACATTTAATATAATTTGATAAACTTTTTTAGAAAAAAAAAATTTGTGCCATTATTTTCAGAAACATAAAATATTGATTTTGAAAATAATAAAAGTTATATCATAAAAATGAATTTTTTTTAAAAATTATCCAAACACACCTTAATTCCTTATTTTATTTTTATAAACTCCTATTTTTTTTGGATAAAAGTTATTTTATTAAAAGAGTAATGCGAAAATATATTTTTCAAAACTTATCCAAGCACCCATGTTTCTTATTTTTAAAAACAACTTTTGAATAAAATTTATTCAGGTGGATCTTATTTCTTGTTTGGTAAAAAGGATGAAAACGTTTATAAGAATTTAATTTTAATATGTTATTGTTGTAAAGATTTTATGACAATTAATCACGAATCATTATATGTGTAACTTTTAAAATAATTATGATAATTGTCAAAAAATTTTAATTATGCGTTACTTGATAACTGTTAATCAATTAAATGTTTGCGATTATTTTTCATACAATATAAAATTACTTTGTCTCGAAAGTTTTTTTTATATTTTAATTATAATATTATGCTTTTGTTATGTAATACGGCAGCATATTTTTTTTCCAATTCATCCATCGAATGATATAAAATAAAATATACATTTTTATCAAATATCATTTCATAGTTTTTTTTGTTTAATTTTTATGTATTGTCAGTATAAAGAATTTATACACAAACATCCAATAACATGTTAACAAATCAGTACTTTTGTTATTTATCTCTCTTAGTTATTAAAATTAAAAGCACACATGACAAAATGATAATGGATGTCCGTATAAAATTTTTCACACTTATAGTGTATACTACTTTTTTTTTAATCAGACGGTGTATACTACTTTAATCTTTTTTTATAGTTTTTATGCAATTCAAACTACACATATTGTTTTAAATCTTTTTAAATATCCAAACAGAAAACAATTTTATCATAATTGATTGAAATAAACTAACTATACATATAATTATTAAATAATATTTTTCCCTTCTAATTCAAACACATTCTCTAATCAAGTCAAACGGTTCTTATTAAAATAAATAATTTTTTCTCTAATTCAAACACATTCTCTAATCAAGTCAAACGGTTCTTATTAAAATAAATAAATTCATCTCTTGGAGGAAAATAAAATGAATGTTTTTATTTTTATAGATATACTCAATATTCCTTTGGGTATTTTATTTGTGGTGCTATCAATTTAGTCCTCAAACGAATAAAAAAATTCATTAATCTTTCCCTTTAAGTGTCAATTTGATAGAACAATTCTTTTTCTAGAAGACTAAAATAGACTTTTTTTTAAGAGGACTAAAATAGACATTTATTCATTGAAAACATTTAAAAAGTTGGTTTGTTTGGATTGAGCTGTCATTGAAAGAAGGTAATTTTTCAATACAAATTAATCCAGTTCGATTAAATTGGAATCTTTTTAAAATCTTTAACAAAATAAAATCCTTTATATTAAAGTCTTAATAGAATGTAATTATAAAAACTGAAATGGTTTTACATTAAAAAATATAAAATATAGGTGATGAATCATGAATCTAAACTTATTTCATCAAAATAAAAAATTCAAAATTTGATATTTATATCAAAGAGCTTGGAACAAGCGCCCGATTGTTTAAACTTTTAAAAAAAAACTTATACAAAATAATTTAGTGAGTGTTTTTATTTTAGAGATTTTTAAGTAAAATAGAATATAATCTATATTGGTTTATATAATAATTATAAAAATTAATTAAAATAATTGTTCTGAATAGATTTTTACGAGTAGCTATTTATTGCTTTAGATTTTTTCAGATTAATATTTTTTTCGTAATTTTTTTACAAAAAAAGCTACAAATAGACATAAACAATACTTAATGGTGATTATTTTTAAATAATTAATTCTTCAAAATAAAATTGTAACAAACTAGTTCTGAATTGAATAGGAACTAATATGTATTAAACTTACACATTTTGAATCTTTTTGGTGCTCGAGTTGGGTTGCACAATATTCTGTAAACATTTTTGTTCAACTATCATCGGGGCTTATCAATTAGTATCTTAAGGGTATTTGGTATGGAATTCAATAAAAACTAGTTTTCATTGGAAAATTATAGTTAACACTTCTAAAAATTATGAATACATTACTTTCAACAAAACCCTTTTTTTTCTTTATTTATTCCTTAATCAATGTCCTACGAGCACTAGTTAGCATTCTTCATCATCATTAGGCCAAACTTACAAATAAAAGACCATTTGCATTTTACAAGTTATTTACTATTTATTTTGCATTCATCAAACAAAAGTTAAAAGTTAAAATCAATTACCTCTCTTTTTTTGAAAAAAAAATGTTGTGGAAAAGTAAAATGCTAAGGTAGCATTTGATGCAAGTTTTATAAAAATATTCCTGGGAATGTTGGCATGGGAATAAAAGTTTTACATATTTGGTACAAGTTTTAAAAAGTTATTCATAGGCATAATAGATTCCCAAGAATAAAATTAGTGAATGTTAGTTAGAAACTTGACAAAACTCTATTCCCAAGTATGGAGGTGAGAAAAAAATATTCTCGAGAATATGATTCCCAGGAATGTAATTTGCCTGGAAATAAAATATTCCGGATACCAAACGCCACATAAAGATTACAACTCAAACATATACGCGAGGTGACTTTGGAAGTAATAGAACAATTCGAAATGTGGCCTAACAAAAACAAACTACCTTCTGCATTTAAAATGATATCTAGTAATTTTGAGGTTTAGATTTCCTATCTTCAAAAATATCTAATATGCTCACATGTTTAGTAATAGCACCATTGATATTTTTTTTTGAAAAAAACTGAAAATATTCCTAGGAGCAGTTTCGTCAAATTGGAAGAATATTGAAACACTTATATATTAGTGAAAATAATGTCCATAACTGAAAAAAAATTGGAGATTGCAAAATTCAATATTAAAAAAATTAAATAATTGAAAAATAAAAACAATGAACCTGTGTGACTCATAAAAGAAACAATGAACCTCTTCAGTGTTTGTGTATAAATAGCGGGTGTTGGGAATAGCAGTAGCCCAATCTAAACCCCTCTCTCCCCCCTCTCTCTTTTTCTCTAATATTTTCTTTTTGCTTTGTTTAGTAATTTGCAGTGAATGAAAGGAATCATGGGTCGTAGGAAGATTGAGATCAAGATGGTGCGGGACACCATCATAAGGCAAGTCACTTTCTCCAAGCGTAGGACAGACCTATTCAAGAAAGCAAATGAATTATCCATCTTGTGTGGTGCCGAAGTTGCTATTGTTGTGTTCTCCCCTGGGAACAAGCCTTACTCTTTTGGGCACCCTGATGTTGACATTGTTGCTGCCAAGTTTCTTCAACAAGAGCCCAAATCATCAAAAGGGGCCCAAGGTGGCTCCTTTTCCAATGATACCAAATTGGACAAGCTAAACCAAGAACTTGCTGGGGTGATGGACCAAATCCGTGAGGCTGTAATGAAGACTGACATGTATGGTAAGTCCCCGATTGAATACGATAAGACCCAACGGGAGGAGCTTCAAGAATTGCATGATTCATTGGCAGTGCTGAAGCATAATATCAAGGAACGTCTTGATGAGTTGGAAGTATTCGAAGCTATGCTAATGCTTCAAGAGCAACCAGTGGAGTTCAATGAAAACCATTTTGCCAAAAGGAAGAGAGGAAGAAAGAATTGATACCATGATTTTCATTATCAAGAAAGAATTTGCTAAATCGGTGGAATTCAACTCTATTTTGTTATTTATATTATTATGCCCCTCTTAATCCTGAAATCCATGTTGCCCCTATCCTCCGTAGTTGAATTGTTGAATTTGGAGGGAATAAAGCAGTAGGAGGGATGAATAAAGTGTTTTGTTTTGTTGAATTCCAGAAATTTATGAAGAAATAAAAAAAATATCTTTTTTAGTATAAATTTGAAAAAAAATAACGTGTGTAGAATTATTGTTCTATGTGGAGTTATTTAATAATTGTGGGGAAAATTGTTTATATTATATGGCGTATCTAGTGAGAGCAATAGTTTAGTGACAGGTGAGAGAAGCGAATTCAAATCATTAAAGTATACATAGATGTGGGGTGTTTATTGGTTTAGATCAAATTGACGAACTCAAAACAAAAAAGAACCAAATTCATAAAGTTGGTTCAGATTTGTTGGGTATTCAAGGTGAAACCAAACCAGACCGAATAAGATCCGATAATAATTAGTGCGGTTTTTGGATTCAAGGTTTCTAAAACCAAACCAAACCAAAGTGAATAATATATATATATATATATATATATATATATATATATATATATATATATATATATATATATATATATATATAAGGGCAAGGATCAAGTTGCTCCAAGAGTAACTTTAAGCTTACTCCAAATCTCCACCATTGATTTTAGTGTAATCCAATGGAATTAAGGGCCCGTTTGGTGGTCAGGATAAGAGAGACAGGATAGGATAAGCTATCATATCCTGTTTGAAACTGTTGTTTGGTGAGCCTGCAGGATAGGATAAGGCAATCATGTCACTTATCCTATCCTGTCCATCTAGTTAAAATTCTATCCTGAGGGGAGGGTTAGGTTAGCACTCAACAGGATAGGATAAGGTATTTTTTTTCTGGTAACAAATAGGATATGGTGATTTAAAGTATAATAAAATATAAAAATATATAATACATAAAATAATTAAAGTATAATAAAATAATAATTTAAAGTATTATAAAATTTAACATGGTTACCAAAAAAAAGGTATAATAAAATATAAAATATTTAAAATAATAAAAATATTAATAATTCATTTTAAAATTGATTTTTATTTTATAACAATGCTAATTTTGTTATTTTATATTATTTTAAAAAACTGTAAAATATAAAAAGTATTCTAATAATTTAACTATATGTAAAGTAAAAACAAAAAATGAATATTTAAAATATAAAAAATTAATTTTAGTTAGACAATGTTTAACAAATTTAAAAAATTATATGTAATTTTATCACAAGGATAATTTTGTCTTTTTGTATAATTTTAAATAATGAAAATTATAAAAAAAATTAAAATCTAATAAAAGATGAAAACATTTAGAATAAAAACGAAAAAATTTAAAATTCATACTTAAATTATAATGCTGTCCGGTTGGTTATCTGGTGGACACCAAACGTCGGATATGATAACAGCTTATCCTACTCATATCCAGTAACACCCTAGTTTTTACACCTATGATTAATTATTTTATTTGGATGTTTAAGTTTATTTTGTTATGTGGTTTAGTTTGAGTAATTAAATTACTCTATTCAAATTATTTTATTGGGTGCGTTAGCACTGACTTATTTCAGTGAATGCACGCTTACTAGACAATAATTTACGTTATTGTCACTATTATTACCAGTACAGAAAAATATTTTAAATAATATGATTAAGAGAAAAACATTTTCATATATTTATTCTACTTAATTTTAGAGTTGAAAATAAACTGGTTTGACCTTAATTGGAGATTAAATTTTGAACAGAGTATTTTCTTAGTTGATCGGTTCAACTATCAATTTTTACTCTAATTGGATTTTCGAAATCATATCTTTATCAATATTTATTTTTAGATTCCAAAAAGTAAAAACATGTTTATTTTAGGCATAATATTTATCACTCATTTTATATCCACTAATACAAAAATATGAAAATTCTCTCTCCTCTCTTTTTAAGTAACCCGTAAACCCACCCCTACCCCTCACTTTCTCTTTTCTTTCTCTGCTGTCTTCTTTTTCTCTTTCTTTCTTTTTCTTATTTCTCCTTCTTTCTCTCTTCTTCTTCTTCCTCCCACCTCAACCTCATCTTCCTCCTTCCTCTCACCATAGCAGCGCCGCCCACACCACCAGGAAGCTCACCGGTCGCCGCTCAACGTAGGGAGGAGGAGATGCGATGGCGCCACCGCCTACACGTGTTGCTGCCGCGCGATCGTCGCTCCACCGTGGTAAGCACCGCGCGCCGCCGCCTCCATGGTGGTTCCATCATTCTCATAGTATTTTAAGCTTTCTTCTTCCTTTTTATGAAGCTTAGCTTCACTTTATGGATCATGGTTGTTGTAGGGGAGTGTTCCACCGCCACTGCCACCTCGCCAGAGTTGCGTGACGCCGCCGCCGTACCCATGGCTGGTCACTGCGTCCTTTGCCTTCAAGCTTGGGTGAGTGTTTTACCCTCTAATCTCTTCTAGATTCGAAACCCCCAAATTGATTTTGAAACCCTAACCCTAACCCTTTGATTTCAGATTTTAATCTTGAAATTTAAGTTCGATTTATGAAATTGGGACTGTGAATTAGTGTTTCCCTAAACCAATTTCATTGTTCTTTAGTTAAAATGAATTTTCCCCAAATTGTATTTGGGAGCCCTAAACCCCAATTTGATTTTATTTGAATTTGATTCTGTTTTTGTGAAATTAATTATGATTTAGTGTAATTAGGACTCTTAATTGATGATTCCCAAGTTCTTTTTCATGATCTTTTAATCAAAACAAAGTTTATTTAAAGGCTATTGTGAAGCGTAAGCTCCAAACATGATTTTCTTTGAAAATAACCTTGTTTGGAAATAAGATAAAGTGTTTAGATCGAATTAGAATGTGCGTTTGGTCATGTGTAATTGATTTCTTGATTTTTGGTTGTTGCGTGTTGTGGGATTCCCTCTCTGGGACTTTTGACATGGCTATGCTTGCTTGATGGAGTAGATAGTTACACTCTTGGAGCTAACGTGAGCATTAAGACGAGGATCCTTTACTTGTCTTCAAAGGTAAGGGGAGCTTACCTGAGAGATTTTTCTGAATAACCATTTGCTTGTAGTGTAATCTGTATAAGTTATGTGGTTGTGGTTATCTGTTTATGTGGTTTATGTTGTGTTGTTTATCTGAGTATCGGTGTTTGATATGCCTGGTGACATATTTCTGATAATTGTTGTTAAATGTTGTTTGTGAGTGTTGTTTGAGAAGCTTGACAGTGGTCAGTGCACAACCGATTAATCAGATAAAAGCTTTAATAAGCTGTGTAAATTATATTCAACGTTTTATGGGAAATGTTGGAATATAATAGTGGTGGAAAATATTATTTTGGAAAAATAGCGAGTTTTGAGAAATATTATTACTTTTGATGATTTATTAGTGTAAAAGTAATTTATGAGTCACAATAAGAGCGAAATCGTGAAAATGTTTCTGTACTGCTAATTTTTATGTAAGAAAGTTTGCAATATTATACAAAGTTATTTTATGAAATTAATTGTTGAAAAGAAGTTAATGATGATTTTAGAAAATTGTTTAAGTGGAAAAAGCTAAGTTTTGGCTTAAAAAGCTTTAAAAGTGATAATTGATGGTAGATTTGGAAAAGTGTAGAAGGTAAGTGTTTTGAAACGGCAATACATATTTTTAGAAGGTTTAAAACCTCAAGTGACTCACTTTTGTGAAAACTAAGTTTTAGTATTTAAAGATTTTATTAATGAATTTCCAATTTGGAAAAGAATTTCTGAAAATCAAAAGTTAATTCAACAGTATTGAAAGTGGTGTGGAACTTAGTAACCGAGACGTCGGTGTACTAAGGTTTTGTGTTGTGATGGACTCAGTCATTTGGACTTTGAGGGCCTATACCGTATACGTGAGGTATACCGTGTTGGAACATTGAAGATGTTTTCCAGTACCACGAACCTAAGACTGGTGCACCGGTCGAGAGGTGTCGTGATTGAGCACTCGGACAGTGAGGTCCTGTGTTGTGATGAAAGTTTTAAAGATGTTTTAAAACTATGTGACTCGTAAGCCATTTTGAGCTTCGGCAAAGAAAGATTGAACACAAAGACAAAGATCAAAACAAAAGTGTTTTACATGCATTTGGCAGACGTGCCTGCGGTTTGTGGTTTAATGCATAAATTACCAGCGGCGAAAGGTAATTACGATATGCATTTATCTCATGTGCCTAGTGAGGACATGGAGCCCCCATCTTACTTGCTATTGGTGCCCTGAGTGTGGACATTAGCAATGTGTTTGGCCTTGTGTGCCTGGCCTTGTGTGCCTGTGTGGATGGGAAGAGGTTGCGCACCTGTTGGCAGAGTGCCAAGTTAGCCAGTGTGGCTATGGAGTCTGATCAACTCATTATATGTTGGGATATCTCATGAGATTAGGACGAAAATTAGATGATGAATATGAAGTGTCATGCATAATTTTTAAATGACGATGTTTGGGGTGTTGAACCCATTGATAAACTATTAGCTTATAAATGCTTGTGTGATAAATGTATATGTGTTATGTGGTGTCACGCATTTAGTTATTGTGTTAAATCCATATATTGGCGTCTCATCCTTACACACATATCATGTTTCTCCTGGTTCGCTATTGTACCTTGGGTACTTTAGTACCGATGGTGCAGAGGAGTCTTTCTAAGTCACTCAGAGACTTATATCTAGTTGCTTGAAGAGGTACTTGATTGTGGAATGATCACGTGAGTTTTCTCAGGAATAACTTTTAGAACGACCAGCTTAGGGTTTGAGACTTAGATTATTTTTGATAAGTATGTATGAGTATGGCTCAGAGAGCCTTTATTTTAAAATGGAATGTTATGGCTCGGAGAGCATATCTTTTGAATAAAAACCTAAGCTATTCCTTTTTGGTCTTGTAAAGCTTAGTGTTATAACTATTTTTCTTTAACATATTACTGCCTGGTTGTATTTGGTGTAACTGAAATTCTGGAATGAAAATGTAATTATTTTAGCAGGTGTTCTTTTACCTGGGATGTCCTAATTACAGAGGAGACTCTGTCGAAATTTTCGTAAAAATACTAGCTTTTATTTAAGTGTATTCTTTAAATGAAATAGGCTTGTCAGGCTATGATAGTAAGTCTGTGTGTCGATCAAGACTTAGGTGTGGCGTCGTGACAAAAATTTTATACCCATTTTCAGACACTTATGTACTTATATAAATTATTTTCCGAAAGCACCAGCAAATTATCCTTTTAATTTTATTTTCGCAGGTATTATGTAGTAATGCCCAAGGGGGGTGTTACAAAGTGGTATCAGAGCTGGTCGAGTCTTTCGGGATCTTTGGGGAATAGGTCTGTTAAGTTTTTGTTGTGTGATCTCTGGTTGGCTCTTGTTTGAATTGTTTCTTGTTGAAGCAATGTGTGTTGACGCACAAGTATATGTTTTGTTGATGGTTTTTCCAAGGGTTTTATGTCCTGGGAGACCGTAGATCTTGAATGTTACTTGGGTTCGAATATTGACATTCGATTATCCTTGCGAATCGTGTCAGACATTCGAAACAAGGTGCGTGTGTAAAGGGTTTTCCGGGAATGTTCCCTGGAAATATTCTAGGTTTATGGTTAGCAAAGGACATTGATTTTTGAGTGATTTAGTTTCTGGATTCGGTTAGATCTCTGTCGCTTTGTGTAGGATGTTGCCTACAAAGTTGAAACGAGTTGGACGACTCGATTCAACTGAAAGATCGGTGGTTTAAACCGTTTGTTAGACCGAGTGTTTTCCTTGTGAAGCACCAATGTTGTGTGGAGGTTGTGTCACCGTGTGGATTTCTGACAGCTAGGTAAAAGGACAAATTATGAACAAGTATTCTCTGACTTGCGTAGTTGATTTGGTAAATCTATTTCGAGGAGTTGTCGACTACTCAAAGATCGACTTGAAGACGAGTTAGTACCAGATTGGAGCGATGACCTATCTAAGGTTTTGCGTCGTCAATTCAGTTTATGCAGAAAGATCAACTCTTTGCATGTTTGATTGATTGATTAAGTTGTCCGGGATTGTACCCAATTCAAGGTGGTCATACTAAGCATGGCTAGAAAGATTTGTATATTGGGTGGAACCAAGACGAATCGAGTGGATTTTCGATCTTGGGTGAGTGTCGTGGATTTTCGATCTTGGGTGAGTGTCTCGTGAGTAAGGAACTTTTCATTGTACCCTTTGATTCTCTTGTATTTGTCAGTTGACATTTATTTCTCAAATCCTGTGATTGTATTAGATAATCACAATGGTGAAGTTTGTGTGGGTCAGACAAATTTTCTGATCTTAATTTGAAATCTGTCAAGACTCATGAATTAGTTATGCTAATTCATAAATTTCTAGTTATTCATTTCTTTGTTTGTGAGAAGTCATACTCACTTCTAAATAAATCCTCGATGTATTAGACATTTGAGTGAATTGATTTAACGGAATCCATTGGTCTTGATACTTTCACATTTTGTTGAGAAAAGTGGTTATGACTTTTTTTTTGAGTTATAACCCAGATAATTTCGTGATAGCTGAAGTTTCTTGGTGAAACTTAGTTTCGTTACTTCTATTTTTGGCAGAGGTGAAAGTCATTATTTTGTAAATTCCGTGTACTAAGAATAAGAATTAATCCTCTTTGGATTAGAAGTTATTCATCCCTTTGATTCCTTAAATATGTTGGAATATTCTTATGGAAGAATGAACTTTATTAGATTCATGTTTGTAAATGTGTATCGATCATGCATTTTTACACCCACGAACCTGATGGAAGGATCTTTTTCCATACTGGATGTTTCTGTATCCTTCAATTGATGAAATTCTTTTCTATACTTATGTGAAAGTGAAATCAAGAAAAATTTCTTTTCTTGAGAAATTCTTTTATGATCACTAAGGTCATGTTTTATTGTGGTTCGAAAGTACTTGTTGTCGTTGATCATCTTAGTTCTACGTAATCTCCAAATGTCGTCAATGTGTGACCTATCTCATCAGTCATGAGTTGGATATCTCCACATCAAGATGTACAATTGAGACCTTCCTTGTTGAGATGTTGATATTCCTTCGACCTTTGTTATGAGTTTTCTGAAGACCTACATGAGTCTTGTTTAAATTCAAGTGATCGTTGATCGACTGGTGAAGTCTACACCCTTCTTGCAAGTCAAAATCCACTATGCAGTGTTAGTGAACCGAATGATGTATCAGACGATTGTTCAGACTTCATGGAGTATCTTCAAGTGTTGTTTCAGATGAAAAACGGAAGTCTATCAACGTGTGTCGGTTAAGTTTACTTTAAGTGTTGAGAACTAAGTTGAGGCTAAGTCCAACTAATCATCCTCAGTGGGATGGATAAGTAATGAGATGACCTATCCTTAGCGGGTTAGTTGGGAGATAGTGTGGTACTTGATTTTTGTCATCTCTATGGTAGGACGAACCAGAGTTGATAGGAGCTGTTAATGTATATATGTGAATGGTATTATGAGAACCCTTAAGTCCAACATCATGGAGTGAGATGATTTCTATGGACCTTATCGTGATCGAGGCAGATATATCATTCAAGGAATTTAGAGTAGTAATCAACGTTTATGGTTAATGTTGACTTAGTAAGTCCGAGGATTAACGGAAAAATATAAATGGTAGTTTTCCTTAAGCTGAACGGAAATAGTAAAGACGAGTTCTTGAGTGAAACTAAGTTGTTAAAAAAAAGTTTAAGAATTATGATTTTGGATAATTCAAACCGAAGTGATTCCTTTTGGTTGTAGTTGCATGGAGGAGTGTAATCGTATTCTTTAAGATTGAAATGAATGATTATGATATAATTTGGAGTGGTGGAATATGTTCAAAGGAAACTAAGACAACAATTGTATACTTGGAGTTGAAGGTTGATGTATGATGGGGTAAAAAGTTAGTGTTGAACATGATGTTCATCGTGAGGATAAGGTGCTGAAGAAGTTTTGCTAGCAGACTAATTTGGAGGCAAGAAGTGATTAAGTTTTGATTGTGTCTTTCGAGTGTGATAAGCTATGGCGAAATGTTTATAATCTTTTAGGTCTTATTCTGGTAAATATGTGGTTGATGATCCATAGTGGAAACTGGACATTTTAAATCCAAGATTGCCATTGGGGAGTGTCCACCTGGATTTCTTGGTTTTGTTTTGGTACAACTCCTAGGGGTAATTGCCTTAGAGAAACTATGTTTTATAATCTCTTTTCTCGGCTGCAAATATATAAGATAAGGGCAGATATGATACAAGCATTTCCTTGCATAAGTGATAGAGTTATGTCTTCAGATGGAGGAATTGTTAGGAGTTGTGTATTTTCCTTGGACAATAGGGTAGAGGTGCATGTGAAATTTCTTAAACCAGGGATACTAACGGGGCTTGAGAACCAAATTGAAAATGAGAGGCAAATGAAGGATATGAAATCGAAATAGGCAAAAGATTCAAGAGGAATAAAGAAGAGAACGGACTATGTTGGATGTGGTAAGATTCAATTTCAATAAGATTGGATTTCTTAGGTTTTTGGCGCAAAGTTTATCATGTGCGACTCAGGAATGTTATGACGTTTTGATTGGAGACTTGAAAAGTGTGAATTTGATATGACTAGAAGAGTAGACTAAGCTCAAATGGACTAAGACTATTATTGCATCTCTTGAGTAGAAGGTTAATTGATGTTATGGTAAAGTTAGTGTTGGTTTTGATGTTAGCTGTGAAAGTTAGATATTGGAGAAAGTTTTTCTAATGGATCTATATTGAGAAGTGAAGAGATTAAGCGTTGATTTTATTCTTTAAAGTGTAATAGACTAAGGTGAAATATCGAAGATAGTGGGGATAATGCGGTAGTGAAAAGTCTCGAGGATAAATAGAATGGCATAAGAATCGATCCTGTTATAGAGTTATCGATGAAAGGAATGAAGCGATGACAATACAAAGTAAGATTTTAGGGTTAAGGTGTTATTACAAAATCCTGTTTAGTTTTGAGCTACGAAATTTCGAGGACGAAATTTTTTAAGAGGGGTAGTAATGTAACACCCTAGTTTTTACACCTATGATTAATTATTTTATTTGGATGTTTAAGTTTATTTTTTTATGTGGTTTAATTTGAGTAATTAAATTACTCTATTCAAATTATTTTATTGGGTGCGTTAGCACTGACTTATTTCAGTGAATGCACGCTTACTAGACAATAATTTACGTTATTGTCACTATTATTACCAGTACAGAAAAATATTTTAAATAATATGATTAAGAGAAAAAAAATTTCATATATTTATTCTACTTAATTTTAGAGTTGAAAATAAACTTGTTTGACCTTAATTGGAGATTAAATTTTGAACAGAGTATTTTCTTAGTTGATCGGTTCAACTATTAATTTTTACTCTAATTTGAATTTCGAAATCGTATCTTTATCAATCTTTATTTTAAGATTCCAAAAATTAAAAACATGTTTATTTTAGACCTAATATTTATCACTCATTTTATACCCACTAGTACAAAAATATGAAAATTCTCTCTCCTCTATTTTTAAGTAACCCGTAAACCCACCCCTACCCCTCACTTTCTCTTTTCTTTCTCTGCTGTCTTCGTTTTCTCTTTCTTTCTTTTTCTTCTTTCTCCTTCTTTCTCTCTTCTTCTTCTTCCTCCCACCTCAACCTCATCTTCCTCCTTCCTCTCACCATAGCAGCGCCGCCCACACCACCAGGAAGCTCACCGGTCGCCGCTCAACGTAGGGAGGAGGAGATGCGATGGCGCCACCGCCTGCACGTGTTGCTGCCGCGCGATCGTCGCTCCACCGCGGTAAGCACCGCGCGCCGCCGCCTCCTCCATGGTGGTTCCATCATTCTCATAGTATTTTAAGCTTTCTTCTTCCTTTTTATGAAGCTTAGCTTCACTTTATGGATCATGGTTGTTGTAGGGGAGTGTTCCACCGCCACTGCCACCTCACCGGAGTTGCGTGACGCTGCCGCCGTACCCATGGCCGGTCACTGCGTCCTCTGCCTTCAAGCTTGGGTGAGTGTTTTACCCTCTAATCTCTTCTAGATTCGAAACCCCCAAATTGATTTTGAAACCCTAACCCTTTGATTTCAGATTTTAATCTTGAAATTTAAGTTCGATTTATGAAATTGGGACTGTGAATTAGTGTTTCCCTAAACCAATTTCATTGTTCTTTAGTTAAAATGAATTTTCCCCAAATTGTATTTGGGAGCCCTAAACCCCAATTTGATTTTATTTGAATTTGATTCTGTTTTTGTGAAATTAATTATGATTTAGTGTAATTAGGACTCTTAATTGATGATTCCCAAGTTCTTTTTCATGATCTTTTAATCAAAACAAAGTTTATTTAAAGGCTATTGTGAAGCGTAAGCTCCAAACATGATTTTCTTTGAAAATAACCTTGTTTGGTAATAAGATAAAGTGTTTAGATCGAATTAGAATGTGTGTTTGGTCATGTGTAATTGATTTCTTGATTTTTGGTTGTTGCGTGTTGTGGGATTCCCTCTCTGGGACTTTTGACATGGCTATGCTTGCTTGATGGAGTAGATAGTTACACTCTTGGAGCTAACGTGAGCATTAAGACGAGGATCCTTTACTTGTCTTCAAAGGTAAGGGGAGCTTACCTGAGGGATTTTTCTCAATAACCATTTGCTTGTAGTGTAATCTGTATAAGTTATGTGGTTGTGGTTATCTGTTTATGTGGTTTATGTTGTGTTGTTTATCTGAGTATCGGTGTTTGATATGCCTGGTGACATATTTCTGATAATTGTTGTTAAATGTTGTTTGTGAGTGTTGTTTGAGAAGCCTGACAGTGATCAGTGCACAACCGATTAATCAGATAAAAGCTTTAATAAGCTGTGTAAATTATATTCAACGTTTTATGGGAAATGTTGGAATATAATAGTGGTGGAAAATATTATTTTGGAAAAATAACGAGTTTTGAGAAATATTATTAGTTTTGATGATTTATTAGTGTAAAAGTAATTTGTGAGTCACAATGAGAGCGAAATCGTGAAAATGTTTATGTACTGTTAATTTTTATGTAAGAAAGTTTGCAATATTATACAAAGTTATTTTATGAAATTAATTGTTGAAAAGAAGTTAATGATGATTTTATAAAATTGTTTAAGTGGAAAAAGCTAAGTTTTGGCTTAAAAAGCTTTAAAAGTGATAATTGATGGTAGATTTGGAAAAGTGTAGAAGGTAAGTGTTTTGAAACGGCAGTACATATTTTAAGTAGGTTTAAAACCTCAAGTGACTCACTTTTGTGAAAACTAAGTTTTAGTATTTAAAGATTTTATTAATGAATTTCCAATTTGGAAAAGAATTTTTGAAAATCAAAAGTTAATTCAACAGTATTGAAAGTGGTGTGGAACTTAGTAACCGAGACGTCGGTGTACTAAGGTTCTGTGTTGTGATGGACTCAGTCATTTGGACTTTGAGGGCCTATACCGTATACGTGAGGTATACCGTGTTGAAACATTGAAGATGTTTTCTAGTACCACGAACCTAAGACTGGTGCACCGGTCGAGAGGTGTCGTGATTGAGCACTCGGACAGTGAGGTCTTGTGTTGTGATGAAATTTTTAAAGATGTTTTAAAACTATGTGACTCGTAAGCCATTTTGAGCTTCGGCAAAGAAAGATTGAACACAAAGACAAAGATCAAAACAAAAGTGTTTTACATGCATTTGGCAGACGTGCCTGCGGTTTGTGATTTAATGCATCAATTACCAGTGGCGAAAGGTAATTACGATATGCATTTATCTCATGTGCCTAGTGAGGACATGGAGCCCCCATCTTACTTGCTATTGGTGCCCTAAGTGTGGACATTAGCAATGTGTTTGGCCTTGTGTGCCTGTGTGGATGGGAAGAGGTTGCGCACCTGTTGGCAGAGTGCCAAGTTAGCCAGTGTGGCTATGGAGTCTGATCAACTCATTATATGTTGGGATATCTCATGAGATTAGGACAAAAATTAGATGATGAATATGAAGTGTCGTGCATAATTTTAAAATGATGATGTTTGGGGTGTTGAACCCATTGATAAACTATTAGCTTATAAATGTTTGTGTGATAAATGTATATGTTTTATGTGGTGTCGCGCATTTAGTTATTGTGTTAAATCCATATATTGACGTCTCACCCTTACACACATATCAGGTTTCTTCTGGTTCGCTGTTGTACCTTGGGTACTTTAGTACCGATGGTGCAGAGGAGTCTTTCTAAGTCACTCAGAGACTTAGATCTAGTTGCTTGAAGAGGTACTTGATTGTGAAATGATCACGTGAGTTTTCTCAGGAATAATTTTTAGAATGACCAGCTTAGGGTTTGAGACTTAGATTATTTTTGATAAGTATGTATGAGTATGGCTCAGAGAGCCTTTATTTTAAAATGGAATGTTATGGCTCGGAGAGCATATCTTTTGAATAAAAACCTAAGCTATTCCTTTTTGGTCTTGTAAAGCTTAGTGTTATAACTATTTTTCTTTAACATATTACTGCCTGGTTGTATTTGGTGTAACTGAAATTCTGGAATGAAAATGTAATTATTTTAGCAGGTGTTCTTTTACTTGGGGTGTCCTAATTACAGAGGAGACTCTGTCGAAATTTTCGTAAAAATACTAGCTTTTATTTAAGTGTATTCTTTAAATGAAATAGGCTTGTCAGGTTATGATAGTAAGTCTGTGTGTCGATCAAGACTTAGGTGTGGAGTCGTGACAAAAATTTTATACCCATTTTCAGACACTTATGTACTTATATAAATTATTTTCCGAAAGCACCAGTAAATTATCCTTTTAATTTTATTTTCGCACGTATTATGTAGTAATGCCCAAGGGGGTGTTACATATCCTATCCTACTCCTATCCTGTTCTTTTATTATATCTGCCTCTATCCTATCCTGACCACCAAACGAGCCCTAAATGTCTTCTTTAATGAATTAATGTAGGTCATTGGATTACACTAAAATCAAGGGTGGAGATTTGGAGTAACTCTTTTAATGTTACTCTTGGAGTAGCTTAATCCCACCCTCTATATATTTATATATATTTACAAAATAGTTTTTGATACTTTTACGCTCATATCTAAGAAATTTTATATATTATAAGTGTGAAATTTTTCCTCTTGATCATGTACTTTTTATGATAGGTTGGGTTTCTTGAAAAAATTGCAAGCCCGAACCAAATCGAACCAATTGATTTTGATTTGTTCAAATTTATTTCTAGTGGAATCAAACGAATTACCGATCCGTGAACACTCTTACGTGAATGTAAATATTCAAAGTTATTCGATGATCATGTGATCACTTAAAAAAAACACAATTTTATATTTTAGATCTCGTTTGATTAGGTTTATTTCTTAAAAAGTATTTTTCTATAAAAAAAAATCATTTCCGGTATCTATATACTTGTTTGGTTCGGCGTTTATTAAGAACATTTATATATAAAAAAAGGTTGAATTTCAGCTTTTAGGATAAGTTGATTTCACATAAAAGTTTCAATCAAAAACATTTTTGGAGAATCACTTTTTTTTAATCCAAAAAAAAAGGTTTTTAATCTTCATTATTTATATTGATCTAATGGTTAGGAGTCATCCATGTACCCCCTACACTAACACACTACTCTCACTTCATACACATCATACACTACTCTCAATATATCTATCTATATATATATATATATATATATATATATATATATATATATATATATATATATATATATATATATATATATATATATATATATATATATATATATGATATGTTTAATATTTTATTAAACTAATATATCCTTATTTTGACATTTTTTCGTACATGGATAACTCTAACTACGTATTTCTAAATTAATAAAAATAAAAATGCGAAGTCAATAAATTTGTTATAACATTTAAATAATCGTATAAGTTAAATTCTTAAGTGCTCATAAAGTGAAAAGAATAAAAATAAATAAAAACATCACCTTTAAGATGCATTAATCCAATGTAGGAAGTGTGTCCATTAAATCACCTATGAAGAGATTTAGTATACATGAAAGTTAGATAGTAAATATTCTTACTGTACCAAATTAAAAATAAATAAGCAATCTTCATAAAATCAACAATCTTGTTAAAATATTCTTATGATAGCTGAAATAGTCTTATTGTACCTATATATAATAAGAGTATTTTAACAAGAATGCTTATTTCTTTTAAGTTTGATAAAATAATAATTTTTTTTGGAATAACTTTTATGTATACTAAATCCTTACGTAGGTGATTTAAAGGATACACTTCCTACATTGGATTAGTGTGTCTAAGAGGTGATGTTTTTATTATTTTATTTATTTATTTTTCTTGAACTAAATCCCTTCATCAGTGATTTAAGGGAGACACTTCCTACGATTCCTAGATCTCCCATGTTGGTAGGTAATATATAAATTCCACTATAAATCATCGTTGGGGTTGGTGGTATTCCCTGACCTTGCAAGGGGGCAAGCCTTTCCCCAATCTAAACTTTTTTTTTTTCAATAAAAAAAAGGGGACACACTTTCTACATTGGATTAGTGCATCTTAAAGGTGATGTTTTTATATATATTTTTATTCTTTTCATTTTATTAGCACTTTCTTTGACTAAATTTTATGAGCACTTAAGAATTTAACTTATACGATTATTTAAATGTTATAACAAATTTATTGACTTCGCATTTTTATTTTTATTAATTTAGAAAGACGTAGTTAGAGTTATCCATGTACGAAAAAATGTCAGATTAAGGATATATTAGTTTATTAAAATATTAAGGTTTAACTATTGAGTTGGTCCCTAAACTATTTGGGAATTTTTAACTAGGTCCCTAAACTAAAAAAATTTAATTAGGTCTCTGAATTTATATAAAATTTTCAATTGAGTCCCTGAACTAAAAAAATTCTAATTGGGTACCTAAAATTATATAAAATGTTCAATTAGGTCCCTAAAGTAAAAAAGGTGAATATATAAAATAAAAAATGATAAAATGATAAATGATGAAATTTAAAAAATTAATATTGTTTGACATAATAATAAAATGACAAAGGATGAATATGAGAGAAAAAAATACTATAAATAATAATAAAAAATAAAACTTAGTGAGAAAAACTATTGTTTAGCATAATAATTAAATAAAAATAAATAAATTTGAGAGACAAAATTTATTTCTTGAAATGATAATAACAAAGTAATGAAATAAGAAATTGTGCTAGAAAATTCATGTTTTATAACAAAATATTAAGTTATTAAACTTACTCAAATATTCAATATTTGAAAGAACATTAAAATAATAACAATAGATATAGCAAGCAAAAATATTATTTACAAAATATTAAATAATTTAATAAAAACCTCAATTAAAATATAAAATAACATAATAAATAATAAAATAAATTAAATAACTAAAAATAAAATTGACAGTGAAACTAAGATGTGATATTAACTTAACTAGATTCTTTATTTTATTTATTATTTCAAATAATAAATTGTTTTAATTGATGTTTATTTTATTTTATTTATATTTTTTAATTGACGTTTATTAGTTTAATCTCTTAATATTTTGTTATAAAACATGAATTTTCTAGCACAATTTTATATTTTATTATTTTGTTATTATCATTTCAAGAACTAAATGTTGTCTCTCAAATTTATCAATTTTTATTTAATTATTAAGCTAAAAAATAATTTTTCTCAATAAATTAAAATTTTCATTTTATTATTATTACTATTTTAAATAATTATTTTTTTCTCTCATATTCATCTTTTGCCATTTTATTATTATGTCAAACAATATTTTTTCCCTAAATTTCATCATCTATCATTTTATTACTTTTTACTTATATAGTCACCTTTTTAAATTAGGGACCTAATTAAAAATTTTATATAAATTCAGGGTCCCAATTAGAAACTCTTTAGTTTAGGGACCCAATTGAAAATTTTATCTAAGTTCAGGGACCTAATTAGAAATTATTTTAGTTAATGGACCTAATTGAAACTTCCCAAATAGTTCAGGGACCAACTTAATAATTAAACCAAATATTAAACATATCATATATATATATATATATATATATATATATATATATATATATATATATATATATATATATATATATATATATATATATGGGCCATATCTAGTGAGAGGACTCTTCTTATATGAGAGTGAGAGGGGTGAATATTGGTCATACAACCATACATAGATGGTCAAGATTGAAAGTTATTTAATGATCACTTAAAAAAGTCACGTGACTTTATGTTTTAATCTTGACAATTCAAGGTTTGATCTAATGGCTATGATTTATCCCTCTCACTCTCACATATGAAGAGCCATCTCACTTGATATGAAATAATATTTTTTTTTTATATATATATATATATATATATATAAATATATATATATATATATATATATATATATGGTACATTGAAAATGCAAGTATTCTTCCAACATGGGTTGTCACATCTGGTCAAGCCTTCCGCTTATGGATGGCAATTGGTAGGGTACTATAGTACCCGTCCCCATATCCGTGTTTGGAAAAATTACCCAGACCCGTACCCTTATGGGTAGCAACTTTAGTACCCTCTGGGTACCTAAGAACCCGTACCCGCACCCGTTACCCGTACTTTAACCCGTACCTATTGAGTTGTTTGATCCTAATATAGGCCAAATCGACTTGTTAGGACCTAATTGGGCCAATTGCCCCGATCGGCCCAATTATACTTCTTTGGTCCTACTGGAGCCCAAATGGACTTGTTTGATCCTAATAGAGCCCAAATGGACTTTTTAGGCCATATAGGACCTAACTGGGCCAATTTGTACTTCTTTGGTCCTAATGGAACCCAAATGGACTTGTTTGATCCTAATAGAGCCCAAATGGACTTTTTAGGTCATATGGGACCTAACTGGGCCAATTTGTACTTCTTTCATCCT
Source organism: Sophora flavescens (assembly GCA_030762895.1). Classification (NCBI taxonomy): domain Eukaryota; kingdom Viridiplantae; phylum Streptophyta; class Magnoliopsida; order Fabales; family Fabaceae; genus Sophora; species Sophora flavescens. Next base: position 22,356,722 of record CM061070.1, read on the forward strand.
AATGGAGCCCAAACGGACTTTTTAGGTCATATGGGGACCTAACTAGGCCAATTTGTACTCCTTTGGTCCTAATGGTGCCCAAATGGACTTGTTTGATCCTAATAGAGCCCAGATCGACTTGTTAGGACCAAATTGGGCCAATTGCCCCGATCGGCCCAATTGTACTTCTTTGGTCCTAACGGAGCCCAAATTGACTTGTCTGGTCCTAATAGAGCCCAAATGGACTTTTTAGGTCATATAGGACCTAACTGGGCCAATTTGTACTTCTTTGGTAATATTGGAGCCCAAATGGATTTGTTTGATCCTAATAGAGCCCAAATCGACTTGTTAGGACCCAATTGATCCAAGTTCCCCGATCGGTCCAATTGTACTTCTTTGGTCCTAATGGAGCCCAAATGGACTTGTTTGATCCTGATAGAGCCCAAATGGACTTTTTAGGTCATATAGGACCTAACTGGGTCAATTTGTACTTCTTTCGTTCTAGTGGAGTCCAGATGGACTTGTTTGATCCTAATAGAGCCCAAATGGACTTTTTAGGTCATATGGGACCTAAAAAGGTCAATTTGTACTTCTTGGGTCCTAATGGTGCCCAAATGGACTTGTTTGATCCTAATAGATCCCAAATCGACTTGTTAGGACCTAATTGGGCCAATTGCCCGGATCGGCCCAATTGTACTTCTTTGATCCTAATGGACCCGAATGGACTTGTTTGATCCTAATAGATCCCAAATGGACTTTTTAGTTCATATAGGACCTAACTGGGCCAATTTGTACTTCTTTCTTCATACTTTTTCTTTCTAGTTTCAAGGGTAACCCTCCTGATGAGTGTGATTCCACATCATCTTTGTCTATCATTTTACATGCATTTTCATGTAGTTTAGGCATATTTTTATTAGATTTTAGGTTAATTTTCCTTTGGAACGGGTAAGGCGGTTTTCGTGTGTTGTTTTGCAGATATCAAGGGTAAATTGCTCAAGATCAACCATGATGAAGTTTGGATGAAGATGGAGCTTTAAAACTGAAGAAAATGAGCCAAACAGAGCCCATCACGGCCTAGCCGTGATGCCCATCACGGCCATGATCGAGCAAAAACTGAAAAAGAAGAAAGGTGAAGTCGAGTGCATCACGGCCTGGCCGTGATAGCCATCACGGTCGTGACCCAAAACCACCACAAGTCAGAGCACATCACGGCCCAGCCGTGAAATTCTTCACGGCCATAACAGAGGGCTCGCGACGCGAGAATAGGCTCGCCCCGCGAGAGACTAGAATTTCGCAGAGCAACCAGAAGCAGAGACCGTCACGGCCGTGACGCGCATTACTTGGACCTGAAGAAACCGAAATAGATCAGATTTTGAGTTGGTTTGGGACTCTAACTTCCCCATTTCTATAAATAAGGATCAAGGCATCAGACCTTTGGGGCTACTACTCTAGGCATAGATCTTTTCTCTTCTCCTCCTCTCCTCCTCTCTTCTCTTTTCTGATTTTTCTATTATGTTGTCAACCCAGCTTGTCATCTCCATGGCAAGACTGGAGTAGTAGTTTGTTTCTAGGGACTAGGGCTCTGCCCGAGTTTTGTAAATGTTGTTGATTTGATGTAAAATCGATGTTGATTTCGTTATTGTTTTAGATCTGATTTCTAGTGTGCTAACCACTCATAAAATTCGGCAACCGCTTATTTGCGTGACGTAGACGTTCTAAGGAGGAACCTAGCGGTGAACTTAGGATTTCTAGGGTGTTTCACTCGTAAAGCCCGGCGGCCACTGGTTTGTGAGATGTGGATGATCCAAGGAGGAACCTAGCGGTGAACTTAGGTTATTTGCATGACTTAGACATTATAAGGAGGAACCTAGCGGTGAACTTAGGTGTCAGACCTATAGAAGTCAGACTTGGGACTGAAATCACGAGAGTTAGAAGCCGTCCCTCGAGGAGCAACGAGTTGTCATGGAACGCAAAGGGTCCAATCTGGGATCGACTACCACGAGAGTAGGGGTCGGGTCAATTGGGCACGGCTTTTGTAACCCGAGAGGGAGCTTAAGCTATCAGAGGATAAACTCGCCTTCAAGGCAATTTCGGTAATCAACAAAGGTAAATCAGATTAGCAACATAAACAGCCTCAAAGGTAACCCAAATCCCTAGGAATCCGTTTAAATCGAAAACCCCAAAAAGATTTGTTTTTCTGTTTTAATTGTTCTCTGCTCAACTACATCTTAATTCAAATTCAAAACCTTTTTCAAAACCCTCTAAAAAGTCCAGATCTAATCGATTCGAAAACCGATTGCGATTCGAGAACACAGTCTCTGTGGGTTCGATATCTTTTATTACTTGACGGCAGTCCGGTACACTTGCCGGAATCGCACGAGCGTCGTCGCGCGTCGACTTACGCCACATCAAGTTTTTGGCGCCGTTGCCGGGGACTGTGCCTTTTCGAATCTCAATTCAAATTTTGAATTGATTTTTCTGGACCTTTTCTTTTTATTTGATTTTTATTTCTGAAATATAAAAAAAAATCAAAAAATTTCTTTTCCTTCTATTGTATCCATCTCTCTGTGAGTTATATGCAAAGATCCCTAAGTCTTGGGAGCCTTAGTGAGATTGATCCGGAGATCGAGAGGACCTTCCACAGACGTAGAAGACTACAAAGAGAGGGAGAAAGGTTGAGTCCCGTTCCACTCATGACGAATCAACCGGATACAAAACCTTTGAAGGACTACGCAGCCCCAAATGCGAGAGGTTTGCGAACTGGGATTGCAAGGCCAGAGATTGAGGCGGCGAACTACACTATACCGCCCATGCTAATCAACATGATTAGGCAACATCAATTCGGAGGATTGCCTTCGGAGGACCCGACTGACCATATAGAAACATTCTTAGAGTTCACCGACGCAATCAGGATTAATGGAGCCTCGGTCGATGTTGTGCGTTTGAGACTGTTCCCCTCATCTCTCACTGGAAAGGCGAAGGCCTGGCTTAAGCAAATCCCCGCTAACACCTTGACTACTTGGGACCAACTGGAGCAGGCGTTCTTGGAGAAATTCTTCCCTCCATCCAAGACGGCCTACATAAGGTCCCAGATCACCAGCTTCTTCCAGAAAGACGGAGAATCATTATCGGAAGCTTGGGATCGATACAAGGGACTGCTGGAGTCGTGCCCACATCACGGACTCGAGAGGTGGTTAATAGTGCACACCTTCTATAACGGATTGGACTACTCTTCGAAGGTGTCACTAGATTCTGCAGCCGGTGGAGCATTTATGAATAGGCCTCTCACTGAGGCATTCAACATCATCGAGAATGTCGCCACCAACTACCACCAATTGGGATCCGAAAGAGGTAATAACCCGAACAAGATTTCGGGGGGTAAGTTTGAGGTAAATAGCACAGATCTTATTATGTCAAAGATAGACTCACTTAATAAACGTTTTGATCGGCTAGAAAGAGCTAATGTGAGTACAATAGGTGCTACTAACCTTGTTTGTGAGATGTGGATGATCTAAGGAGGAACCTAGCGGTGAACTTAGGTTATTTGCATGACTGAGACATTATAAGGAGGAACCTAGCGGTGAACTTAGGTGTCGGACCTATAGAAGTCAGACTTGGGACTGAAATCACGAGAGTTAGAAGCCGTCCCTCGAGGAGCAACGAGTTGTCACGAAGCGCAAAGGGTCTAATCTGGGATCGACTACCACGAGAGTAGGGGTCGGGTCAATTGGGCACGGCTTTTGTAACCCGAGAGGGAGCTTAAGCTATCAGAGGATAAACTCGCCTTCAAGGCAATTTCGGTAATCAACAAATGTAAATCAGATTAGCAACATAAACAGCCTCAAAGGTAACCCAAATCCCTAGGAATCCGTTTAGATCAAAACCCCCAAAAACATTTGTTTTCTGCTCATCTATCTTTTAATTTCGAATTCAAAATCCTTTTCACTCAAAACATAAAAATCCTTTTAAAACTGTCCAGATCTAATCGATTCGAAAGCCGATTGCGATTCGAGAACACAATCTTTGTGGGTTCGATATCTTTTATTACTTGACGGCAGTCCGGTACACTTGCCGGAATCGCACGCGTCGACTTACGCCACATCACCTCCCATACTCTTCTCTTGCAAGTTTTTCACTTATTTCATGAGTTTACTCTATATTTTCTTAAAAAGTTCTTAAAGCTCTTTTAACTTATAAAATCTTTAGAAAATGGTAGAAAAATCCTTTTGAGTTGAAACCAATTTCTATGAACTTCTATTAATCTCTAATTTCATATTCTAAGAGCTTGTATCAAACAAACATCTCTAACCTATTTTTCCAAGGATGATCGAAACTATGTATTAGTGGCCTAGGAAGTTTTGTTTCAACTTTTTGAAAGATGATCATGTATTTGAGCTTCTAGATACCTCTTGATCTTAAATCTAAAGTCTTGGAAAGTTTAAAGATTTCTAGCCTATTTATCTTATGATGGCCGAACCTATGGTGGTTGTGAACCTCGGATGTTTTGTTTTCATTTTCCAATATGATCATGGACTTGAGCTCCTTAATATATTTGGATGCTAAGTCTAAGAGATTGGAAAGTTTAAAGATTTCTAGCCTATTTATCCTATGATGACCGAAGCTATGATGGTTGTGAACCTAGGATGTTTTGTTTTCATTTTCCAATATGATCATGAATTTAGACTTCTTGGTATCTTTTAACGCTAAATCTAAGAGCTTAGAAGGGTTGGAAATTTCTAGCCTACTTTTACTAAAGAGGCCAAAACCCCAAGCATGGATTTAGTGGGATTTTTGCTCTATCTTTGTAAAGTGAACCTTGGTTATGAACTCCTAACACTTAAGGATCATTAATCCATGAGTTGTATTCTTTTTTTGAAAACCTCTAACCTTATTATATGCCATGGCCGAACCTATACATTCTTGGTTTAGTGTTCTTGGTTAACTTTTAACTTGTGGTTTTGTGTTCATAAACCTAGACTTTCGTCACGGAGTAGATGAGGACATTCGTAGTACACTTCCTCAAGCATCACGTACCTTTACCTTCACAAAAGGTAAGAGGGGATAGCCTGAGGGATATTCAATAGCTACGTGCATGTGTGTATGTGGTTTACTTGATTTATTTGAATATTGTTATTATATTGAATCAAATTTTGAATGATTTGTATACTTGAACTGTTGTGATAACTGTTTGAAGTTGATCCTTACTTGATTTAAAGTGTTGTGAATCATATATGTTGTGAACTGTCATTAACTGTTATATTGTTGACCAAGATTATGATGATATTGATTGATGTCTGAAAAGCCTGACGTTAGTCTGTGCTAAACTAAACATATGATTAAAAGCCTAAATAAGCTTCAAAGAGAACTTTGAAAGTAATGGTGTTCATTTTAAAATGTTCTTTAGTAAATTATGTGTTTTGGAAAGTAAGTGATCTTACCTGTACTTATTTCGGAAGGATAAAACTTTGGAGCTTATGTTAAATAATTTCAAGTTAAAGGAAATTATTTTCTTATGAACTAAGTTTTTTTACAAGAGAAAATCATTTAGAAAATATGTGTTTTTACCGAAGGAAAAGCCTTTGGAAAATATTTGACCTTAAATAGAGATGATTTTTAAGAAAAGGATTTCAAGAGAAAATGGATTTATTATAATAGTTTACAAATGATTTTCCAAGAAAAGATTTACTGTAAAGAAATACTTTCGAAAATATTCCGGTAACTTGGATGGGTTACTGAGGTTTTATTTTGGTATTTGATTTTCACTGAACGAAAAGTAAGAACAGGTGAAATCGAATCTAGTTCGCGAGACGTCGCTTCTAGTATTCTATAATGTGCTCGTTGATCTTTGATCTGTGTTAAGTATTGTGGACCGAGAGTCTTAATCATGATGTTGTGGGCTAAGAGTCCTAATCTTGTTATTATGGACCAAGTGTTCCTAATTACGTTGTTGTGGACTAATAGTCCTAATCATGTTGAAATAAAACATGGGTAAGATTGTAAGTCTTTTTCTATGACCACAAACCTTGACTGAGGCATCGGTCTTAGGTGTTGTGATTGAGCACTCGGACTGCGTGTCCTGTGTTGATGTTGAGTAATTTCAAGTGATGAAAATTATGAATGGTCGATAGCTTTGAGCTTCGACAACGAATGATATTGAACACAAAGAAAACATCTTGAGCGAATTTTTTATTCATGCATTTAGGCAGACGTGCCTCACAGGTTAGTCACTTCGGTGATGCCCAAGCAGGGGCTATTAGTCACTTCGGTGATGTCCAAGCAGGGACTTTTAGTCACTTCGGTGATGCCCAAGCAGGGGCTGTCATATAAGTCACGACGGTGATGTCCAAACAGGGACTTTAGTCACGACGGTGATGCCCAAGTGGGGGCTTTGAGTTTGATCAACTCTTAGAAAGATGAAGGGATCTCATGAGATTAAGTTTATAGAGCCGGAATATTGAAGTGTCATGCATAATCTTCACAAAAGTTGATTGTACGGGTATGACACCAATTGATATGATACTTGTTGTTTTATCTATTAATATTTGGTAAATGTTAATATGTTGATGTGATGCATGTATCATGCATATGGTTATTATAATCTATCCATATATTGGTATCTCACTCTTGGATATCTTCTTGTTATTTCTCTTTGCTTTTCGGCATCACTGTATATCTATCAGTTTAGATGGATCCAAACATCCCATTGGTACCGTCGGAATCGAAGACTCAGATCTTCGATGATGCGGGGAATGCGGAGGCGTGGCAAATTCACCCCAGATCTACATCGGCTACCTATCATGGACCGATAACTACGCTGGATAAGAATGCCGAGGGTGAACCATGTCGCAGAGTTCAGACAGTTGAGACGAGGAGGATTTCTCTCCCACCACCTTGGTACTACTTACAGGTGTTACAGATGAATGGACAGCTACATGAGCACCCGCCTCTAGGGTTACCATTACCTGGAGTAGAGTCGGATTCACCGATTGAGGAGGACCCGGAGGAGTACCTAGAGGATGAGCCCGTGTACCACGTCTTGGATCACGACGATGATCTTGATGAGGTGCCGGAGTACGTGCTTGATGACGATCCGGATTTTTATGATTCCGACTCTCCTGATGAGGGCGGAGACGTCGTGGACCCATCACCTGGGGTCTCTTCTTGTGGGAGTGTTCGTGGCGAGTCTTCCTTTTAGTCGTTAGTAGTGGCCAGCTTAGGGGTGTATATTTTGTGGTTAGTCTGTCTCGGTCCGACTGTATTTGGCTTCTTAGAGCCACCCTTTTGATGCGTGGTTCCGGACCCTCCCCCTATTTTGCTTTACTTAGTTTACAGCTGTTAACAATATGTTATGTAACTCTGTTATTAATGGCCATCCTGATCAGGCCCTAGTTTCTGTACTAAACTCTGAATTCCACTAGGATAAATTATACATACATACATACATATATATATATATATATATATATATATATATATATATATGATGTTTACATTTCATGTTCTGAGTGTTCATCACTTATCCTTGTTTTTGAGAATACTCACTTATTTAGAAAATATTATTTACCGGAAGCAACCAGCAATTTAATTATTTTATTTTCCGCAACTGGTAACAAAGTGACGCCCCAGTTTAGGGTGTTACATTAGTGGTATCAAAGCTGGTCGAGTCTTTCGGGAATCTTTTGGGTTTAGCTCTGTTAGGTTGATGTTGTGTGTTCTCTGATTAAGACTTGATTGAATTACTTCTTAAGAGTAATGTGTAATAACCGTCGGGTTAGGTTTTCCTTTTCTAGTTAGCATCTCACTGATTGTGTCTTACCGGTCAGTATGGAACCAGGAGGTGCGCGCGGGTGTGGTGGTCGTGGCAGAGGCAATGGCGGGATGGACTTCACCGCCCAGCCAATGGCTGATGTGGCTGCGGCAATTGCTTTTATGACCGCTACGATAGCTGCCCATAACCAACAGGAGCAGCTGAGGGCTGAAGAAGCTGTTGAGGGAAAGCATCTGAATGCTTTCAGACGTCAGAATCCGTCACAGTTTGATGGACACGTGGATCCTACGAAAGCTGATTTGTGGATCCCGGTGTTGGAAAAGATCTTTGAGCTAGTTCATACACCTGAGGAAGCAAAGGTGCCCTATGCAATTTTCCAACTGGTAGGAGATGCTGAGTACTAGTGGAAAGGCACCAGACAACTGTTAGAGGCTGAGCACCAAGCAATCACCTGGGAAGTATTTTGCAACAAGTTTCTGGATAAATACTTTCCTCAGAGTGCTCGGGCTGAGAAGGAACAAGAGTTCCTGAGTTTACGTCAGCGAGACCTGACTGTGGGGGAATATGCGGCAAGATTCGAATAACTTGCCAAATATTTTTGCTTCTTTCCGAACAACCCAAGCGAAGAATGGAAGTGTGAAAGCTTCAAAGGCGGACTGCGTTTCGAAATCAAGGAGTCAGTGCTACCACTGGAAATCAAGAACTTCCAAGCCTAAGTGAAAAAGTGCAGAAAAGTAGAGCTAATGCGGAAAGGACGAGACACCAAAGGGAATGTTGGGGGACCCTCTCGTCCTAAGAGCCAATTTCAAGGGCAAAACCAGAAATAGAAGCAGAACCAGAGGAAGCCATACTACCAATCACCCAACAACAATCAAAGGCAACGGTAACATCATTCCGGTACTTCTGGGACTGGGACTGGAGGCCGGAGGAACCAAAATCAAGGCCAAGGGAGGAAGTGTTTTAAGTGTGGAGATCCTAACCACCTGGCTGACACTTGCCCGATGAGAGGGGCATGGTGTTTCAACTGTGATCGTTTGGGTCACTTAGCTAAAGACTGCAGAGCACCAAAGCGTGAGCCAGCTGTCGACCACACTAGAGCCAACAAGCCGACTGCAAAAGGAAGGGTGTATACGATGAGTGGAGCTGAGGCATCAAACTTCGACGATCTCGTGCAGGGTACGTGTGACATAGCTGGTAATCTTTTAACTGTGGTTTTCGATTCAGGTGCTACACATTCTTTCATTTCAATGGATCGCGTGAAACTTCTAAGTTTGCCTATTTCTTCCTTGCCATATAACCTGATTGTTTCAACCCCAACTGCTGAGCCAATTACTATAAATTCTGTGTGTTTGAATTGTTCTATCATTGTTCAAGATAGACATTTTCTTGTAGACCTGATTTGTTTGCCTTTAATTCAGTTAGATGTAATTTTAGGCATGGATTGGCTATCTTCCAACCATATCTTAATATATTGTGCTCAGAAAACCTTAGTTTTAGGGATGCCATTTATGGATTGTTATCTGCTAGTCAGGTAAGGGATTCTTTGAAAGAGGGAGCACAAGGATACATGTTGTTGTTTTCCTTAGACGTTAAGAATGATTTAGACTTAGAGTCCATCCCTGTCGTCAATAAGTTTCCGGAAGTTTTTCTTGAAGATGTACCTGGACTACCGCAGTCCGATGATGCTGAGCTTAGAAAGTTGATTATGGAGGAGGCTCACAAGATTAAGTTGAGTTTGCATCCAGGAGCCACGAAGATGTATCAAGACCTCAAGAAGTTATACTGGTGGTATGGAATGAAGTGGGATGTAATGGAATACGTTGCTTCGTGTCTAGTATGTCAAAAGGCTAAGATTGAACACCAAAGGCCAGCCGGGATGCTACAATCTTTAGACATTCCATAATGGAAATGGGATGGTATTTCAATGGACTTTGTGACCAGCTTGCCAAGTACTCGGAAGGGACATGAGGCTATATGGGTAATAGTGGATCGACTGACCAAGTCAGCTCACTTCTTACCTATTAGTATGAAGTACCCGATAAAAAGGTTAACTCAGTTGTACATTGATGAGATTGTCATATTACACGGTATACCTTCGAGTATCATTTAGGATCGTGATCCAAGGTTTACGTCAAAGTTCTGGAAAGGACTACCAAACTCATTGGGAACGAAACTCAAACTGAGTTCTGCCTATCATCCACAAACCGATGGACAATCAGAAAGGACGATTCATTCACTGGAAGATTTGCTGAGAGCGTGTGTGATGGAAGACACTGGGAACTGGGATGAATTTCTACCACTGATAGAGTTCACTTACAACAACAGTTTCCATTCAAGCATAGGAATGACGCCTTACGAAGCTCTATATGGTAGACGGTGCAGAACACCTCTATGTTGGAACCGGGATAGAGAAAGTTTGTTGTTAGGACCAGAGATTGTACAGCAGACAATAGAAAAGGTGAAGATGATTCAGGAGAAAATGTGGACAACTCAAAGTCGACAGAAGAGTTATGCTGACAAGAGATGACGACCCCTTGAGTTTGAGGAAGGCGAGCATGTGTTTTTGAGAGTCACGCCTACGACTGGGATTGGAAAAGTAATTAAATCCAGAAAGCTCACTCCCAAATTCATTGGACCCTACCAAATCCTTTGTCGTGTAGGTCCAGTAGCATATAAAATTTCCTTGCCACCTTTTCTTTCCAATATTCACGATGTTTTCCATGTTTCACAACTGAGAAAACATGTCCATGATCCATCTCATATAATTGAGCCCGATAATGTACAATTAAAAGAGAACTTGTCTTTTGAGACTTCGCATGTACGAATCGCGGATAAGATGACGAAGCAGCTCAGAGGTACACAAATTTCGTTAGTCAAGGTCATCTGGAATGATGCAACCAGAGAAGCTACATGGGAAATCGAGGACAATATGAAATTGCAATACCCTGAGTTATTTCAAGGTACGTAATTTCGAGGACGAAATTCTTTGAGGGGTAGCATCGTAACGCCCCGATTTGTGTCTTTCTGTAGCAGTAAATACATGTGTATATGTATTAATTTTTGATAAAATCTAGAAAGTGATTTTAAATAAACTAAAATCATTTTATTATGTTCTTTTACCGTAGGAAGTCACGGTTAAATTTTCGGTTGAAAATTCAGACAAAAGCCAGTCTGCATTTTCACTGCCGATACAAGTTTACTGAGCATAAAACCTAATTTTGAACCGTGTACAAAACGTTTAGCGTTTTTGTGATGTTTTGTGTGATATTGGAAATTTTCAAAATTTTGAGTTTGGCAATAAAATATAATATTTATTCCGGGCGAAATACGATCGGAAACTTGAATCGGATACGCAATGGAGCAGAGTAGGGAGCACAAAAGTGATGATGTGACATGTGAGAGTGAGGTGACTTACTAGGGGGATGACCTAAGTCACATCCTAAAAAGTGGTCATGATGACACCTTTTGAATTATAACATATTATATGCTAAAAACCCATTTTTCTCTCTCTTCTTCGACCAAACAAGTCATAAGCCAAAACTTGGCCATCAAGACTTGCTTCTCCCTCTCTCTTTCACACCACTCTCACCTCTCCTTCTATAAATACCCACTTCATTTCATCTCTTCCATTTTTCTTCTTCTTCTCCATTCTTACTTCAAAACTTCCAACACTTAAAGTTTTCATTTTTACTTAGTTTCAAGCTTCAAATTCTTCATACTTTTTATTTCTAGTTTCAAGGCTAACCCCCTGTTGACGAATCTGGGCAAGTATACCCAGTCGTGCAAGTAATACGGTGGTAAGACCGGTTTATCGTATCCACGGGGATTGGATGTCAACTACCAATTCGCAAACTCAACAACTATCTAGACTAAATTATTAATCAAGAGAAATCAAAATAAACAAAAGAAAAGGAATAAAATCTTTTTTGTCTTTTTGGGGACTTTTGACAAACACTTGGAGTGCAAAAAGATATGTTGGGACTAGACTTCACCAAACATCTGTCTCATGCAATACCAGGACTAGATACCTCCCATTCATGCTTCAAATATTAAAATCAATCCACTAAACTACTCAAGCCCCGATCTCTCGGATGACAAGAGCCTAATTCCACTAATAGACCCTAATCTCTTAGGTGGCCTAGATTAATGAAATTGCATTAGGATTAGGGATTACGTGATTACTAGCAAACCAAACTCCATCTCTAGACGAAAGGGTTACTAGGTGATTAAATTCAGTTCCGGTTCTGATATGAACGTCTCCATTACATACCAAAACACTAATCGAGTCATGAGGGTGCTAGCCACAACAAGCATTAAGCACAGAAAATTAATCACTAATATGAAGACATGAACACAGAATAATCAGTCAAGATAAATACATAATAATCAATTTGGTTACATCTAATCCCAACAAACTGGATTTAAGTATTCATAACTACAGAGAAAGCCAAACCATAAAAGCAGTAGAGAAAGGAGGAAAGGGAGAACTCCATTGAAGCTTCCCACTGTCGTCACAGCAACGCCCTAACTCAGCTCCCTTCTAGGGTTGGCACCATATCCCAGCCGCAGCCTCCAAGTGCTTCCCCTCCAAGAACTCCTTCAATTCTGCCCTAAAACAGCAACTTATACCAATCTGTTCTGCGCTCGCTCACGAGGCGAATGTACTCTCGCGAGGCGAATATTAAACTTTTCGTCTTCAGGATTGGAACTCTCGCGAGGCGAGAGTCTGTTCGCGATGCGAGACCGAAGAAGTTGCATTTCCAATATGCCCGTCAGGAGCATCAGGGCCTGGGCGTGGTGGCTTCTGGTTTCCAGACTCGCGAGGTGAAACAAGGTTCGCGAGGCGAACCAGAAAGGCTTGCATTTTCTGCAACAGTCAGCTTTCAGGGTCGCGAGGCGAAACAAGGTTCGCGGGGCGAATCTCCAGTATTCTGCTTGGCTCAATTTCTTCTCTTTTCAAGCTCCAAAATCATCCAAGCTTCATTATAGCCAAATATGCACAGTTTTCCTTCAATTTCTGCAAAACAACACACAAACCGCTTCACCCGTTCCAAGGGGAAATCTAATAAAAATCAAACTAAGAATGCCTAATCAATATGAAAAATGCATGCAAAAGTATATAGAAAATATCATGTAAAATCACACTATCAAATCACCCCAAGCTTATTCAATTGCTTGTCCTCAAGCAATCACTAAGGCCAGTAGAAGAAAACAGAACATGGATAGTGAACTAAGAACCCGAGTAAATGATCCAAGCAATAGGCAATCCAAACAATTCAGCAAGAGACAATCAATTCAAGTCCAATTAGAGGCTTAGGTTCCTTAGACTCATATTCTCACTGATTTGGGCACTCTTTCTCACATGAAGCTCACCCCAAGCTTGTTCATTTGCTTGGCTCTCTTTCTAACCTCACTCAAGTGTTTAGGGGAATAAGACATTTCACTCAATTTTCCTCAAGGAATGAATCCTAACATAGGCTTGACTATCAACCAAATCTCTACTTTATTAATGAAAACAATTAAGAATCAAGAGGTCTTTTATTTGGTTGTAACATGGCCATGGGATTAATCGTTAGGTGGGGAAATCAATAAAAGGATATTTCAAAAGGCTACACAACATATCAACATTTGCAAAGCATGACCTTCTAAAATACCTTTTGGGTTTCAATTCACTTTCCACCTTTCTTTTCTTTCTTTTTCTTTTTATTTCTCATTTCTTTTTGTCATCCCCTTCTCTCTATATTTTTTTTTCTTTTGTTTTTCTTTTCTTTTCTTTCTTTTTTTTTGAAGAAGGGGAAAATTTTCAACTCAAAAGAATTATTTTTTTCTGATTCTTTTCCCAAACTTTTTTCCAACTACCTTTTTCACCCTTTTTGTAATACTTTAGAAGGTCCCTTATCAAACATATTTATCAAACATTCCAGGGTACCAAGAAAAGCATTTTTTTTCTTTCAAGCTCAAAATTGGGCAACTAAGGGGTAGCATTTCATCATTCAAAGCTCAGAAGGCCAGAAAAATACCTATTGCCTCAATCATTTTCAAAAATTGTTCTCAAAAATTTTTAAGCTTCAAAATGGTTTTAAGTCAAGTTCTAGAGAAAACAATCCAAGAGGAATAACACTCTAACACAAAGAATGGGGTAAATTTTGTGAGTACCCCTTTGGCTCAAAATCTCACATTTTTTTTCAGAATCAATGAAAAACACAAATCCACAGAACCATATGCTAATTATCAACTATCCAAGATTATCTCAACATTTTCATTTGCATCCAAATCACAAGAATAAAAAGAATTGGGTTCAACAATTCACTATCACAAATTATTGGGCACTTAGTTCTCACCATTGGATGCAAAATCTAAGCAAGGGCAATCTAATTGTGTGATCATGCAAACTATCATGCAAAACTATATGAATGCAACATGCAAAATGCAAATGCAAAATACCCCTACCCCAAGCTTAACAATTTACATTGTCCACAATGTAAACAATCAAGTTAGAGAGAGAAAAAAAAAATAACATAAAAAATTGGAACAGCTTACCGAGGCGGTAGCAGGTGTTGGTTCACATGCCTAGTCAGAATGAACTGCATGAAAATGGGGTCCCGGCCTTGATGGGTGCTGACTTTTCTTCTTGTTCTCCTTGCTCTTCCCTCCTTCCTTCTTATCCTGAAATCACTTGGCAATTTTATTAGTAAAAGAAAACTCTTGATCTTCTCAAGTTATTCAAGAGTTTAAAATCAAAAACACAACTAACTAAAGAGAAGGGTTAAGAAAAGTTGGGTTGCCTCCCAATAAGCGCTTCTTTAACGTCACTAGCTTGACGTCCTAGGATCCTCCTCCCGGATCAAATGGTAATTGGAGTGGGGATTGTAGCAGTAAAATGACTTTATCCTCAACTCCACCCAGCCAGTGTGTGAAAGCACCATTGACCTCTTTAACCACAATAATGCACTCACTTCCTAGCGGGTCAAATGGCATTCTCACCATGAAGTTTGACAGACAAGTGGAAGGGACTAACTTACCAGTGTCCACACATGCATGCAAGCCGACATATTTGTCCAATGCAGAAATTTCAGATTCCTTAGCAAGCATGGTGGAATCCGCTACCACTTCATCTTCATCTTGAACTATCCCCCAAACCAGATTTTCCTCAATTTGTGCTGCATGTGACTCTTGTTCTAATTGTTTGCAAATCTCCTCAACTTGCGTTTTGAAGTTCTGCTTCACAGTTTTGATACTGTCACAGTTGGCTCTTGCCTTGGCCTCAGAGGTGGATAGCTCTTGTGAATATTGTTCTAGAGCAGCTTTCAACGATGTTTGATCCTTCCATTCCCATTCTTCAATTTCCCAAGGACTTGTGGAAGGTACTTCCTCTTCTTGTGACTTATCCACCATCACCACTTCATTTTCAAATTGATCCATTCCCACAACCAGATTTTTCTCAAATTCTGCTTCATGTGGCTCTATGGGAATCATACATGGTGGTGGAGGTGGCAAATAGGAACAAAAGGTTTCCCAATCCTCCTCGGAGAAGTTATATATAAGCCTTCCCGTCATATCATCAACTTGTGCGGGAGTAACATGATCCATCAAATCCATGCAATCTCCCAAACACCAGTTGTCCTCCAAAGCGTGACTTGAGGCTTCCTCATCATGTGGATAATAGTGATTGTCCATGAACTGCATCCACCTTGCACAAACACAACTCAAAAGAAAAAGATCAAATATATACAGAAAAATAAAAAAGCATAAAAATGTCTAAATTAGTTGCCTCCTCTGTTACTAATGCTATTGGCAAAACCAATTCCCCATCTCAAAAACTTGTTGACGAATCCGGGCAAGTATCCTGTAACGGTTTATCGTATCCACGGGGATTGGATGTCAACTACCAATTCGCAAACTCAGCAACTATCTAGACTAAACTATTAATCAAGAGAAATATGCACAGTTTTCCTCCAAAATCATCCAAGCTTCATTATAGCCAAATATGCACAGTTTTCCTTCAATTTCTGCAAAACAACACACAGAAACCGCTTCACCCGTTCCAAGGGAAAATCTAATAAAAATCAAACTAAGAATGCCTAATCAATATGAAAAATGCATGCAAAAGTATATAGAAAATATCATGTAAAATCACACTATCACCCCCTCATACTCTTCTCTTGCAAGTTTTTCACTTATTTCATGAGTTTACTCTATATTTTCTTAAAAAGTTCTTAAAGCTCTTTTAACTTCTAAAATCTCTAGAAAATGGTAGAAAAATCCTTTTGAGTTGAAACCAATTTCTATGAACTTCTATTAATCTCTACTTTCATATTCTAAGAACTTGTATCAAACAAACATCTCTAACCTATTTTTTCAAGGATGGCTGAAACTATGTATTAGTGGCCTAGGAAGTTTTGTTTCAACTTTTTGAAAGATGATCATGTATTTGAGCATCTAGATACCCCTTGATCTTAAATCTAAAGTCTTGGAAAGTTTAAAGATTTCTAGCCTATTTATTCTATGATGGCCAAAACTATGATGGTTGTGAACCTAGGATGTTTTGTTTTCATTTTCCAATATGAGCATGGACTTGAGCTCCTTAATACATTTGGATGCTAAGTCTAAGAGATTGGAAAGTTTAAAGATTTCTAGCCTATTTATCCTATGATGGCCGAACCTATGATGGTTGTGAACCTAGGATATTTTGTTTTCATTTTCCAATATGATCATGAATTTAGACTTCTTTGTATCTTTTAACGCTAAATCTAAGAGCTTAGAAGGGTTGGAAATTTCTAGCCTACTTATACTAAAGAGGCCAAAACCCCAAGCATGGATTTAGTGGGATTTTTGCTCTATCTTTGTAAAGTGAACCTTGGTTATGAACTCCTAACACTTAAGGATCATTAATCTATGAGTTGTATTCTTTTTTTGAAAACCTCTAACCTTATTTTATGCCATGGCCGAACCTATACCTTCTTGGTTTAGTGTTCTTGGTTAACTTTTAACTTGTGGTTTTGTGTTCATAAACCTAGACTTTCGTCGCGGAGTAGACGAGGACATTCGTAGTACACTTCCTCAGGCATCACGTACCTTTACCTTCACAAAAGGAAAGAGGGGATAGCCTGAGGGATATTCAATAGCAACGTGCATGTGTGTGCATGTGTGCATGATTGAGCACTCAGATTGCATGTCCTGTGTTGATGTTGAGTAATTTCAAGTGATGAAAATTATGAATGGTCGTTAGCTTTGAGCTTCAACAACGAATGAGATTGAACACAAAGGAAACATCTTGAATGAATGTTTTTCTTCATGCATTTAGGCAGACGTGCCTCACAGGTTAGTCACTTCGGTGATGCCCAAGCAGGGACTTTTAGTCACTTTGGTGATGGCCAAGCAGGGGCTATCATATAAGTCATGACGGTGATGTCCAAACAGGGACTTTAGTCACGACGGTGATGTCCAAATGGGGTCTTTGAGTTTGATCAACTCTTAGAAAGATGAAGGGATCGCATGAGATTAAGTTTATAGAGCCGGAATATTGAAGTGTCATGCATAATCTTTATAAAAGCTGATTGTACGGGTATGACACCCATTGATATGATACTTGTTGTTTTATCTATTAATATTTGGTAAATGTTAATATGTTGATGTGATGCATGTATCATGCATATGGTTATTGTAATCTATCCATATATTGGTATCTCACTCTTGCATATCTTCTTGTTATTTCTCTTTGCTTTTCGGCATCGCTGTATATCTATGAGTTTAGATGGATCCGGACATCCCATTGGTACCGTCAGAATCGAAGACTGAGATCTTCGATGAAGCGGGGAATGCGGAGGCGTGGTAGATTCACCCCGGATCTATATCGGCTACCTATCATGGAGCGATAACTACGCTGGAGAAGAATGCCGAGGACGAACCATGTTGCAGAGTTCAGACAGTTGAGACGAGGAGGATTGCTCTCCCACCACCTTGGTACTACTTACACGTGCTACAGATGAATGGACAGCTACATGAGCACCCGCCTCTAGGGGTACCATTACCTGGAGTCGAGCCGGTTTCACCGATTGAGGAGGACCCGGAGGAGGACCCCGAGGAGTACCTGGAGGATGAGCCCGTGTACCATGTCTTGGATCACGACGATGATCTTGATGAGGTGCCGAAGTACGTGCTTGATGACGATCCGGATTTTTATGATTCCGACTCTCCTGATGAGGGCGGAGACGTCGTGGACCCATCGCCTGGGGTCTCTTCTTGTGGGAGTGTTCGTGGCGAGTCTTCCTTTTAGTCGTTAGCAGTGGTCAGCTTAGGGGTGTATATTTTGTGGTTAGCCTGTCTCGGTCCGACTGTATTTGGATTCTTAGAGCCACCCTTTTGATGTGTGGTTCCGGACCCTCCCCTATTTTGCTTTACTTAGTTTACAGTTGTTAACAGTATGTTCTGTAACTCTGTTATTAATGGTCATCCTGATCAGGCCCTAGTTTCTGTACTAAACTCTGAATTCCACTGTGATAGATCATATATATATATTTATATTGATATATATATATATATATATATATATATATGATGTTTACATCTAATGCTCTGAGTGTTCATCACTTACCCTTGTTTTTGAGAATACTCACTTAGTAAGAAAATATCATTTACCAGAAGCAACCATCAATTTAATTATTTTATTTTCCGCAACGGGTAACAAAGTGACGCCTCAGTTTAGGGTGTTACAAATAACCTTTTTGTTTAGGCTTAAAAAAAGTGATTCTCCAAAAATGTTTTTGATTGAAACTTTTATGTGAAATCAACTTATCCTAAAAGCTGAAATTCAACATTTTTTTATATAAATGTTTTCAATAAACGCCGAACCAAACAAGTATACAAATACCAGAAATGATTTTTCATTATAAAAATATTTTTTTAAAGAAATAAACCTAATAAAATAGGCTCTAAAATATAAAATCACGTTATTTTTTAAGTGATCACATGATTATTGGATAATTAACTTTGAATATTTACATTGACGTAAGAGTGTTCATGGATCGGTTTCGTTTGATTCCATTAGAAACAAATTTGAACAAATCAAAATCAATTAATTTGATTTGGTTCGGGTTATGAGCACTTACGAATTTTAACTTATACGATTACTTAAATGTTATAACAATTTTTTTGACTTCGCATTTATATTTTTATTAATTTAAAAGAAGTAGTTAGAGTCATCCATGTACTTGCAAATAATTGTCAAACTAAGAATATATTACTTTAGTAAAATATTAACGCGGGTAATTGCTAATTTATAAATATATTTTTGGTACATTGAAGATGCAAGTAAATAGCTAGGAACAGAGGGGGATACATGGTTAACAATTGATTGAAGAGAATGGTCGATTATATTAGTCCTTAACTTTATGAAAAATAAAAAACAGTTTCCGACTTTGGCAACTTCTGATCAATTTGGTATATGTCGTTAATCCTCATCATTTACACATATCGGAGTGTCTCATGTGCACGTTAAGTGGCACCTTGACATTTTCATAACAAACCACATTTGAAATGATGTCGTTTATAATATCAATTTAATCACTAAAATTGTCATGATTGGTCATATTGGTCGATGACTTTATGAAAAGGAAATATTAGTCTCTGACTTTGACAATTGTCACTCAGTTTGGTCTCTAACATTATTGTGCATCAATTACTACACTTAATGAAGTGTCTAATGTGACGCCTGAAATGCCAACTTGGTGTCTATGTGACAAATCACACTTGAAGCTACATCATTTGTACGTACTTTTGACATTCATGATCTTTGGAGGAGATAAATTCGTTCTCCACAAATCTCTAGTATCAATCTACTAATACCCCAGACTTCCTTCAATTCACATTCTCCAAATCTCTAAAAATCAAAACCCCAAAGTTAACCCAATTCATATTCTCCGAGACCATATACCAAACCCTCCAAAGTTGTCCCAAATCCACTTTCTACATTAACCTTGTATAGAAGGATTGCAATTGGAAGGCTGAGGAATGGTAGATACTTGTTTCAATTCGCCTCATAACCACCCAAGGAAGCTAGAAAGAGTGCGGATTCCAGATCTAATGGACCCCATTACAAGAGAGCTTAGGGTAATGTCAAGTTATTAAACAGAATAAAGTTAAAAATTAATTGAAAGGAATATCTGTTTGATCAAGATTTAAAATGAAATTTATATTATATAAAAGATTATTTTTAATTTTTTTAATTTAAATCATAATTTAATTTGTGATTATTTATTATTTTGAAACCCACTTTTTATAAAGGCCTCGTTTGAGAGTCCGCTTTAGGCCTTACTTGGTGTTGGGCCGGCCCTGCCTTTATCACACTTTTTTGGATACACTCTTCCCTATTAGTCCATCTCACCATCCCTCTACCTGCTTACCTTTTCATTAGGTTATTAAAAAAAAATAATTTTTTTCATCCCTTTCTTTCCCCTCTTTTCAAAATCCCTCACCCCCAAGTTCATCCTATCACCCACTAGGAAAGTCGAACATTTACCCTCCACACAAGGAGACTATGAGGAAACGTGGTACTATTTTCACAGTACTGAGTATGATTAACCTTTTTGACAGTAGCATCAAAGGATGGGTTCTTTGATGGTGTACTGATAGTGGTTCACTGATGGGGAGGGATGAAAATGAGATTTAATAAAACCTTTTTGTCAAGTTACAAATTTACAGGTAATCAAGCATCCATCACCTTCCAACAGTAAGGTGTATCTTAGACTTGGACAACATAACACTGTTCAATGCACTACTTGCAAATTCAAAGTACAAATGAGAACTATGAAGCTATTTTGCCACAAATTACCAGAAAATAGTTTCAAGCAACTAAATTAAAAAATCAGACCATGATTTAAGTTTACATTTCTCAAATAAAAAAAATCATGCATTAACCAAAAATCTCAAGCCTCAGTTTGTTCCCTCAACCTCTGGATTGTGCCCCGCACAGTCACAGCAACAGTCTCTGATAGTGCAGAGTGCACTTTCACTAGTTATCTCTCACACACACACTCTTGAATATTACTCTCTCACATTTGTAGCAATTCTCTCGCACTCAAAGAAAGAAACTGAAAGCAATAGAGAAGAGAAGATTTCACTGAATATTACACACTTCTTATTCAATCATTATCAAGTATTTATACAAGTCCCATATGGACTGAGTCACCAACTAACCACTTGTTAGTTACACCCTAACTACTTCTGTTTTCAATCCTAATAGCTTCCAACAGAAAACTGAAATTAAACAACTTCTCAACACACCTCTCTAATTTCAGTTTATACTAGTTCATGATATGCAAGAGCATCACTATGAAGTCAAGCATCCCAACTATGTTGGCACCCAAGCTTCATCATTCATTTGCAGCATATCATGTTACAACACTTAACTAATTACAACAAATCAAATCTGAATTGCAATTAACACACAGTTACCATTCATACACATTTACACACCTCCCTTAATTCAGATTTGCTAGAGAACACATTCCTAGCTTATCCCGTAGAATTTTAAACCTTTCAATCTTCAATGGTTTGGTGAATATGTCAGCAATCTGGTCTTCAGTCTTGCAATATTCCAGATCCAAGTTCCCTTTGCTAACCTGATCTCTTAAAAAGTGAAAATGAGTTTCAATGTGTTTGCTCCTGCCATGAGCAAATGGATTCCTTGCAAGATTGATTGCTGACTTATTATCTACCTTCAACTTCACTGGTTTAGATCCCAGCAGGTTCAATTCTTTTAACAAAGTTTCAAGCCATAATGCTTGACAAGCTCTTAAGGATGCAGTCACATATTCAGCTTCATAAGAGGACAAGGCTACTATGTTCTGCAGTAACATCCCTGGCTGCTCTATGGATTGACGGCTGTCCCCACAGACCAACACGGGTTTTTTCAGCATGCTTTGTCCTCACTCACACACTTCCCGGGAAAACTTCCCAGGAGTTCACCCATCCCAGAATTGCTCCAAGTCAATCTCGCTTAACTTTGGAGTTCTTAAGTGATGGGCTACCGAAAAGAAGATGCATCTTGTTAGTATAGGTAGTACTAATCAATTCATATAAGCCTTCCTCAACTGTATAGTCCCATACCTACACAGTCTCAGGATCCCTCTCATTCGGGTGTGTAATCGGTTCATTCATGTGTCCCTCCGCTTAGAAGCATGCCAGGAGCCGCTCCTTGTCCATGCCTTCTTGCACTAGCGACCACTCCCCGCCCTCGTCGGCACCCGGGTGTTACATGCCCACCAGCTTTCTCTTGGTTCGTCCCCGAACCACACCATACTGGGAGAGGTGCCGCTCTGATACCATCTGTAACATCCCTGGCTGCTCTATGGATTGACGACTGTCCCCACAGACCAACACGGGTCTTTTCAGCGTGCTTTGTCCTCACTCACACGCTTCCCGGGAGGGGGTCACCCATCCCAGAATTGCTCCAAGTCAAGCTCGCTTAACTGTGGAGTTCTTAAGTGATGGGCTGCCGAAAAGAAGATGCATCTTGTTAGTATAAGTAGTAGTAATCAATTCATATAAGCCTTCCTCAACTGTATAGTCCTATACCTACACAGTCTCAGGATCCCTCTCATTCGGGTGTGTAATCGGTTCATTCATGTGTCCCTCCGCCTAGAATCCTGCCAGGAGCCGTTCCTTGTCCATGCCTTCTTGCACCGGTGACCACTCCCCGCCCTCGTCGGCACCCGGGTGTTACATCTGCTTCTTTGAGAACCAAGAAACAGAACCGTTACAACACATGAAAATGTACCCAGAAGTACTTTTTCTATCCTCTTTATCACCACACCAATCAGAATCAGTATATCCCACAACTTCAGTACTTTTACATCTCAGTTCATTAGGAAATAGTATACCAAAGTCAAGTGTTCCCTTGATATACCTTAATATCCTTTTGGCTGCAGCATAGTGAGAGATTCTAGGTTTCTCCATGAACCTGCTAATGAGGCCTACTCCATAAGCAAGGTCTGGTCTTGAGTTGCACGGATATCTCAAGGAGCCAACCAATTGCCTATACTTGGTTTCATCTACTTGGTCCTCATCTTCACTTTTCGTTAACCTCAATCCAGTTTCAACTGGAGTTGTTGTCGGGTTGCAATCCATCATGTGGAATCTCTCCAATATATCTGTTGCATATTTCTTCTGGTGTAGGAAAACTCCACTTGCTGTTGGAATAAATTTCATTCCCAGGAAATAAGTCAGTTTGCCTAGGTCTGACATCTCAAATTCAGCCATCAGTTTTGCTTTGAATTTCTGAATCTCATCATCATTGCTCCCAGTGATCAGTAAATCATCTACATATAAACATACAATTACTAGATCACTGTTCTGTGAGACTCTTGTATACATACCATACTCACTTGTGCATTTTAAGAAGTCCTGATCAATGAGGAAAGAATCAATCCTCTTGTTCCATGCCCTTGGAGCTTGCTTTAGCCCATATAGTGCTTTCTTAAGTCTGTATACTTTTTCTTCCTTTCCACTGATCTCAAAGCCAAGTGGCTGATCCACATATACTTCTTCCTCTAGAGGTCCATTCAGGAATACTGACTTGACATCTAACTGATGCATTGACCAGTTTTTGTAACTTGCAATTGCTGTAACTAACCTGATTGTTTCTAGTCGAGCCACTAGTGCATACACTTCTTGGTAGTCTATTCCAGGTTTCTGTAGGAATCCCTTGGCCATTAACCTGGCCTTGTGCTTTGCAACCGTACTATCAGGCTTCATCTTGACCCTATACACCCACTTCACTGCTATGGATCTTTTATGATGAGGTAATTCCACCAGTTCCCAAGTATGATTCCTTTCGATTGAACTCGGCTCCTCTTTCATAGCTTCAACCCATTTTTGATCAGCAATTGCCTCCTCAAAAGTTACTGATTCTGTTTCAGCAAGAAGTGCAAACAAAAGAGAGGGAAGAGGGGGGGGGGGGAGGGGGGGGGGGAGGGGGGAGAAGGAAGAGAGGGGGCGGGCCGGGGGGGGGGGGGGGGGGGGGGGCGGGGGCGGGGGGGGGGGGGGGGGGGGTGGGGGGGAGGGGGGTGGGGGGGGGGGGGGGGGGCCTTCCCGGGGGATGCTTGACTCACAAAATGAAATAGCAAGTGCTTTCCTAAATAACCAACTTAGAGCAGTGAGGATCGCAATTTGGGTGGATATATCCACAAACCCATCTATAAACTGTGGTTATACTAAATGAACCAAGTCTCCCCCTGTGTTAACAGCATTATCTGGTACAATCTCATAGTCATTTAATCTTGGAGGTGGCTGTCTAGTCCTCTGAGGTTGAGTTACTGATGAGCCTCTGTTTGACTGGTTTTATAACTCGTCAAGACCTTGGCTTTGTGCTTATTTTATATCAT
Organism: Sophora flavescens; assembly: GCA_030762895.1. Lineage (NCBI taxonomy): Eukaryota > Viridiplantae > Streptophyta > Magnoliopsida > Fabales > Fabaceae > Sophora > Sophora flavescens. The sequence goes on from CM061070.1 coordinate 22,380,851, forward strand.
TTTCACCCAAATTAGACTTGATTGTCCTTAAGTAGTATTTTGAGTCTGTAAATTTTTTTTAAGTTAATTTAGTTGATTTAGAGTGAATAAAGTATTTACTTTTATTTTCTGTTTTCAGGTAAATAAAAAGGAATAATTCTGGAGTTTCTCGCCCCGCGAGAAGGCCGCTCGCCTCGCGACCCCGAAGCTGACTGTTCCAAGAAAATGCAAAGTCTCTGGTTCGCCCCGCGAATAAATGGCTCGCCTCGCGAGTCATCTAACCATGAAAAGTCAGAGACGATCACGGCTTGCCCGTGTTGAAGGCCACGGGCGTTCCTGTTGGGAATTTGAAGAGTTTGCCTCGCGAAGGATATGCTCACCTCGCGAGAAGACCAAGAGTTGCAGACCTTTCGCATAATTCGCCTCGCGAGCAGTGCTTCGCCTCGCGAGGACTTGGATTTCAGAAGTTGTATATAAACTGCTCTATGGCAGAATGAAGGGGTGGCTAGTCAGTTTTGGCTAGTCTCAGTTAGTAGTTAATTAGTTTTAGTCTTATTTTCTCTTCTTTTGTTTTGCTTCTGTAATGGAGAACTAGTCTCCTAGATTAATCTACTGCAATTGGTTTCTGTTAACACTTGAGGTTCCTGTATTTCCTGTTTAGTTTGCTATTCTCTTTTCAATACAATACTATATGTTTCTGTTTGTTATTTCAGTAATGTATAGTGTGGTATTGTTTCATTTCAGTGATGTAATGTTCCTATATATAATCGTGTTTGTTATTTCGCGTGTGTTCATTCATGTTCGTTTGTTCATGAGAGCTTAACCCCGTTTGTTATTTCGGGAATAGGAACATACATCTGTAGTAGCGGTTTTCGTTTGTTAATTGTTGCTACAACCGGGAGGGGATTAGTATCTGCTTAGGATTTGCATGAACCAATGATAGTGGGAAACTGAGAACGATGAGGTTAATCGCTTTTGTTTATTTGCTAATTTCTTAAACTGCTTTGTTTCTTTTCTCTGTTTTTGATTTGTTTTGTTAATTTAGTTTTAATCTCAAAACCCCCATTTCTAACTTTTACTAATTTTCTGTTAATAATAACAACACCTAAAGAGTCCTTGAGAGACGATCCGAGTTGTCGCTCTATACTGCATTATTTTCATAACCGCTCGTCCTTTTTGGCGCGTGGCGACAGCGCGGTCAAAAATTGGCGCCGTTGCCGGGGACTCTTGTTTGTTGTTATTAGCATAAAATAATTTTAAAAAAAAAATTCTTTGCTAATTAGTTCTGTCTGCTTTGTCTGGATGTTTGATTGCCATGGATAATTACATGTATGGATATTTGCCTAATGTTTATTATGAACCACCACCTTGCATGTATTATCCTAATTTTAGTGAGTCACCACCATACTATCCTAGCCAAGTGACCACCTCTGCACCTTCCAAACCTTCACAGAGCACCTTGGATGAGATTGCTTCAATGCTACAACAAATGGAAGAGAACAATCAACGGATGGCACAACAAGATCTTGAATTTCAACGGATGATGGAGGCGAGCAATCTTGAATTTCAACAGAGGATGGAGGCTCAATACCAGAGGGACCAAGCTGAATCTCGGAAGTTGTGGGCTCTAATTGATCAAGTTACCGCCAACTCGGCTGCAATGCTAACTCCACAGCCCCTTGAGGAACATAAGGATTCACAGATGGTTATTCCTGAAAATACTTTTGATGATAATTCTGATGATGATATTTCTGTTGATGATGAATTATGTGTTGAATCCCCTGATTCTAATGATTGTTATTGTGATGGTACTGCTGCTTTGTGTATACACTGTTATGCAGGTTTATACTTTAAAGGAAACAAAGAAAATGAGGATCAGGAGGATCAGGAGAACATTCGCTCCACCGTGCTTGAGGATAAAGAAGAATCTTTGGTTTTAGATGCAGGTGTTGAAAGTGATGGGGTGGATGAACCGTGTGCAGAAAGTTCAGACGATCAGACCTTTACTAACTCAGTTTCTTTTACTACATGTACTAACTGTACTGACACTAACCCGTGTGCTGTTTGTGGCCAGTTTCTTGACTCTATTTTGCAGGATGATAGTGAGAGTGATACCGATTGTTCAGCCGAAGTTCCAAATGCACTAACCATTGAGCAGCTACCTCCCCCTGAGGAGCCACCAGTGATGGAGTTTAAGCCTTTGGATTCTGCACCATGGCCGATCCAAGAGGTTGAGCCCCACTTCTATTGGGGAGACTTTGTTGAGAAAGAGGTCAGCTGTGACCCGAAGGGGAGTGAGAAGTCCGCCGCACTCGGCGAAGTCATCATAATTGTCAAGTGCTCACCCCCACATAAAGGCTGCAAGTCATGGAAGCATGGAATGAATTCCTACTCTTTGTCCATCACGTGGGACTTATGTTACAAGCAATGGGATCCTGGTGGAATCGCCTTCAATGAGTTTTTCTTAACCCTTTTCTCTTTTAATTTTCTTTTTCTTGCTTTATTTTTGTTTTGTTTTCTTTGAATAAAACTCCTGAATAATTTGAGAAGCTCAGGAGTTGTGTTTGTGTCTTGGTGTCGGCAAGTTTATTGGATTTGATTGAATTTTGCATAGATTGATTGCATGATAGTGTTGACTGTTTTCCCCCTAGATTTTGAAAAATTTTTTGAAAAATGATCCCCATGTGATTGAAAACTGAACTTTGAGATTTTGTTATGATGGCATGATTTATGATAAGTTTGGGGTGATAGGAAGCACACACTAGGGATAGTATCTCTTTCAAACAATTTGCATAAATGTCCAGGTGAGGTTTTGAGTCTCCAACATGTTTTTGACTGTGAGAATCTCTTTTAAGTTGCACTTTCCTGAATTTGCTTGAATCTCCTTATGGTTTGCATGATTATGTGTTTGCTTCAAATGAGTTAGGCATCTTCTTTGTAAATAGCTACTTGGCCTAAAATAACCAATTCCTTAATGCATGTTCCCTAGTTAGCCCCATTGAGCCTATTAGCCTGTTAATTCTTGATAACCTAATGTTATAAGCCCAAAAATCTGGAAAACCATGTTAACCCGATCTTAGGATTAGGAGAGCATGTAATCTTAGAATGGGTGCAAGAAACAAAAGTTTGGGGTGGCTACCCGGTGCAATGTGTTGTTTGGGATTGGGAAAAAGAAAAAGAAAAAAAAAGAAGAAAAGTGTAAAAATGAAAAAAAAATGTGAAAAAAAAATTTAAAAAAAAGAAAAAAAAGAAAAGAAAAGAAAAATAGAAAAAAAAAGTGCAAAAATGCTAAAAAGAAATAAAAAGGTTGTAGTCACCCAGAAGCATAAAGAAAAAAATTAAGAAAGGAACTTGAGTGAATTTCAAAGTGTAAAAATGTTTCATGCTCTCTTAGTTCCTAGGGTCTTCAGCCTAGCTCCTTTGTATATCCTACCCTTAGCCAGGCCCCATTACAACCCATAAAAGACCTTCTGATGTTGCTTGCATGTTTTCCGTGGGAATCATTTTGAGATGAAAATCAAATTTATGGGAAGTGCTCTTAAAAGTGAAACTGAGTGAATTGTTGATAGCCTGACAAAAACTGAGCGATTGAGTGAACACAAATTTCCCTTGTGAGGAAGGCAGTTGTTTGAATATGGTGATCTCTCTTTTGTGTGTAACTTAGATCCCCTGCTTAGATTAATGATTGTTTGAATGATGAAATTCTCAATTGTTTAGAATGAATGATTGTGGGGATTACTTTGTTTGAAAGGGGGAACATTGAAGAAAAATATTCTGATAAATTGCTTGAAATTTGTGCGAAAGTTGATTGAATCTTTTGAGCTTGCCATGTTTTGCCAGGTCTTGAGTCTTTTTAAGTTTTTGAGTGTAGTTTGCTTGGGGACAAGCAAAGTTTAAGTTTGGGGTATTTTGATGAGCCTCTGTTTGACTGGTTTTATAACTCGTCAAGACCTTGGCTTTGTGCTTATTTTATATCATTTTCATCCAAATTAGACTTGATTGTCCTTAAGTAGTATTTTGAGTCTGTAAATTGTTTTTAAGTTAATTTAGTTGATTTAGAGTGAATAAAGTATTTACTTTTATTTTCTGTTTTCAGGTAAATAAAAAGGAATAATTCTGGAGTTTCTCGTCCCGCGAGAAGGCCGCTCGCCTCGCGACCCCGAAGCTGACTGTTCCAAGAAAATGCAAAGTCTCTGGTTCGCCCCGCGAATAAATGGCTCGCCTCGCAAGTCATCCAACCATGAAAAGTCAGAGACGATCACGGCTTGCCCGTGTTGAAGGCCACGGGCGTTCCAGTTGGGAATTTGAAGAGTTCGCCTCGCGAAGGATATGCTCGCCTCGCGAGAAGACCAAGAGTTGCAGACCTTTCGCATAATTCGCCTCGCGAGCAGTGCTTCGCCTCGCGAGGACTTGGATTTCAGAAGTTGTATATAAACTGCTCTATGGCAGAATGAAGGGGTGGCTAGTCAGTTTTGGCTAGTCTCAGTTAGTAGTTAATTAGTTTTAGTCTTATTTTCTCTTCTTTTGTTTTGCTTCTGTAATGGAGAACTAGTCTCCTAGATTAATCTACTGCAATTGGTTTCTGTTAACACTTGAGGTTCCTGTATTTCCTGTTTAGTTTGCTATTCTCTTTTCAATACAATACTATATGTTTCTGTTTGTTATTTCAGTAATGTATAGTGTGGTATTGTTTCATTTCGGTGATGTAATGTTCCTATATATAATCGCGTTTGTTATTTCGCGTGTGTTCATTCATGTTCGTTTGTTCATGAGAGCTTAACCCCGTTTGTTATTTCGGGAATAGGAACATACATCTGTAGTAGCGGTTTTCGTTTGTTAATTGTTGCTACAACCGGGAGGGGATTAGTATCTGCTTAGGATTTGCATGAACCAATGATAGTGGGAAACCGAGAACGATGAGGTTAATCGCTTTTGTTTATTTGCTAATTTCTTAAACTGCTTTGTTTCTTTTCTCTGTTTTTGATTTGTTTTGTTAATTTAGTTTTAATCTCAAAACCCCCATTTCTAACTTTTACTAATTTTCTGTTAATAATAACAACACCTAAAGAGTCCTTGAGAGACGATCCGAGTTGTCGCTCTATACTGCATTATTTTCATAACCGCTCGTCCTTTTTGGCACGTGGCGACAGCGCGGTCAGTTACCTGTAATGGTCCTGACTGAGTAACCTGTTCGTCATGCAGATTCATCACTACAGTGCTGCTGGAATTACCTTGCTCCCAGTTCCACCATCTAGTCTCATCAATGATCACATCCCTGCTCACCATAACTTTCTTATTCCTTGGGTCATAGAGCTTGTAGGCTCCTGTTGGATGGTATCCAAGGAAAATCATTTGCTCACTTCTGTCATCCAGCTTCCTTCTCATTTGTTCTGGTACATGCTTGAAGCATAGAGAACCAAATACTCTTAGTTGAGATACATTAGGCTTCCTCCCTGTCCAAGCCTCATCAGGTGTGATTTCTTCAAGGCTCTTTGTAGGACATTTATTGAGAATGAAGGTTGTTGTTGAGACTGCTTCTCCTCATAGATTCATTGGTAGGTTTCTGCTCTTTAACATGCTCCTTGCCATATTCAATATGGTCCTATTTCTCCTTTCAGCAATTCCATTATGTTGAGGAGTATAGGGAGCTATCACTTCATGCACTATACCAGCTTCTTCACAGAATTTTTGGAATTCATTGGAGATATATTCCCCACCACCATCAGTCCTTATCACCTTTAATTTTTCTCCACTTTGTTTTTCAACCATTAATACAAACTTTTTGAATATAGGCAGCACTTCATTCTTTCTTTTGATAAGATAAACCCATAGCATTCTCGTTTATTCATCAATGAATGACACAAAGTATCTATTACCTCCAAGGGAATGAACCTCAAATGGTCCACATACATCTGAATAGATCACTTCCAGTTTGTGTTGGAATATGTGGCTTCGACTCAAGAGGGGAGGGGTGAATTGAGTCTACAAATTTCTTTTTAATTTTTCAACAAAAATTTCTTTAACAAAATTTATCACGCAATCAATTATATAAAAGAAATAAAATAAAAGAGAGGTAAAGAGAATACTTGCACGAGGATTTTATCCTGGTTCAGCCACCAACCACCGGTGACCTACGTCCAGTCCCCACTCCACCTGTGGGATTTTCTTCCACTAACAAACAAGCTTATAACTGGTGCTTGCAACCTTTGTACACAACAGAGCCCTTCTCACTAGGGATACCACACCCTTGTGTAGAAGCCTCAATCACAACAAAGAGGGATACCACACCCTCACACAAAGTTTCATCAAAGGAAGAACAATATGATACACTCTTCTAGTGCAGATGATTACAACTTGAAGCACTATGAGTATGATGATAATAACACAATTTGGCTCACAAATAATTTTCAGATCCAAATGTATTTTTCATGTATTCTCTTCTCTTGTGAATTTTCAACAAAAACCACTTTTATAGCCTTTTGAAAATATGACCGTTGCACCTCAAATAAGGAAAGGACTTATGTCATTGAAAGCTAGCCGTTGCACCTCAAATAAGGAAAGGACTTATGTCATTGAAAGCTAGCCATTGCACTATTAAATTTAATGTGCAAATCAATTGGGTGGTTTAAAAAAGTTTTAAAAACAATTTGAATTGGAATTTGATTTGGAAAGCTAGCCGTTGCACCATTAAATTTAATGTGCAAATCAATTGGGTGGTTTAAAAAACAATTTTCACATGTTAAAATCGGTTCATTCCTTGAGGTATACATACAGATTCCAATTCAAATTTCACACACTGAAGCTTTCTTTATTCAAGATCAATATCATTTAATTTCAAAAAGAAAGCTTTACGTTGCACCCAAGTTTCACATATATATGTAAAGAACAATGTACTATTATTTTGATCACTATTGAACAAATTACTGTTGCCAATCAATTGGCAATATTTAGTCAATCAATTTATTTCATTCCAAACTCAATTAATCACGTTTTTCAATTGAGAAGAAAAGCTTAGTCAATTGAAAATAGAATCTCAATCATAATTAAATTGAATCAAAGGCTCAAACGGTTGAAGCTTTAGTGCAAATCAGTTTTTATAAGATTGACAAAATTTTTCCATTGGCTATATATTTTATGTTGACCAAACTCTGCACACAGTTTGAAAAAGTGAAAAATTGATCACTTCAATTGAAATTGCATCATCTTGAAATTGCACTATTTGATATGCTGCAACGTATTGAATAAATTGATTGCACCTTGAAAATTAATAATTGCATGGGATTGAAAACTGATTTTATATTTTGAAAAACTCAATCTATTTTCTTTTTGTTAAATTAGATTTCTATTTATTTTTTTAATTTAAAATCAATTTTAAAAATACTTTGTTAATCAAAAGCTTAATTAAAAACCTTTTATCCAAAAGTGTAGTGTTTTAGTTAAATTGATTAAATGAGCCAAAGTGAGTTTTAGCCATCATACCCTTACAAGATAACTAAGACCTAGTATATATACTCAATCTTGCTTGAGATCTTGATACTTGATTTTCTGGTACACCATAATAATTTCAATTTGTGCACGCGGTACATGCATGCTATAAGAAAAATTCTCTTGCCTTTTTGTTAGTGTTTGTCATTCATCAAAATATATAAATGTGTGATTACAGTTTGCTTTAAGATCTATGAGGAGCTTTGTTCTTGAACACATTTCTTGGCTGCTTCCTAATACAACAGTCATCACATACATGCTTTGGCTGATTCACTTGTGGAAGGCCTTGGACCATACCCTTTTTCTGCAACAAGTCCAGACTTCTGACATTTAAGTGCCTGAACCTGTAATGCCACAACCAGTTTGCATCATTTACCTCTGCACCAAAGCACTTCTTTTCACACACTTGGATTCCAATCTTGAAAGTCTTATTCTTTGACAAAGGAGCTTTCAAGATTAGTCTCTTCTGAGCATCAAACACCTTCATTTGATTCTGCTGCAGGCTCATGGAATAGACTTTTTCAACTAATTGTCCCAAGCTTAACAGATTATTCTTCATCTGAGGCACATAGAGAACATTTGTTATCAAAGCCTGCACACCATCTTTTCTTTGTATCAGCACCTTTCCAGCTCCTTCTGCTGTGATCACCGAGTTATCAGCAAACCTCACCTTGCTCCTTACGTTTTCATCTAGGTCAACAAACCATTCTTTTCTGTCAGACATGTGATTTGAACATCCAGTGTCCAAGTACCATTGATCATCTGAGTCATTCTCAGTTTTGGTAGTCACCATGAGCAACACATTATCATCAGAATCTGAATTCCCATCTTGTGTCAGTTGTGTTTCTTCATCTTTCTCTACCTTCTTGTTTCTACACTCATCAGTAAAATGGCCATATCTTTGGCAGTTGTAGCACTTGATATTTTTCTTGTTGAATCTCTTCTTGCCACCCTTTCTATTGCCTTTGGAATTCTTGTTTCCATTTTCATTGTTGTTCTGATCAGAGGCATTACTGATACCATCACCTGAACCCCTCCACTTCTGATTTTTCCACTTCTCTTTCCCCTTCTTGTTCTTGTTCCAAGAACCTCCCCCTTTGCCGTTAGTCTGTGCCTGTAGTGCCTGCACGTGAGCTTTGTCACTGCACCTCTCATTCAATCTCTGCTCAAGAGCCTCAAGTGAGTTCTGCAATTCTTCTATCTTCATCTTTTCAAGGTACTTTGATTCTTCTATTGCCACCACAATGTGGTCAAAACGAGGAGTCAATGACCTCAGCACCTTCTCAACAATCTGTTGATCAGAAATCGTCTCCTTACAAGCCTTCATCGAGTTGATTAGAGCCTGCAACCTGTTGAAGAATTCTGCCACAGATTCTTGCTGATGGCTACAAATGATATCCTGGGTGATGGGGCTTCACTCACTAGACCCGCTGCCTTTAATGCCTCCCAATACATGTATTGGAAAGAGAGAATGCTTATCTTTCTTGAGGCTACGGGTTTAGATGTATTAGATGCTGTTGAAAATGGTCCCTATGTTTCATTTATTCTTGATGCTAAGGGAAATAAACAAACTAAACCAAAAGATGGCTGGAATGATGATGATAAAAGAAGAGTTGGTTATAATGCTAAGTCAAAAAATATTATAACAGCTGCTTTGAATTATGATGAGTTTTCAGGGTCTCCAATTGCAAAACGGCAAAGCAAATGTGGGATACTCTTCAACTCACTCATGAAGGAACCAACGATGTGAAAAGAGCAAGAATGAATGCACTAGTCCATGAATATGAACTCTTTCACATTAAGAATGGTGAGGAGATAGATGAACTGCAAAAGAGGTTTACACACATCGTGAACCAGCTAGAAGGACTCGGACACACAATCACAGATGAGAAAAAGATTAACAAGATAATGAGATGTTTGAGTCGTGAATGGCAGCCAAAAATTACTGCAATTGCTGAAGCAAAGGATCTAGACACCATACAGATTGCTACTTTATTTGGCAAATTGCAAGAATACGAACTGGAACTCAATAGATTGAAAAGTCATTAAGATAAGGAGAAAAAGAAGAAAGGACTCTCACTCAAGGCTCATATCTACAAAGAATCAATAGAAAGTGATGAAGATGAACACCTTGATGAAAGTGAAGAATCCGAAGAAGAAGACATGTGATTGCTTGTGAGGAAATTTAGAAGATTCATCAAAACGAATATAAACAAGAAGAAACTCAGTTTTCCTACCAAAAAGAACACGAACAAAGGTGAAAGCTCTTCCTCAACAATCAAATGCTTTGAATGTGGAAAGCTTGGACACTACAAAAATGAATGTCCAAAGCTACAAAAGAAAGAAAAGTATGAGAAGAATGACAACAAAGAGAAGAAACAAAGAAATCCTAGACGAGCATACATAGCTTGGGAAGAAAATGATATGGATTCTACTAGTAGTGACTCTGAAAATGAAGAAGCCAACCTATGTCTCATGGCAAATCAACAAAGTGATAGTGAAACCGAGGTAAATGATTCTTCTCCTACCTATGATGAGTTACAAGAAGCTTTTGATGAATTGCATGAAGAATATGTTAAAATTGGTAAACAACTTATATCTTATAGGAAGATCATCGCAAAAAAATGTAGTGACTCTGCATCTTTACAAATAAAGCTTAAAGAACTAGAAGCTGAAAATTCACAATTACTTGCATCTAGTTCAATTTGCACCAAATGCACTACACTGGAAAAGGAGGTTGAAAAACTGAATACAACTCTATCTAAGTTTACTTTGGGTAGAGATAACTTGAATACCATATTAGGACAGCAAAAGGGTGTGTATGACAAAGCTGGAATTGGATATAAGCCAATGGTACATGAAAAATCTTTTAAAAAGCTTTTTGTTGCACCTATTTCATCAACTAGTCCTTTTGTTAAATGATATTATTGTCTAAAGAAAGGTCATACACTTGCTACCTGTAGACTTAGAAAGAACATACATGTTGGCATTAAACAAATTTGGGTTCCAAAAGGAACTTATGTTGCTACTAACACCAAAGGACCCAACCAGATTTGGGCACCTAAAGAAAAGGTATAAAAAAATATGTTTTGTAGGTGTGTTTGAAGGCCAAAAGCTCAAGCTGGTTTTTAGATAGTGGCTGCTCCAAACACATGACTGGAGACATCACAAAATTTACATCTTTCACTCCCAAAGAAGGTGGAAATGTCACCTATGGAGAAAACAACAAAGGAAGAATTCTTGGTGTTGGAACAATAGGAAAAAGTCCAGCAATCAAGATTGAGGATGTTCTCTATGTGGAAGGGCTCAAACACAATGTACTAAGTATAAGCCAATTATGTGATAAAGGCTGCTAGGTAAACTTTAACTCAAATTTGTGTATGATCGAATCCATTCATGATAATAACATAAAATTGATTGGAAATAGAATCAATAACATATATATGCTATACTTAGACAATTTAATTTCCAATGATGCATGTTGCTTAATTTCCAAAGAAGATGAAAATTGGCTTTGGCATAGGAGAATAGCTCACATTCATATGGATCACTTGAATAAATTGATTTCCAAAGAATTTGTAATTGGTTTACCGAATAAAAATTTTGTTAAAGAAGGCTTATGTGATGCATGCCAAAAGGGTAAACAAGTGAAAACCCCATTTAAGGCTAAAAACATTGTTTCAACTAGTAGACCCTTACAATTGCTGCACATAGACCTTTTTGGACGAAAAGCTTTGGTGGAAATCTTTATACTCTTGTAATTGTTGATGACTTCTCTAGATTTACTTGGACCTATTTTTTAGCACAAAAGAATGAAGCTTTTAAAGCTTTTAATAAAATGGCTAAGGTTGTTCAAAATGAGAAAGACGTGAAACTTGGACCTATTTGCTAGAACCATGTTAAGTGACTCTAATTTACCAAAGTATTTTTGGGCTGATGCTGTGAGTACTGCATGTTATGTTTTAAATAGAGTTCTAATAAAGCCAATTTTGAAGAAAACTCCATATGAACTTTACAAGGGAAGAAAACCTAACATTTCTCATTTTCATGTCTTTGGTTGTAAGTGTTTTGTGCTAAATAATGGCAAGGATAATCTTGGGAAATTTGATCCCAAAGCTGATGAGGGTATTTTCCTAGGTTATTCATTAACTAGCAAAGCATGTAGAGTGTTTAATAAGTGTACTTTATCAATGGAAGAATCTGTTCACATAACATTTGATGAGTCTAACCCCAAAAGGTTGGGAAATGACATTTTTTATGATGCAGAAACTCTTAAGGATGAAGTGAAATCTGATGAAGGAAAAGAGAGCAACAAGGAAAAGGAAGATGAAGAGAGAAATAAAAAACCTCGAGCAGAACTTCAACAAGAATATCTTCCTAAGGAGTGGCAAGCTTCAAAGAATCATCCCCTAGACAATATCATTGGTGAGATCACCAAAGAGGTAACCACTAGAAACTCTTTAAGGAATATTTGCAATACCATGGCGTTTGTATCTCAAATAGAACCAAAATGTGTTGATGATGCTATTAATGATGAACATTGGATGATTACAATGCAAGAGGTGTTAAATCAATTTAAAAGGAACAAAGTTTGGGATTTAGTTCCAAAACCCAAAAGTAACCAAATAATCGGAACTAAATGGGTGTTTAGAAACAAAATGGATGAGAATGGAAGAATAGTAAGAAACAAGGCTAGACTAGTAGCTAAGGGATATAATCAAGAAGAAGGAATTGATTATGATGAAACATATGCTCCCGTAGCTAGATTAGAAGCCATAAGAATGCTCTTAGCCTATGCATGTATAATGAACTTTAAACTGTACCAAATGGATGTGAAAAGTGCCTTTTTAAATGGAATAATACAAGAGGAAGTATATGTAAGTCAACTCCCTGGCTTTGTTGATAGTGAGTTCCCAAATCATGTCTATAAACTGACTAAAGCCCTCTATGGACTCAAGCAATCTCCTAGAGCTTGGTATGAGAGGTTAAGCAATTTTCTCCTAGAGAAAGGCTTTAAAAGAGGAAAAGTTGATACAACACTATTTACTAAAACAAAAGCACACAATATCTTACTTGTTCAAATATATGTTGATGACATTATTTTTGGTGCTACTAATGAGTCTTTATGCAAGGAATTTGGTGAACTAATGCAAAGTGAATTTGAAATGTCCATGATGGGAGAGCTTACCTTCTTTCTTGGACTTCAAATTAAACAATGCCAATATGGAACCTTCATAAGCCAAACAAAGTATTGCAAGGAACTACTAAAGAAGTTTGGAATCGAAAGCGCAAAGGAAATGGCAACACCAGTGAGTCCATCCTGCTACTTGGACAAAGATGAACATTGTAAATCTATAGATGTATCCAAGTATAGAGGTATTATTGGATCCTTAATTTATCTCACTGCAAGTAGTCCAGATATAATGTTTAGTGTGTGTATGTGTGCAAGGTATCAAGCTAATCCTAAAGAATCACATCTTACTGCAGTTAAAAGAATCATGAAGTATCTCTTAGGAACAAAAGAAATGGGGCTGTGGTATCCCAAGGGATCCACTTGCACATTAATAGGATATTCCAACTCTGACTTTTCTGGATGCAAGTTAGATAGGAAGAGCACAAGTGGAACATGCCATTTATTAGGAAATTCCCTAGTGTCCTGGTTTAGTAAAAAGCAAACTAGTGTGGCCTTATCCACAGCTGAAGCAAAATATGTTGCAGCTGGGAGTTGTTGTGCTCAAATCCTATGGATGAAACAATAATTAATTGACTATGGTGTTTATCTAGATCATGTACCAATATGCACTAGTGCAATTAATCTAACAAATAACCCAATTATGCACTCAAGAACCAAGCATATTGAAATTAGGCAACATTTTATCAGGGATCATATTCAAAGTGGTGATGTTGTGATTGAACATATAGATACAACCAAGCAATTAGCTGATATATTCACCAAGCCACTAAATAAGGAGAGTTTCTTCTTTATAAGAAGGGAACTTGGCATAATTGATATCAGATGTTATTTTTGATAATATAGTCAATATAGCAAGAGAGGCAGCACAAGTTGCTGAAAATTATGAAGGACATGGGCAAGATGCTTTTATCTAGTCTCAGTTTAGACTAAGTGTCCTTAGGTGTCTGTAATTCCTTTTTTTTTTATTTTAGTGTTTTGGTTGTTTTGATGTATTGCATATGCTCTGTAATGATTTATTATCAATGAATGCAGGACTGTTTTTCAGTTTGATTTCAATATTCTCCATAGTTTCTTTTTGATAATGACAAAGAGGGAGAAAGATGAACCATACAACTATTAATTATGTCTTGCATTTGCTATAAAAAAAATTCTGATATGTAAATTTTTTTTTTCTCTGATACCTAAGTATGAACTGCTTTGAAAAGACATACTTAAACTTACAATAAATGCAAGGTGATTTTTTTTTTCATGACAATGATATGATAACACTTGATTTTTTGAAAGATATCAATGACACAAGGGGAGGATGAAAATGACTCAAGAACCATGCTTACTGAACAGCTGCACTCTGATTTCTTAATAACTAAGGTTAAGTATGGTAAGGTTTGTCATAATCAAAAAGGGGGAGTTTGTAAGACTAAGCCCTCATTCATATTTTGATGTATGACAAACAAAGTGTTTTTTTCATAAGATTTTTTATTTTGACTATGTACTTATTACGTGTTAAGTTGCATGCAAGATCACTCATGAGCAGACGTCCAACAAAGTAAAATAAGCAGACATCCAACAAAGCAAAATAAGCAGACATCCAACAAATCAAAACAAGCAGACGGTAGACATCCAACAAAGTAAAATAAGCAGACGTCCAACAAAGCAAAATAAGCAGACGTCCAACAAACGAAAACAAGCAGACGTCCAACAAAGTAAAGCAAGATGACGTCCAACAAAGAAAAACAAGCAGACGTCCAATGAAGGGATAAAAAGCTGGCGTCTACTAAAAATAACGAGAAGAGCTCGTCCACTGAAGTACCACATGGAGCCCGTCTACTGAAAGTAACAAGAAAAGCGAGTCCACTAAAGTAACAAGAAGCGCTTGTCTGCTGATATGGCACATGGAGCTCGTCCACTAAAAGCAACAGAAGCACGCGTCTACTAAAGTAACAAGAAGCGCTCGTCTGCTGATGTGGCACATTGAGTGAAAACCAATTTTCTTTAAGAAAACACTGTCTTGCTTTAAATTGTTGAAAAAAAGTTTTCAATATCTCAATTCACCCCCCCCCCCTCTTGAGATCGTAGCCACTACCAACACAGAGTTCTGGTGGAAGGGAAATAAACGACTATTGGAGGCTGAAGGTAGAACGATTAACTGGAAGTTATTCACTGACTGCTTCTTCGAAACATATTTTCCGCGTCTTGTTTGACACGAGAAGGAAAAAGAATTCACAAACCTCAAACAATGCAACATATCTGTAGGTGATTACGCATCACGTTTTGAGGTGCTGATCAAGTTTTCAGAGTACTATTAGAGGTTTCCGAATGAAGACTGGCAATGTAGGAGGTTTGATGAAGGACTTAGAAACGAGTTGCAGAGGGCTGTGGTGTCTCTCGACATTCAGTATTTCCCGGAACTGGTGGAGAGATGCAGTGCTATTGAAAGTATCGATCAGAGGTGCGAAGGAAGTGGTTCTCAGTGGAGACAGAGACCATATGCAAGACCAGTGCAGGCACCTGCATCAGCACCAGTGACTAGAGCGGGTCAGCAACAGCAAGACTTAGTTTGTTTTAGATGTGGAGGACCGCATTAGGCTAAAGACTGTATGAATAGGCCTAGTTGTTTCAACTGTGGGAAACCAGGTCATATGGCACGAGACTGCAGACAAAGGTTTATGCAACAACCGGCAGCTGCGGGAAGAGGAGCTGGAAACAATAGAGGTGGAGCTGGAAGAGGCGTTCCGGCAGCAAGACCACAAGTGGCTAGACCTCAAGCCACTTGAAGAATGTTTACTGTGAGGGGATCTGAATCCTCTCAATCTGCTGATCTTATACGAGGTATGTGTTTGATAGCTGGTAGACTCTCGTATGTGTTATTTGACTCAGGCGCTACGCATTCATTTATTTTGAATGAGTGTGTGGATCAATTAAAATTAATTTTTTCTCAATTACCTTATACCCTTACTGTATCTACTCCAACTAGGAATCCTTTGACTACTATGTCTGTTTGTTTACAGTGTTCTATTGTTGTTGAGAATAGGACATTTATTGTAGACCTTGTCTGTTTGTCTATTCAACAGATAGATGTTATTCTTGGCATGGATTGGCTTTCGGCTAACCTTGTAATGCTAGATTGTTCTAGTAAGACCTTATCATTTCTTGAGTCTTCTAGTGTAGTCTCTGCCAATGAAGGAGTATCCATGAGGAGTGTTGATTCTCAGCAGTACGTGATGCTGTTCGCGGTGGAAACTAATGAGACTTTTAGTATAGATTCTATGCCTATTGCGAGAGAGTTTCCTGAAGTTTTCCCTCCTGACGTTCCAGGTTTGCCACCAGAGCGAGAAGTGGAATTCACCATAGATCTTGTACCAGGGACATGACTTATATCTATGGCGCCTTATCGGATTCCACTTGTAGAATTGACGGAGTTAAAGAAACAGTTGGATGACATGTTGGGAAAAGAGTTCATCAGTCTGAGTGTTTCGCCATGGGGAGCACTGGTGTTGTTTGTTAAAAATAAGGATGGAAGTGCTAGGTTGTGCATGAATTATAGGCAGTTAAATAAAGTGACAATTAAGAATAAGTATCCGTTGCCTAGGATACATGATCTGATGGATCAATTGAAAGGAGCAGCAGTATTTTCCAAGATTGATTTGAGATCTGGATACCATCAGATTAGAGTAAGGAAGGAAGATATACTCAAAACCGCTTTTAGGACAAGGTATGGACATTACGAGTATTTAGTTATGCCGTTCGGTGTGACTAACGAGCCAGCAGTGTTCGAGGATTATATGAACAGGATATTTAGACCGTTCCTTGATAAGTTTGTTGTTGTGTTCATCGACGACATCCTTATCTATTCTCGTACATAGGAAGATCATGAGAAACATTTGAGGGTGGTGCTGCAAGTTCTGAAGGATAGGCAGCTTTATGCTAAACTTTCCAAGTGTGAGTTTTGGATAGAAGAGGTCCAATTTCTTGGATATATGATCAACAAGGAAGGTATAGCAGTAGATCCAGCCAAGGTTGAGGCAGTTCTTAAATGGGAATGGCCTAAGTCAGTAGGTGAAGTACGAATTTTTCTAGGGTTAACTAGATATTATCGAAGGTTTATAGAGGGTTTCTCGAAGATCACGTTGTCTATGATGCAGTTGACTAGGAAAAATACAGCTTTTGTATGGACGGACAACTGTGAGCAGAGTTTCCAAAAGCTGAAGGAAAGGTTGACTACATCACCTGTGTTGAATTTACCTGATCCATTAGGACAGTTTGACGTATACTGTGATGCGTCGTACCAAGGTTTAGGTTGTGTTCTAATGCAAGAGGGAAGAGTTGTGGCTTATGCTCCCCGACAATTGAGAATTCATGAGAGGAACTACCCGACTCATGATTTGGAGTTAGCAGCAATAGTGTTCGCATTATAGATATGGCGACACTTTCTGTATGGAGCAAAATTTAATGTTTACAATGACCATAAAAGTCTGAAGTATCTGTTCGACCAAAAGGAGTTGAATATGAGACAGCGGAGATGGACGAAGTTTATCAAATATTATGAGTTTGATTTACTATACCATCCTGGGAAGGCGAATGTTGTAGCGGATGCCTTGAGTAGGAAATCCTTACATGTATCCGTGATGATGGTTAAAGAGTTGTAATTACTGGAACAGTTCAGAGATTTGAGCTTAGGAGTGGAGTTGGTTGAGGATAAAATTTGCTCAGATGTGATCACTATTAGTAGTGATTTTATGAGAGATCTTAAAGATAAACAGGTTCAGAATCTATATCTACAGGAGATAAGTAGAGGTATAGATGAGGGTAAGATTTCTGAGTTTAGTAGAGGAACAAATGGTGTACTGAGGTTTAGGGATAGAATATGTGTGCCCGAGGATTTAGAACTTAGGAAGGTGATATTAGAAGAAGCACATAAGAGTAAGTTGAGTTTTCATCCTGGATCCACTAAAATGTATCAGGATTTGAAGAAATTATTTTGGTGGACGAGGATGAAGAAAGAGGTAATAGAGTATGTTTAATCTTGCATGGTGTGTCTGAAGGCTAAGATAGAGCATCAAAAGCCGGCGGGTTTATTACAATCATTAGATATCCCATGATGGAAATGGGATAGCATAGCTATGGATTTTGTGGTTGGATTACCATGAACTCGTAAGAGATATGATGCGATTTGGGTTATCATTGATAGGTTGACGAAGTGTGCTCACTTCTTACCTATGGGTGAAAGATATAGTTTGGAGAAGTTGATCCAAATTTACATCAAATAAGTTGTTAGGTTGCATGGTGTGCCATCGAGCATTGTCTCATACCGAGATCCTAGATTCATATCTAGATTTTGGAAACAGTTGCACAATGCTTTAGGGACCAAGTTAAGGATGTGTTCTGCTTATCATCCCCAAACAGATGGACAGTCAGAAAGGACGATTTAATCATTGGAGGATCTTTTAAGAGCTTGTGTTTTGGAACACACTGGCAGTTGGGATGAGTTCTTGCCATTGATTGAATTTACTTACAACAATAGTTTTCACAGTAGTATAGGAATGGCACCATATGAGGCTTTGTATGGTAGGAAGTGTAAGACCCCGTTATGTTGGTAAGAGATTGGTGAAAATCAAGTCTTGGGTCCATATGTGGTGCAACAGACTACGGAACAAGTTAGGAAGACAAGGGAAAAGATGAATGAAGCACAGGATAGCAAAGGAGCTACAGTAACAAGAGAATGAGACCTTTAGAATTCCAAGAGGGTGATCACGTGTTTTTTAGAGTCACTCCGAAGACTGGAATTGGCAGGGCTATCAAAACTAGAAAACTTATTCCTAGATTCATCGGACCTTTCCAGATTCTTCGAAGGATTGGGCTAGTAGCTTATCAT
This sequence comes from Sophora flavescens, assembly GCA_030762895.1. Classification (NCBI taxonomy): domain Eukaryota; kingdom Viridiplantae; phylum Streptophyta; class Magnoliopsida; order Fabales; family Fabaceae; genus Sophora; species Sophora flavescens. The sequence continues at coordinate 22,399,381 of CM061070.1, forward strand.
ATTACTTTACCACCTAACCTTGCTAACCTTCATGACGTCTTTCACGTTTCTCAGTTGAGAAAATATTATCCTGATCCTTCACATGTTATTGAGTCTGAGTCTATACAACTGCGAGAGAATCTAGAGTATGAGGCTCTACCTGTAAGGATAGCAGATAGAGAGATTGAAGAGCTTTGCGGTAGACAAATTTCTTTAGTTAAGGTCATATGGGATGAAACTACTAGAGATGCGACTTGGGAACGTGAAGCAGATATGCAACAACGATATCCACATCTTTTCTGAGGTATGTAAATTCCGAGGACTGGATTTTTTCTAAGAGGGGTAGTAATGTAACACCTTATTTTTATTTCCCGGTTTTTATTTTTTCAGTAAAAATATTTTCTGCTGTATTAACCGATATAAAGGTATTTATTTATATTTTTATCTGAGTTCATAGAGATTGATTTTTATGAAATAAAATAATTTCATACTCTATCTTAGGGTAGAAGCTTAAGATAAAAATTTGACGGAAATTCAGACGAAACCCGATCTGCGTTTTCACTGACAGTATAATTTTACTAAGCAAAAAAACTAATTTTGACTCATGAACGAAACAAAGTATGTTTATATCGTGTATCCAATAAGATAGGCTATTTTCAAAATTTTCGTAAAAAATAAGATATTTGACGACGTTTGGCCATTTTGTCGTTAATCGGGTAATCGACGGGGCCGGGAACGGATGGAAATATCTAGATATTTAGTGAAAATATCTAGATATTTATTTGAAAAATATCTAGATATTTATAACTTAACTATGATTAGTACTAAGTTAACCTAAGTTAAAAACCAACTTCCCATCTATAAATACCCCCCCCCCGACTCACACACACAATCTCTTCTCCTTCATTTCTTTGTCTTCTTCATTCTTAACATAAACTCCATTTTCAAGAGCTCTAGGCGCATCCTTCTTGAAGTGCATCAAGATCATCATCTTCTTTCCATTTCCATCATCACTTGAGGTAATATGATGATCCTTGATCATCTATTCTCCTATTTGAAGTCATTTTCATTTTACTTCATGATTTTATTTTCTTAGATCTAGAACTTTAAAGAATTCTAGAAAATGGTAGAAAAATCCTAAAAATGTGAAACCAATTTCTATGATTTAGTTATGATCACTACTTTCATTATCCAAAAGCATGTTATCAAAATATTCTTTTTCCTTTCTTAATTGTGTGAGTGGGCTGAACCTATGTTAGAAAAGGGGTTTAGTGTTTTTGTTTCATTTTTGAAATCTAATGCTTGATTTAAGCTCTCTAGTATGTATATAATTCAAATCCAAGAGCTTAAGTCCAACTAAATTTTCTAACCTATTTTTGTATTTAAAGCCGAAACCCTACCCTAAGTGGTTGGATGATTTTATTCCATATTTTCAACTTATAGCAATTTATCCCAGCTATCTATGACCTAAGTAGTTAGTACCCAAAAGGTTAGAATGAGAAAATGATCATAGCCCTAATTTGATTTGAATGGCCGAATCTAGCATAAAAAGGGTATAGTTGGGTTTGTTTGATTAATTATAGTTATGTTGTTTGGCTCAAGGTGAAACTGTTAAGCGGCGGTGTGATTATATGATAATTGTGTAGGGCGACCTAAACCCTACTAGTAGTCGAGTAATCAGCAAGACCAAAATCCCATTGGAAACCTTTTCTGTTAAACCAATGGTGATTCGGGGATTGTAGGTTTATCGATGTTAGAATGATTTTATCTTATCTGAGGTTGATTGAATTTATGATTATTATTGAATTGCTTATGTGATATATTGTGGTGTTGGAATATTTTATGATGTTATGTTATGCATGATCTGCCTGGTTGTTAATATTGTGCTTAGTGGATTTTAAGCAAAGATATATATGTTGTTCGAGAGATAGTTGTTTGTTGTGGGTGTGAGAATAATGGTGACTTAGAGGTGCCTAACCTAGATGATGTATTTTAATGCGGTATGGTGACCTAGAATATGTGTTGAGTTCTAGTGGAATGTTAAGGCACTGGGATGTTGTTAAAATGGGTTGGTGAGATTCAAGTGTATTGGTAATATAATACAAAAGGTCGGTATTGTTGTTCACAACCGTGTATTGGTAATATAATACACGAGGTCAAGAGTTCTCGCTAGACTGTTCCACCTTATAAATAGCTTGTGTAGCTATAGTGTCATTGAATTTCATTGAGCACCCCCGGGAGTGGACGGGGTGTGCACCGGGAGCATCGTGCAGCTATAGTGTCATTCTTAGCATGATCATTCTCACCATGGAAGAGAATGTGCACCGGGAATTTGGAACCTGTCGCTTGAACAGTTGACTGACATTTCCCGAGAGGAATGCATGAAAGAAATCAGTGGTGGCCACGTCAGTATGAAAGTCTAGTTGTATGAGTTTGGGGTAAAGGATGATACATTAAATTGAGGATGCTTTGTTAGTTAGGTGTTGGATGTTGTTATGTCTGTGACAATTACTATATAATTTACTATTACTTTTTTCCGCTTTTTGATGATAGAAATGCTTCTTATCCCCTATGTTTCTGTATTTTTGTGGGTTACTTTACTTACATTAGAAGACCCGACGGAGGATTATGTTGCTTAGGAGATGGACGGAGCTCTGTACGAAACGGAGGTTGCTGAGGAGTTGGATGGAACTCCTTACGAACCAGATGCTGGAGGTCGAGCTATGATCCATGGTGAGTAGAGTATAGATAGTATGGCCAGTGTATCTAAGAATGAGTATTTTTATATGTTTCCGCTATGTATGGCTTTTATTTTAAGTTTATGCCTGTGAGGGATCCTACTGAGAGGATTCCCTCAACAGTGTTTTGGTAATGTAATAAATAAACAGGTGTGTATTTATATATTATAACCTTAGCGTGTTTAATTTGCAGAAGTTATATGATTGTTTAAATAAAGTTTTAATTTTTACGTACTTTTCACGCTAAGCGCGCGATTAAGGAATTAATCAATAAGGTTTAAAGCTAATAAAACACCGGGGAACAACGAGGTGTCTCAGAGTGGTCCAGAACACATCCGTTTTTTCCTTTGGAAGGTGATCAAGGGCACACTTCTTACCAATGATCTTGGTTTTCATAGAGGAATGGGTTAGAATCCTTTATGCCCTAGGTGCGGCAGCCATATAGAAACAATTGAGCATGTGCTTAGGTCTTGCAACTTTGCTCATGAGATTTGGAATCGCATGCGAAATGGAACCTTAGAGAGTCAGTTTTGGAACTCTGATTGGCCTTCATGGTTGGACACAGACTTGAACGATATTCAGGTGCCAGGGCAGGATAATTGGTCCTTGAAGTTTGGAGTGATTCTAGATTTCTTGTGGAAAGTTAGGAATTGTAATGCCTTATATTAGTGTTTACAATCCAATACAAGACATCCACATGAATTGATAGTCAAATTGATATCTTAACATAATTGTCATACATGACCTTACAAAACTCAAATAAAAGCATTACATAAAGAAATTACTCCCAAACTTCATTAAAACAGTTTATGAAGTCGACAGTTACATATTGAAGGTTCCCAAAACCTGCTTATCTGAAACAATAAGGCGCCAAGACAGATAATTCTCAGTGAGCTTTGCTTCAAGCAAAAATATATGAATATTTAAAACCAATTATGCAATCAAAAATGAATATGAGCATAGGCACTTTAACTTAAAACATTCACTAGATAACTTCAAGTGCGAGGGACTTTAAGTACTCTAGTTTAAAATATTTTGATATGGCAGTCAGAGCTCTATGACAACAATTAGGCGTCCCTTAATTGCTAGTATCATATCCTAGCCTTCAAGAAAATGAAAGACTTACAAAAAACATATCTCACCCAGAATTACTAATGCGGCCTTAATGGCTAGATTTGGTTTCGAAACATATGTCTCACAAAAAATAAACAATTTTTTATTTTTAGTGCCCTAATATAATTCATTTTCTCATAATTAAAATCCAATCACAAAAAAATAACAGCAAGGATCAATTACAGTAAGAACCCAAAACCATCAATTCACAATTTGCAAAAACTAACACAATTTGGAGGATAAAGCCTAAGGTTACCATTCACACCCTTTAATTCGCAATCCAAACATCCAATCAAAAACAATTAGGAGCTCATAAGGAACTAACCAGAACTGAACATATCAATAATGCATTGATAACAAATCTAAAAGCATTCATAAACCAAATTTATGCAATTCAAGGAGTTATCTTATTCAAAATCTGTCAACTGCAATTTACGATAGAGATTTCTACACTAAAACCTAATCAAATTCAGAAATTTCAAAGCCTATATTGTTACAAATTCTGTCTATTTTCTATTAGCATAGGAATTAACGCAATCCAACATTTGTACAATTTATTACAAATTAAACACAGCAACAGTATCAGTACAGAGTTCCCAATACGAATAGAAACTTGCATGTCATTTTTCTCCCTTGATACTTAATGAAATTGAACCATTCCAGAATCCATTTCGAAGGGAAACGAGTCTAGTTTCCTATGGTACAAGAATCATTTCAAAACAAGCTATGTGGAGGGAGTTATGGATGAAATATTGACAGGGGTGCATACGGGTTTAAGAGATTTTTACAACCCTTATCCATTTTCATCAAAAACAACCCCTAATCATGCAACCAAAAGAAAACCAGTTTTTAAAAATCATGAGTTCAAAACAAGCATTCTACAGAAGTAATTTAAACATTTAACAAGTAATTGAGATTTATGGTCATCCAAGGTTACAAACAACAAAACTCACCATTAGAGAAGAAAAGGTAGAAGAACAGGGAGTCTCCTTAGTTGGTGTCTCCTTCTATATGTTGCCTTCTATTTCCTTTTTATCTTTGATCTTTTCACTTTCTTTTCTTCTTGTTCCCCTTCTTCTTTCTATTCCTTGTAAGTGCCGGAAAAAAAACTAGGTTCCTCTTCTTTCTTTCCCCTCATCACGATCTTTGTCTCTCTCTATTTTTCTCCTTCTATCTTCTCATATAGATGTCGTGAAAAAAAAAATGTTTTAGTGGGTGTATGTGTAGGGTTTGGGGTAAGTTGGTAAAGTCTTAATTCCCCAACTTAAACTCCTTTTATATAGCTAACCCAATTCTTCCCCAAAATAATTTAAATAAAACTATTATAAATTCTTTTTTTTATTCTAAGTAATAAATCGAAATCATCAATTAAAAGAAATGCTTGTAATTATTTCATCCAAACTTCTACCAATAGAAGTACTGACTAATTCTTTCATCTAAGTTACTTATAAATTCCACAAATGTTCGATTATGCCTACATACAGGTATTTTTTTTAATTAAATAAAAACACACAAACGCAGGAATTAATGTAGTTTAAACATGTACAAGAGCATAAAGTTATGGTAAGAGCTGTCATTGATTCCAATTGAGCAAAGTTCTCTAGGTTGCAGGTGAATCTACAGTCTTAAAGCGTGTTTGGAACTCCAGTAATTGGGAATCGCGTTTAAAACTGAAAAGCTACTTCTGATAGCTTCGACAGACACTCGTCCAATGAGAAATCACACAGATCCAAACACAGGCTTAGTTGGTAAGTTATTTCTGGTTTTTATTTTCCATTTTGGTATTGTTCAACTTCGGGTTTATTCTTGCCTTATGTCTCTAATTCTTGGTACCTTCTACGTTGTTTTCCTTAATTGGATTATAGATGTCGTAAGCTTGCTACTACATTTGGGAATGAGAGTGTGATATTAACTAGATTAGTAATTACTAATTATTGACATGTCTTTTGTATCATTTATGTAAGGTGGTGTTTCAAACTAAGGTGTTTTCATGGAATGTTTTATTATCAATTAAACTATATTCCCAGGAATCTTTTCCACATTCACACTTGATAATATAGTTTTCCACTTTCATTAACTAAATTTATTTCTGGGTATCTTTTATATCTTGACGTCATTTTTAAAACTTACATCAAACAAGATAAATTTTTATTCTCATACTCACATTATTGAGAATATTAAAATAAAACCGGTACCAAATATTACCCAAGAGATTTGGATCCTATCATTTTATTCTCTTTTTTCTTCTTACGTTAGAGACAAAAAGACACATTGTGTTTTTTTTTCTTTCCTATATGTAAGATCCACTATGCTTTGCTTGTATCTTTTTCTCTTATAACATGAGAGAGAAAAAAATCATAAAACTTATTTAGGTCATAATATTCGATTTTTGACCTGTCTAGACCAATGGCTACCTGGTTTTTGCCTATTTATGTTATCCTGGCTCTGTAATGTCAATTAATTTTTATTCGCTACTCGAGTTGTGAGGTCAATTAAAAAAAATTCAAAAAGAAAAAATGTATGTGTGTTGTTTGAGATCAATATCTTTAAGATTAATCCAAAACCTAAATCGAAGTATACCTTCTTATTTGTTATTAGAAGTGGTACAACACTTAGTAAATTTTATTGACCAAAAAATTATTACTGCTTGGAATCTTTCCAATATTTTTCCCGTTGGTATTACTTGATCTAATGGGTTATTATTTTTATCTTTGTTTAAAATTCACGGATACTAAACTAGTAACAACACATAATTATTCAATAATATAAACATTTTTTACACTTTGTACAACACAATTAAGCTCAAGAAATGCTGAAATAGATCAGTCAGAATAGACATGACCATGAGGCTGCTACGATTCCCCAAGTTCGTGATGAGAATAATTTTCAAGAAACTAGACCGGGTCATGAAACAATCCAAATGTATTGAAATACTGAGTTACACATTGAGAACAATTGTCCTGGGACAAAAAGGGAAGAATAAAAAAGTTCCAACCATAGCAATGAGAAATACAGCAAAATTTGGTGGCTTACCACTAGGACGTTAGGTTGCAGACACAATCCAGTTTATCCTATACATAATTGCCACCTAAAATTAATTTCTTCCTTTGACATTTTACACAAATTTGATCGGATGCAGCAAAAATATTAGACTTTGAAACATTGTCAAATTAAATTCTAGCACAAAAATAATCAATGAAAAAATGATGCACTGCAGGTTTCCACTGCTCCATCCCACAAGACATCTTGGGCAAAAATGAAAAAAGAACTACATTTTATCTTTTTATCCTAGTGGCAGAGATATTGAACATCCTTTAGTATCTGTTGTAGGAGAGCTACAATCACATTTTCTTCTTCATTTGCAAGCCAAAACACAATTTGAAGCATTGATTGCACCTTCTCTTTTAGAAGAAGATACAGAAAAAGGAGGAAAGAATATTAGGGTTGGAAGGAGGAAAAGGTCAAAAAAAAAAAAAAAAAAGAAGCTGCCCATCCAGAAACAAAATAAGGTCTGCCTACCCAGGAACTTTGAAACAGTCACTTTTGGATCTTTTTTTCTAAAAGCTCCTGCTGAATATTTTGAAGGGCACCTGTAGTGTGAGAATTAATGCAGCTTCCAACTAAATGATTGGTAAGGGAAAAGAAGCCTTATATCAACAGCAACCCAAAAAACATGTTAACCAAGCAAACACATGTTCTCCAATCATCTTTCCTTAAGCATAGTACATGTATAAGCTATTTGCAGCAGCACAAGCAATTGAGTTTTCAGTTGGGTGCCATGCTAGGTGCAGCAACTTTGTTGTGAAATCAAAAGAATTCCCATTTGCATCAACACCAGTGCTTTCAGCTCCTGTTCAAGATGACCAAATATTGGAAGACTTGATATACTAAGAACAACATATATTATGAAAACTCACTCGAAGTTAGACTACGAGATTTATAGAAAACTCACCGCGTCTTACAACTCGTGTTATACTGTTTCCCAGAGATCTAGAAGGCCTCGAAGGGGTTGGAACTTGTCGTCTGAGGAAATGAAAAAGATGATATAAATGCTACAATGCCTAACTAAACCACAATTGGCATTAGAGCTTCCCATATAAATTACCTCATTGGATTTTTACTGGCCTCCAAAGTTGTAGCCTCGGTACTTCCCGGGGCACAACCAAACACACGGAATAGATTGCTGGTATCAAATTAAACAAAATAATAAGATGCAGAAACAATGATAACAAAACCACAGATAGGTTAAGTTTGACTCACAGACCTGTATGAACCAGTTGAAACACGCAATCCATCGCCACTCAGACAACACTCGAACTTATCAAAAATTGAATCGTTTTCATATAGATCACAAAGCTGGCGTATTTCAAAAAAAATATAAAAGAGAAAAAAACATTATTATGACTCAATAAAGCAACAGAAATACATGGTTCATTACTTATCTGAATAGAGGAATCTAACCTTTGGTCTTAAATACTCGTGGACCTGGAACGTTGCAACTGGGCCAGAATCCATATTGATGTCCCATAACTGATAAGTAAAGGAGAGACGAGACTTCAGGGATTTAGGGCATACCAGCAGAAGGTATCCAAGCAAAGTAAAAAATGAAGGAAATAGCATTGTCTGCCTACCCAATAATTGAATGTCCAAGGAATAGAGATATAAATCAAATAATAGTTTAAATAATGAGACGTTGGCTCATAGTATTCAACAACTATCAATAGATTCTAATTCTATTCAATACCAAATTTTCAATAAATCCAATTGATGTTGGGATCTCTTGCACCCAAGAATCATACCACTTGGAACAAATGCCAGTGTCTAATGGAATTCGATTCAATAAATTTGAAGTATCCCCATCCAGAATACTTAAAAAGTATTAATCACAAAAGCGTGGATTTTGGAATTATAAAGCGATCAAACCTTCAAAGTCATGTAATCACGACTTAGTATATATCTTCCATCCTTCCCAAATTTTATGTCTGAAATAGAAGCAATAATCTCAGTGAAAAATGATCTGGACCCAGGGGCCTCCTGTTCCTCAAATCTGTACATAAGGTAATTGTTAGCGAGTCTACCAGCCAATAGCCATAAGAAATTACATAATTGTATATGTTTAATAATAGCATTAAAGAAAAAAAAAAGGATCTGTGTCCCAGTCAATGAGGAAACAAATTGTCATTCCTTAAATTTTGCCAATCATCTCAACATTTGTTCAGAATTTGTAAGCCATTAGGGCAACAAATAAGAACATAACTAAAAGATGAGCATACATTTTGGCATGAGAATCACATAATGCTGACTGCCGCAAGTCAATGAGACGAATTGAACCCTTTGAACTGCTATATGCCAATGTATTACAATGTGTAGGGTGAAATTCTGCGGATGTTATAACCTCTGCAATAATAATATATAGGGTCAAGGCCCAACCAAGACTATCAAAGAAGTATCAGGCCGGTAAAATATTACAAATAAGAAAACAATGAAACAAGGTTCATCTAAAAAAATAATCCAAAAAACCAAGAACTACTTATTAACATTCTTATTTCTTACTAATTGGTGCTCATCTGTGTGGTCTGCTAAAAAAGCCATTCACCCATCTTACAGACCCCAATTACTTGCTAGTTGCTACAAGATGTAGCAGCAAGCAGAGAAGTTGAATACCATTTTTAGCAGCATATGTATCCAGTTTGTTCGAACCTTGTGTCTCCTATTGTTCTCGGAAACTCAAAGGACATATGTCCACTTATTTGGGAAAAATTCAAGCTGGATTATCAGAATACAATGAGCTTCTACCTCCAGCAAGTTCACCTGAAAAAAAAGGTATGGAACCGGGAGCACTTTCTTCATGCTTCTTGCACTCTATGGATTACTCCTAGTATTCTAAAGTGTGACTGGATACTATGAGCCCTACAGTTCTTACCTTGTAGGAACATGGCCTAACCTTCTTAGAGTGGACCTGCTTTTCAAACTCCTTCAGGGTCTCCACTTCTCATGTAATTGATTCTTCAGCTCTTATTTCTCAAACCCCCTTCTCATGTGATTGATTCGTCAGCTCTGATTTCTCAAACCAGTAATTGAGGATGCATTTGCAATAGACGAGGGGGAGGTCGTTCTGGTAATTGGGCTTGCACCAAGTGTTATCACTGTCAAAGGGTCAGTCACACCATTGACCGCTGCAGGATTGTACATGGAAAACCAACTCAAACTGCCAACACTGCTCATACCAGCAATTCTGATATATGGAAACTTCAGTTATGGAACCTTTTTTTTCATCACGAGCTGATTTTGGGGAGCTTCTAAAGCGGTTTGAATGTAGACAGACATCTGAATCTATGACTTCATTTGCTCAAAAACATCTGTATGCATAGCTCGGTTTCACTCTCTCTTTGCCCTTGGCCTTGGGTACTTGCTTCTTATGCCTCTGACCATATTTCTGGTATCAAACAGTTGTTCACTACTGTCACTTATTCCTCACATCTTCCTACAGTTACCCTAGCTGACATCTCCCAAACTCAAGCCAAAGGGATTGGAAAAGCCAATCTTCTACCCTTGCTTTTTTATTGATTTTGTCCTTTATGTTCACAGATGTCCTTTCAACCTATTGTTTATTAGTCAACTAACTCATACCCTGGATTGTGCTATCATATTCAGCAAAGACTCTGTTCTTGTGCAGAACTGGAGAATTGGAAGGATGGTTGGCATAGAGCATGAGTCATCCGGCTTCTATCGACTCTTTACCTTAACTAGTGCCTATTCTGATTTAGAGACTCCAAGCCTTACCCATGCTATATTGGGGCATCCTACCATATCCAAACTTTAGGGGGAGTCTGGTGAACTAGTAAGTTGCTTGCGAAGGTCTCCTTATGGGCTAAAACAGTCACTCAGCTTAGTTTATTCGTTTTAGTACCATTTTACAACAGTTTGGCATGACTCATAACGAGGCAAATCATTCAGTCTTTTATTGCCATTTGCCACGACTCTCAAGGATGCATATATTTAATTGTTCATGTTGATGACACTATCATCGCAAGAAGTGATTCCTTGGTGTTTAGCAACTTAAACAATTCCTCTTGCAACAATTCCAAACAAAAGACTTGGGCAAACTTTGATACTTCTTGGGAATTGAGGTGGCTTAATCTAAGCATGGTATTGCAATTTCTCAATGGAAATACGCATTAGACATGAAACCGATATGCTAAATGCTAAACCTGTTGATACACCAATGGATCCTAATGTTAAGCTTCTTTAGCAGATCCTAACAGGTACAAATACTAGTTGGAGACCAAACTATCTCTATTCTCTAAGTAACTCTCGAACTGATATCTCATATGCTGAGTGTTGTTAGTCGATTACTAAATGCTCCATGTGATACCTTTGGAATGTTGTGATTCTCGTTATATATTAAAGGAGCACAGGGTATAAGTCTCCGGTTTGAGGATAGAGGCACTCATGTAATTAGCTACTGTGATGCAGATTAGGCAGGTTGTCCATCTAATAGATGCTAACTTCAGCATAGTCTGCTTATTGGAGGAAACATGTGATAGCACGGGTACTCTGAAATGGTGTATTCACATGGTACTTGTCCAACCCTTATTTGATGAGCAAGTACCCCATATCACTCATGTACAAGTCATCAATCCATGCAATACACCAAGTTTTGTAGCCAAGTTTTTTGACATTCTATTAAATGCAACAAACTACTTGCCTATTTTGCTCCCTTCAAATACACCATCTATAAATATTTTTGCTTACTTAAAATACTTTATGGAGTTTTGTTGAAAGCTTGTACTTAGAAGTAGAAAATTATGAAAATTGTATTTATTTTATGATTTAATCTATTTTTTTTGCTTTTATATTTCTATGTAATATATCATGTCATACCCATACCATAGTTTTCAGAAAATTCGTCATACAGCATACCAGTATTGATACTCATACCGATATCTATCCATGCAACTTAGGAGGAAACCTAATTTCTTGGAAAAGAACAAAGTGCAGTTGCCAAGTCTAGTGTCGAAGCAAAGTACAAAGCTATGGCTGCAACAATGTGTAATATCTTGGTTGAAACATATGCTCAAAGAGTTAACGGTTTGGAGATGTAGAACAGACGACCCTTACTTATGATAGTCATGTTACCCTCCATATTGCTTCAAATGCAGTCTTTCATGAAAGAACCAAACAAATTGAGAATGATTGACATTTTATAAGAGAAAAGATCCTATCAGGTGATATCGCCAAAAGCTTAGTTAACTCAAATGACAAGCTAGCTGACATTTTTACAAAATCCCTTAGAGAATCAAGGATCAGTTATATTATATATGTAACAAGCTTGGAACATATCATGCTCCAGCTTGAGGGAGTGTTAGATAAATAGTTGCTTATTGTTATTAGTATAATATACTATGTGTAGTTGTGTACAACTGGACTAGCTTGTTGAAAAAGCTCACTACTTTGAATAAAAATAAGAGAACACAGTGACAGATAGTGTAACTTTCCCTCATTGTTAAGACTAATCTTACTGCCTCCCAACATCAGAGAGATTGAGACTAGGACAATTTACACATGCAAAATGAACACTTATCAGGCAACTACAACTTGAATGTTGAACACTCCTTTAACTAGATAAATTATACCAAATTACCAACAGATAAATATTATCAGCACAGAATAATATAATAGTGAAAGCTTACCAGTCAGATCCTCCATATTTGCAGGCTTTACATCAACAATATTAAAACTTTGATTGCTAATTTCCAGGTTCCAAAGATTTATTCGTAAATCATCAGCTGATATGAAAGTTTCACCATCGCTAAAAGATACAAAAACATACAATCATCGAAATTTGATCAGAGTTCAGAAAAAGATGCAGGACAATTAAAAAAAAACTCGGGGCACAAAAAATATGCAGACATGAAACAAGTCCAAAAAGAAATCTAGTTAACATTTTCAAAACAACACTACATGAAGAGAAATATAGATACTAGAAAAAAAAGATTTGGCACTGAACAGCTTCCTCTCTTTTTTTGTCAGGAGGCTCATGGGGCTTTAAAAGGGGAGGGGGAGGGGGGAACAAGAGAATGGAAAAGGGGCGGAGCGCATTGTGGGAATGTGAACCGCACACTCACAATTCATGTCCCACAGCTTAACCAACTAAGCTGAATCAAGTGGACAAACAGCCTCCTCTTATAATTTGATCCCTTATGGTTCCACCCAAAATTTACTAAAAATAAAAATATGGTACAATGACAAAAAATAAATCACCTGTTATTTGATATAGAATTGATATGATAATCATGCGCATGAGCATATACTCTGCGACATCGAGCCATCAGACTGGTCTCATGGCTGGTTACCTGCCAATTTTACAACCCACATGTTAGCACTAGCTGAACTACAAAGTCCCAAACAAATAATTGTCAAAGGTGTTAGCACTAGCTGAACTGAACAAATAATTGCCAAAGGATCCAAAAAGAAGCTAAGAAACGTAACCACTTTCTTTTCTTTCAACCCACATGTTAGCACTAGCTGAACTACAAAGTCTTAAACAAGCAACTGTCAAGGTTTCGAAAAGAAGCTTAGAAATGTAACCACTTTCTTTTCTTTTCTTTCCTATTTTATAAAGTACCAGGGAGCATAGTGAAATACACACTACAAGGATGAAACAATCAAAACAACAAAACAAACACTAATGTTTTTCTTTCTCCCCCCTCCATGTTAGCACTAGCTGAACTACAATGTCCCAAACAAATAATTGTCAAATATGTTAGCACCAGCTGAACTGAACTACAAAATACCAAACAAATAATTGCCAAAGGCTCCAAAAAGAAGCTAAGAAACGTAACCACTTTCTTTTCTTTCAACCCACATGTTAGCACTAGCTGAACTAAAAAGTCTTAAACAAGTAACTGTCAAGGTTTCGAAAAGAAGCTTAGAAATGTAACCACTTTCTTTCTTTTCTTTCCTATTTTATAAAGTACCAGGGAGCTGAAATACACACTAAAAGGATGAAACAATCAAATCAACAAATCAATCATTAATGTCCCCCTCCAGCTTCCTTCCGAAGGGATGTATGCAAGAAGAATCAAAATTTCTACCTAGATAATTATACCGGAATCAGTCTGTCTAATGGACTTCAGCACCATCCAAAAGTCAACTTTGAAAGCTTAGGTGTTTTCCACTCTTTCCTGCTACTTATGCCAATAAGTATATGTAGCTTAGTACAGGTATTTGATTCTCTTCCTTTGACTCCTTAAGGATCTCTTTGGATATCAACTGTCAGTGTTATGCTTTTGCTCTTTATCTTTAATGAACTTGTAGTTATAAAAAAAACTACTTCAAAACAAAAAAACTCAAGTTTCTATACTCTACCCAAACTAAATTAAGCAACTTAAGCATCATGATAAATCAACCAGGAAATATGTTTCTTGTACTTGTGCCAGGCTTTGGACATTAAACCTTTATCTACCAGGACGCTTATAGTATTATGAAAAGGACATGACTACATCCCCATTTTGAGAACCCCATCTCCCACAATAAATAAATAAAATTAGCACAAGCATTGCTAAGCTTTGTCTCTTTCATGTTAATCCACCAATTTCTTGGTTATTCATAGAAAAAAGCTCATGGTTAAAAAGTTTCTAGTTTCTACTATAAAAAATTTATCTCCAAGAAACAAAGTTGGAACTTGGAAAAGATAATTCAATAGGAAGGGATGAATACAACTACCGAGGGTAATCTTAGCGAAGGTAAGCCTCCTGGTGGAAACGAAAAGTCATTGCTTAGATAGCTGTATGATCTATCTGGAGATCCTCCATTTGCAATATATGACGTAGAGTTAATGGAATTACTTGAACTAGCAATAGAACCGTTTCCCATTGCTTTCGAAGGGTCAACATTCATGTTAAAAATTTTCTTGACCTTCTTTTCTTGAACCTGTTCAACTCTCAGATAACGACAACACAAGAATAAGTGGTGGAGACAAATCGAACATATTAATTCATAAAAACTATAAAGGAAACGCAATCAAATTCATTTTGTATGCATGACAAGCAAACAATCAGTGAACAGATTCCATCAGAACTATTTCACAACACGGCTTTCTTTCATATTTACTTCTGACAAAATTTTGCCTGCTCAATGCCTTTAGCATGATAGTAACAACCACATAATCAATTAACCATTAAGGTGACATACAACATAATAAATGTTAGAAATTAAACTAAAAAAAATTAAAAATGAACAGCAAACGCATATTTGCACCTGAAATCACCCTCTATAGGAAAAGTTATCTGGTTAGCTGAGTTATTATTCAATATTTAATAATCACTAATTCAAAATATAATCAGTAATTTCCAAAGGCTAATCCAAGGTAACAGATTCCATCAGAATCCAGAGTATATGGCCTCATAAGTAACACATCTCCATAAACACGTATACTATCAAAACATGTGAAACAAGGGACAAAACCTAGTTCTACTGAAATGTAACCATCTACATCATCCGTAAATAATTTGTTTAAAAGAGAGCACAAAGCATGCTACAAGTGAGCATTCATTTCGTACCTTCCAAAATTTGATGGTTTTATCATTTGTAGATAGAAGGAACAGGGCACCATTAGCTGTTTGGCACCATTTTATTTTGTTTATTTTCTCTTCTATTTCCAAGCTCTTAAGATAGTCAAACTGAAACAAACAATCACATGTCATAGATATTAGCATTTCTGAGCCACAGGAAGTTGGGGCAGCAATAACAGGTGACTGAAAATACCTCAGGCTCATGACTCTGAAACTCTGTTTTATAACGGAACTCAGGATGCCTACTAATAGAATAGTCCATCCTCTCCAAATCCCTTCTTGATCCACCATGCTGCATGTTACAGCATACATAGATATTACAGTATTAAGTGCATAACATGGAATATTTCAATGCTAAATTTGGTTTTTAAAAAAAATTGCAGAAGCAAAATCAGATTTACATCTTTTGCATCTGTCCTCTCAAAGAGAACTACTCGGCCACCACGATCGCCAGTAGCAAGATGATCACCAGACTTGTCAAATTCAATAGCAGAAATTATGTCCACTGTAGAAAGAAAATTGGGCAAATAATTAGGATACTTTCACACTAACCTGCAAGAAAAGCTAATATGTTTAGAACCTAAGAACATAAATGAGGAATTGAGAAAGAAAATAATGAATTTTATTGATTGCTTCAACAGAAACAGAGTAGTAAAGAAGAGTGATCTCCGTCCACAAACAAACTACAATTCTCTGAATGCCTTTCCACTACCCTTTCCCCCTATTTATGTAAATGAACCCCTTCTAGCTAACTAACTCCACGAAGTACGAACCACCTATCTAACTAACTCTGTTGGGCCTAACAATACCATCTCCCTAAGTTCAACCTTGTGCTCAAGGTTGGAAGCTTTTTCTACTGTCTTCCGCAGGGTGGGATGTAAATTAGCTCAAGTACCAAATAGGGGCCATTTTCTGTTTTCAGATTGCATCTGTTTCACTAAAGACTTGGGGCTTCGCCCATTAGTTCAAAAATTGATCTCAGTTTGCAGAATTTCAACTTTCCACCTCCTTCATGAACCCAAACACTAACACAAATTTGGGCCCTGACCCATTAGGTCAAAAAACTGACCCAGTTTCGATAATTCCATTTCTGCCCTTTCATGCATCTCATGAACAAAGCTTCTGGTTTGGGTTTGTGATGCGGTCATCACCTTTGCCCGTGTCTCTGCCTCAGGTATGCCATCAGCTGCTGTACAATGATTCTGATTCGGAGGTTCTGGCAGCAGTGGTGGGCTGACCGGACTTATCAAAATCCAACGTTTCTGACCATCAAGGGATGCTCCTGCTCTGTTCAGCCACCGTGTGCAGATCAGTTGCCGTCTTAAGGTTCCAATCTGGCAGTTCTGGTGGGCAGCGGTGGGCTGGTCAGAATTCTCCAATCACAAAACTTTTTTGCCACTTGATGGTACTTCTACTCATGCTCGACCACTGTATACCAATCCTTTTGCATATCAACCTTTACATCAACTCCAGGACATGGCCATGACTGCAGTGGTTTCCATTTCATTGAAACAAGCTCTGTATGGATTTCTTCCATCGTCACCTCCACCAAATCTGAGTTCTGGAAACAATGAATCGCTGCTGCATCTCCACCTTCCACTTCCACCTCGCTCTCCTTCACTATTGGGTCATCCTCCTTTTTTGCCACTTATCTGCTGGTTCTAGTTTTGTTTATTGCTTTTCTGGCACCTTCTACAATGGCAAACCTGATTCAGGTTTTGTTTCTTGTTTTTCCGGCATCCAACCCAATGGGTCATTTCCATTGAAAATTTGAAATTGGGCTATTCAGCCTTCTTCGCCCAAGAATGAGACTCATCATTGCCAAACTCTAAGTCCCCTCCATCCACTTTTTCTTGTGCTGCCAGTTTGATTGTGATGATGCAATCTCTGGAGACAGTTGCGCAACCCCACATTCCTCCTAGGGATGGCAATTTCCACCTATACACAAGGATCCTCAAAGGGATTGTCCCATATGGGGACCCACGGGCATAGATTTTTTCCCTGTGGGGGCGGGGATGGGGACGAAGATTCCCCCACCCCCAAGAACATTACAATATATACATGTGTGTGTGTGTGTATTCTTTTATTTTATTAAATTAATAAAAGAAACTTAAAGTATATCCCTTTACAGATCAGAAGCTGCAATCTCAAATACAGTGACCAAATCTGTCACTCTATTAAATTAAAGCCCTTTATAGATTTTCTGCAAATTCTTGAAAGCAAAAGCGGGTGTAGAAAGAGGTATCAAACACCTTCCATGGCGCTGGCAACGTCAAGGTGAGACTGATTAGATTCAATCCAATCTAAAGGGGATTGCAATGAATGAAATATAGGTGTTGACAACAAGGAAGTTAGGGTTTGAGTTTGCACCAATTGCACCAGGCGGGGAATAGAGACAGGGGAGAAATACTCCCTGTGGCAGGCACCAAGGATGGGGACGAAGAGGGAAATAGGGGATGGGGACCAGGAGTGTACTCCCCGCCCAATTGACATCCCTAGTTCCTCCTCAAGATTTATTCCCTGCTTCTTCAGCACCTTACGCAACATCAGTTTAATCTTTGAAATGTTGGAATCCTATGATCGATGTTATAGCCCATGAACGTATGTTACCTTCATCAAGAGCACTATATTCTCTATTTCTTCCCAGACAAGATATCCAGCAAGTTGGACCACTTGTACAAACCCAAGAACAGATATGAGAAATAGAGAAAGAAAAGAATGAATTTTATGGACTGCTTGAACAGGAACAGAACATTAAAAGGAGAGTGATCTTGTTAGGAACCCAAATCCCATGGCCCTTAAGGCCCCTAACCCCTGCAGGTTTAAACTTGCAGACCCAAGAATAGCTAGGGCCCTTAATTCATTTAATTAGAAAGTGGCTGTGAGGAGAGAGGAGTTGGTTAGGGGGGAGAGTAAGGTGCGTGTCTTTATATAGAGAGGAAGAAAGGAGGGAATGGGCATGTTGGTTGTAACTGAATATTTTGGAGCTAGAGGTCATTCTCTATGCTTGGGGGACCATAGGTGTTCACCTTGGCTGGAAGCTTATGCTTTTACTTTTCTGTTTTCCTCTTCTACTCTGTAAATCTCTCCCAATCTCAGTCAATAAAACAATCCTCGTTTCATCTTTTGCTTAAATCTCATTTCTGTTTCTGAGATAGGAAATAGTTCCTATCAGATATCCTCCAAGGATTTCCCCTTTCACAAACAAACTACAATTCTCTGAATGCCTTTCCACTACCTGTTTCCCCCTATTTATCTAACTGACCCCTTCTAGCAAACTAAGTCCACTAGCCACCTATCTGACTAATTTTGTTGGGCCGAACACAATCCAAAATTATAATCAGTCTGTACTGGAAGTCTGCTAATGATGTCTCCTTGTCGAGAATAAATAACCAAAAAGAATCCTTCAGATTCAAAAATCCATGTCAGAATTGACATTCTTTCTCATACCTTAATCCCTCATATAAACCATGAAATAAATCTTAGTTACATTTGACATGAGTCCTGCATGTTTGCTGTGAGTTAAAGCAGCTTGCAAAAAAGCAGAAGGTTTATTGAAAAAGAAACCATGACCTTTCTCCAAACTCAAACCTCTACCACCATAATCTCGCCATAGGAGTATGACAATAGTTTCCAAAACTATCCAAATATAAAATGAAATCAGCCAGATCTTATAGATACAATTTCTAGCCAAGAGAACTAGATAGCTTTAGCTCCCTCATATCAAAACTGATTAAATGAATATGTTTCACATTTGACATTCCATTTACACTGTTCACACCAACTAAACATTTTATATACTCTTGAGTCCTTGTTTCATTTTTATTTTGGGTGAGGGTTGGGAAATTGAAGTTTAATGATACTTTATGGCTTACTTGCTTCAATTATCATTCATAAATAAACTTTAAATTAGATCATAGCTGCTCCTTTGAACCAAAGACACGCAGTTTGGGGACATTTCCAAACCATATAGGCTCTTAGTTGCATCACTGGAAAATTGATTTAGCAGGAAACAGTGTTGAATCAGCATTATTACAGAGGAAGCACACTCCTAAGAACTCCTCCCCTTGAAAGTTCCCAATCCCAAATTGCAAATGATACCCCAGTATAACAGTAACAGCATATATCTGACTATTATTTTTTAAAAAAATTAAAAAGCAAGATCATCAATGCATAAATTTTATTTACATATATTTTTATTCTCTTTTTCACGGAAAACGGTATTTCCACTAAGACAGACACAATTGCTACACACACCACCAACATCAGCACTGGAACTCCAACAAATCAAACGCTGCCAAAAACCAAATGTTTTTTGCATTGTCAAAGTTGCAAATCACAAACCACAGCATCTAAACTCACATTGAAAAACTAAACAAACCAATTCATAACAACAATAACTGCTTACAATATAAGCACAAGCAAGAACCAAAACCACCATTATTAAGTATAATAACAGCTCAGTTTCACACTCTTATCAATCCAACCCAGTGAAAACTCAGAATGCAAAACACAACCTCAAAACCACTGCTTTCCCTAAATCAAACAAGACCCTCATAATTATACATCGATTAAGCAATGACCCAGAAGCCAAAACACGATCCAAAACAGATCCAAAGCATGGAAACAAACCCTAATCCCAATACAACCAATTGGATCCGACAGGGGACACAACACAATACAACGTAGGAAAGAACAAATTACCTTCCTGAACTTCTTCACCAGCCGCACGTTCCCCGAAAACCTGCGAGAATTTCCACTCCAGCGGTTGCGGTGGACCCGCCGGAGCAGAAGCTGCGACGACCTCATCGCCACCGTTCATTTATCCCAAAAACGAAATCAACGGCTTCTGATGAAAAATCCAACAATCTTATCTATCACAGCGCATCGAAGATTTTCCTTTCTGGGTTTTCATAAGATCATAGTTTCAGAAAGACCCATCAAAAAAAGTTACAATTTTTCTTCCTCTTACACCCTTCTTTGGATTTTCAGTTGAACCAACAGAACACCCCAGAAAAAGAAAATAACAAAAAATTTATCTCTCTTTTGCAACTAAAATTTTCTCTCTGTAAAAAGAGGAAATGGTTTTTTTTTTTTTTTTTTTGGGATTGATATGAGTGAGCAAACGATTATTGGATTTGGGGTTTGAAGATGCAAAAACACAGACACGAACACTGTTCCTCTCTGTCTAGTACTTCTCTCTCTCAATAATAGGTTTCTGTTTTCGTACGTAAATATATAATTTCCTACTATGTGATAACCTCACGTGTCTGTCACACATGTTTGTGAAGTGCCAAGTTTGGTTGGATTATGATGTATGGTTCTGGGGAAAGTGTTCACATATCGACGGACTCTGATGATGGCTGTGTGGTATAAACAGGTGAGGTTAGAGAATAATATTTAGATTGACTGGATTTTTAATTAATTTAACTTTTTTTCTTAGAGTATTTTTTATGAGCTTGCTCACCATGTCTAAGAACAGCTCATTAAAGAATTTTAAAAAAAAAGACTTTTTATTAAAAATAAATTAAATATATCATTTTTCAATATTGTAAATATTTTACTTTTTACGTAAACTTATCTTTTTCAAATTTATTAACTAAATAATCTAAGTCATTGATTAATATTTACCTTTTTTTTATCTCACAATATCCTTTCATTCTATAAGTGATAACTAATTATTCATACCACTAGCTCAAGGCTTCTCCCAATAAAATTTTATCTATACACATGATTCGTAAATCTGAATTTTTTTTTTCAAACAATCTGAAAATTATTTCTATTCTATCAAAATATGGTAGAGTTTTTTGGGAATGTAGCAGTATTAAAATTTTTGAGGAAGAGTTTTACCGTCCTTATGGCCCTATCCAGCTCGAGGGATTAATCTTCACAGTTACATGCAAAGGATACCCTGAAAAACCAAAAAAATATGGCAGAGTTATTTCAGTAAAGATTCCTTTGGTATTATTATATATACATTTAATTGAAAAATCTATCATTACTCATATATATATATATATATATATATATATATATATATATATATATATATATATATATACACATAATTAAGATATCCAAACAATTTCTACTAGTAACAACACATTAGTTTTCGTTAATTTAACTAAGTACTTGTGAAAGGACCAGACATTATTGATGGAAAAACTTACGGGAGATGATTTAAAATGACTTCCATGTCCTTGCCTTTTCATCTCCCATATATTCTTTAACCACCACTATCAAAATCTTCTGTGCAGAAAATAAAACTTAAAATAACGTTGGTTATTTTTGGAAAAATAATATTTTCTCGTTATTGATACTTATTCCAAAAATGGTAATAAATTTTTTTCTTTTCTTCTCCATACAAACTAACATCATCTACATAATATACATCATCATTTTTTACATATGCATCAAAAACATATACATCCAGGCCTTTATCAAAAGAGGTCCCTTCCGAGAGTTATAATAACATAAGAAAATACAAACAACATAACCATAACCTAGGGTAAGTCTAGAACCATAACTCCAAAAATGACGACTCTCAATAACCAGAAGTCAGACTATCAAAACTCACTACCTCAAAAATGGAATGAACAACCTACAGCTAGTTAGAGCAAATGAAAACCGTTAGGGAGACCACCATGGTCATCCCCACCTATAAGAGGAGTATCCGGTGAGGATACTACTGCTCCTACTCCTACCACAAGAACCTCACCATCATCGAGAGGATGGTAATCAGGGTCCTCTTTTAGATCCTCCTGAGGATCTTCCTCAACCCTTCAGTAACCTCCTGAACTAAAATGATCGGTGCGGGAGGTGATGCTGGTGCTGCCTCGTGCAAGGACTGGACGTGTGGGCAAGGATGGTACTCCAAGTCTCCCTGATGTACCAGATATTGTAAGATCATCCAGACAGAGGTAATGAGACCTCCACAGTCTCCATGATGCGCTCCGGGGCCCCGGGATTAATCACCCAAACCCCACCATCATCGACATTCTCAAAGGTCACGGATCTGATCCCCGAGTACGCCAGATCCATCTCGTGATCCATCTGTATCCATATATATATATATATATATATATATATATATATATATATATATATATATATATATATATAGACACACACACACACACACAACACAGTAGAAACCCAACAAGAAAACATGCAAGGGTGAGATACCGACACATGAGTTTCAACAAGATAACTACATGCGTGACACACAAAATAGCATATACATAATATTCACAACATATGGAAATTATCCAAAACAACATAATAATTTGTCAATTGGATTCATACCCGACAGTCATAACGATTTATAAAAATGCATGACACTTCAATAATCAGGCTCTATCTTTGATATCTAATCTCCGGAGTCCCTAACTTCTTTTCGTTTGAGCAGATCATGCTCTTTACATGGCCCATTGTCAACGAAAGAAACAATGTCCAACACAATACATGGCACATTGTCCAACTCAAGGCATAATGGTCAACGCAATAAATGGAATATTGACCATAAAGACACATTGTCCATCAATACACAATGGTCAACAACACATAGCACATTGTCCATAAAGACACATTATCCTTCAAGGCACAATGGCCAACAACTCATGGCATGTTGTCCAACTCTAGGCACAATGGTCAACGCAGGCACGTCTGCCAAAGAATGCATGTAAAACTTTTGTTCACGTCACTTTTCTTTTTCGTTTATTCTTCCCTTGTCGAAGCTCAAAGGCTCACGACCATGCTTAATTAAATATTAAGTCTTTTCAACTTCAACACAGTACAGGACACACAGTCCGAGTGCTCAATCACGAAGCCCTAAACCGATGCACCAGTCTTAGGTTCACGGATATGGGATACAACATTCACCACATCATTTATAGGACACGAAGTCCACAACATCTTTTATAGGACACACAGTCCACAACAACTAACACGGATCCATGATCCACGTGTTAACAGAACACTAGAATCCTGACGTCTCGATTACTAGGTTCACTTTTCTTCTTTAACATTATTTTCATCATGTGAAACAACAAATACAAAACAAAACCTCTGCAACTTATCCAGGTTTGTCGGAAATATTTTCGCTAAGTAAAAACTCTTTTGCAGAAAATCTTTTCCGTTTGAAATTCATTTATAAAATGTTAAAGCACAGAGAAATCCATTTTTCTCAAATCCGTTTTCTTTTGGAAATTTCTTTTTCCGAAACAACATCAAATCTTCGTAAAAATCATTGCCAACCCATTTCTATCCGAAATAATAAAATTGTTCCTCATAGTTTTCGCTATAACATATTTTTTAAATTATTTTTCATTTAGAAATAAAGCCATTTATAAATCAAATGATTTTCTCTTTGACAAAAATTTCTTCACCATTATCGCAATCGGGATCGGGAAGGGAAGGTGAATCGAGATCTTAAAAACATGCATAGAAACATGGAGTCGCCACCGAATTTTTTATTGTGGGAAAATATCGGAAAACCCATTAATTGAAAGCAAACTGGTCTATTAAAAAAACGAGATTGAGTTCGGGAGTCGGTTACAAGTAGAGAAGTTATTAGCACCCTACGTCACCCGTTCCAAGAACGGTACCTCGAGTTAATTGTGCAAATTCTTTGATAACTTTGTAAATGTTAAATTTCCCCTTTTAAAAATAGAAAATAAAATAAACACAAAATTTAGGAAATTTTTATTTTGGCTTGACAGAATGATTGATTCTACTCCAACGTATTACCCGGTGCGATGAGAAACTCAAAGTCACGTAGTTCTTAAAAAATGATTGGATTGGTTGATTTTGTTTTGTTGTTGTTTTGTTTTGTGTTTTCTTCTTTTATATTATTTGTTAATAAAAGAGACATTTTTAGGACCTATGAGATGTCACAACGCAAGCATCCTAAAAAATGAAGATTGAGAAGACGTTACGTCCAATCAACCTCCCATTTTAAAAAAGAGAATTATTATTGTTATTTTTAAGGAAATTTCAAGATTTCTTAGCTGTGACAACTTATACGTCTTGAAATCCTGGACGACATGTGGAATAAAATCCATAAATTTTATGCCAACAGTAAACACAATATGGTCTACCAAGGTGCTCGACATAGGCATATGCATTATATAAAGCCTTGTTGACGATGCATGATTGTTATAAGCTGCAAGGAGTCGATTATTAAGTGTCACTCAATAAACGGCACTAAAGATGAATTTATTTTCGATTTCAAACAATTAGGTATAATGTATTGAAAACATTATCAAACAACAATAAAATCAAAATCCTAAATTAATTAATAATTATTCAAACTTTAGAAAATATAATATTTATTTTAATTATAATTCATGGTAATTTTTGAATATTTGGGTATTTCTCCAATCAATTGTGATTTTAGAAATTAAGTATTGATGATTTCCCATTTATTGAGAGTATAATTCGTCTATTCATTGTGTATTTCCCATTTATTAGATTCCACGGTTGAAAGCAATATTTTAGGATCAATTTATTGTGTAGTCTATTTTCAAATTTGAATTACACTCATTATTTATCTATAATATTCGGTTTTAATTGGGAATAAAATTACAAAACATTCATTAATACACATAAGTAATAAAAAGAAGAATAAGAGATTGGACCCAAATATTCATCTTCATCTGCATACACATGTAATGACTAAACTGGTTAGAGAATATAAACTAAAGACCAAAAAAATGATTATGATGTATTTGCACATGAATAAGTTAACTTCACAAAAGGAATACTTCATAGCAGCATACCAGGTGTTGTCCTACCATCAGGTTGTTGGCCTCACATTATTAAGGTTCTCAGCTAGTAAAGATCTAAATGCAACAAAGTAAAGGTTTTTGTTAATAGTAGATTCCATTCTTAACAATCCAACATTTGATCCATTTACAATCATATAAAAATCGTATTATTACATCTTAGTGAGAATAAGTGAATAACCTATATCACAATTTTCTTTTCTTTTTTTTTAAAAAAAAAGAATGATGGTAAGTGAAGTATCAATGATATTAATTTTCTTATTTTCTTATCATGCTTCTTTACTGTTAAGGTTAGTGTTATAAAACTCAGACTGGACCGGCCGGTTCGACCGGGAACAGGTCACCAGGCCGATCCGGTTAGACTGTTGAACCGCTCAAGACATCGACCCTGTCAGAAACCGGTCCAACCGGCCGGTTTTGATGAAACTCGGTGACCCGACTGGGTGGTATTGAACAGGACGGGTCTTTGCTTTTTTAAAAAAAAATTCTAATGCTAAAACGGCGTCGTTTTGCCCTGGTTTTTTGGGGGAAAATTAAAAAACAGATAGGATTTCAATTCATTCAACAACCAAAAGTGCGAATATAAAAATAGAATATAAGAGTTAGGGTTAGGGATTGCATCTTCCCCAAAGGCCAAAGTCACCTCCGTCCAACCTATGCCGTGCCTCCCTCCGCGCTGCGCCGCACTTCCCTCCGCCATACGCCGTCACAGCCGTCGCTGCGTGCAGCACCCCCTTCATGCGTTCTCCCCTTTCATCTTCTCTGTAAGTGATTCTTAGTTTCTTATTACTAAGTGCTAAGTGCTAACCACTCCCCCATCCCTTAATGCTTAATCCTTGTAAATATATGCTTCAAAACCAAATTGATAGAAACAAATATATTTTTTGATTTGTTGTACTTGTGATAGAAACTAGATTAGTTCCACTGCTACTGTTATTGATATGTTGGTTGTATTATGCTTTGATATTGTTGTGATAGAAACAAATATATTGTTATTGGTTACTATTGAATTGTTTTTCAGTCAGAGATGTCTACTGAACTTGAACCAAAACCGACATCACAAGTAGCATCATCAAATCAGAAACATATTAGGGAAAAAACTGATCCTGCTTGGGGACATTGCAAACAACTTGTTGAATACAATGGGAAAATTGTTTTCCTGTGTCGATATTGTGATAAGATTATAAGGGGAGATAGCATTAATAGACTCAAGTTTCACTTGGCTGGAGAAAAAGGACAGGTTGAACCATGCAAGAAGGTTTCTGCAGATATTCGGAATCAAATGAAACAAAGTATTGATGAATTTAGGAATAAGAAAAGGAAAGTACAAGAAGAATATGAGGATAGTAATCCCATTGATGAACAAGTCCAAGAACAAGTCCAAGCACCTGCCACATCTCAGAAGGGAAAGAAGAATACTGGTCGGATTGATAATTATTTCATGCCTAGAACAACTCCTCGAGCTCAACCTACTATAAAAAGTGTTTTGCAAAGTAAAGGAGTGATAGAAAAGTGTGATCTTGCCATCTCAAAATGGATGATCGATGCTTCCGTGCCATTTAATGCAATCAATTCAGCATATTATCAACCCATAATTGATGTTATTTGTAGCATGGGTGCCAGGTATAAAGGTCCAAATTTTTATAAAGTTCGTGGGCATTTGTTAAATAAGTGGGTTGATGATGTGAAGAAACTTGTTGATAGTTACCGAAATGTTTGGAAGGAAACTGGATGTACTCTTATGGCAGATGGGTGGACTGATCGTTGCAGGTGAACTCTCATTAACTTTTTGGTTTATTGTCATAAAGGAACTGTTTTTCTGAAGTATGTTGATGCTTCTAATGCTTCCAAAACAGCATAAATGTTGTATAGGCTTTTCAAGGAGGTGATATTATTTGTTGCCTCAAAAAATAGTGTTCACACTGTGACAGGTAATGCTGTAAATTATGTTGCTACTGGCAGGTTATTGGAAGTTGAGTTTCCAAAGTTATATTGGTCTCCTTGTGCAGCACACTGCATTAATTGCATGTTGCATGACATTGGAAAATTAGAGGAAGTAAATGAGGCTATGACACATGCTTCAAAATTATTAAAAATATATATATATATATATATATATATATATATATATATATATATATATATATATATATATATATATATATATAATCACTGTTATTCATTGTATTTGATGAGGAAGCATACAAGTGGAAAGGAAATACTTCGTCCAGTCCCAACCCGTTTTGCCATTAATTTTATTGCAAACTATATTGGCTCAAAAAGATGCACTAAGAGCAATGGTAACATCTAGAGAATGGACAAGCTCAGCTTATGCTAAAGACTATAAGGCAAAAAAATTTGTGGATCAGGACTTAGACTCTGGGTTTTGGAAACAATGTGGTGATATTGTGAAACTTACAGAGCCACTTATTCGTGTGTTACATATTGTTAGTGAAGATAAATCTGCAATGGGTTTTCTTTACCGAGCTATATATAAAGCTAGAGAGGAGATGGTGCGGAGGTTTAGAAAGAATAAGAAGAAAGTAGAGCCTTACCTGGAGATCTTGGATAAACGTTGGGATTCACAGCTTCGGAAAAATCTCCACGTTGCTGGTTTTTGGTTAAATCCAGCTAGTCGATTCAATGTTGAAGAATTTGAAAAGCACAAGTCTACGACATTTGGCCTTTTGGATGTCATTGAAAGGTATTCTCATGGAGATCTTGATTTGCAATCTAAGTTGACAAGTGAGATGAGAATATTCAAAAATGCTGAATTAGATTTTGGAAGGCAAACTGCTATTCGTGATCGAGATACGGTGATGTCAAGTAAAATTATTCCATTATTTCAATTATTTAGTTTATTTTAATGATATTTATACTGATTTATTGCATTACATTTGCATGTAATATTCAAGATCAATGGTGGGAATCTTATGGATGTGGTGCTCCTAATTTGCAAAAGTTGGCTATTCGTGTTTTAAGCCAAACTTGTAGTTCTTCGGGCGGGTTGTGAACGAAATTGGAGTGTATTTGAGCACATTCATTCAAATAAAAGATATAGGTTAGAGCATCAAAAGCTTAATGATAAATTCTATGTTCGTTACAACTTGAGGCTGCAGCAAAGGTATTATTATGTTCATTCTTCATTGGCTGTTTACTTTTGTATATAAATATATGTGATTGGTTTTTTTGATACTGATATGTGAGAAAATTAATAAACTTAGGAATCGATTGAGGCATCAAAATTATGACCCAATCAATTTTGAAACACTTGACGACCATTCTAATTGGGTGTTGGAGGAGTCACCAACATACTTAACTAATGAAGAGGTGGAGGCTTTACGTAATAACCTTGCAAGTATGACCAACCAACCTATTTCAGATGATATTGGTATGTTTCTTTATTACCTTATGATTATAATTTCATTGATTGATGTTTGGTATCACTTGATGTTAATTGATAACTTACAATGATATTGTCATAGAGAAAATAAATTTGGATGAGGATGAGGATGATGAGGCACAAGCACAAGACAATATCATGGAAGAAGCAAATCAAAATACAAGCAATGTTGATGAAGATCCTCATTTATTTGATGACCAAACTTTCTGTTGGAACCAAAGTGGTTTTGGATTAAATAATCTCTAAGTTTTGATGCTAACAAAAGGATTAAATTTGCTTGGCAAAGTGTTAGTTGAGATCTAACATGTGCTTTCAGCTATGCAGAAATATTTAAATATAAGTAAAAGAAACATGGGATAAGTTTTTCATTGAAAGAATATGCGTCCACCCTTGTAGACGGGCTGCTCAATATTTTGGTAAAGTTACTTAGTTATTTAATTGAGTAGACTGGTTTTCTTAAGTAGACGAGGCTCTAAATATTTGCTAGACGAATACCACAATAACTTGTTAGATACAACAAGTCCAAAGACTTGATAATAAGCGCGTCCATCTTGCCACGTAAGCAGACGGAAGAAATTAGTAGAAGTAAATGAACTGAAAAATAAAGTAATCTAGTAGACGAGCTCTAACTGCCACGTCACTAGACAAAAATCTTTATAACTCATTGAGGAATAGCAAGTCCAAAGACTTGATAGACAAGAGGATATGCCACGTCATTAGACAAGCAAAATAAAATATTGAACAGACTTAGTCTCACATATAACTAAGTAGACGGAATTTTTTAAAGTAGACGAGCTCAATCTTAGAATAAATAAATGCTATCCGAATCTCTTGAATTTATTTCAAATGATTGATATTTATTTCAATAGAATATTTGTTTCACATTTGTTTTATCTGCTTTAATGTTTTACCTTGTTGTAAAAGAAACATAGTACCTTCAAGAAATGCAAAAAGTAGAATCGTACAATGAGATACTGCAAAATGATCTGTACGATGACAACTTTATGGCTGAAAAAGTTGGATTGTACACAAAAGAGGAACAACAAGTTCTCAAACTGCAATACTCAAGGTAGTAAGCCTCCAATTTCATGCTACCTCGATAACCAAGAGTACTGTTTAGCATGCCACAATCAAGCTATCAGTCACAACGGATATCATGCATTAAATGCTATCTCTAAACGGGATTATTCAAAATAATCGTTAAAGAAATACAAGTGAAGAAGAAGAAGGTCACTATAAATAGAAGACCTGAGATACTGAAGAAGAACTCTTGACTGCACAACCTTGCGAGCTCAACTTTTTTCAAACTACAATCACTCATACTCATATTTCTTTAAAGAGCAAGAGTCAGTATTTCTTAGTTTGAATATTGTGAAAATATTCATCTAATCTTAAACTGTCATATTCTTAACATAGCGAGTTAAGAAGATCAAACTTTAAATCTCTTTGTTAGAGTTAGAGCCTGAAGAGGCTTGGTAAGAAAGAAATACTTGTAGTCTGGAGAGGTGTTGAATACTTGGTTGTAATATATTTGGAAAATAGTGGAGAAAAACCTTCAAGTAGAAGGGACTGGACGTAGCTCTTGGTTGGAAGAGAGTGAACCAGGATAAAACATCTTGTGTGATTCTTCTATCTCTAAACTCTTACAGCTTTAGTTGTTTCCTACTAACTGAGGGGTTTTGATATTGCTTTTGTTAAAGCTTTTTAAAAGAAGATCTATTTCTTTGTGCTTGCTTCTATTTCTAATCTCCTTTTGTGCAAAAATTGTTTTAAAGGTTGTTTTCGAAAATTATTAACAAACAAAATTCAACCCCCTTCTTGTGTTTGCCTGTGTTAACTTCAGTTGGTATCAGAGCTCAGCTTCGAAAGGGTTGAGCATCTAACAAGTGATGAGGGAGTACGATCCAACGGCCATGGATGTAGAAGGACAAGCTATCAACAGACCTCCTCTCTTTGATGGAACATATTATGACTATTGGAAGAAGAGAATGATGGCCTTCTTAAATGCACAGAATGTAGATATTTGGGAGCTGATTGAAACCGGCTACACTGAACCAAGAGATGAAGCTGGAGCTGCTGATCCTAGAGCCTAATGGACTCAAGAGCAGAAAAACCAACATCAGTTGAATTTGAAGGCTAAACACTATCTCATGTGTGCTATAACCATATCTAAACATGACAAAGTTCATAGCTGTAATACTGCTAAAGAAATCTGGGATACTCTTGCCCTAGCTCATGAGGGTTCCTCACAAGTTAAGGAATCAAAGATCAGTATGCTGGTTCATCAGTATGAGCTGTTCAAGATGGGTGAACATGAAACAATAGACCAAATGTTTGGATGATTCCAAACCATCACCAATAGTCTCAGATCTCTTGGAAAAGTTTATGAAAATAGAGATCATGTTAGAAAAATCCTGAGAAGCCTATCCAAGCAATGGATACCTAAAGTAACTGCCATTCAGGAAGCCAAAAACCTGAATACACTCTCTCTAGAAGAGCTTCTTGGATCTCTCAAGGTTCATGAACTTGAATTTAATGAAGCAGAAAATTCCAGAAAAGGAAAATCTATTGCCCTAAAGGCAAAGAAAGCAAGTTTATCTAAAGTTCTCAAAGCTGCTGAGTCATCAGATGAGTCTGAATCTTCTGATAATGATGAAGGATCAGAGGAGGATGAATTGTTCTTTATCTCCAGGAAGATTCAACATATGTGGAGAAAGAAAGGTGGTTTCAGAAGGAAGTAACTCAACAAAAAGTTTTCCAAGGAGAAGTCAGACTCCAAAGAAAAAGGTCCACCCTTGTGCTTTGAATGTAAGAAACCTGGTCATTTCAAAGCTGACTGTCCTGAGTTAAAGGATAAAAAGAAATTCTTCAAAAAGAAGAAAGGCTTAATGGCTACATAGGAGGATCTTGATCTGTCTTCATCAGATGGAGAAAATGAAGCAGAGGAAGAGGCAAATATCTGTCTCATGGCAGACACTGCATCAGAAAGTGAATACACTGATGCTGTGGTAATGGACTCTGACCCGTCCACTCTTCAAAATGATTTTGATGAATTGTTGCATGAATCATCTATACTATCACGAGAATATAAGAGTCTCAAAAAGAAATTTTCTCAACTGACTAAAGAATATGATAGGGTCTGCATTGAAAAACAAAACCTTAAGAATGAAAATGACATACTAAAATCAGTGAATGTCAGTCTAGCTGACAAAATAGTGTGTGAACCTGATGTTTCTTGTGAAGTTACAAAACTGAAACAAGATGTAACATATATATCAGATTCTTTGTCAAAGCTTGTAGGTGGCTCAGATAAGCTTAGTCTCATTTTAAGGTACTCTAGGTCACCTCATGATAAATCTGGTCTTGGTTATGACAAAGAGAAGCAAGACGCATCTCACAAAAAGTCAAAACCACTTAAACAGCAT
Source organism: Sophora flavescens (assembly GCA_030762895.1). Lineage (NCBI taxonomy): Eukaryota > Viridiplantae > Streptophyta > Magnoliopsida > Fabales > Fabaceae > Sophora > Sophora flavescens. The sequence goes on from CM061070.1 coordinate 22,431,400, forward strand.
AGAGCTTCAAAAGTTCCAAATAAATATACAAAAAATAAGTCTAGCTTCCAACACCTTTTGCAAAGTGTGTGGAAAAAGTGTTCATATTACATCTAGATGCATACACAATAAACATGCAAAGCATACTCATCTAGTGACAACTAACAAGAAAGGACCCAAGTCAGTTTGGGTACCTAAAGATAAGATAATACCTGTTGCAGATTTGCTTAACAACATGAAGAAAATAGATGTCTTGTTACTTGGACAGTGGCTGCTCACGACACATGACAGGAGAAAGGTCTATGTTCCAAAACCTTAAGCCCAAAGATGATGGCTGGGTCATATTTGGAGGAAATCAGAAAGGGAAAATCATTGATATAGGTAAAATTGGTAAACATCCTTTTCCCTCCATTGATAATGTTTTTTTAGTAAATGGTTTGAAGCACAATCTACTGAGCATAAGTCAATTATGTGACAGTGGATATGCAGTGTCTTTTGATAAGAACATGTGTACTGTCAATAAAGATGATGCATCACTTTTATTCACTGCTAAAAGGCAAAACAATCTCTATAAGATTGACTTGGAGGACCTCTCAAATCAAAGTGTCTCATGTCTAGTGTCCATTGAAGATGAGCGATGGATTTGGCACAAAAGGCTAGGTCATGCAAGCTTGAAATTAATCTCAAATCTAAACAAGCATAACCTCGTGAGAGAACTACCAAACCTTAAGTTCAAATCTGATGCTCTCTGTGATGCATGTCAAAAGGGAAAACAAGTCAAAGGTTCTTTTGAACAAGAACTGCCTCTGCCGGTGGTAAGAAATATGGTCTTGTCATAGTAGACGATTACACTAGATGGACATGGGTTATGTTCCTAACTCACAAGGATGAGTCTTTTAAGATCTTTTCTATATTCTGCAAACGTGTACAGAATGAAAAAGGCATGTGTATCACTTCAATCAGAAGTGACCATGGGGGAGAGTTTGAAAATGAGCTATTTCATAAGTTCTGTGAAGAAAGTGGTATCCTTCACAACTCCTCAATACCAAGAACACTGCAGCAAAATGGTGTGGTAGAGAGAAAGAACAGATCTCTTCAAGAGATGGCTAGGACTATGCTCAAATACAACTCTGTCCCTAAACACTTTTGGGTTGAAGCTGTTAATACTGTCTGCTACATTCAGAACAGAATATACATTAGACCTATCCTAAATAAGACTCCTTATGAACTGTGGAAAGGATGAAAACCCAACATATCTTATTTTCACCCTTTTGGTTGTAAATTCTATATACTGAATACTAAAGATCAACTTGGTAAGTTTGATGCTAAAACGGATAATGGAATACTATTAGGATATTCTGAAACATCTAAAGGCTTTAGAGTTTATAATTCTAAGACTCTGATAGTAGAGGAAAGTATTCATGTCAAGTTTGATGACAAACAGCCTGATAAGAAATCATCAGAGCTAGATGAAGCTTTTGTCGATCTTGATCTAAGCATTCCAGGAGACTCACCAGAGATAAAAGTTGATGATCAAGCAGATGACACCACTCAACAACCAGAAACTTCCACTTCTCAACATGATACAGTTCAAATATCTTGGTACTTCAAGAATTATCATCCACAAGATCAGATCATTGGAAACCCCAATGACAAGCTAAGAACCAGATCAACCTTTAGAGAACAAGACATTTCTGCACTAGTCTCTGAGTTGGAAAAAGACTGTGGACGAGGCTCTGCTGGGCGATGGTTGGATTCTAGTCATGCAAGAAGAACTCAATCAGTTTGAAAGAAGTGATGTTTGGACTCTGGTTCCCCTGCCCAAAGGCAAATCAGTGATTGGAACAAAGTGGGTTTACAGAAACAAACTTGATGAAAATGGTAAGGTAATAAGAAACAAAGAAAGACTTGTTGCTCAAGGTTTCTCTCAAGAAGAAGGTATAGATTATACTGAAACCTTTGCATCGGTTGCTAGATTAGAAGCTATTAGAATTCTACTTTCATTTGCTGCACATCATAGCATTATGCTTTTTCAGATGGATGTTAAACGTGCTTTTCTAAATGGCTTTATTAATGAAGAAGTCTATATTATGCAACCTCCCGGTTTTGAGTGTGAAACCCATCCTGAACATGTATATAAGCTTAAGAAAGCTTTGTACGGTCTTAAGCAAGATCCTAGAGCTTGGTATGACAGACTAAGTTCCTTTCATATGGAAAATGGATTCAATAGAGGATAGGTTGACACAACCTTATTTAGAAAATCCATTAAGTCTAATTTCATAGTTGTACAAATATATGTTGATGATATTATTTTTGGTGGTACTAATGAGTCTCCATGCAAGGAATTCTCTAAGTTAGTGTAGAAAGAATTTGAAATGAGCATGATGGGAGAACTCAAATTCTTCCTTGGACTTCAAGTAAAACAAACCTTGGACAAGGTACTCATCCACCAAACTAAGTATACAAAAAAGCATCTGAAGAAGTTTAAGATGGATGATTGTAAGCCAATGAATACTCCTATGCATCCCACTTCCATACTGAACAAAGATGATAAAGAGAAAAAGGTAGACCAAAATGTATACAGAGGTATGGTAGGATTTCTCTTATATCTTACTGCGTCTAGGCCTGATATTATGTTCAGTGTATGTTTATGTGCTCGATTTCAATCCGATCCTAGAGAATCTCACTTATCAGCAGTTAAGAGAATTTTTAGATATTTAAAAGGTACTACTAATCTTGGTTTGTGCTTTAACAAAAATGAAGATTACAGATTAGTTGGTTTCTGTGATGCTGACTATGCTGGAGATAGAATTGAAAGAAAAATCACTAGTGGAGGATGTCACTCCAATGGAGAAAATCTTGTCTCATGGCCAAGCAAAAAACAAAGTACCATTGCCTTATCTATTGCTGAAGTTGAATATATATCAGCTGCAAGTTGCTGCTCACAACTTCTCTGGATCAAACATCAATTGGAGGACTACAATGTGTTTGTAAGTAGTATTCCACTTATGTATATTAATACTGCTGTAATAAATCTATCTAAGAATCCAATTTTTCATTCTAGAGCTAAGAATATAGAGATTAAACATCATTTTATTAGGGATTATGTGCAAAAAGGGGTATTTGATATACAATTTGTTGATACTGACCATCAATGGGCAGATATCTTTACTAAACTTCTTGCAGAGGACAGATATATCTTTATTAGGAAGCATCTTAATATGATATGTGTGGATTAATTTAGGCGTCCAGCCTTGAGAAAAAATTGTTTTGTTAATCTTGCGTCTACTACCTATGCACGTCTAATACCTATTAAAAGTTATGCGTCTAGTGCATATTGTGTTGCACGTCCATATGACGTGTCCGCTGTTATTGGTTACCGCCTCCATTGTATAGTATCAGACGAGTCCACATCTGTCTGTGTTTAAGCATATTTTTTTGTTAATAAATGCATTTATTTTGTCTCAATGACAAATTTATCCTTTATTCTCTTTACTGAGTCAGTAATTTCATCAATCCCATCAAGACCTTTTTATAGTACCAAGTTACCAATGCCATTTTATCATAATGACCTGTCATGTCAAAATTTTTTCTTTAACATTTGAGATTCTAAATTCCTTTAAAAGTAATATTTTCCCTCTGAGAAAAACTTTACACTTCTCTAACCTCTCGAGCTATCTCTCTCTCTCTACTTTCAAACCCTAAGCTCTCTAATCACCTAAAATGGCTTCTTCTTCAACCTTCAACGTGGACAAGCTCAACTTGGCAATTGAGCATCATTTCAACTTTGGAGTGCTGCAAGACTACAACTTAGACATAAGCAAGTATGTTAATGCAGCTGGGTGGGGAGGACTCTTCATAGAGAAAGTCTCTGTCTTTCCCAACCTGATTAGGGATTTCTGGAGGAATGTTCAAGTGACTGATACTGACTTCTTGTCTACGGTGTTAAGAAAGAAGATTGTAGTCTTGGAGAAGACTATTGCTGATGCCATTTTCTGTGCTCAGGAAGGTTTGGTTTTTACTGAGTCATGGGAAGAGGATTTGGGTGGCTCTGAGACCATTGAAGTCTGTCTCATGAAAGACGACACAATCAAAACTCACACTTGGAAAGCTGTTGAAATGAAGGACATTGTTCGCATCCTTCATCAGCTTCTTAATAAGGTGGTTCTTTATAAGGTTGGATCCAAAGACAACCTCTCCTCTCTGCACAAATTCTGCCTCTGCCATCTTCTCACCGAAACGAAGATCAATCTTTCAAGAATTATGTATGGAAGATTTAGAGATGTTGTAATGAACAAGAAAAGACTCTCAGCATTTCGCTATTGCCATCTTCTTTCCAAGATTTTCAAGGCTCAAGGAATTCATGAAATTCTTGCTACAAGGACTCCTGAGGAGCAAGCTAGGATCTTAACTGAAAAACCAATGTCGGCTACAGACTTTGGTAAAATGAATATAGCTAATATGAACCTCAGTACCTATGCTGCTGCTGCAATGGCCAAAACTGAGGAGTTGATGAAAACTAAAGAAGAAATGGTGGAACAAAACAATGCTGAAGTCCTAGGAGCAAAAAGAGTAACTAGGCAAAAGACCACTGCAATAAGGAAGCCTGCCCCTAAGAGACCAACTAGTGGCATTGTTATCAGGGATCCTTTTGATGCTCCTGCTGCAAAGAAGCAAAGAAGAGTTATCTTCTCACACAATGAAGATGAGGAAGCTGATGAGGACATCGTTCCTATCAGTACAATCCTGAAGAAGCAGAAAAGTTCTGTTGCTGCTGCTGAGGCCGTTGTGCTTGTTGCAACAAAACCCAGAAGGCAACCAACAAGAAAATCCAGAACAACTAAGACTTCTAAGGTAACCATCTTTGCTAGTGATCCTGTTCAAATAGCAGTAGATGCCTCAGTGTCTAGTCTAGAAACTAGAGTCGATGATGTTTCTGATAACATTGCTGTCTCCACTCCATATGATTTATACACTCCCACACCCCTTTCACCTCAAACAACACAAATAGCCACTCCACAATTTCAACCTATTATCCCTGCCGATGATCCCTGGTTTAATCAACCAGATGATGGCATTTCCCCTGGTGCTCCTTTCCCCAAACCCTTGAGAACCCTATTTCCCTTCACTCCAAATTATGTTCTTTATGATGGCAAGTCTGAGGATGGGGCCAAGGTAAAAAGGGAATGGAAAGTTCTGTTTCACTCTCATTAACCTGAACCCGAACACATTCCCAACAGATGGTATCCACTACCTGAGTATGAGGAAGAAGTCAGCCCACCCGTTAAACCCCCTTACCTACATCATCCTGACTGTAAATTAATAAAAAATGTGCCTTCACAAATGCACAACAACTTAGGACCATTAGTAACTCACCTACCCCTAAACAAATTCCCCCCAGAAAAATTTATCCTAACCTTGTCAAAACTCCTCCTTTCATACCCCTCATTGATGGAGTAGAGAGGCACATCATACCTGTTTGGGAGACTGACCCCAAAAGAAAAAATCTTCCTACCATCCCTGAGCAAAGAGCAAGATCCTGAAAGCATGTTCCTATGATCATGCCAAGGGACACAAAATGGGTATCCTTTGAGCAATTAGAGTCTATGGGAGGGCCTCTAATTTCTTCCTGGATCAGCTCATCTATGAAATGTTGAAGCGGGAATTCAGTCATTGATAGAGACGCACATTTTGTCCCTCCATCTTGGCTGAGACATAATGAAGCAACCAGAGTTGGAATCATGCCTTACAGAATTTGTCCAAGACTACCGATGGTAGATCTGAATAAGGACAAAGACAAGAAAAACAGAAGATTCAAAGGAGTCATGCCTGAAGCTGAATCAGCAATGCTTGATCTACATCAAGAAACTTTTGACTACTCAATGCTGGATTTCTTTTTGCATACTGAATCCATTAGGTTGATCAATGAACATCGTGCTACAGATTTCTGGAAATCTCATATTATTCACTGCACAAGAGAGGCATCTTCCTCTGGACTGACTGAAGAAGAGAAGAAGGAAATTCCTAAGGTCTGAGGTAAGTGTGGTCTTTCAAATTTCAGGTATATGATCTATAAAGACCTTTGGGGACTTCCCATAAATAGTAAAAATGTGGAATTCATCTACCCCATCAGATGGGCAAAAGAAGTCTCAGTGATCCCTTCACCTACTTCAAGGCCTATCGCAGATGAAATTGTTGTTGAAGAACCTGATCAAAATGCCACTACTGTTGGCTTAGAAGAAACAGCTGAATCTATTCACTATCAGAGCTCATTAGAAAAACACTCTTCTCAACCATTAGCTCTAGTTGTGATGCACCCTTCACATCATTCAAGAACATTAAGCACATTTCACGAGTCTGCTGAAAGCTCAAGGCAACAGACCCTGCCACCTAATCTTGAAGAGGTTCTTGGCAAAATAGTTGATGACAGAGTTGGCAAGATAGTTGATGAGAAGGTTGCGAAGATGACTGAGAAAATTAAGGAGGATGTCCAACAGCAACTTCAAACTTCAATGGCTCCAACCTTAGAGGTTGTGAATAAAATGTTGGAATTCCTTATGGATTTCAAGAAAAGCCAGACTCAGAACCCTCCACCTCCACCACCTCCTCCTGCCTAACCTTAACCTTTTATCCTTCTTTTTTATACTGACAATGATGGTCCACTCCTTTTACCTTTTTGGCTGATGACAAAAAGGGGGAGAAAGGAAAGGAAAGAGATTTGTTTATATATATATATATATATATATAAGGTCAATTTTGAAAAGCTCATATTTGTCTGCATATGCATATTCTTTTCTACTTGCTAACTGCTTTGATAATTATGTTTGCTTATTTGCTTTGATATTTGCTGACTATGCTTATTTATTCCTTCATATATACTCTAAGTATGATAAGCAGTTGCACCTATCTGTTAGCTTATATGCAGTTGTTTTTCATATGCTTTTTCTGCTTAATTATTTGAATGCATTGTCTTAGGAGGAGCCCTCAAGCTCTCTTAGACTTTGCTTTTCAAATTTAATTAGTTTTGTCATCATCAAAAAAGGGGAGATTGTTGGAACCAAAGTGGTTTTGGATTAAATAATCTCTAAGTTTTGATGCTAACAAAAGGATTAAATTTGCTTGGCAAAGTGTTATTTGAGATCTAACATGTGCTTTTAGCTATACAGGAATATTTAAATATAAGTAAAAAAAACATGGGATAAGTTTTTCATTGAAAGAATACGCGTCCACCCTTGTAGACGGGCTGCTCAATATTTTGGTAAAGTTACTTAGTTATTTAATTGAGTAGACTGGTTTTCTTAAGAAGACGAGGCTCTAAATGTTTGCTAGACGAATACCACAATAACTTGTTAGATACAGCAAGTCCAAAGACTTGATAATAAGCGCGTCCATCTTGCCACATAAGCAGACGGAAGAAATTAGTAGAAGTAAATGAATTGAAAAATAAAGTAATCTAGTAGACGAGCTCTAATTGCCACGTCACTAGACGAAGATCTTTATAACTCATTGAGGAATAGCAAGTCCAAAGACTTGATAGACAAGAGGATATGCCACGTCATCAGACGAGCAAAATAAAATATTGAACAGTCTTAGTCTCACATATAACTAAGTAGAAGGGACTGGACGTAGCTCTTAGTTGGAAGAGAGTGAACCAGGATAAAACATCCTGTGTGATTCTTCTATCTCTAAACTCTTACAGCTTCAGTTGTTTCCTACTAACTGAGGGATTTTGATATTGTTTTTGTTAAAGCTTTTTAAAAGAAGTTCTATTTCTTTGTGCTTGCTTCTGTTTCGAATCTCCTTTTGTACAAAAATTGTTTTAAAGGTTGTTTTCGAAAATTATTAACAAACATAATTCAACCCCCCTTCTTGTGTTTTCCTGTGTCAACTTCACTTTCACTCCTTGCGCATTAACTTAAATAGATTTGTATTGTTGTTTTGTTGTTGAAACTTAGGAATTGATATTGTTTATTATTATTTACTTATTTGTGAGCTTGTGTGACCTTGATTGGTATTTGTTTAAGTAGATAATTTTTTTTGGTAAGTATTTTGAATTTGGAATATGGACATGTTGAATTATGTTGTCATATGTATGAATATTTTAGAATTTTTTAATGTATATCGGTTCAACCAGTAACCCCCGGTAGAACCAGTGACCCCTTAACCCAGTGCCCTGATCGAGTCGATCACTAGTTCGGTTTTAATAACATTGGTTAAGGTTCCTTCCTTTGAAGAGAGCAACTAGTGCCATCTCGTTTGTTATCCAACAGAAGTTTCATAGGGCATTGTCTGTATTGACATCAGGGGGAAAGTGAAATAGACAACTATAAACACGAGAAGGGGGTTGAATTTTGTTTATTAGAATTTAAACAAAGTTAGAAACTTTTTCGCACAAAGAAGCTAGGGACAGACAAGTGTTTTCATAAAGCACAGACAAGTGACCTGTCTGATCAGTTTCAACAGAAAAATACACAAACATGCAAGGATAAAACTTGTTTGATATTCACACTTTAACCCCTTTAGTTAGTTAATAGATAAGATAATCAAAGAAACTAAAGAGATAAGGATAGAGAGATTGACACGGCTATTTATCCTGGTTCACCCCTTAACAACTGGGGCTACGTCCGGTCCTTGGTAGAAACAAGTTTCTTTCACTATAACTGATCAGGTTACAGAATCCAAGTATTCTTTGCACACCTAGCCTCTTCAGGCTCCAAGAGAAGTATTGTTTGCTCATCTAGCCTCTTCATGCTCACTCAAGTTTATTTGAGAAAAGATTGTAATAAATACAATTTGCAAGTCTTTCACTAACACTCAGAAGAGTGAATTAAATGTGAAGATTAGAAAGACTGTGTAATAACTTCAAATGATTGAAGAATACAGATTGAAAGAATGAATGAATAAATGCGCAGAGTAATGGCTCTTTAATGATGTGTGTTCTCTATCTTCATCTTCAACGGCTTCTGTATTTATTGGCTTCAATCATATTAAATCCGTTAGAGACATTCCTTCAGGTTTTGGCTTTGAGCTAAGCTCCATTAAATGCAATAGAGTCATTCTGGGCAGCCATTTAATGCTTAGGAATGTTGGTTGTTCTCTAATACGTAAGTTCAGTGCTTTATGCTTTGTGCAGCAGCCAAATCAGAGATGTACAGGTTGCTTTTGTACTTTGCAGGGCACAGTCCCATTTTCGTGTAACTTCCACTTGTACTAGGAAATAAAGCATATTAGAAGCACTCCATTTTTGAGTTCCTTGGTTGCTTGAGTGTTTGACCTTTGACTTTCTTGGTCCTCGTGAGAGAGAAAGTCTCAGTAACTTCTGCTTGAGGGGACAGATCCTAAAAGTTCCTTTGTCCTTGTGTTCCTCATCGATGAACCATAGACGAGTGGAAGCTTCATTAGATAGGTTATCATAAGGTCAAAGTTCCAGTCAGTAAACAGGTGATCACCAAAGATGGTCAGGTTTCTTTTTAGTGCAGGCAGATTAGGGATATGCTTAAAGTAATAATCTTCACACTAAGTAGACATGTCAGCAATTAATATGAAGTCCAATTAAATCATTGATAAATGTTTAGTTTTCATCAAAACTTAGGGTAAAAGCAAATCAGACATTTGGAGACTTAACAATCTCCTCATTTTTGGTGATGACAAACATTTATATGATTTAATGAACCTTAGAAAATATTGACAGATAAAACAGGATTCATTCGGACAGGTTGAACTCTTAACCAGATAAGGGTTATGCATATGTCAGAGGATTAAAGCATATACTAAGTTAAAGTTATCAGAGCATACATTAAATTAGATTTTTCAGTTAAGATATTAAGATAAGTTATGTAGATAGGTTCAACTCATATTATATCATCTTATTTCTTTACTTTCTCCCCCTTTTGGCATCAGCAAAAAGGAGACACAGAAGTAGAAAAGTAAAATAGTAAAGTGATTTAGAAACAAAGTCCTTTTCATTGATCATCATAAGTTTGTACAAGGCATTCTGATTTACAAAACCTACTCAGACCTACTTAAAATAAAAAACAGAGATATTCTACTCTAGCTTCTAAAGCAAGTCTAGCACGCCTTTCTTCATCCAGCTGCCTTCTAGTGTCTTCAAGCATAGCTTGCGACTGATTGAATCAACTGATGTCCACATACTCAAAGGTTGTAGTAGACAGAGCAGACTGGTTTGTATACCAGGGTAAGGCTAAGATGGGTGGTGCTCTAGGTGCAGAGAGGGGTGCAGAGACTATAGGAAAGAAACATTGATGAATAGTCCTATAGAAGAAAGAGGGTAGAAAGATAAGTTTGAACAAGGGTCTAACCCTTATAAAACTATCCTCAGGAGAAGAGAAAATTGAGGAGATTCTCTGAGATAGAGTTGGATGAGAGATCTTTATTTATTTAAGAGGGGGAAGAGGTTTAGCAACAAGAGAGGGAGGTGGGATTAGCAAAGAGTCTATATGGTGGAAGAAAGACTCATAACCAGTTACTAGCATAAAGAAATACCTAGAGGGAGAGGGAAGCATAACTACAGAAAGGGGGGAGGGGGGGGGGGGGGTAGTGACTACCATATGATGACTGAATAAAAACAATTATAGGGGGGGTAAAAGAAAATTTTTCTACAAGGGTTAATGACATGAGGTGGAGGTGGAGGGATAACAGACATGTTAGAAACACATGCAGCCATGAGACTCTGCAAGTCAAACACAAAAAGACTAGATGAAATGCCAGTTCGTTCTTTAGAGGTGTCATCCCTATTAACAATGGAGTACTGACAGACATCAGACATTACATCATAAGAAGATGTTTGGGTTTGTTAATAAGAGACAGGAGAGGAGGGTGGAGACACATGAGCTGAGGGGTCTACAGATAAGGCAGGAGGAGAGGAGACATGTAAGGTAAGAATACCTTGGTGTACATGAGATGAAGGTAGGAGATGAAGAGGGAATGATCACTTGGTTTTTAGATATTCTCAGCTTCTTCCTTGGTGGTGGTGAATTGAGGGGATCAATCTCAGGATAAGCAATTGTCTATGTTGCAACAGACAAGTTTTCAGCAGTTGTCGCATCAACTTCTTCTTCTGCAACAGTTTCCATAAATGTAGGTGCAAAGTAACCCGACCTTCTCTTCTTAGGAATTAATCCCAGAAAGAGAGTCTTCTTCTCCTTGGGCTCCTCTAAGGGTCTTGTTATCTACTCCCCCTGAGCAGGTGCTTCCTCTCTACTTTGGGAAGACTCAGCTTGTCTGTCTTCACCAGTCTTCTTCTTTTGCCGGTCTTGACAGACTCAGCTTCTGATGCCTCGGCATCCTTTGACTTCCTCTTCTGAACCTTAGAGGTTCAACACTCTCTTCAGTGTCAGCAGAGGTTGAAGGCTTCTCTAGTTCAGGTCTCTGGTCTTGTCTGGCAATTTTCCCAGCAGGCTTCCAAATGCATTCCGAGATTGGAACTTCAAACTCAGTACCAGACTTAGCCGTCTGCATGCTTGCTTCAGGAACCACTTATTCCAGAGGAATCCCTAGGATATTCATCATGGACAAGTTCTTCTTGTCTATGGGAAGAGACATACAAACTATTGCATCTCCAGGAACAAAGAGCTTGTTCCTAAAGAGCCTTGTGAGAAACATCTCATAAGGAAAACTGCATGTTGGTCATTTTGATCATTGACTCAAAATGATTGAAGATCAAATCATTTATGTCAACCTTGATCTTGTGGATCAGATGATACAGGGCAAACTTGTCCATTTTAGAGACATTGTCTCCTATCCCTTTCCTGGGCATCACATACTCGTGGAATAGCTTTAGCAGGAACCTACACTTAGGAACCATGTAGACAGGCTTGAGGTTTTCTGGTTTGGGAACCCCATAGAGGGTGATGTTGATATTAGTTTCTCCAACTTCATCTTCCTACTCAGCATTGTACCCATCTCCCAGCCTAGGACAATTTGTAACTTTTTCTAGAGAGTTCATGTTGAACATGAATGCAGAGTCAAGCACACGACTCCGAATGTCCTTTGTTCCATCAATAGGGTTGGTGGTGACGACAACATTGGTCCAGAAGTCTCTGATGAACTAGTTCCTTCATATCGAAAAAGGTTCTCCATTTGGAGTATTCCAACTCCTCAGTGACATCCATTCCTCATTTCTTCATTTGTTGAAGATCAACCACTTTTCTAATCAAAATCTTCTCTACATCAACAACATTCATGTTGTATTTAGATGCAATTTCTTTTTAAGAGAGATTCCTTGAGGGTGCCATTACATAGACAAGATTAGGGTTTCGAAGATTTGGGGGTTTCAAAGAGAGAAGGAGACGAAGAGATTTGAAAAAAATTGAAAGCGTAAAGAGAAGACTTTCTGACTCTTTGACCTTTAATAGCAATAAAGACGGGAGAGAGAAAAAAGACAATTTAATTGATTAAAAAGGCACGAAGTATGTGGGGAACTACAACGCCTACTAAGACATAATGAAAACATGGTTTCGAGAAATGAAGCTGTCATTTACATGATTAGCTTCAGATTATTAAATGGTATTAAATAATTAATGACCATTTTATCAAAAACTGTTGAGTTCAAGCAGTATGACTCAGCAGGGTCAGACAGGTATTACAGACACATCATATAAAAAGCATAAGACAAGTTAAGCATGCAACATCAGACATGTTATTCAACAATACAATGCATATTTAGATTGTCTCTAATATATTTAAACCTATCTTCAGCTAAGGGTTTTGTGAAAATATCAGCCCATTGATTTTCAGTTTTAACAAACTTAATATCAAAGATACCTTTCTGAACATAATCCCTTATAAAGTGATGTTTGATTTCAATATGCTTAGTCTTGGAATGCTGAATTGAGTTTTTGGATAAGCAAATTACACTTGGATTATCACACCACACAGATATATTATGCTCATATATAAAGTAATCCTCAAGTTGATGTTTTACCCTTAAGAGTTGTGAGCAGCAACTAGCAGTAGAGATGTATTCTGCTTTAGCAGTAGATAGAATAATCGTTGTCTGCCTTTTGCTTGTCCAAGAGACTAAACTGGCTCCAATGAAGTGGCATCCACCACTGGTGCCCTTTCTTTCTATTATGTCTCCAGCAAAATCAGCATCACAATATCCCACTAATCTATATTTTTTTGTTCTCAAGTACAACAAACCAAGATTAGTAGTCCCAAGCAAATGTCTAAATATTCTTTTAACAGCCTTAAGATGAGATTCTCTAGGATCATATTGGAATCTTGTACACTTACAGACACTAAATTTAATATTAGGTCTGCTTGAAGTTAAGTACAGAAGAGAACCAATCATACTCCTGTAGACAGTTTAGTCTACCTTTTTACCTTCACCGTCTTTGCTTAACTTTGTATTGGGTTGTATGAGAGTTTTCATGGGTTGGTATTCTCCATTTTGTACTTCTTAAGTATCTTCTTGGTGTATTTTTGTTGATGGATATAGATTCCATCACTTGTCTGCTTGATTTGCAGTCCAAGGAAGAATTTTAATTCTCCCATCATGCTCATCTCAAAGTTTGCTTGCACCAGCTTGGAAAATTCCTTGCATAGCTTTTCATTAGTTGCTACAAAAATAATATCAACAACATATATCTGAACTATAATAAAATTATCTTTTGAACATTTCTTAAACAGAGTTGTATCTACTTGTTCTCTAGTGAAACCATTATGCATAATAAAAGAGCTAAATCTATACCATTCCCTATGTGCTTGTTTCAAACCATATAAAGCCTTTTTAAGTTTGAAAACATGATCTAGCTTATCAGGATCTTAAAAAGCAGGGGGTTGTTTAACATACACTTCTTCTTCAATTATACCATTTAGAAAAGCACTTTTTACATCAATTTGTAAAAGAGTGATTTGGTGTTGTGCAACATATGACATTAAAATGCGAATGGCTTCTATTCTAGCTACATGTACAAAGGTTTCAGTGTAATCAATACCTTCTTGTTGGTTATAGCCTTGAGCTACTAACCTAGCTTTGTTTTGACAACCTTACCATCTTCATCTAATTTGTTTCTGAAAACCCATCTTGTTCAAATGACAGACTTGTCCTTTGGCTTGGAGACAAGTGACCAAACATCATTTCTTATGAACTGATTAAGTTCCTCTTACATAGCAAGAATCCATATTTCATCATCAAGAGCTTCTTCAATGCGCTTTGACTCAACTTCTGACAGAAAAGCCACATTACTTGATTCTCTCAATGTTGATCTGGTTCTTACTCCTTCTGATGGATTTAAAGATGAGATATTTAGGATGATGAGTTTTGAACTTACAATCTCTTTTGAGATCATCATGTTGATCTTGACTGGTGTGATGACTTATTTTCTCCACTTGTCTGTCAGACTCTTCAACAGGTTCTGCCTTGGATATGTCAGGCTGTTGACTATCTTGTCTGTTTATATCAAGACCTGCAAGATCATCCTCTAGATCTGATAGTTCCCTATCAGTCTTCAAACCATCATTAAATTTAACATGAATAGATTCCTCAGTTACAAAGGTTGTAGAATTATAAACTGTAAATGCTTTAGACATTTAAGAATATCCAATGAAGATACTCTTATCCACTTTGGAATTAAACTTTCCAATTTGATCCTTAGTGTTCAGAATGAAACATTCACATCCAAATGCATGGAAGTAAGAAATGTTGGGTCTTTTACGTTTCCACAGTTCATAAGGGCTCTTCTTTAGAAAAGGCCTTATAAGTATTCTATTTTGTACATAACATGCAGTGTTTACTGCTTCTGCCCAAAAGTACTTAGGGAGATTATTCTCATTTAGCATTGATCTAGCCATCTCTTGCAGAGATCCATTCTTCCTCTCAACCACCCCATTTTTTTGTGGAGTTCTTGGTGCAGAGAAATTGTGAGAGACCCCATTCTCCTCATAGAATAGTTTGAATTGCTCATTTTCAAATTCTCCCCCATGATCACTTCTAAGGGTAGAAATACAGAAACCTTGCTCATTTTGTACTTTCTTACAGAATACATAGAAAGCCTTAAAAAACTCATCCTTATGGGTTAAGAAGAGTACCCATGTAAATCTACAATAGTCATCATCTATGACAAATCCATATTTCCTTCCAGCCAAGCTAGCAACACTAACTGGCCCAAACAGATTCATGTGTAACAACTGAAGAGGTCTAGAGGTTGATACTTGGTTTTTAGATATAAAACTTGATTTTAATTGTTTACCTCTCTAACATGCATCACACAGAACATCTTTCTTAAAACCAATGTCAGGAAATCCTCTCACAAGGTTATCCTTTTTCAATTTTGAAATTAGTTTCATACTAGCATGTCCTAGTTTTCTATGCCATAACCATCTTTCATCCTCTTTTGACATCAGGCAGGTTACACTTTGATCTGAGAGATCAATCAGTTCAATCTTGTAAAGATTTTGTTGCCTACTAGCTGAAAAAATGGTCTTGCCACTCTTGTATTTGACTATACAAGCATCCTTAGTAAAGGAGACGTCAAATCCACTTTCACATAATTGACTTATGCTAAGTAAATTGTATCTTAATCCTTTGACTAAGAGAACATTAGAGATTGAGGGAAGAAGGGGTTTACCAATAGTACCAATTCCAATAACCTTCCCTTTTTGATTGCCTCCAAAGGCAACATATCCTCATTTCTTAAGTTGGAGGTCTAGGAACATAGACCTTTCTCCTGTCATGTATCGCGAGCAGCCACTGTTCAGGTACCAACAGAGGTGTTTTGTTTGTCATATTAAGGACATCTGCAAATGAATTATTTGATCTTTAGGTACCCATATCTTTCTGGGGCCTTTTCTGTTTGTTCTAAGAGTCTGTGAATACTTCCTTCTCTTCATATAAATACACTTAGACATAACATGTCAGCTTTTCCAAAAAAGTTACAAACAGGTATGGATTTAATGGAAATTGACTCTACAGACACTTTAGAGGTTTTTGTTGATACTTTATGATGTGTCTGATGGACATATCCAATACCTTCTTTGTTAAGGGAGTGTCTCTGACAACTAAGCAGCTTAGTCAGATTATCTCTACCATTAATAAATTTGGCAAGATCATAAGTGAGCTCTTCCACTTTCTGTTGAAGTTTAGCAACTTCTTCAGACTGTGTTGTTTCATTGGTGATCTTAGCTTCATTAGACTTTGCAGTCTTCAGCTCACTGTTCTCTTTGACCAGCTTCTCACACTCTTGAGATTTCTGTTTATGCTCACTGAGAAGCTTTACATACTCTCTCTTGAGGGATTTGAAGGCCTTAGATAAGCAGTTGGATTCTTCCAACAACTCCTCATAGGCATCATGCAACTCCTCAAAGTCATGATGTACCTCATCTTCATATTCAGAGTCAGTGTTAGCCATCAAACAGAGATTGGCTTCCTCTTCTGCTTCTTCATCTTCAGAGGATGTTGATTCAAGATCCTCCTAGGTAGCCATCATCCCTTTCTTCTTCTTTTTGAAGAACTTCTTATGAAAGGCCTTCTTGAGTTTAGGACACTCAGCTATGATGTGACCATGCTTCTTACAGTCATGGCAGACAATTGGGCACATTTCCCTTTTCGTGAAACTCCCAGTTGTACTAGGGAATGAAGCATATTAGAAGCACTCATTTTCTGAGTTCCTTGGTTGGTTGAGTGTTTGACCTTCTGACTTTCTTGATCCTCGTGAGAGAGAAAGCTTCAGTAACTTCTGCTTGAGGGGACAGCTCCTAACAGTTCCTTTGTCCTTGTGTTCCTCATCAATGAACCACAAATGAGTGGGAGCTTCATTAGACAGGTTGTCTAAGGTCAAAGATCCAGTCAGCAGACAGGTGATCTCCATAAATGATCAAGTTTCTTTTTAGGGCAGACAGATTAGGGATATACTTAAAGTAATAATATGCACACTAAGTAGACAGGTCAACAACCAATATGAAGTCCAATTAAATCATTGATAAATATTTAGTTTTCATCAAAACATAGGGTAAATACACACCAGACATTTAGAGACTTAACAAAAAGCTCACTCACAATGAGCAGATTAGTATGTTTAATACTTTTAGAGTAAGTACTGAATGTCAATATATTTAATATGGTTTTTAATATTTCATAAACTATTAGTATAACAATTATTATTTATCTTAATGTAGGGTCAGGCGGCATTGGAGGATCGACCATGAGTCAGAGATCGAGAGGATGTTTCACCATAAAACCTCTACATGCCTCTCCGATATGCTTAGGGAGACTCGCGAGTGTGGCTCGAAACCACCCTGTATTGGATATGGTATTTGGGAGGAGTTGCATCATTACTAGGCTTCTGATGAATTAAAAAAAATAGTAAATCAGGCAAAGAAAAATAGGGCATCGGAGAAAGGTGGGAGCCTGCACACGGGAGGTGGCGTTAGCTAGTCATAGTGGGTAGAACTTATAGTATGTTCATACTATCATTCTTTATGCATTAATAACTGTATTTATTTCAACACCATAGTTCATTAATAATTGTTAATTAATCATCTATGCTTGTGTTACAAGCTAGGCTGTATAATCAAGGGGTGCAAATTCACGAGTTCCACAAACACACCTATACTAGGAAGGGTACTCACAAGTACATAGATGAGAACTCGAAGTGCATTCAGGTAATATGCCCCTTTTATTTTTGAAGAAGTTACTGACTTTAATAGATAATGTACAACTCATACTTTGCTGTTGGACTTAAGAGGCAGAGAGCGTCAAATTTTTTGAATTGGAAATGTTATGACTAGTTTGGATATATTGATTTATGTAAATCTTATTGAGCTTTTGATGATGACTTATGGATTTAAATTGTGGTGTTCTGATTGAAAACTTTGGGATGTTATAGTTTTAGGGGAAACTCTATCCTATTTTCTGCATAATTTACCTTGTAACATATTGTTCAAATTTTGATTACCGAGTCTGTAGAGTTGCTTTATATTTGGACCCATTGATACTATCTGGCATTGGAAATATTATGACTAGTTTGGATATATTGATTTGTGTGAATCCTATTGAGCTTTTGATGATGACTTATGGATTTAAATTGTGGTGTTCTGTTTGTAAACTTTGGGACGTTATAGTTTCAGGGGAAACTCTGTCCAATTTTCTGCATGATTTACCTTGTAACATATTGTTCAAATTTTGATTACTGGGTCTATATAGTCACTTTATATTTGGACCTATTGATACTGCTTGACATTGGAAATGTTACAACTAGTTTGGATATATTGATTTGTGTGAATCCTATTGAGTTTTTGATGATGACTTATGGATTTAAATTGTGGTGTTCTGTTTTTAAACTTTGGGATGCTATAGTTTTAGGGGAAACTCTATCTAATTTTCTGCATAATTTACCTTGTAACATATTGTTCAATTTTTGATTACTGAGTTTGTAGAGTCAATTATATTTGGACCTATTGATACTGTAGGCATTGGAAATGTAATATCATATATGTGCATGTGTTTTGAACATGTATGACAGGAGGAGTTTTATGCGAGGATGAGTTAGGCTAGGTCTCAGGCAACAACCTCTTCTCCATCCAACCCAGTTGACCCACAGGAGGACGATTGTCTTGCACTGAATGTTTGGGTAGATGTCGGTGGTGGCAAGTATAAGGGTCGTCTGTACGGTGCTAGAGACCTTGCCGGCAACTATCGGAAAGGGCACTTGCGCACGTTAGAGCTCAAGGTTGGAGCGTTTACCAGTAGCAGTCGTCAGCCTCTGGAGTATGTGGAGATTGCTCAGTTGAGGCAGATGTTGGCCGCTTCCCATGAGAGGAACAGAGGAACGAAGAGCATCTTCAGATGATGGATACGATGCAGCAGATGATGGAGACAATGCAACTGTTGATGCAGCAGCAATCCACGGCCACGCAACAGCCCCCACAACAGCGGCAACGACGCCAACCTAGTCAGGCGACCTATCGCACCCAGGAGGATGACGAGTCTCTTGACCATTTCATTGAGGATCCTTATAATGAGGATTCTTAGATTTTTGTTATGTTTTGTATGAATTTATGTTTTCTTTTACTTATGATGTTAATTATGGTTTGAATTACTTAAATGGTTTGAATTATGATGTTAATTTCTTTGTTGATGCAACAATATAAAAAAGTATAATTATTTATTTTATTTATTTATTTATTTAATTTAATTATAATTAATTTCATTATTTAGCTATAAATTGTTCAAAAAAAATAAATTTGGTATCCCAGGAACCCTGGGAAATAGTTGAAATTTCGTAGGGTGTAATTGTGGGAAATATTTGCAGTTTCCCAAGGTCAAGGTCGTGGGAAATGTTTCCCAGGGCTTTTATCGTGGGAAATTTCCCAGGGCCTGATCGCGGGTAATTTCCCATGACTTCATTATACCCGTTGAAAATCGTTTTCGGCACCCTGTTATCCGACTGATCTGGATTCGTGAGTCATCCGTGGGAAATGTGCATTTCCCCACTAATTTTTGGACTTTCCCAGGACTTGTAGCAAAAATTCTTATAGTGTAAACCCAACCATTTGCAATCATCATTGGATCAAAAAATTGGTCAAGATAAAATGTTTCCACAATCCACAACCCAACCCAACTAGAATAATGTTGACTGAACAATGTAAGTAAAGAGAGAGCTCTTCAAAATCTAACAGTAGTAAAACACATTCAATACTTAAATCTTGGAACATATAGTGATTGGAGGTGGGTATATGGACCTAGGCTCGTAGACAGTCCGTTTAACCTGTAGTTTGTGCAGGCCTGAACGAGGTAAAACATATGTCCATTTAAATGCGAGCCTTTTCAGTTCGGTCAGTTTAACCTGCGGGTTAAACGGACTTGGTCCGTGGATTCGCGGACTAGTCCATGGACCTCTATAAAAAATTTTAAACAAAAAATTAGACACTTTGGGCCATATTCATTTGTAGGAGTAGCAGTCCATTTATTATTTATCTATCCACATACCCAGACCAGATGACTAGATCTAAACCCAATCCAGCCCTCTTCTCTTCTTTTTCAGACTTCATTACAGTACGTCTTCTCTCACTCTCCTCTGCTGACTGCCATGCTCGACCTATCCCTCTCCGTGGTCGTTGCCGTTCTCCTTCCTACCACTGTGAAGCACCGCTGCGTGAAGCTTTGTCCCATGTATGCTCGTAACTTTGTACTCCGCCACGTGCTCGACATCTGCAAGCGTCGCCGCGTGAAGCTCGCCTCGAAAATGCTCTTTTCTCAGTTTTCTTTCAGATCTCAAATCCCAGCTTCTTCTCCTCCAATATAAAATGGAGTTTGCCATGTATATATGTATAGCTTTGTAACATGTTCAAAATGCATTGTCTTTTACGCCCAGGTGTTAGGAGTGAAATTTCATGTGAGTTTTCGTCAGACAGGCAGAAAGAGGCTCCATGAAAATTGAGAAGAAGTCCCAAAATTGGTATATACTGGTTTGGCTAAAAGAAAGTTGACAGACGAAAAGTTGACAGAAAATTGGTCAAGAAAGTTGACAAGTACTAAGTTGACAGACGGAAAGTTGTCAAGTTGACTAGTACTAAGTTGACAGACGGAAAGTTGTCAAGAAAGTTGACAAGTACTAAGTTGACAGACAGAAAAGTTGATAGAAAAATTGGTCAAAAGCAAGATTGTCAAATTCATAAGGAATTCCCAAAGTAGACGAGAGTTGGATTGAAGAGAGGAAAATTGACCAAATTCAAAGTCGACAGGAATAAAGTTGACAGAAGAATGTACATAAAGAACGTCGAACTCATGATTATAAGAATTGACAGGTGTGGAGTTGACAAGAAGTTCTTCAGTTAACATGTCAGACAAGCAAAGCCGTCAAAAAGGTGAAACTTAGAGCGTATCTGTCAAGGGTGAAATTTCTGATTATTGACGGATGCATTTGACTGGCCGACAGAAAGGATAAATTGACAACCCAGCTTTTTGACAAAGTGTTAAGAAGAGTTGTCAAACGTACAAAAGTGTGAAAATGGCTAAGTCCTCAAGGCTGACAAAGCATCAGCAAGATAAGCCGTCAAACAGCCAAACCGTTGACAACAAGCAAGTTGACATAAAGCGGTTCAAAGAATTGAGCAGTTAGAGAAGTTTGCTTGTCAAATAGTTTGAATTTGAATATGGCAAAACTGCCATACAGGTACCAGAGAATAGATCAGGAAGTTACCTTTAGGAAGTTATTTACTTTTTCTATAAATACTAGATTCTACGATGTAATAATGGTTGGAACTTGAAACATCCTACACGTCTCGATCACACAGCAGACTGACGGATCAACTCAAGTATTCCTTCCACCCTTTTATCATTAATGCAATGTTCAATTTCAATACAATATTGGTTCATTTCATGTATTTACTTTTCTGCATTTTACATCTCTTGCAATTTATCTTTCATGTCTTTCACTTACTTTCTTTTAACTTTATGTTCTTTATCTTTCATGTCTTTTACTTCCTTTCTTTTAATTTTCTGCACTTTAAATGCTTTCTTTTACTTTTCAATCATTTAAATACTTTTCTTTATTTGCTTTCTTCCTTTAATTTACTGTCATTTATCTTTCATTGTCATTTGAAACCTTTCAATTATTTTCCTGCAACTTACATGCTTTCCTTTAAATTTCCTGTTGTTTATTGCTTTCCTTTAATTTCATGTTCTTTATTTACTTTCTTCTAATTTTCTGCATTTTACATGCTCTCCTCTATTTTTATGTCATTTAAATGTTTTCCCTTAACTTTCAGTTTCTTTACATGTTTTTATTTAAATTCATGCATTTCTCCTCTTTTATCAATCAAGTGGTTTTTTCAGACCATTTGAGTTCGTTTTCATGCTTTGAATGTTGTCAACTTTCACTATTGGCAATATTGTGTACATCTCATTTTAACACCAAGTCCTTGCCAGTATTTACTAGATTTGACTGATTTGTCAAATTCGTACTTGACAGACGCGCCTACACATCCTTACGAGATTACCGTATAACTCGTCCGTCCCTACACTCGTCTGATCTTAAAGTTATTTGTGACAAAAGGATTTTGGACACCAACCAAAAACCAGCATCAACAAATTGGCACGCCCGGTGGGACGAGTTTAGAGTAACTCGTATAGTGTCAGGAATTTGACATACAAATTTATTTGTATGCGTTCTGGCGGAAAGGTGGTTCAAACATCATCTTTTTCTCAGATTTCTGTGAATATGAGTAATGCAAGTGATGCAGGCGTAGTAGACACTAACGCCGCTGTGTCAACAGTGGATGCTATTGCACCGGTTGACAATATTCCTGCAAACGGGGCTAATGCTACTAATGCAGAGGTAAATGGTACTAATGGTCTAGGAGTAAGAAGAGGCGTTTCTTACGCCCAAGTGGTCAATAGATTTGACAAAGTTGATCAAGGAACACTCCCGTCACCAACTTCCCCTGTTTTACAACAAGTAAATACATTAACTACTGGATTGTCGTCACGAAGTGTTGTGAATTCAAACCCAAGAGGGACTACACAGCCTCTCACAACCTTTGTATGGGATGCCTTACGGGTCAACAACTGTCAATCCAAATACCCCATTTGCATACATACCATATCCAAATGGAATGACGATGGCTACCCATACATCTGGATAGGCAGGGCCATCGACTGGGGGGCAAATTCCCAGTCATGCGAATGGAATAACGGGGTCAATGATAATTACCCATTCTCGACAAGAACAACCGGTAGAAAGACCATATATTTCCCCGTTAAGACAACTCCCGCAAAGTATTGTTGGTCTGTCGGAGGCTACCTTAGCCAATGTCCGACAACAGATTGATTCTAGTAACCATGACATGGTGAATACATTTACTCAACAAATTAGTACAGTAATTACGCCATTAATGGAAAGCACAAACAATGCATGTTTAGCATTGACAAATGAGATACGTCGGTTAAATAGAGCCTTGGGTGTTGTAACCCCAGGCGAAAACCAAAATACTGGTAGAAATCTCAATGCAAATGTCAACAGGATTAATCAACCACAAGTAGAACCACAACTTGACGGAATTGAACAAGATGACGAGCGGCAACAACCTCATCGTCGGATTCCTTTGAGACGTGGAAATGTACATATTCTACGACCAGAGGAAGATGAGGATTTGATCATAAATCAGGGTGCTGTTGGAGCATTCCGTCAGAATGTTATAAATCAAAACATCAACCAAGTTGTCGAACAAGCATTAAATTGGTTTGGTTTTAACATTGGTTATGCCAACCAACCATTTTTTGCATCAGCATTTCCTGATTGGGTCCAACAGGCAGAAATGCCTCGAGGATATAAAATACCCAAGTTGTCGAAATTCTCAGGAGAAAGTGGAGAGTCGATAGTCGAGCATATTGCCCGATATACCATCGAGTTAGGAGACTTGGCCTTGGAGGAAGGATTAAAAATGAAGTTCTTCCCTAGTTCATTAACTAAGAATGCTTTTTCTTGGTTTTCAACCCTAAGGCCTAATTCAATATACTCTTGGAATCAATTGGAAAGAGGTTTCCATGACCAATTCTTTAGGGGAGACTTGAAAATAGGATTGACAGATTTGTTTGGAATTAAGAGAATGAATAAAGAATCTGTTGATGACTACCTAGCTCGATTCCGTCAAATGAGGAGTCGGTGTTTCACCCCTATTCCAGAGGCAGAAATAGTGAAAATTGCTGCCGGCGGTCTGGATTACTATATCAGAAAGAAACTGGTTAATCAACATTTGATAGATCTTGCCCAGTTAGGGGACAAGGTTCGACAGATTGAACAATTAAGAGCTGAAAAGATTTTTAAGCAAAAGAGATTCCTTAAGAGGGAAAGGGTTAATTTTGTCGGATGCAATGAATCCGACGAGGAGTGTAATGATTCTGAAGAGTATGAAGTAGATTATGTCGAACTAAAAAATGGCCCACCTTATGTATGTCAAGCTTTGAAGACCGCAAGGGCCAAAGAAAGAATCCCTTTCATTAATAAGAAAGTATACACATTTGACATGACCAAGGCCGATCAAATATTTGACATATTACTTAGAGATAAGCAATTAAAATTGTCAGATGATCATAGGCTTTTGAAAGCCCATGAAATTAAAGATCGGAAATATTGTAAATATCATAATACTTTTGGTCATGTGACAAACGACTGTATGCATTTCAGGGATATCATTCAAAAAGGTTTGACAGACGGAAGGTTGAAATTTTCAGACAAGCGACCGGAAATGAAGATTGATACAGAACCCTTCGGTCCTGAAGCTAACAAAGCAGACCGCCAAGTCCCTATGGGAGTAGGCATGGTCAACATCACGGCCGGACAGAATATCCAAATGGATTTGTCAGATCCATTCGATGTTTATCCGAAGCCAGGAGAGCCACTTATTGACTATATGACACGAAAGAAAGATGGGGGCATAATTAAAGTTTGCCCAAGATGCGAAGCGTTTTACGATGAAGTAGCCGCCAAAAAAGCTAGGGGGCAGAAACCACCATCGCATCGTCCACAAGATAACCAAAGCAGGTTGACACACTCAAATAGCCATGCTGGATCCAACAGTGTACAGAGGAGTGCTGCATCTGTTGTAAATAGACAGGCAAATAGCCGTCAGCAACATATGCACCAGTCAAGATCCGGACAGCACAACACTGGAGGCTGGCTTGATTCAACCAGAGGATCAGCAGTAAGACAGACAAATAGCTGTCAGCAACATATGTACCAGTCAAAATTTAGACAGCATAGCACCGGCGGTTGGCTTGAAGAACCAATCAGAGGATCGACAGTAGGTAACTCTGTCAGTGGCAGATTTAATCCTGTCAAGACAAGGACACCCCCATCCAACGTAATGGTGGATCAATGGGTGAGGAATTCAGCTATGACACAGTACCCAAAATTGCAAAAACAGACATGGACTCGGAGAAGTAAGGTCAATGAACAGGGGCCACCCTTTTGGAATGAAAATTACCGAAAGGGCCAACTGGCTCAAAATGCTCAGATGGCAGGACCTGGTCTTTCAGGACCCTCAACTCAATTGGCTATTTCTAAAAGCCAAAAGAGGAGGCTACAGAGACTCCGACAGGCTCAGAAAAAGAAACTTGCCAAACAGGGAGGCGTCATTATAAAAGAGATGCCTACCCAAGATGCTGGTTGTTTGGTTGCTACAACTGACAACAAAGTTGATAAGAGGGGAGATACCAAGATGAAGAGCGTAATAGTAAATCACCCCATGGAAGCTGATGTCAAGAAACCCAGTAATCAGACCAAGCAAAGTAAACCTGCATCCCAGGTTTTTATAGACACCGTAGAGCTTATGAGTGTCATGTGAGTGATGAAATACATGATGCGAGAGAAGAAAACAATAAATAAGTGGGGAAGAGTACTTTTATACTGTGTTGGACACCATTTTTGTGTCCAAATATCATTACTCAATCAGAATACAGTTTAATCTATATGAACTAACAGAAACATCAAATAGATGAACATGTAGAAATAATCTTTGAGAAAACTAAATCATGAGAGCAGAATGTTTCCGTTATAATTAAGGATGAGAAGTTTCAGGTTATGTACCCATGTGAATAAAGATCTTCTAAACTTTCAGTGGTTATATCAGCAACTATGACCGACGAAGTAGTACTGAATAGCCTTTGCATTTGATAAAATAAAATGATCTCACTACATATACGGATTTCAAGAGCAGATTTTTTTTTAATTCCATTATATTGGGTTGAGAAGGAAAGAAGAAACCGAGCCGGCCTAACACCTATTTAGACTGTAAAATATGGAAAGGGGTTTTGGTAAGTTGGACAGAATTGGTAAATTGGATAATACTTCTCTAAATTGATATTGGCATAAATGCCTATTTATACAAGATGTCCTTTCTGGATATGAGGCAAGTATTCTGTTATCATAACAGAATAGGACCTGAGGCAGATAGCAGAATACAGAAGCTAATAACAAACTACAAACAGAATACACAAGCTGAATACAAACTACAACTAATTCTTCACTCCCCCTCAAGTTGGCGCATGAAAATTGAGAATGGACTGTAAGACTAAGCCCTCATTCATGTTTTGATGTATGACAAACAAAGTGTATTTTGCATAAGATTTTTGATTTTGACTATGTACTTATTACGTGTTAAGTTGCATGCAAGATCACTCATGAGCAGACGTCCAACAAAGTAAAATAAGCAGACGTCCAATAGAGTAAAACAAGCAGACGTCTAACAAATTAAAACAAGCAGACATCCAACAAAGTAAAACAAGCAGAAGTCCAACAAAACAAAACAAGCAGACGTCCAACAAAGTAAAACAAGAAGACGTCCAATAGAATAAAATAAGCAGACGTTCAACAAAGCAAAACAAGCAGACGTCCAACGAAGGGATAAAAAGCTGGCGTCTACTAAAAATAACAAGAAGAGCGCGTTCACTAAAAATAACAAGAAGAGCTCGTCCACTGAAGTACCACATGGAGCTCGTCTACTGAAAGTAACAAGAAGAGCGCGTCCACTAAAAGTAACAAGAAGCGCTAGTCTGCAGATGGGGCACATATAGCTCTTCTACTGAAGTACCACATGGAGCTCGTCTACTGAAAGTAACAAGAAGAGCTCGTCCACTAAAAATAACAAGAAGCGCTAGTCTGCTGATGTGGCACATATAGCTCGTCTACTGAAGTACCACATGGAGCTTGTCTACTGAAAGTAACAAGAAGAGCGCGTCCACTAAAAGTAACAAGAAGCGCTAGTCTGCTGATGTGGCACATGGAGCTCGTCTACTGAAAGTAACAGAAGCGCGCGTCTACTGAAGTAAAAAGAAGAGCTCGTATACTAATAGTGGCAAATGGAAATCGTCTACTAAGGTTACACACTTTGGACTTACTATTATCTTAATGAGAAGCTCCGTCCACTGACATGGCATATGAAGCTCGTCTACCAGTTGGAGCACGTCCAATAACTTGTGTTAGCACTCCCGTCTGCTGACGTGGCAAATGGACGCGACTATTTCCTATTCTTTCACATGGAAATAGATATTTTACTCTTCAAATAGATTCGACTATTCTTTCAGATGGAAACGGTTTTTTTCAAGAAGGACGCAAACTCTACAAGAACCAACAAAATCTCATTTCAAGAACAAGAATCAAGAAAACAGATTTTGTTAAATCAGATCCAAATCTGTTTTAATTGATCCCAACGACTATAATGTGTTTTCTATATAAAGAGGGATCAAAGGAACACTTAGAAGAACAACTTACTCATTCTGATTGTGAAAATACGAAATATTCAAAAGCTTCCAAAAGTGCTTTATCTATGAGAAAAGAGTTATATTACTTAGAACTTCAATTTGTATAATCAGACTTTTAGAGTCTTTCTTCTACTCAATTCTTTCTGTGAATTAGTGTGATTAAGAGAGGGTATCTCTTAGGCTTGAACAAGGATAGAAGGGATCCTTGGGTATAGAAAAGCAAGTGTGCTTTCTGGTGAATTTTCGAGCAAGGAGGTTATCCTTGTGTTGCTGTAATTGGAATTTTGTAATTGCTGATTATAGTGGAGAAAACCACAGAGGTGTGGGACTGGATGTAGGCTTACCATAGGAGGTAGTCGAACCAGGATAAATCGGTTTGCGTGTTCTTCGCATCTCTAAACTCCATATACTTGTTATATGCACTTGTGTGTTGTGAATGAGTTTTTAAGAATACTTGTTAACTTCAATCTTTGATCTGCAATCTGTGATAAACCTGTTGTTACTTATTATAATTCTTCTTGACATCATTACTTGTTCCATAACCTGATTCTTGGGAATTAATATTGAGTGAAAACCAATTTTCTTTAAGAAATCACTATTTTGCTTTAAATTGTTGAAAAAGTTTCCAATATCTCAATTCACCCCCCCTCTTGAGATCATAGCCACTACCAACAATTGGCATCA
Organism: Sophora flavescens; assembly: GCA_030762895.1. Classification (NCBI taxonomy): domain Eukaryota; kingdom Viridiplantae; phylum Streptophyta; class Magnoliopsida; order Fabales; family Fabaceae; genus Sophora; species Sophora flavescens. Next base: position 22,459,283 of record CM061070.1, read on the forward strand.
GGGCTAAAACTCTTGTTACAAAGGTTAACAACTTCAAGAGATGGCTATAAATGATATCCTGGGTGATGGGGCTTCACTCACTAGACCCCCGGCCTTTAATGGCTCCCAATACATGTATTGGAAAGAGAGATTGCTTATCTTTCTTGAGGCTGCAGGTTTAGATGTATTAGATACTGTTGAAAATGGTCCCTATGTTCCATTTATTCTTGATGCTAAGGGAGATAAACAAACTAAACCAAAAGATGACTGGAATGATGATGATAAAAGAAGAGTTGGTTATAATGCTAAGACAAAAAATATTATAACAGCTGCTTTGAATTATGATGAGTTTTTCAGGGTCTCTAATTGCAAAACGGCAAAGAAAATGTGGGATACTATTCAACTCACTCATGAAGGAACCAACGATGTGAAAAGAGCAAGAATGAATGCACTAGTCCATGAATATGAACTCTTTCACATGAAGAATGGTGAGGAGATAGATGAACTGAAAAAGAGGTTTACACACATTGTGAACCATCTAGAAGGACTCGGACACAAAATCACATATTAGAAAAAGATTAACAAGATTATGAGATGTTTGAGTCGTGAATGGCAGCCAAAAATTACTGCAATTGCTGAAGCAAAGAATCTAGACACCATGCAGATTCCTACTTTATTTGGCAAGTTGAAAGAACACGAATTGGAACTCAATAGATTGAAAAGTCATGAAGATATGGAGAAAAAGAAGAAAGGACTCTCACTCAAGGCTCATATCTCCAAAGAATCAATAGAAAGTGATGAAGATGAACACCTTGATGAAAGTGAAGAATCCGAAGAAGAAGACATGGGATTTCTTGTGAGGAAATTTAGAAGATTTATCAAAAAGAATAGAAACAAGAAGCAATTCAGTTTTCCTACCAAAAAGAACACGAACAAAGGTGAAAGCTCTTCCTCAACAATCAAATGCTTTGAATGTGGAAAGCTTGAACACTACAAAAATGAATGTCCAAAGCTACAAAAGAAATAAAAGTATGAGAAGAATGACAACAAAGAGAAGAAAGGAAGAAAGCCTAGAAGAGCATACATAGCTTGGGAAGAAAATGATATGGATTCCACTAGTAGTGAATCTGAAAATGAAGAAGCCAACCTATGTCTCATGGCAAATCAACAAAGTGATAGTGAAACCGAGGTAAATGATTCTTCTCCTACCTATGATGAGTAAAAAGACGCTTTTGATGAATTGCATGAAGAATATGTTAAAATTGGTAAACAACTTATATCTTCTAGGAAGATCATCACAAAACAATGTAGTGACTATGCATCTTTACAAATAAAGGTTAAAGAACTAGAAGCTAAAAATTCACAATTACTTGCATCTAGTTCAATTTGCACCAAATGCACTACACTAGAAAAGGAAGTTGAAAAACTGAATACAACTCTATCTAAGTTTACTTTGGGTAAAGATAACTTGAATGCCATATTAGGACAGCAAAAGGGTGTGTACGACAAAGCTGGAATTGGATATAAGCCAATGGTACATGAAAAATCTTTTAAGAAGCTTTTTGTTGCACCTATTTCCTCAACTAGTCATTTTATTAAATGCTATTATTATCTAAAGAAAGGTCATACAGCTGCTACTTGTGGACTTAGAAAGAATATACATGTTGGCATTAAACAAATTTGGGTTGCAAAAGGAACATATGTTGCTACTAACACCAAAGGACCCAACCAGATTTGGGTACCTATAGAACACACATAAATTCTGTGTTGCAGATGTGTTTGAAGGCCAAAAACTCAAATTGGTATCATGATAGAGGCTTTTCCAAACACATTACGGGTAACAATAAAGAAAGAATATTGATTGAATATCTTTTGCAATTATCATTATTAATCTGTGATCGTACATCCTTTTGTTTAAAGTTATTTGATTAATCATGAATCAACCATTGGAACCAAATGAATTTTTATTATGAACAAGTTTGATGAGAATGAAACCATAGTGAAAAATAAAGCTAGATAAATGGCAATGGGCATAATTGTTTGATATTTGATGTTATAGAATGCTTGATTGTTCTTAAAATGTGTTTTTAAATGGTTTGATTCAATTTGTATGAAATATAGGGTGTTTATTTTGAACTATAAGTTGATTTTGATTGGTTGGTACTTCTGTACATAGGGCCAATACACAGATGTATTGAATCAGTTAAGTGTTGAAAATTCTGTACATAGATGGCATACATCGATGTACTTAGTGTTTTTAGGATTTACTATTTCTGTACACAGGTGTACTGTGTAAAGGAAGTATTGGGCCATCTGTACACAGGATGTGTATACAGATGTATATATCAGAAAATATTTCTGGTTTGCATCTGCTACGCTATACACAGATGTACAAATTTGTACACAGATGTACAATTTGTCAAAACTCAAAAATTCAATTAATACATCAATGTAATACATCGATTCTGTGCCAAAATTGAAAGTTCAAGCTTCTGTCTCCCCATGTACACCGATGCACAACTTTACACACAGGTGTACACAATCTATGTACAAAGGCCATATATAATGTTTAGTGTGTGTATATGTGCAAGGTATCAAGCTAATCCTAAAGAATCACATCTTACTGCAGTTAAAAGAATCATGAAGTATCTTTCGGGAACAAAAGAAATGGTGCTGTGGTATCCCAAGGGATCCACTTGCACATTAATAGGATATTCTGACTCTGACTTTACTGGATGCAAGTTAGATGGGAAGAGCACAAGTGGAACATGCCATTTATTAGGAAATTCCCTAGTGTCCTGGTTTAGTAAAAAGCAAACTAGTGTGGCCTTATCCACAGCTGAAGCAGAATATGTTGCAGCTGGGAGTTGTTGTGCTCAAATCCTACGGATGAAACAACAATTAATTGACTATGGTGTTCATCTAGATCATGTACCAATAAAGTGTGATAACACTAGTGCAATTAATCTAACAAAGAACCCAATTATGCACTCAAGAACCAAGCATATTGAAATTAGGCATCATTTTATCAGGGATCATATTCAAAGTGGTGATGTTGTGATTGAACATATAGATACAACCAAGCAATTAGGTGATATATTCACCAAACCACTAAATAAGGAGAGTTTCTTCTTTATAAGAAGGGAACTTGGCATAATTGTTCCTCAAAATAATTGATATCAGATGTTATTTTTGATAATATAGTCAATATGGCAAGCAAGGCAGCACAAGTTGCTGAAAATTATGAAGGACATGGGCAAGATGCTTTTATCTAGTCTCAGTTTAGACTAACTGTCCTTAGGTGTCTGTAATTCCTTTTTTTTTCCAGTGTTTTGGTTGTTTTGATGTATTGCATAAGTTCTGAAATGATTTATTATCAATGAATGCAAGACTGTTTTTCAGTTTGATTTCAATATTCTCCATAGTTTCTTTTTGATAATGACAAAGGGGGAGAAAGATGAACCATACAACGATAAACCATACAACCATTAATTCTGTCTTGCATTTGCTGTAAATTTTTTTCTCCGATATGTATTTTTTTTTCTTTGATAGCTAAGTATGAACTGCATTGAAAAGACATACTTGAATTTATAATAAATGCAGGATGATTTTTTTTCTTTCATGATAATGATATGATAACACTTGATTTTTTGAAAGATATCAATGACACAGGGGGTGATGAAAATGACTCAAGAACCATGCTTACTGAACAGCCGCACTCTGATTTCTTAATAACCAAGGTTAAGTATGGTAAGGTTTGTCATAATAAAAAATGGGGAGTTTGTAAGACTAAGCCCTCATTCATGTTTTGATGTATGACAAACAAAGTGTATTTTGTATAAGATTTTTGATTTTGACTTTGTACTTATTACGTGTTAAGTTGCATGCAAGATCACTCATGAGCAGACATCCAACAAAGTAAAACAAGCAGACGTCCAATAGAGTAAAACAAACGCCCAAAAAACAACACCCCAAGGCGCCAACAAAGCAAAACAAGCGACATCCAACAAAACCCCACAAGATAAAAAACTGGCGTCTACTAAAAATAACAAGAAGAGCGCGTTCACTAAAAATAACAAGAAGAGCTCGTCCACTGAAGTACCACATGGAGCTCGTCTACTGAAAGTAACAAGAAGAGCGCATCCACTAAAAGTAACAAGAAGCGCTAGTCTACTGATGTGGAACATATAGCTCGTCTACTGAAGTACCACATGGAGTTCGTCTACTGAAAGTAACAAGAAGAGCTCGTCCACTAAAAGTAACAAGAAGCGCTAGTCTGCTGATGTGGCACATATAGCTCGTCTACTCAAGTACCACATGGAGCTCGTCTACTGAAAATAACAAGAAGAGCGCTTCCACTAAAAGTAACAAGAAGCGCTAGTCTGCTGATGTGGCACATGGAGCTCGTCTACTGAAAGTAACAGAAGCGCGCGTCTACTGAAGTAAAAAGAAGAGCTCGTCTACTAAAAGTGGCAAATGGAGCTCGTCTACTAAGGTTACACGTTTTGGACTTACTAAGATCTTAATGAGAAGTTCCGTCCATTGACATGGCATATGAAGCTCGTCTACCAGTTGGAGCACGTCCAATAACTTGTGTTACCACTCCCGTCTGCTGACGTGGCAAATGGACGTGGCTATTTCCTATTCTTTCACATGGAAACATATATTTTACTCTTCAAATAGATTCGACTATTCTTTCATATGGAAATGGTTATTTTCAAGAAGGACGCAAACTCTACAAGAACCAACAGAATCTCATTTCAAGAACAAGAATCAAGAAAACAAATTTTGTTAAATCAGATCCAAATCTGTTTTAATTGATCCCAATGACTATCATGTGTTTTCTATATAACGAGGGATCAAAGGAACACTTAGAAGAACAACCTTACTCATTCTGATTGTGAAAATACGAAAGATTCAAAAGCTTCCAAAAGTGCTTGATCTCTGAGAAAAGAGTGATATTACTTAGAACTTCAATTTGTATAATAAGACTTTTAGTCTTTCTTCTACTCAATTCTTTCTGTGAATTAGTGTGATTAAGAGAGGGTATCTCTTAGACTTGAACAAGGATAGAAGGGATCCTTGGGTATAGAAAAGTAAGTGTGCTTTCTGGTGAATTTTCGAGCAAGGAGGTTATCCTTGTGTTGCTGTAATTGGAATTTTGTAATTGCTGATTATAGTGGAGAAAATCACAGAGGTGTGGGACTGGATGTAGGCTTACCAGAGGAGGTAGCCGAACCAGGATAAATCGTTTGCGTGTTCTTCTCATCTCTAAACTCCATATACTTGTTATATGCACTTGTGTGTTGTGAATGAGTTTTTAAGAATACTTGTTAACTTGAATCTTTGATCTGCAATCTGTGATAAACCTATTGTTACTTATTATAATTCTTCTTGACATCATTACTTGTTCCATAACCTGACTCTTGGGAATTAAAATTGAGTGAAAACCAATTTTCTTTAAGAAAACACTGTTTTGCTTTAAATTGTTGAAAAAGTTTTCAATATCTCAACTCACCCCCCCTCTTGAGATCGTAGCCACTACCAACATGGACAACTTGCCAAGAAGCAACTCAAACCTGTCTTTGCCTAGAGGCTTTTTGAAGATATCTGCTATTTTCTCCCTTGTACCTATCTTTAATGGTTCTATTTCACCAGATTGCACTCTTTCCCTCACAAAATAACAATCCATCTCTACGTGCTTTGTTCTCTCATGAAAGACAGGGTTTGCAGCGATGTGCAAAGCTGCTTGATTGTCACAGTGAAGTGGAGTGGCCTTTTCTTGTGAAACTGTCAGCTCTTTGAGAAGCCATCTGATCCATATAATTTCTCTTACCGTTGCTGCCATGGCTCGGTATTCTGCTTCTGCAGAAGACTTTGCCACCATGGTTTGATGTTTGGTTCTCCGAGATATAGGTGCTCCTCTAAGTGTAACTAGGTAACCTATACATGACCTTCTGGTGTGTGGGCACCCTCCGCAATCCATATCACAAAAGGCTTGTAATTGTAAATTGCTATCACTTAGGAGCAAAATGTCTTGACCTGGAGTTGTTTTCAGATAGCGCAACACTCTTTCAACCGCATCCATGTGAATTTGCTTGGGTGCAGTCATATGTTGGCACAAGGTATTCACTGCATATATGATATCTGAGCGCGTTATAGTCAAGTACAACAAGCGTCCTAGCAGTCTTAAATACCTTGTAGCATCTACATCATGATCAATTTCGTTAATTCTCAGATTACAATTCTGCTCCATTGGTGTTTTACTCGGCCTGCAGTCTTGCATCTTTGTCTCTTTAAGGATGTCCAAAGTGTATTTCCTTTAGCTCAACACAATTCCTTTGGATGACCGAGCTACCTCAACTCCTAAAAAGTACTTTAAGAGTCCAAGGTCTTTAATGCTGAATTGTTCATCCAAGTACTCTTTTACCTTTTGAATGAACTGCAAATTATCTCCAGCCAATATAACATCACCCACATATATTAGTGCAGTGATGAAAATCTCATTCCTTTTGTAATTGAATAAAGAATGATCAGCCCTTGATTGTTTGAAACCAATGTTGAGGAGGGCATCCATAAATTTTTGGTACCAATTCCTCGAGGCTTGCTTCAAGCCATAGAGGGACTTCTTGAGCTTGCACACCCTTGTCTCTCCTTTCTTGGCGAAACCTTGTGGAATCTTCATGTAGATTTCTTCATTTAGGTCTCCGTGTAGAAAGGCGTAGTTACATCCAATTGGTGAATGCTCCATCCCTTTGCAGCCGCTATGGTTAATAAACTCCTTATGGTGACTAGCTTGGCAACCGGTGCAAAGGTCTCATGGAAGTCTTCCCCTTCCACTTGAGTGAAACCCCGTGCAACTAGCCTTGACTTATATCGTTCTACCTCTCCATTTGGCTTGTATTTGACCTTGTATATCCATTTGGAATAAGCAGCATGTTTTCCTTGTGGGAGAGGTGTTAAAACCCATGTACCATTGCTGTCCAAGGCTTCTATCTCCTTCTTCATGGCTTCCCTCCAGTGCTCATGTTTTGCAGCCTGAAAAAAATTCTTTGGCTCATCATGTGAGGTGATGGCCGCCAAGTAAGCCAAGTGTGAGGAAGAAATTTATTATAAGAGATGTAATTGGATATAGGATACTTTACCAAATTACTTGCAGGAACAGAAGTTTCAGGATGAGAAATGGAGGGTGGCAAATCCACCTCATAATCTTTAAGATGCCTTGGAAGTTGCCTAATTCTTCCACCATCATTTTCTAAATTAATTTCTTCATTTATGCCCCCAAAACTTTCTGTAACAGGTTTCGGTTCAGTTTCTGGGAGGTTTATTTCTTGTGCAGTAGGACTGTCCTTATTGAGAGAATGTGCCTTTTGTTGGATTTCCTTTGGATGGTCTTCCCATGATATGAATTCAGGTTGTACAGATCCTCTAACTTGATCAATTTTCCTGCAAGGGAACTCATTCTTGAAGAAAACAACATCTCTCGATATTATCATTTCATTAGTCTTAACATCATAAACTTTGTAGTCCTTTTGACCCATAAGATAACCCACAAAAATGCATGCTCTCCCCCTCTCATCAAATTTTCCTTCTCTTCTTGGTTTTAGAACATATGCCAAACATCCAAATACCCTTAGATGCTTGTAATTAGGTTTCCCTCCATACATAATTTCATATGGTGTTCTATTATTGATCACCTTTGAAGGCAATCTATTTATAATATGCATTGCAGTAAGCACACACTCCCCCCAAAACTCAATAGGCAGGGATGCATGAAACCTTAAAGCCCGCGCTATTTCTAGAATGTGTCTATGCTTTCTCTCCACCACCCCATTTTGTTGGGGTGTGTAAGTGCAAGACAACTCTCTCACTATTCCTTTCTCTTCATAGAACCATTGCATACTCCCTGATGTAAACTCTAAACCGTTATCCGATCTTACTTTCTTAATCCTTTTTCCAAATTGGGTTTCAATCATACATATGAAAGTTTACAAATAATGTTCTACTTCATATTTGAATTTCATGAGATAAATCCAGACACCCATACTATAATCATCCACAATTGAAAGGAAATAATGTGCTCCTGTGTGTGATGCAATGTTGTGAGGACCCCATATGTCACAATGTATGAGTTCAAAACAAGTATTAGTTTTTATTGTGCTTAAAGGAAAAGGGAGCCTTGATTGTTTTGCTCACATACAAGAATCACAAAGGAACCTACTCGAACCTTTATTTACATCAAGTCCTATTCGTGTGATTTTATCTTCTGATGCATGCCCAAGCCGAGAGTGCCAGAGATGACTATCATTAGATTTGTCAATTTTCATTGCCACTCTTTCATCTTGCACAGGTTCCAGAAGATATAGCCCATCACGATTTCTACCCATCCCAATCAGGGTCCTCGAATGCAAGTCCTGTATCACACACAAATTAGCAACAAATGTTATAGCACAATTGTAATCTTTTGTTAGTTTGCTAACAGAGATTAAATTGCATTGGAAGTTTGGTATATGTAAGACACTGTTTATTTTCATTCCATTGGGCAGGATTGCCTTTCCAAAGTCCTTCACTGGTATAGAGGCACCATTGGGAATGTGAACGGGTTGTTGGCTAGAGATAGATACATCTCTTAACAAGGTTTCATTGCAAGTTATATGATCTGTAGCCCCTGAGTCTATTACCCAGGGTTTACCAAGTATAGAATTACCTGCCATGTTCACAATGGGTTTAGTTTGTTGAGTTGTTGCTGTGATTTTTGCATCACCTTTCAATTGTTGTAGAAGCCTTTCATACTGCTGAGCCGTAAGACTAGGGATTGGACTGTTTTCTGTTGTGAATTGTGCTGCCTTGTATCCTGTTTGCTTGTTCTAGGAATTGGTCTTTTCTTTCTTGTCACGATTGGGTTTCCTCCAATCTTGAGGATAGCCAATTATCTCCCAGCACTCATCCTGCACATGCCCAATCTTTTGGCAGTGATCGCACTTGGGTCTGTCCCTTTTGTTTGTTCTGCGATCCTGAGTCTTTATATCGAACACCTTGCGTGTGAAAGGCAGTCGTCTCAGTTGTTGGCTTGTGCATTGATGAAATTATCCTTTGTTGTTCATCTTCAGTAACTAAGCGATAGGCATAACCAAGAGTGTTTGTTGATGCAGAAATGAGAATATGGGTTTTGATTGTGGCATACACTTCGTCCAACCCCATTAGAAAATCGTACAACTGGTCCCGTTCCCTCATCTGCGTGAGTCGTTTCTGGACATCACAGGTGCAGCCTTGGCAAGAACATTTTGGCCAAGGAGAAATTGATTGGACTTCGTCCCATAAAACCTTCAATTTCGTGTAGTATGCAGGAATCGACTGCTTTTCTTGGCGAAGCAGAGTGATGGCTCTCCTAAGTTCATAGAGTCTTGGTGCACTTTCTTTCGTGAATCTTTCCTCAAGATCTGCCCAGATTTTGTGAGCAGTGTTGGCATATCTCACACTGGTTCTCACCTCCTTGTCCATGCTGCTCTTGAGCCACCCTTTGACCATGGAATTGCATCTCATCCAATGCGCCAAATTTGGGGAGCTCGCATCTGGCACAGGAATGGACCTGTCCACAAAACCCATCTTGTTCTTAGCACACAGGGCGTTGCTCATATCAATGATCCACTCTCCATAGTTGCCATCATGAAGCAATTCACTCACAAAGATTTGACCCGAGTTGTCCGAAGCATGAAGGAAATAGGGAGACATATTGTCTAAATGGCTTTCACCTTTTGTGGCTTTCTCATCTTCTTTGAACTTTTCTTTCTTTTCACTGTGGTCTGAGGAAGAAGTTTCATTATCATCTACCGCAGCCATGAATGATGGATTGAAGGTTACAGTTGAAACAAGAATTGCTCTTGCCAGGATTTTGGCTCGATGATACCATGTAAAATATGGAAAGGGGTTTTGGTAAGTTGAACAGAATTGGTAAATTGGATAATACTTCTCTAAATTGATATAGGCATAAACACCTATTTATACAATATGTCCTCTTTGGATATGAGGCAAGCATTCTGTTATCATAACAGAATAGGACCTGAGGCAGATAGCAGAATACAGAAGCTAATAACAAACTACAAACAGAATACAAACTACAACAAATTCTTCATAGGCTTAAAACAAAATTTAGGATGGAGCCTTTTTAAAACTAATAATAATATTTTATTAAAATTATTTTTTTTGAATAATTATTATATTTTTATTTAAAGTTGATCCTTTAGGTTTTTTGGATGTAAAATCATTTATTAAATTACTATATAGTAACTACAGCTTTAGCCTTGAGCCGAGTGATAAGAAAACACAAACATACACACGGAGCAACAATCTCACAAAAAAAAGGGGGGATAAATACATCAATAAAACAATGAGATTCATAAGACTATTAATAACTTACATAAGTACAACAAAACCTTGACAAAAGTCATTCATATTGGCCAGTGAACCAATTCTAGAGAATTGTTGATTTCCAAAATTAATTCTCCTCCTCATTAATGAATAATGCTGACATTTTGAAGTCCAACTTCTATTTACCTGCTGGCAAAAAGACACGAATAACTTTTTAGACTAAACCCCCAACTTGGTCCCTGAGAAAAACACTCGGGTCTGAAATAGTCCCTAACCAAAAAAAACTATCCATTTAGTCCTTAAGAATGTATTTCCGGGACAGATTAGTCCTTCCGTGAGTTGACCACCTTTGATCGCAGGTAACTTGCTGACGTGTCAGTATCCATCTCTCAGATGGCAAAACGCATGCCGTTTGGGACCTTCTTCTTCCTCCAGCAGCTTCTTCTTATTCTTCTTTCAAACTGAAATGGATGCTCATGGTTTTGTGATTTGGTTAATGTGAGGATAGAGTGGTCGAAAGAACAAAGAGGCAAGCTCTCCTGTGATACAGCTCTCTGACCACACAGCATATAATCTTTTACTGCAAAGTGTATAACTTAGGTTGCTTATTCTCTCTCTTTTCCTTCAGATGTATTTTCCCCCTCCATATGTTAACTTTTGTTGTTTCTTTCAAGTGTACTGATTTTCAGTTCTCCAAGTTTCTCCAGATATCTTTTGGCTATCTCAGGGACTATTTCAGACTTAGAGCTATCTCAGAGTTGAAGCGCAGATTCTTGAAGAAAGAGCTTAATCTTTCACCCCAAGTCACTCTCATGCTTTCAGAGATCCAAGAACAGCAGAGCCTAATGAAGACTTACGAAATCACCATGAAAAAGCTCGAAGTACAGGTTAATGCTAAGGAAAACTGAAATTTCATCCCTCAAGAAACAGTTTGATTAGTGCATTACCTTCAACAAATCACTTGAAAAGAAGCTATGCTCAAGTGGGTCTTTGTCAATGTTCGAAAATCTTCAATTTTCAGTATTGAACCCAACCCATTTCATCCATTTCCTTCACCTCACGTTAATATCAATGAGAAGCTTCGTGAAGTTGATGATCAGAGAAATGGAATCAGCTCATTGGGACCTTGAAGGAACCGTCAAATCCATCCACCCAGATGCATTTTTATCCAAACAAAGCCATCAATTTCAAAACGTCGAAGATGGAGGAAGAAGAAGGAAAGAAGGTCCCAAACGGCATGCGTTTTGCCATCTGAGAGATGGATACTGACACGTCAGCAAGTTACCTGCGATCAAAGGTGGTCAACTCACGGAAGGACTAATCTGTCCCGTAAATACATTCTTAAGGACTAAATGGATAGTTTTTTTTGGTTAGGGACTATTTCAGACCCGAGTGTTTTTCTCAGGGACCAAGTTGGGGGTTTAGTCAACTTTTTAATTAAACATATATATCATCAAGTTACAATCTAGCTAGTATTAGCCAAAACGTTTTTCATTATTTTTATGAAATAAAACTCGTTTTAAATCCTGTGATTATCTCTCTATTCTCTCTCAGCGCTCCAAGAATGGAGTATGAATTCAAGAATGTTGCTGAAAAAGAATGAGGCCCCTCATTAGAAGAAGCTGATCTGGTGGCCAGAAGTATAAAGAAAGTCAAAGGAGGTGACCATGTCTTCTCCAAAGAGTCTTCCTTGCCAGCAGAAAAGGAGGCATCCACTGTCATGTTAAAAGTTGAGCTCAACCACTGCCATAGAGAACTATCAAAAGGACAAAAAAAAAAGAAAGAAAGAAAAGAACATATGCTCTGATGATTCTTCATTTCTGTAACAAAGGTTGCAGATTGAAACTGTAATACACCCTCTTTGTTTTATATTCTCATCAGCTGGCATTCTTCAATGCAAGAGCCTCCAAGCAATGAAGGACTTGGAAGAGGGATAGCAGAGTTCCAGAGTAAGTTAGACCAAGAACAAAAAGCCTGAGAATGAGCAGGTCGAAATTGCAAGTTAAAACCAATACAACTTTAAAATTGTCAACTTCTCATACTGCCCCATCAACCAAACGACAGAAAATTGTTCTCATTGCCATACCTTCCACGCAGTCAACTGAACACAAGAGTAGTCCTTTTGAACTTTGTTCATGATTATACTACAAGGCTCCTGCAAACCAGTTTCATACTTTAATTACTATGCAGTGCTGCAGAAGAATACGTAAAAGACCATTCTTTTAATTTTTCCAAGATTTAATATCTGACATCTTGATTAGTTTCATTTTCAACATTTTCCAAGATGTAGACAAAGCTAAACAATATAAAAATCCCATTGATCTAGTAAGAAAATAATTTGAGAAGAAAAGAGGATCCAAACTTTTGTCAAAGGAGAAGTCACATTAACATAACATGCTCAGACAGTGTCGTGGCATGCTCCGACGACATCGTGACATGCTGCCCGAAATCCCTAACAGAGAAGTAATGGGGCATTGACTAGTGAGAAAGAGAAAGGAACATGAGTTTTTCTTTTTCTTTTTCTTTTTATTAAAATATTTTAATCTGTCAGATTAATTAATTTTAATGATTCATATTTGGTCCAAAGATTTATACCTCTTGTCAACGAATCCTATCCAAAATATATACATATATAACTTTTGCCTTCATACATAAAACAATGTTCACTTTTTCAATGAAAACCTTGTAATTGTGTCGCTAACAAGTACCATCATCTGTCATGTGTCTCCTTATTCCTTATGAATTTGTGAGCGAGGCTCCATTTGAAACTAGCCACAGGAAAGCTCGTAAATGGAAGGGAGCTTGGGGGATCTGCCTACTTCCTCATAATCCATACAAGTACCATATAGTATTCGAAGATGGAAAGCGAAACCAAGTGAAATACACCGTTCCTTTTTAAAGTTCAAAAAAGGTTAAAGCAATAAATTAGTCCCTATACTTCACACTAATTCTCCATTTAGTCCCTGTATTTAAAAAATATTAAAATGATCCCTACACCTGACAACCGTTACCCAGTTAGTCCCCCCCCAATACCCAACATTACTGTGCCGTCACTAATGGCAATCACGTGTATGTTATCTCCCACCTGGCTTAACTTGGCACCCAACCCATCAACATAGCATTCTCTCTCCTCCAACATGGATTAGTAAAGCACCGCCCCTTCCATTCTTTCCCTCTAGAACACTTCACTTCTGAACCTTGACTTCACTACTTAACTTTTGAACACTTTTAATAACACCTCGAACCAGAATCGAACGAAGCAGGAAGAGAATTTGCAGAAGTACATTTCGAAGGATGACAGCGTCTTCTTCTAACCCGGGTAACATGCTCTACACACATTCTGATTTTCAGTTTTGTTGACGCATTTCGATTTCTCCATTTTGATTTGGTATAGGATTTGTGGGTTGATTAAAGGAGGGCTTTTGTTCTTGTTGGATTTGTGGGTTGATTTGTATTACCTCCATTTTAATTTCTAAATCCTAAAATGCATTTTATTTGTGGGTTCAATGGGTTGTCTTGTGTTCACCCTAAATGCACATTTTGAATCCCCTGTTTCATGATTATTTGGTTGAAAACCCTTTCTATTTGTGTTTCTATGTAATGTGTTTTTGTCAATCATTGGTATTTTGTTGATTATAGGGAACACAACCAGCATATTCACAGTGTTTATACACCATGGAGGTCATCTGCTTCAGACTCCAACAAAAAGGCAAGGTATATGGTTATTGGAGGGTTGAAATACACCCTCCATGACTGTGATCCTGATGAATGGTCCCTTCAAGAGATCACTAGTATCCTCAAGAATATAGGCTACAAAGGAATTGTATGAATTTTCTATCGAAAACCAGGTATTCGACTAGAGGAGGGCTTGGTTCAGGATTCGAATGATGCCGGTACAATGAAAATTGCAGAAACTGCCATGAGCATATGCTTCAAAGAGGTTGAAGTATATGTATTACAAGGTGGGGACAAGGAAGAAGGGGTTGTACTTACATTGGAGGAAGACGGTGTGAAAGAAGCTAAAATTGAAGATCACACTGAAAATGACACCGACGAGGACAATGCCGAAGAAATACACTATGATGATAGTGAGGATGAGCAAGATGATGGTTGTTGGATGAAGTACATCAATATTGGAGATGATGAACCAGTGCTAGAAGATATGAATGTGACTGAAACTGAAAAACAACAAACAAGTTTTGAAAATCAGCATGCACATATTGAAAACCAACAAAAACCTGTTGAAAAACCATCCACACCCGAAGCGGTTATTGATTTCGATGAAGGTGATAAAATACCTTCTAACTATGAAAGCCCTGAACTGAATAGTGAAGAGGAGGATACTGATGGAGGCAATGACCAGAGAGGGAAAAAACAAAGTATCACATGTACAATCCATTAGAGATGTGTGCAAGTTTCAAATTTCAGCTTGGTAAGGAATTCATTTCCATCAAGCAATTTAAGGATGCAATTAGGGAGTGGTCTTTGCTGAATGGCTGGGGTCTAAGGTTCAATAAAAATGACAAGGTTAGATGTAGAGTTGTTTGTAGAGATGGTTGTGACTGGACGTGTTTGGTAAGTAAGGTTGGTGGGTCTTTGACTTATAGATTGAAGACATTAGTAGATGTCCATACATGTGGCAGAACCTACATGGGAAAAATGGCCATTTGTAAGTGGGTTGCAGATAAGTTGGCTAATACAATGAAAACCAACAAGAATATCAGCCTTAGTGGAGTAATTAAACAGATCAAAAAAGACTATTGTGCTGATGTTGGTGTAAACAAGGCTTCAATAGCCAGAAGATATGCAAGAGAGAAATTGGAAGGTGGATTTGCATAACAGTATGTTAAGTTATGGGATTATTGTCAGGAGGTTAGAAGAACAAATCCAGGTTCAAGCCTTCTTCTTCTTGTAGAGAGACAAAGTGAAGATTCAGATCCTATCTTTTCATGGATGTACACGTGTCTACATGGAGTGAAATCAGGCTTTCTGAGTGGATGTAGACCCTTGATAGGGATTGATGGTTGTTTCTTAAAGAGTCCATTTGGTGGCATTTTATTGGTTGCTATAGCTCGAGACCCAAATGACCAGTATTTTCCACTAGCTGTTGCTGTTGTTGAGTCTGAAAACAAAGACTCATGGAGTTGGTTCATGACTAATCTGCTAGATGACATAGGATGTGATAGAAGATGGGTCTTTATTTCTGATCAACAGAAGGTATATTTATATTTACTTTTCATCCAAGTTTCAACCCTTGTAACTTGTTTTCTAATATGTTGTCTTTCTTTATTGCATAGGGTTTGGTTCCTGCACTTCATGAGTTGTTAGCAGTGTTTGAGCATAGAACATGTGCGAGACATGTTTATGCAAATATGAAAAAGTATGGTGGAGGTAGTGTGATAAAGTATAGGATGCTTGCAGCTTGCAAGGCCACATACTATGATGCATGGCAAAGAAGGATGATTGAATAGAAGGCTGTATCTAAGGAGGCTCATGACTGGTTGATGGGGATAGACCCCAATTTGTGGGTGAAGTCACATTTCACTGAATTTTCAAAATGTGACATTATCATGAATAACATTTCAGAGGCATTCAATGGTAGGATACTAGAAGCCAGAGACATGCCTATAATCTCAATGTTTGATTGGATTAGGGTGTATCTTATGAAAATGTTTGCAAAGAATAGACTTATGGTGGAAAAGTATAAAGGGAAGAGCAAGATATGTCCCAAACCTAGGAAGAGGCTTGACAAGGAAGTGTTGGAATCCGGGAAGTGAACTGCAACTTGGGCAGGTGGAGGTAAGTTTGAAGTGCAGTTTTATCCAGCACAGTTTGATGTTGATTTAGAGCATAAAAGTTGTGCATGTAGGTTTTGGGGCCTCACTGGAATACTGATAAGCCTCTGGCTCATCTAGTTTTATGGCTAGTATGACCAGGGTTTTGTGCTAATTATATCTCATTTTCACCCAAATTAGATTAGATTGTCCTCAAGCAAGGTTTTGAGTCTCTAAAGTAGTTTTAGGTTAATTTAGCCAGTTTTTAGTCAAATAAAGCACTTATGGCTATTTTATTATTTTCAGGTTAAGTTAGAAGTTAAGGGAATAAAGAATCAGGGAAATTTCAAGTCTGGAGGTGTTCGCCTCGCGAGAGTTTTCTAGCCACGCGAACCTGAAAGCCAGCTGAACAGCAAAAATGTCATCTTCTCTGGTTCGCCCGCGAACAACACCTCGCCTCGCGACCCTGATAGCTGACTGTTCCAGAGAAATGTAACCCATTCTGTGTCGCCTCGCAGATCTATGTCTCGCCTTGCGAGACTGAAGACCAGAAGTCATGACTCTTCCATTCCTCGCCACGCGAGCAGTACCTCGCCCCGCGAGAAGACCAAACGTTGCAGACTCTTCATGATATTCGCCTCGCGAGTGAGGGTTCGCCTCGCGAGTGGGCTCAATTTCTGAATATTATAAATTGCTGTTCTGGGCAGATGGGAGGAACTTTTGGTTCTCCATTGTTTTTACATATTTTCTGTGTGTTTCGTTTTTCCATGGAGAACTAATTTTCTTAGATTAGTCTACTGTAATCGAATTCCACTACACTTGAGGTTTTGTAATTCCTGTTTTATTCGCTTTTCCCTTTTCAATACCATATTGTACATTTCTGTTTGTTTAATTCAGGAGTGTATAGTGTTGTGTTGATTCATTTCGGTGATGTTATGTTCCTATATTGAATCGCGTTTGTTTAATTCGCGTGTGTTCGTTCATGTTCGTTTAGTTCATGAGGGCTTAACCCTATTTGTTTAATTCGGGAATAGGAACATATATCTGTAGTAGCGATTTCGTTTGTTAATTGTTGCTACAACCGAAAGGGGATTAGAATCTGCTTAGGGCTTGGAATTTACATGAACCGATGATAGTTGGGAAATCGAGAACAGTAGATTAATCATCTTTAGCTATTTGATAATCTTTTCAACTGCTCTGTTTTATTGCTCTGTTATTACTTTGTTTTCTTAATTGCATTCAAATCCAAAACCCCCCCAAAAAACTGATTTTTGTGGTAAATAACAAGTCAAGAGTCCTTGTGAGACGATATCCGAGTTGTTGCTCCTAAACTACAGTTTTATAAACCACTCGCTTTTTGGCGCGTGTGCGACAGCGCGACCAAAAATTGGCGCTGTTGCCGGGGACTCTTGTTTGTTATTTTCGTATTTTTTCTTCTTTGTCTTTTATTTTCGTTTTTGTTTTGAATTGGTCTGGCTACTAGGTCTACTTGCCCTGAATTGTATGATTTTGATCCTGAAATTGAAAGAACACTGCACACACGCCGTAGAGAAATTCGGGCTAGTACTAGTAGTGATTCTAATTCTAAAACTGTTTTTGATAACATGGGTGACCAAAGGACATTAAGACAGCTTGCTGCCCCTGATGTCAATTATAATGGCTTGTGTATTGCATATTCTGGTGCTGATACTCCCTTTGAATTAAAATCTGGTTTCATTCACTTGTTGCCAAAGTTTAGTGGTCTGGCAGGTGAGGATCCACATAAGCATCTCAAGGAATTCCAGGTTGTCTGCTCCACAACCTTGAGATCAGAGAGAGTAACTGAGGATAACATCAAGCTGAGAGCTTTCCCATTCTCACTCCAAGGCGCTGCAAAGGATTGGCTGTTATATCTTGAGCCAAACTCTATTACCACCTGGAATGATTTGAAGAAGGTTTTCTTAGAGAGATATTTTCCTGCCTCCAGAGCTGCATCAATCAGGAAGGAAATATGTGGCATCCGACAAGGAAATGAGTCATTGACTGAATATTGGGAGAGATTCAAGCAGTTGGTATCCAGTTGCCCTCAGCATCAAATTTCTGAGCAACTTCTTATCCAGTATTTTTATGAAGGGTTACTACCGATGGATAGAAATATTTTGGATGCTGCTAGTGGGGGAGCACTTGTTGATAAGACTCCAGCTGCTGCCAAGCAATTAATTGAAAATATGTCACTGAACTCCCAGCAGTTTACTACCAGGAGAAATTCTGTTGAGACAAGAGGTGTGAATGAGGTCCACAAATCTTCCTCCATCCAGGCCCTTGAGAATAGAATGGATGAGCTCACTTCTTTGGTAAAGCAAATGGCAATGGATAAGGTTCAGACGGCAAGGTTGTGTGGCATGTGCAACTCTCCTGAGCACCCGTATGATGCATGCCCCATCCCGAAGGAAGAGTTCGTCATTGAATTGCCTCAAGCTTATGCAGTCAATCCCTATAATCAGGGCAACAATCAGAACCGGTACAGCACTCCTGACCTCTCCACAAATAGGTACCATCCCAACTGGAGGAATCATCCTAACCTTCGGTATGGGAACTCATCCCAACAACAACCGATGGCAGCTCCACAGAATCCTCCTCAAGTGACCACTTCTGCACCTTCCAGACCTTCCCTGGAGGACATGTTCAAGCAAATGACTTCACAAATGACTGCACAAATGACTACATTTTTTCAGCAGCAGAGATTGGTCGATCTCAAGAAATGAACGGATGCTAGTATTCAAGCCTTGCAGACACAGGTTGGACAGATTGGTCAGTTTCAGCAGCGAACGGATGCTAGCATTCAAAATTTAGAGACACAGGTTGGACAGCTTGCCACATCCATAAATAACATACAACAAGCTCAAAGATCAAGTCAACTGCCTGCACAAACAGTGATAAATCCCAATGTCTCCAATCCTAATGTGAGTGCCATTTCTCTGAGATCTGGAAGAGTTGTTGAGGCAACCTCTGGAAAAGATGAAGAAACTGTTGAGGTAACTCCTGAGCCTTCAGTTGATGTTGAAGCTGAGAAAGTGTACATACCACCGATCCCCTTCCCACACAGAGTGCAGAAAAATAAGAAGATTGGTGGGGAAGATAAGGAGAGGGAAATTTTAGATGTGTTCAGAAAGGTGACTGTGAATATTCCCCTTCTAGATGTGATCAAGCAGGTGCCTAAGTATGCTAAATTTCTGAAGGATTTATGCACCAACAAGAGGAAGTTGAAGAGTAATGAGAGAGTTAATTTGGGAAGAAATGTTTCAGCCCTTATCCAGTCTAAGCCTGCACCAGAAAGAGTTACTGTTTCAGCCCCCACTCAGGCACTACCACAGAAGTGCAAGGATCCAGACACTTTTACTATTCCATGCACTATTGGGGACAGCAGATTCGAAAATTGCATGTTGGATTTGGGAGCCTCCATAAATGTCATGCCCACCTCTATTTTCAATAACCTTGATCTTGGTCCCTTGCAGTATACAGGTCTCACTATCCAGTTAGCCAACAGGACCAGTGCCCGCCCCATGGGAATGGTAGAAGATGTGCTGGTACAAGTTGATGAGTTGATTTTCCCTGCTGACTTCTACATCCTAGACATGGCAAGAGAGACAAATTCAAGTAGATCACCAATAATCCTGGGAAGACCATTCATGAAGATAGCTAAGACTAAGATTGATGTTAATGATGGGACCATGTCTATGGAGTTTGGTGATATTGTGGCAAAGTTTAACATCTTTGATGCTATGAAGCATCCCCTGGAGGAGCACTCTGTTTTCCAATTAGAGTTGCTTTCTGAGATTATTGATGACACCCATGAGGACCTTGTTTCTGATTTTCCATTTATTTCTGGCTTTGATGAAAAATATTCATGTATCGATTGTCATCGACACTAACCCGTGTGCTGTTTGTGCTGAGTTTCTTGATTCAACTTTGCAGGGGGATAGTGTGAGTGAAGCTGTCTGTTCAGCCGAAGTTCTTGACATCATGGCTACTCCAAATGTACCATCCATTGAGCAGCCACCCTCCTTAGAGCTCAAGCCACTTCCTGGGAACCTGAAGTATGCTTACTTGGAGACAAATGACAAACTTCCAGTCATTATCTCTTCCAGCCTTGACTCTGACCAGGAAGCAAAACTATTGGAGGTTCTGAAGAAGCACAAGAAGGTGATTGGGTGGACCTTGACTGACATCCCAGGAATTAGCCCCTCCAAATGTATGCATAGAATTCTGTTGGAGGATGGGGCTAAACCAGTTAGGCAGGCCCAAAGGCGGCTCAATCCATTGATTCTGGATGTGGTGAAGAAAGAGGTGACTAAACTTCTGCAGGCGGGTATCATATACCCCATCTCTGATAGTACTTGGGTAAGTCCAGTGCAAGTTGTACCCAAGAAGTCCGGCCTCACTGTGGTAAGAAATGATTATAATGAGCTTGTACCCACTAGAGTCCAGAATAGCCAAGCAGTCCAGTATAGATTATAGGAAGTTGAACCAGGCCACCGGAAAGGATCACTTTCCTTTGCCGTTCATAGATCAGATGCTGGAACGACTGGCTGGTAAATCTCATTACTGTTTTCTTGATGGCTTTTCCGGGTACTTCTAGATCCATATTGCCCCTGAGGATCAGGAAAAGACCACTTTCACGTGCCCCTTCGGCACGTTTGCCTATAGGAGGATGCCATTTGGCCTTTGTAATGCTCCTGGCACTTTCCAAAGATGCATGCTTAGCATTTTTACTGAATTTATTGAAAATTGCATGGAAGTGTTCATGGATGACTTCACTGTATATGGCTCCTCATTTGATGCATGTTTGAATAGTCTGAGTTTAGTTCTAGAAAGATGCATTGAGACTGATCTGGTTTTGAACTATGAAAAATGTCACTTTATGGTAGAACAGGGGATTGTTCTGGGTCATGTTATTTCTAAAGAGGGTATTTCAGTAGATCCTGCAAAAATTGATGTGATTTCAACATTGCCTTACCCATCTTGCCTTCGCGAGATCCGTTTTTTTCTTGGTCATGCAGGTTTCTACAGCCGTTTCATTAAGGACTTTAGCAAGATAGCTCTGCCATTGTCAAACTTGCTGAAGAATGATGCCTTGTTCCATTTTGATGACAACTGCAAGAAGGCATTTGACTACCTGAAAAGAGCATTGACCTCTACCCCCGTCATCCAGCCCCCTGACTGGACCCTCCCTTTTGAACTCATGTGTGATGCTTCTAATTTTACTGTGGGAGCGGTTCTGGCACAAAGGGTGGGCAAGGCTGCCCATGTCATTCATTATGCTTCTAGGACTTTAGATGCTGCACAATCAAATTACACCACCACTGAAAAGGAACTGCTAGCTGTTGTGTTTGCACTTGATAAATTTAGGTCATATTTGCTAGGTGCAAAGGTTATTGTTTTCACTGACCATGCAGCTCTGAAGTACCTGTTAAAGAAACCAGAAGCGAAGCCAAGACTGATTCGGTGGATACTTTTGCTCCAAGAGTTCAATGTGGAGATAAAAGACAAGAGTGGAACTGAAAATTTGGTAGCCGATCACTTGAGCCGAATAGCAAGGGATGAGGATCCTTCTCCCATCCAGGATGCTTTTCCAGATGAACAGCTTCTACATCTGCACGGGGTAACGCCATGGTTTGCTGACATTGTTAACTTTCTTGTTGCTGGTGTTGTTCCTGCAGGTACAAGTTGATCCCAGATCCACAAGCTCAAAAGTGATTCAAAGTACTATGTGTGGGATGATCCGTACCTTTGGAAGTTTTGCAGTGATCAGGTGATTCGGAGGTGTGTCCCCGATTATGAGACAGAGTCCATCTTGCACTTTTCTCATGCCTCTCAAATAGGGGGACACTTTGGACCATAGAGGATGGCAAGAAAAGTCCTAGATTTTGGGTTCTACTGGCCCACAATTTTTAGAGATGCCTATGCGGTTTACAGGAATTGTAAGGAATGCCAAACAGCAGGCCCTGCCATCATTCGTAGGAGTGAGATGCCTCAGCAGCCCATGCTTTTTTGTGAGGTTTTTGATGTGTGGGGAATCGACTTTATGGGTCCTTTCCCTGCATCTTTTGGTTTTGTATATATTCTTTTGGCTGTTGACTATGTTTCAAAGTGGGTGGAAGCTATCCCCACTAGGACTAACGATGCTAAAGTTGTTTCAAAATTTGTTAGGTCCAATATTTTTTGCAGGTTTGGCATACCTCGAGCTATTATTAGTGACCAGGGCACTCACTTCTGCAACCGCACCATGGAAGCCTTACTCAGGAAATATGGAGTTGTGCATAGAGTCTCCACTGCTTACCATCCCCAGACCAATGGCCAGGCTGAGATATCCAATAGGGAGATCAAGCAGATCTTAGAGAAAATGGTGCAGCCGAATAGGAAGGACTGGAGCCGCCGTCTGGAAGACGCACTGTGGGCTCAGAGGACCGCTTTCAAGACGCCAATAGGGATGTCCCCCTTTAGGCTTGTATTTGGTAAAGCATGTCACCTCCCGGTGGAAGTTGAGCACCGTGCATATTGGGCAGTCAAGTGCTGTAACTTGGAAATGAAGAAAGCTGGTATTGAAAGGAAAATCCAGTTGCAGTATCTTGAGGAGCTTAGTCTAGAAGCCTATGAAAGCTCCAGGATTTATAAAGAGAAAAAAAAATATTTTCATGATAGGATGATTACTAGAAAAAAAATTTCTGCGGGCCAGCAAGTATTACTGTTTAACTCCCGCCTGAAATTGATGGCTGGGAAACTTAGGTCCAAGTGGATTGGACCATTTGTTGTTACTAATGTTTTTCCTTATGGTGAAGTAGAGATTAAAGATGCGGGTAGCAATAAGTCCTTTAAGGTTAACGGGTAGAGGCTGAAGCCATTCCATGGTGTGGCTGCTGGTGTTCCTGCGGATGCTAATGTTGAGGAGCTCTCCTTGGAAGCTCCCACCTACACTGTCACCTGATCAGGGAACATCTTTCCTTTCCCTCACTCTGATTCTATAGTTATGTTGTGCATTGGGGACAATGTATGTTTTAAGTGGGGGGAGGGAACTAGTTGTAGTTTTGTTTTGTCTTGTCTTTCTTTTAGCTCTTGAATAAATTGTGTGGGTCTTTGGTCGGTGAGCTTGATTGAATTTGATTGATTTTGCATAGATTGATTGCATGATTGATGTGATGATTCCCCCTAGGTTGAAAAGAATTTTTGTTTTTGAAAAGTGATCCCCATGTGATCGAAAACTGAACTTTGAGATATTTTATTATGATGGCATGATTTATGATAAGTTTGGGGTGAAGGGAAGCACACACTAGGGATAGAATCTAGGTCAAACAATTTGCATGAATGTCCAGGTGAGGATTTGAGCCTCCAACATGTTTTTGACTGTGAGAATCACTTTTGGATTGCACTTTCCTGAATTTGCTTGAATCTCTTCTTGGTTTGCATGTTTATGTGTTTGCTTCAGATGATTTAGGCATTTTCTTTGTAAATAACTACTTAGCCTAAAATAACCATCCCTAATGCATGTTCCTTAGTTAGCCCATTGAGCCTAATTAGCCTGTTGTTTCTTGTTGACTTTGATCTTATGTTATGAGCCTAAAATCTTAAAAAAAAAAAAGGAAAAAAAAAGGAGAAATAAAAAGTACAAAAATTTCAAAAAGGATATTGAAAGAAAATAGGCTGTAGTCACCCAAAGCATAAAGAAAAATGAAAAAAGGAACTTGAGTGGGAATTCAATATGTAGAAGTGTTTCATGCTCTCTTAGTTCCTAGGGACTTAAGCCTAGTACCTTTGTATATCCTACCCTTAGCCAGGCCCCCTTACAACCTTAAAAAAAGACCTTTTGATGTTGCATGCATGTTTTCTGTGGGAATCATTTGGAGATGAAAATCAAATTTATAGGAAGTGCTTCTGAAAGGTGAATTAAGTGAAATGTTGTTAGCCTAGACAAAAACTGAGCGGATGAGTGAAACACTAAACTCCCTTGTGAGGAAGGCAGTTGTTTGAATTTGGTGATCTCCCTTTTGTGTGTAACTGGGATCCCTTACTTAGATTAATGATTGTTTGAATGATGAAATTCTCAAATGTTCAGAATAATTGAATGTGGGGATTGCTTTGTTTGAAAGGGGGGAACATTGAAGAAAACTGTTTTGATGTATTGCTTGAAATTTGTGCAAAGTTGATTGAATCTTTTAAGCTTGCCATGTCTTGAGTTTTTTTGATTTTTGAGTTGTAGTTTGCTTGGGGACAAGCAAAGTTTAAGTTTGGGGTATTTTGATAAGCCTCTGGCTCATCTAGTTTTATGGCTAGTATGACCAGGGTTTTGTGCTAATTATATCTCATTTTCACCCAAATTAGATTAGATTGTCCTCAAGCAAGGTTTTGAGTCTCTAAAGTAGTTTTTGGTTAATTTAGCCAGTTTTTAGTCAAATAAAGCACTTATGGCTATTTTATTGTTTTCAGGTTAAGTTAGAAGTTAAGGGAATAAAGAATCAGGGAAATTTCAAGTCTGGAGGTGTTCGCCTCGCGAGAGTTTTCTCGCCACGCGAACCTGAAAGCCAGTTGAACAGAAAAATGTCATCCTCTCTGGTTCGCCCCGCGAACAACACCTCGCCTCGCGACCCTGATAGCTGACTGTTCCAGAGAAATGCAACCCATTCCGTGTCGCCTCGCGGATCCATGTCTCGCCTCGCGAGACTGAAGACCAGAAGGCATGACTCTTCCATTCGTCGCCACGCGAGTAGTACTTCGCCCCGCGAGAAGACCAAACGTTGCAGACTCTTCATGATATTCGCCTCACGAGTGAGGGTTCGCCTCGCGAGTGGGCTCAGTTTCTGAATATTATAAATTGCTATTCTGGGCAGATGGGAGGAAATTTTGATTCTCCATTGTTTTTACGTATTTTCTGTGTGTTTCGTTTTTCCATGGAGAACTAATTTTCTTAGATTAGTCTACTGTAATCGAATTCCACTACACTTGAGGTTTTGTAATTCCTGTTTTATTTACTTTTCCCTTTTCAATACCATATTATACATTTCTGTTTGTTTAATTCAGGAGTGTATAGTGTTGTGTTGATTCATTTCGGTGATGTTATGTTCCTATATTAAATCGCGTTTGTTTAATTCGCGTGTGTTCGTTCATGTTCGTTTAGTTCATGAGGGCTTAACCCCGTTTGTTTAATTCGGGAATAGGAACATATATCTGTAGTAGCGATTTCGTTTGTTAATTGTTGCTACAACCGAAAGGGGATTATAATCTGCTTAGGGATTGGAATTTACATGAACCGATGATAGTTGGGAAATCGAGAACAGTAGATTAATCGTCTTTAGCTATTTGATAATCTTTTCAACTGCTCTGTTTTATTGCTCTGTTATTACTTTGTTTTCTTAATTGCATTCAAATCCAAAACCCCCCCAAAAACTGATTTTTGTGGTAAATAACAAGTCAAGTGTCCTTGTGAGACGATATCCGAGTTGTCGCTCCTAAACTACAGTTTTATAAACCGCTCGCTTTTTGGCGCGTGCGCGACAACGCGACCAAATACCTTACAGGTAATTGACTTGCTCCCTTAACCTATAAACTTATATAAACTATTCTACAATGTAATGAAAATTCATTTTCAATGTAGGCATGCCATAACAGCTATTTATTGCAACAGAGAAGACCTACATGACTATGTTGATAGGTATTATTGGGTTGACACATATGCAGATGTTTATGGACATATAATTAACCTAGTAAATGGAGAGAAATTATGGCAACCAACTGGCCTACCTCCTATTATGCCTCCACCCAGCAGAACTCCAATAGGAAAGCCAAAGAAAGCTTGAAGGAGGGAGAAGGATGAGTCACCAAAGCCAAACAAGCTAAGTAGAGAACACCTCCATACACTGTTCTAGGTGTGGTAGCTATGGTCACAACAAGAGGTTTTGTAAAGTTGTGATACCTCCAAACATGGATGAGCCAACTGCACCATCTGGAAGAGGTAGAGGTAGAGGTAGATCATCCTCATCAGGTAGAGGCAGAGGCAGATCTGGATCATCTTCTCAATCTGCTCAATCTAGTGGATCTGAACCTTCTCAACCTGTTGGATCTCAACCTTGTCAACCTGGTGGATCTCAGCCTTCTCAACTTGGTGTTGCTGGTCCTGTTGCAGCTGTTGGATCTGCTGGTTTTGTTGTAGCTGCTGGAAATGTTGCAGCTACTGGATCTGCTGGTTTTGTTGCAGTTGCTGGTTCGATTGGTGCTGCTAGATCTAGATCTAACGCACCACCTAGTTTTGCAAAGAACCCACCATCAAGGCCATTCAGGCCAAAGTTACCAATTAAACAAAGGCCAGGAAAATGGAATGGACAAGCTTGTATCTCATCCTAGCAGTTCCAAGCAGCCGTGCAGAAGCCAAGGGAGAAAACTCAGAACAACCAAGACTTTGGAGGAGGCAAAGACCATTAAGACATTTTGTTTTTTGGGGGTTGAGAGGTATATTTATGTAAAGTTTGTTAGAGACTTGTATGGTTGGGGGAATCTTTATTTTGTCTGATACCCCATGTGCTCATGGACCACCACTAGTGGCTTATTTTTCACCATGTAATTGCCACATGTTTTGTGCTATTGGACCACCCCATGTGCTTTTATTCACTTTAATGAAACTTGGCAGATTCGTGTACTGTTATTGTCTTGTGATATTGCTGTTTTTTACTTTGTTTTTCTTCATATTTAATGCACTGATACTGTTTTTGTTAAGCCAACTTAATGATAGTTGTTATATGATAAGGATCTCATGTTTTTGGTCAGTTTTAAGGCACTATTTGATGCTGTTATAATCAGTGTTACTGCACTATAATCTCAGGTTATTTAACCCTATCAGTATCACAGCAAAATCATCTTAACATTCATTCTTGCAAACCATTACATAGGTCATACATTACAGGACATTACACAAGACATACATTAGCTAGGACATTACATGGGACATCAATTAATCCATTACAATGACTCCATTAAACCCCAAAACACAAACCCTTACTTCCATACCACACTCTTCAGTACAATTACAACCAAACCCTATGAAACAAACATCGAAGTCTTTTACATCCAAACTTGTTTATTCATTTCCCCAATCTTTTACTGCTGTCATTTAATCACCTCTTTTGCAGCATTATGGACTCCTTCACCTATCCATTGCTCCACTCTTCCTGCCACAATCAAAACAAATAATCAACAACCCAATGAAACTTGTTCCTCTGTCATGGAAAACAACATGAAGGTGAAGACACCAATAGCGCATTTAGGGTTGTAGAAGGAGACATGAGGGGGGAGTCCAGGTGGGAGAAAACGGTCCACGTAATCGTAAGTTAGTGACAGCACAGTAACGTTGGGTAACATGGGGACTAACTGGGTAATGGTTGTCAGGTGTAGGGACCATTTTAATAGTTTTTTAACTACATGGACTAAATGGAGAATTAGTGTCAAGTATAGGGACTAATTTATTACTTTAACCTTCAAAAAAAATGGGGGCAGATATTTAGCTTCTCAACAAGAAGCTTCTAGGAGACAAATAAGACCCCCCTCCCAACGCTCACTCTCTCCCTCCTTTCTGTTTCCTTTTTCATTCTTTCTCCATTTTTGCTCCAATTTTCTCCCAATCTCAAGCATCATTGTGAGATTATTATGAAAATCTTGAAGCTCTACGTCTTTCTTTTGGGCGACTGAGTTGTAGGGTTTTTTTTCTGGTTAGCGGTGGAGTTCTCTGGAGAGAGAAAAATGCTCACTTCTTAAAGGTTATCTATCTGGGTTCCTTGAGGTATGCACATCATCTATAAATTTTAGGAATGAGTTTTTAACATAGTTAAGGTTTGGGTAAAATTATTTTGAAAAGCTTTGAGTATAAACTTAGGGATTTGATGACTACCCATTGTGGGTATTGCTTTGAATTATTTGTTGATGCTCAGATCTATGGAAAACACCTTGATGGATCCTCTTGAAGGCGTTGGTAGAGACCGAGTTGGTATTTCGTAGTTGTGAGTGGCTAATCTACTTAGTGGCAACTTTTCCTATAGTTGTTTCATACATGGGAGAAGTAAATTATTTTAAAAACACATTTTTCTCTACAAACATGGCCTGCAATTTATTTCTATTTTTAAGAACAACTTGATTTTACATTTTATGAGCATTTTGGGAATAAATAATATTGTTATAAATTGTTTGTCCTTCCTATTAATTCTGATTTCATGGCTCATAAATGATTTTGTTATTTTTAGAATTCCTAACCATAATATATATTGCGTTTCAAATTAGTATTATTGATGATTGTGTCAAACAATGAAGTGAAGTACATTTTGGCAGTCTAGTTTGAATGTAATGATCATGATTCAGTTGAAGTTCATATGTTGATTGTCCTTTATGAACTTTATGATTTATGATGAAATACCTTTTGCTGCAACGAAGAGAGAATGCAGCCTATGAGTTGAGTGCTCATATAGTTCATGTGTATAGTGTATACCGTTTGCTGCAACGAACAGAGAATGAAACCAATGAGTTGAGTGCTCATAGTCCCTATAGATAATATTTGCGGTAACGAAGAGATTATACGGCCTATGAGCTAAGTGCTCATAGTATATTCAGAATGTTAACGTTCGCCACAACGAAGAGATAATGTGCTCTATGTACACATAGTATGATTGAGTTACCTTATTTATAACCTTCAGGATATAGTTATTCATATGTAACCCACTACGGATTTGTACTGAGTTTGAAGAGTATTGTTATCCTTAATTTTGGATTATTCTTGTAGTCATGAACAAATTTTCAAGAAAAGAAGCATGAACCTTACAAAGCGATTTCATCTTGTATTGCCCTTCTTTTCTTCTTCTTATTATTAAATTAAATTCATGTTTGAATGAAATCACTCGTGCGGTGCTTGCTTCTCCTTCCGATCCATTTAGGGCATGTTTTCTTTGTTTTCATATTCCTGTTTTCATTTCCTGTTTTTAAAAATAATTACAAAATCGTCACCTTGTTTTCATTCGGTTTCCTGTTTTCAAAGAGTCGTACAGGAAACGGTGAAAACAGGAAAAAGTTGTTTTCAGTGTTTCCTGTAGAACTTTTTTAAAATAGGAAACAGAATGAAAATAAGGTGACGGTTTTGTAATTATTCCTTAAAACATAAAATGAAAATAGGAAACTGGAAACAAAGAAAACAACCCCTTAGTTTTTATGCTCTCATTGAGTCTTTATGACTCACCCCATTTCCTTTCCTTTTTTCTCAAATTCACAGGAAGCATGGTAGATTGTCCTAGAGTTGCATATCTACCTA
This sequence comes from Sophora flavescens, assembly GCA_030762895.1. Taxonomy (NCBI): domain Eukaryota; kingdom Viridiplantae; phylum Streptophyta; class Magnoliopsida; order Fabales; family Fabaceae; genus Sophora; species Sophora flavescens. The sequence goes on from CM061070.1 coordinate 22,488,716, forward strand.
GGAGTTCTCTGGTATTTTTTGGTAGGCCCTATTTTGAGTGGTGGTGTATTTCGTCGACTTCAATATGATGCAGCTATAGGGATAGGAACAACTTGTCTTTTGGGTTATATATGGTTTGATAGAATTGATATGTTAACTTATATGGCTGCTATTCTTTTGAGATTTTTGTCAAAAACTTTGTACCTGGATGATGAAAACTCTGATTGATGAAATCTATTGATGTATATATGATGTTGACAAGTATTTACCATTTGATATATTAAAATTATAGAGGAGACTCTGCCGGATTTTTGGTAGTAATTTGATTTTAGTAAGGTGTATGTGATCTTAGTATGGTTCTGTCTAAAGACTTGCCAGGCTAAAGGGCCGATGACTTAATGCTAGCCTATGCGCCGGTCATAGCCTAAGAGTAGGTTGTGACACCAACCTACAGAGAGAATGTGCCCGTGAAATTGGTAGGGAGAAGCAAGCTAAGATCGCCCAATCCTAGATAAGGGTGTTCATATCCAAATCGATCCAAAAGAAAACCAAAAATTGTTCCAACAAAAAAAATCAAAAACGGAACAAAATCGATATCTATTGGATACTTTTGGATCTTATTTTGTGAAAACCAAACGGATTGGATCAGATTTTGGATCCCTTTTTTAAAATTGAACCAATCCAAACCAAACTGCATATATAAAATGTAATATATGTTCATTCTATTTTTTACATTATTAATTTTTAATTTGTTGGTTTTTTTTGCTAATAATATTTACTAGTTTGATTTGACGTAATTTTGTTATTTCTAATGTCCCAAACATAAATAAAAGATATTTTAAAACTAGATGGTGATAATATTTATTTATTTTGTACATATTTTATGAAATATTATTACATGAATGTATCAACATGTCTTAGGGTCTGCTTACCTGCAGAAATATAAAGAAGATGCTCTATTGTGGAAACATAATAACTCTGAGCCATATTCAGTTAAATCGGCCTACAGTTTTCTGTTGTCCCTAGAACATTCAGATAACAGTCATTCTGAAAATCTTAGCTTTAGAAATATTTGGAAATATTGTTAAGCATCATGTAAGGTAATCTCTTTCTAGTGGTTGCTTTTCTGGGATCGTCTTCCGACGAAGCTGAATCTGTTAAAAAGGAATGTCAGATCCCCAAGCTTCTCTATGTGCCTTATGCTCCTCAAAAGTGGAAACCTCTAATCATCTGTTTTTTAATTGTATGTTCTCTTCCAAGGTGTGGTATCTCTTTTATGATTGGCTTGGTTTCTCATTGGCCATCCGTCGAGATGCGGTTAGTGATTTTAACTCCCATATGGGGCTCCTTAGGAAGAGGAAAAGTAAAAAGGTGGAGCCGATTTTCTGGCATGCGGTGGTGTGGAGTATCTTGCTAATGAGGAACAATATCATTTTTAAGAACTCATCCTTTGATTGCATGGAATTAATGTACTTGATCAAGATTAGAGCTTGGGTCTGGTTTGTGGCAAAGTTCGGTGGAGCTGGCTATGCTTTCTTAGACTGGTGTATTAGTCCTCTCGGAACAATATCATTTTTTCTGTTCCTTTTGCTGCTCATATGATGTTACATTCACTTCTGGTTGGGTTGTTCTTGGGATGAAAGGTTGTGGTCGTTTAGCCTTTGGATGTAACTTCACCGGAGGTTATATTTTTCTTGTGATTTAAAATTTGAACCTATTGGGAGTTGGACAGCTGTAGTCAATTTTTTTTTTCCTGAGGTGGTGGTTTTGGGTGCCATGATAGGTTAGGCTTCCGATACCCATATGTTGGAGTTGTTGAGTGGAGCTTTTTTTATCTCTCTGTTATGATACGGCTTATGATGTGGGTCTTGTGTAAAAGCCTTTTGTTGTGAGATAATTTTGATAGAACCACATCTTCTTTGTTGGTGGATCTTGTTAACAGCTGTTTTCTCCTTCCCTATGTTCTTATCAAAATACTTTTACAGTTTCTTCAGACTAGCGGTTTGTAAGGCCTGACCAGACCGCAAACCTGATCGGTTTCCGGTTCAACCGTTTGAACCGACCGGTCCGATCCGATTTTTTAAAACACTGCTTCAAATGCCATCATACCGGACTTCATTTCATTGCTAAATATGATTGACATACGATATATTGATAGTAATTAAAACAACTTCAACAAGAGTTACTTGATAGATTCTTAAAGTTAAGAACAAGTTTTTAGTGAGTTGCATCATTGAAGTAATCTAACATGGATGCCACATGAAATGACGACTGTTTCTATAAGCAATTAGTTCTTTTATGAGAACTACCAAATGAAGGAAAAAAATAGAGAGAGAATAAGTGGCCTAATCATAAATGAATTATAGATTGAAAAAATATATATATTAAAGATGTAGGGTAACTTGTGGGACCATTTAATGAACGTTTAAGAGTTATATCATTGGAGTGTAAAGTTGCTTAAACTAGAATAAAGTAGGCTAAAATACCATTTTGGTCCCTTAACCTTATTTTTTAGATTCAATTTGGTCCCTTAACTTTTAAAAGGTTCAATTTGGTCCCTTAATTTGTCTCTGTTGACCCAAGTTAGTCCTATCCGTTAATGAGTTAGTAATGATGTTAACTTTTTGAGGACAGGGTTGGAACTCGCCAACAATTTAAAGGACCAGTTTGAATCTCGTTAACAATTTAAAGGACCAATTTGAAACATGTTAACAATTTAAAGGACCAATTTGAAACTCGTTTAAAATATAAGGGACCAAATTGAAACTCATTTAACATTGTTACTGACTTTATTGACGGAGAGGACTAACTTGGGTCAACAGAAACAAATTAAGGGACCAAATTGAACCTTTTATAAGTTAAGGGATGAAACTAAATCTAAAATATAAATAAAAGACCAAAATGGTATTTTAGCCTATTTTATTTTATTTAAGAAACGATAATGGAAAATTTAACTGAAATAGTAAGGATAAGAATGAGAAAAGAAAAAAGAAGTTAAAAGCTATAAGCCAGTGAAAAAATCTTATAAGCTCGTGTGAAAAATGTTTACCAAACAGAAGCCAAGGCTTATTATAAGAAAACTTTTTAACAATATGACATTTTATGATTGATTGAAGGTATAGAAATATTTACATTGATTGAAGATAGATTAGATGGCCTTTGAACTCTTATTCTAAGGTTTGTGGTTGTTCCCACTGTACGAACAACACCTTGATCCCACAATAGCATAGAGGAGCAAGGGGTGTTCGCGGTTCGGTTTGGATCGGTTTTGAGGCAAAAAAAATCGATCCAAAGATAAAAAGAATAAGTGGTTCGGGTTGGTTTGGATGGCTTCCTTAAAAAATTTCGATCCGATCCTATTAAATGCAATTTGGTATGATTTTGTTGATTCAATTTTTACCGACACATCATTACATATTTAGATTACATCAAAGAATCAAGATTACAAGCTAAATTGAACAAAATTTTAAACATGTATATCATCATCAAGTAGTTCCATAACATCTTTTTTTATGCTTGGAACTTAGAAATAATAAAAAATTATGTCAAATCAAACTAGTAAGTATTATTAGGAAAAAAATCGACAAATAAAAAAATCAACAATGAAAAAAATATAATAAATATATATTAAATTTTAGGATTGATTGTAATTTTGGTCCCCCTATTATTGGCCATTTACGATTTTGGTCCCTGAAGTTTTTTTCGTGCACATTTGGTCCCTCTGTTTTTTCAATATTGTAAATTTGGTCATTTTGTCCAATGTCTGTCAATTTTTTCATTGATCAACATAGAGGAACCGCTTCTCTAAGCACACACAACCTCTAGTTGAAGTTCTCTCTCCTCCGCGTCTTCGATTCAACATGATTCCGTGGTTCTTCTCTGCTATTTATTGGTTTTGTCCCTCCTTTTCGGGACCTTTTTTGGTTTCACAACATGATCATTTACCACAAAAGCTCAAAAAGAGGTTCTATGCGCTTAGAGCAATGATTATGTGTGCTTAGAGGAGTGGTTCCTCTTTATTGATCATTAAAAATTTAACAAACATTGACAGAAGGACCAAATTTGTAACATTGAAAAAACAGAGAGACCAAATGTGCACGAAAAAAACTTTAGGGACTAAAATCGCACATGATCAATAGTAGGAACCAAAACTGCAATTAAGCCTAAATTTTATTATGCGGTTTGGTTTGGATTTTTTTTAGATAAAGGGAAAATGACGTGCATGAGCATCATTATAGAGAAATGCATCCCGACTAGGTTGACACCCCTAACTCTAGCAATCGTATGCAGCACTCCAAAAATTTATTAATAAGAAAAAAGAATAAATGCAATAAAACATGGGGGGACTGAAGCCAATATCCATGATAAAGTGAAAATCATGTAAATCTATAATTAGGAAGACCTAATCTATTACGATAAAAGTCTTCACTAATAAAATAAGGAATAGAATCCCACCAAATGAAATTCCTATTGACTATGCCATAGTTAGCCAGTTTATCTGCCAAGCATTGCTTTCCCTGTAAATGTGAGTGACTTTGTTCCTCATCTTTGCACAAAGAGACAAACAATTCCTCCATCTTGTTCTTAGTTTCCAAGGAATAATACTTGAGGAATGGAAAGCATCAACAACTAGTTTGGAATCACATTCTAACCACAAAGAATGCCACCCTTTATTAAAGGCTTGCTCAATTGCAATCATTGCTGCGGATAGTTCTGCAAAAATGCATATGAGATACCAAAGAAAGAGGAAAAACAACCAACAAAGATCCCATATAATCTCTAAAAATACCACCACCAGCCGCATATCCAGGATTGCCTTTGGTCGTGCCATCTGTATTACACTTAATCCAACCAATTAAAGGATGATGCCAGTCAACTTGTTTGATAATTGGAGCTTTAGAAGCATGAGCATCCACTTTAAAAGCCTCTAGGATCATAAAATCCAGCATAGAGTTTGTCATGACACCTTTAGAAAAGCTTCCAGACAAATGAGTGGATGCTTTCACCAGACTAATTACATGAAATTGGTTAATTAGCTTGTTTTTAAATCTGCACTGATTAGGGGAATGCCAAATAATCCAGAGAATATTGATGACAACAGCTAAGACAATGTCTCTCACTTGGCTATACCAGTTCTTTTCACAAATGGCTAACATAGAACTAACAGAAGTGTAGTCAATCTGATAGTGTAAAATTGCACTAAGCCAAGACCATAAGCTAGTGATACGCCTCCGGCTTATCAAGTTTTATAGCTAGAAAAACTAAGGTTTTTATACCATTTGAGGAATTTAACCTTGCTAATTACCCAAATTTGGCTTCTTTTGTACCTAAGCAACATTTTGAGTCTCTTAGTTGATTTTTAGGATTTTTTGGTTAATTTTGAGTCAATAAAGCATTTTAATGCTACTTTTATTTTTCAGGTTAAAAGTGAAGCTCAAGGAAGCAAGAAAACTTGAAGAAAACAAGGTTAAAGGCAAAAAGAAAAATTCATCCCGCGAGGCATTGCTTGCCTCGCAAGCCAGAGAAGCAGACTGAGAAGGAAAAGGTTCCCATTGACTCTCGCCTCGCGAGCTAGACACAGGATTCTGAAGACCATTCAGGCTCACCTCGTGAGGATTCAAACTCAGTTTTGAGATATACACTTTCTTGTTTCTTTGGAGCTGCGTCTCCCAGAGTTTTACACTGGTTTTCTTAGGCTCTCTTTGTTTTTAGAATGAACTATTTCGTTTCTTTGGTTGTTACTATTTCCATGAGGAACTAATCCTCTTTCTAAGGGAATAATGAAGCCACCCTTGACGGCTTAGTTATTTCAATGTGATGTTTTCTTATTCTCTCATCTCAGTTCTTGTTTCTTAACTCTGTTTTGTTTGCGTTAATCAAAAGGGCCCGTTGTTAACTAATCTAGTGCATTGAGACCGAGAGGAGATTTGTGCATAGGACTTGGGTTGGGAACACTGATTGAGTACGACTAGGGATATAGTAGGAGATCGGTGCAATCGCGATAGGGAGTCAAGAACTTAATGAATCTGACTGTGGGTTGTCGGATCGAGAGATAGGCAATTTGCAAGTTTAAGTATTTCCTTTTGTGCTCGAGAGACACATTAGGATAGTCGAGGGTTCCTGGTTGGCAAAGAAATTGAACATAGGGATAAGAGAATAATCACTTGGGTAACATGCATGATTGGGTACGTGGGTTCATGACCTTAGAGCCTTAGCCTTAATTTGAATCTCGTTGTTATCTGTTAGTTTTTAGATAATTGTTAGTTGATCATTGATTTGTTATTGGATAGTTCTCTTTTTTCCCAACCAACTGCTCTTGTTGACTTGTTCAAATTGGTTTGAATTCCCTCGAATTTTGGTATAATTGGTCTTCCAATCATTGAGTTTGACTTCGGTAATTACTTGTCGTGTTTTGTTATTTGCATCGACCCGGTACACTTGTCAGAGTCTCATCAAGTTTTTGGCATTGTTGTCGGGGATTGGCACAATCAATTTTTCCTAAATTTTAGGAAAATCAATTCTTTTTGAACAAGCAATTTTTCTTTTAATTTTATGCATTTTTTTTATCTCTTTAAAACTTCTTTCATCCCACTTGGTCTTGCCGTGTTTTTGTTGTATGCGAGGTATTGTTCCACCGGAAGATTTGCTATATGACCCAGAGATTCGAAGGACTGAGAAGAGGTTGAGGAAGGAATTTAAAGAGAAAAGGAGACTTGAAGTAATCCAACCCATCAATCTTGAAGGGATGGCGGAAGAAGATCCTCCGGCTTACAAGCCTCTTTATGAGTACATTCTTCCTAACTTGGAGGATTGTATGTCTACTGTTGTGAGGCCACCCATCACGGCCAATTCATATGAGATCAAGACATCGGTTCTTCAACCGGTGTAACAAAATCAGTTTGATGGGAGTACACACCAAGATCCTTACTGGCATTTCACTCACTTTTTGGAGGTATGCAGAATTACAAAGTGTGCTGGAGTTTCAAACGATGCCTTTCGCTTGTGACTATTCCCTTTCTCTCTCCGGGATAGAGCACGCGATTGGTTAGATTTGAACTTGGATCGCGGAAGCATCACTACTTGGGAGGACATGACTCAAAAATTCCTTACAAGGTTCTTTCCTCCTCAGAAAGCGGCACAATTGAAAATAGATGTTACTTCTTTCAAGCAACATGATGATGAGACTTATAATGAAGCTTGGGAGAGGTACAATGTGCTATTGAGGAGATGTCCATCTTCCTTCTTTGACTTGGTTTCAAAGGGTCAACACTTCTTTGATGGGTTGAAAGGTCGCTACCAGATGAATTGTGATGCCGCAGCTGTCGGTTCTTTTTCTTGCAAGCCAGCGGAGGATGCATTGGCTTTGTTGGAAAAGATGTCAAGGAATGAGTAGAGTCGTAATATGCATCAACCTACTAGTGCACCTTTTCAATTTTTTTCTGGACTTAGTGCAACATCAATTGAAGCCATTCTTGAGCAGAATGCACTTCTGAAGAAGCAGAACGAGGCACTTACTAGCAAGATGAAAGTGAATGCAGTGCAGGAAAGATTGCCTCTGGGTTGTGACTTTTGTAATCGTGATCATGACAGTGAGTTTTGTTCGGGTAACTTTTCTCAGGAGCATGTGGACTCGTGCCCCAATTTCTATGACACAGTTACACAACACAATGACTATCAGAGGAACAGGCAGAATAACTACCATTATGGGCAAGGTTGGAACATCAGGAGAGACCATCCGAGTTTTTCTTGGAGTAATACTAGTGGTGGTTTGGTCGGGCAACAACAACAGAATCAAAGGCAGAACTATGGAATTCATTAGCATAATACTTAGCAAGCTCTCCCTAGGCTTAATTAGTTACAGATCACAGATGGTGGGAGGCAACCATGGGAATTGGCTCTTGAAAAGACTAGTGTGGCTATTGAGAATATGACAGTTCATACAGACACAACCATTAAAAAGTTAGAAACTCATACCAGGGCAACGATCCAGAATCTTGAGACTCAGGTAGCTTGAATATGGGAAAAATGCTATTTCATGGTTCGAGAAGGTATAGTTTTGGGGCACAAAATCTTTCAAAAGAGGATTGAAGTGGATAGAGCCAAGATAGAGTTGATTGAAAAGCTACCCCCACCAACCAATGCGAAGGGGGTGAGGAGTTACTTAGGACATGCCGGCTTCTACCGACGATTCATCCAAGACTTCTCAAAGATGGCGAATCCGCTATGTGTGTAACACCCCAAATTTTAACGCTTAATTTCTGTTTTATATTTTAAATGTGGATATTTTTATTCGAAACCTAGAAAATGAATTTAGCTAAAACAAAATCATTTCTGAATTCTATCAGATAGAATAAGGTTCCAATTAAATTTTAGGTTTGAAACTTAGACGAAACCCGGTCTGTGTTCTTACTGTCAGTAAGACTTTACTGATCAGAAAACTTAATTTTGACTCGTGAACGAAAAATCAATGACTTTTAACCTTGTCTTAAGTGATAGAAGTCATTTGGTAATTTTCGCTCGAAAATAAAATATTATATTTTATTCAATCGAAATATTTATTGAAGACGCGTAGAGGAAACCTGAGTCGGGTAATCAACAGAACTAGCCGTGTTGCAGAGATAATATGAAACTGAGATAATAAAAGTGATTGTTGGGACTTATGTAAATTTGTCACATCATAACTTTTATCTCATGATTACACTTTAATATATTATTACACTACCTAAAAAAACCTATTAATCCTAATTAGACTAAACAAACTTATCACAAAAATATCCTAAATATCTTTCCCTATAAATCCTACCCAAAACCCGGTGCCTCGCCCTCTCACACACTCTCAAAATTTTCTTTCATCTACTTACTTGAAAAAAGCTTAGAAGCTTAACCTCCTTTGAAGCTCATCAAAGATCATTAAGCCACCTTTTCTCATCATCTTTAGTTCTATCACTTGAGGTAATGCTCCTTTATTCTTGATAATTTCTTCTAGTTATGTTCATCATTCTCTGGTCATGATGATGATTAAGTTTGAAACCCATTTTTATTTTTCTCATGAACTTGAATCATCTTTTGCTTGTAATAATCATGACTTAGATAGTTAAACTCACTTTATTGTCTCATGATCTTATTGTCTTTGTTGTTGTTGTTGTTTGAACAAAAATGAAGACCCAAACCCTTACCCCTAATGTTGGTCGAAGCTGAGAATTGAGGGAGGATTAGTGATTTTGCTTCATTTTTCCAAATTTAACACTTGTTTTAAGCTCCCTAGGACCTATATGATCAAGTTCTAAGAACTTAAGTTCAACAAAATTCCTTGACCTATTTTTCCTAGAATGACCGAAAATCACCCCTAGGAGGATTAATGGGATTTCTTCAAATTTTAACGTGTAATCTATTGATTTGTGAAGGATTCATTGAGTAACTAGTTCCTAAGGTGGTAATGGAGGAAACTGAAGCTCGTTTGATTCCTTCCAAGACAAGAAACTTGATTTTCTGAGGTAAAGGGAGTAAGCCTGAGGAGTTCCTAGTAGCTATATACTTAATATTATGAACTACTTGTGATGATTTATAATGTGTTGTTTGACTGTGAATATTTATGTTATATGATGCTGAGATATTGCAATTGCGTATGTCTGATGAATATGTGTATATGTTGTCATCTGTGTTGTTGAACTATTGAGAGTGGTTGAAGCATGACATTCGTCATAGCTTATGTTTTGGAAAATTATTTTTATTGAAAACATATGAACACAAAAGTGATTTTGGCTTTCTTCAAAAAGTGAATGGAAACAGAAAGGAATGGACTAGATTTCCGTGTTGAGGTTTCAGACTGGATTCTAATTACGATGAAGCTGGACTAGCATTCCCACTATTAAGAACCTAGCATTCCGAGACGTCTGACTATTGTTTGTTGAGAAGAGATTTTTGAAAATATTTAAAGATGATTAAAATTACTAATTGATATTAAAAGTCTAATTAATATTTGAAAAGGATCTGGCAGACGTGCTGTTGTTTAGCGCTACAGTTTCACATAGGGTGAACTGACAAATTTGATAGTTACGGACCAAAGGCGTATTCTTTGGCTTTTGGGACATTCAGGCTCGAACTCCATGGAATGCTTGGGACTTTGCAACCTCTTGTCGTGGAACTCAGTTACCCTGCACAAGATGTACTCAATAGGGGACTATCAAATCTTATTTAGGTGATACGCGAAATCCTAGAACAATTGGGGAAAGGACCCAGTAGAGAGGCCACCCAACATGAAACAATTGTGATATAGGAATTATTGTGGCCTATCATGCTCGAGGAAGGGAAGTTAGGATCTCCGGAGATTTATGATTAGAAAGTGGATATCGAAGTGTTAAAACTTAATTTTCGGAACATTCTTTTTAGTTATAATTCTTTATTGCGATAATATTCGATTTAGAGTCTTTTGCTTGAGATAAATATAACTATTGCTATATGAATTGTTATATTGTTTTCTTTTTAATGTATCGAAATGTTAAATATATGACTGCTATGTTTATAATCATATATTGGTAACTCACCTTTGCATTGTTTTACCTTCTTTTTTTTTTTTGTGTTGTGGTATCTTATATTACCTGTATAGATGGACCCTCTCCAGCATATGATTCATTCGGGCTTTCAGGCCCACAGCTTTGAGTACCGGGACGAGGCCGACGCATGGGTTATCCACCCCGGAGCCCATAGCGCGGGGCCATTACTGTTCACCAAGGGGACAGAGGAGGGCATCACATCATGTACCTAACGGGTGAAGATCGTGGAGGTTCCACTACCTCCTATCTGGACCTATCCGCGTCACCTGGTCGAGTCAGGTAACACATACCACCAGCCACCACCACACCAGGCTGCACCAGGAGGAGTACCCGCGTCGCCACCACTTACTCCTATTATCATCTATGGAGGGGAAGAAGACGATGAGGACATCATGGTCGTCGAAGAGCTTCCTAAGGTGGATCCCATTGAGGAGGATCCGGTAGAGGAAGAGATAGAGGAGCCTGAGGCTGAGGTACCAGAGTACCACCTCCTTGATAAGGAGATGAAGCCCGTGGTGGATGAGGCTGTGGGGGTAGTGTCACCCGACCCGTCGGATCATGGGGACGACCACGAGGGTCTCCCTAATGGTCATCTCTAGAGGGCTAGTAGGCTGCAGATAGTGTAGTTTCTTTTGGGTAGTGCAAACTCCACAGGGTTTTGTATATCCGGCTGATGAGAGCCCAGTTTTTGTATTAGTGGTCTTTTCTGCTGAACCCTGATTTTGTATATCATCTGTATGTATGACTTATGTCTTTATATATTTCCTAACCTATCGTAGAACTCTGATATGATGACCCCTGATTATACGGGTCTTGGTGTAGTTGATGCATAATTATATATAACTCAGATTGATAATAATTTCCGAAAGAAACCAGCGATAAGAGTTTTCTTTTCCGCTTAAGTTGTAATAAAGGAGAAAATCATGTAATGCCAAGAGAGGTGTTACATCAGTGATATCAGAGCTGGTCAAACATTTCGGGAATCTTTGGGAAATAGGTCTGGTATGTCTAAGTTACGTAATCTCTGACTAAGACCTGTTTGAATTACTTTTTGAAGTAATGGGTGTTGTTAAGTGAGAGCATATCTCAATTTTGGGTTGAGATTTAACTGATTGTTTCTTGTAGGTCAATTATGCAATCAAAGATGGACGTGTACGTGGACGAGGACGTGGTCGCGGCCATGGGAGAGGCCGAAGAGATGATCGGATAGCGAGACAGGGTGATTTTGAAGAACACTATGAAGATGCTGGTGGACCAGAATATGCAGCTCAAGCGATGGAAGGTGTTGCTGCTGCTATTGCTCTTCAAACTGCTGCAATGAATGCTCAGACTCAAGCTGCTGCTGAAGGGAAGGGACTGACGGCTTTCAGACGTCAGAATCCACCCCGATTTCATGAGAGACTGATCCTAACAAGGCGGACCTATGGATAGAAGGCCTAGAGAAATCTTTTTGAGTTGATTCATACTCAAGAGGAAGTCAAGGTTCCGTATGCTACCTTCTTACTATTGGGTGATGCTGAATACTAGTGGAAGGGAACCAAGCCGTTGTTACTTACTAACCTTCAGGAGATCACCTGGAATATTTTTGGTGAAGCCTTTTTGGAAAAATATTTTCCTCAAAGTGCTAGGATTGAGAAAGAACAAGAATTCTTAGGCCTGAAACAGATGTCTCGATCTGTAGGAGAATATGCTGCAAAGTTCGAGTCGCTTACCAAGTACTTCTGATTCTTTCAAGCCCAACCCAATGAAAGTTGGAAATGTGAGAGATTTGAAGCTGGCTTGAGGTTTGAAATCAAATAATCCGTCTTACCACTGCAAATAAGGATTTTTCAAGCCCTGGTGGAGATGAGTAGAAAAGTTGAACAAATGAGGAAGGAGAAGGATATTCAAGGGAATGTCGGAGGGCCTTCTAGACCTAAGAATCAGTTTCAAGATCAAAGAGGGAAACAAGCTCAGAGGAAGCCATACTATATACCACCTGAAAACAACTAGAACCAGCAGTCGTATCGTCCAGTTGCTTCTACATCTGGTAGTGAGAACCAGAGAAGTCACAGTCAAGGCTACTCTTAGAAGTATAAAAAATGTGGGAGTACCAACCATGTTACCAATGATTGTCGGCTGACAGGAATGCAATGCTTCTGATGCGGGAAGATAGGACATATGGCTAAAGACTGCTATACCCAAAGATCTGCACCAGTTTCAAACAACTCTAAGACCAACAACCCAATGACTAAGGGAAGGGTTTATACCATGAGCGGAGCTGAGGCTTCACAATCTGATGATTTAATACAAGGTAATTGTGACATAGCTGGTAATGTTTTAATTGTACTTTTTGATTCGGGTGCAACGCACTCTTTTATTTCGATGGATAGTGTGAGATATTTAGAATTGCTCGTTTCTTCCATGTCATATGATTTAATTGTTTCAACTCCTACTGCTAAACCTATTACTGTGAATTCAATCTATTAAACTGTCCTATAATCATTCAGGATAGACATTTTCTTGTAAATTTGATATGTTTGCCTTTAATACAGTTAGATGTAATTTTAGGCATGGATTGGTTATCTTCCAACCATATCCTTTTAGACTGTGCTCAGAAAACTTTAGTTTTTCCTGATCCTGAGATTTCAGGATTTTTATCTACCAACCAAGTAAGAACTTCTTCGAAAGAAGGAGATCAGGAATGCCTGTATTTATCTAGTATAGAAGTCGAGGGGTAAATCGATATGAGTGTTGTGCTCGTAGTAAGAGAGTTTCCAGATGTTTTTCCAAACGATGTTCCGGGTTTGCCACCAGTTCGAGATATATATCGGATTCTCCATCGATCTAGTTCCAGGAATCAGTCCGATTTCTATCGCTCCGTACCGCATGTTTGCCACCACTTGCTCCTATTATCATCTATGGAGGGGAAGAAGACGATGAGGACATTTTGGTCGCCTAAGAGCTTCCCGAGGTGGATCCTATTGAGGATGATCCGGTAGAGGAAGAGACAGAGGAGCCTGAGGCTAAGGTACCTAAGTACTACCCCCCTGATGAGGAGATGGAGCCCGTGGCGGATGACGCTGTGGCGTTAGTGTCACCCGACCCATCGGATCATGGGGACGACCACTGGGGTCTCCCTAATGGTCATCTCTAGAGGGCTAGTAGGCTGCAGATAGTGTAGTTTCTTTTGGGTAGTGCTAACTCCACGGGGTTTTGTATATCCGGCTGATGAGAGCCCAGTTTTTGTATTAGTGGTCTTCTCTGCTGAACCCTGACTTTGTATATCATGTGTATGTATGAATTATGTCTGTATATGATTCCAAACCTACCGTAGAACTCTGATATGACGACCCCTTATTATACGGGTCTTGGTGTAGTTGATGCATAATTATATATATAATTATATATATATATATATATATATATATATACACACACACATATACATATATGTTCACATGTTGTGAATGTATGTTATAGCTTTTCATCGAAAGGCAATTTTTATTTATTGGAATTTTCATATAAAACTCAGATTGATAATAATTTCCGAAAGAAACCAGCGATAGGAGTTTTCTTTTTCGCTTAAGTTGTAATAAAGGAGAAAATCATGTAATGCCCAGGGAGGTGTTACATCAGTGGTATCAAGCTGGTCGAACCTTTCGGGAATCATTGGGGAATAGGTCTGGTATGTCTAAGTTGGGTAATCTCTGACTAAGTCCTATTTGAACTACTTTTTGAAATAATGGGTGTTGTTAAGTGAGAGCATATCTCAATTTTGGGTTGAGATTTAACTGATTGTATCTTGTGGGTCAATTATGGAAATCGAAGATGGACGTGTACGTGGACGTGGTCGCGGCCATGGGAGAGGCCGAAGAGGTGGTCGGATAGCGGGACAAGGTGATTTTGAACAACACTATGAAGATGCTGGTGGACCAGACTATGCAACTCAAGCGATGGCAGGTGTTGCTGCTGCTATTGCTCTTCAAACTGTTGCGATGAATGCTCAGACTCAAGCTGCTGCTGAAGGGAAGGGACTGACGGCTTTCAGACGTCAGAATCCACCCCAATTTCATGAGAGACTGATCCTAACAAGGCGGACCTATGGATAGAAGACCTAGAGAAATTTTTTGAGTTGATTCATACTCAAGAGGAAGTCAACGTTCTGTATGCTACCTTCTTACTATTGGGTGATGCTGAATACTGGTGGAAGGGAACCAAGCAGCTGTTACTTACTAACCTTCAGGAGATCACCTAGAATGTTTTTGGTGAAGCCTTTTTGGAAATATATTTTCCACAAAGTGCTAGGATTGAGAAAGAACAAGAATTCTTAGGACTGAAACAGATGTCTAGATCTGTAGGAGAATATGCTGCAAAGTTCGAGTCGCTTGCCAAGTACTTCCGATTCTTTCAAGCACAACCCAATGAAAACTGGAAATGCGAGAGATTTGAAGCTGGATTGAGGTTTGAAATCAAATAATCTGAGGAATTTTCAAGCCCTAGTGGAGATGAATAGAAAAGTTGAACAAATGAGGAAGGAGAAGGATATTCAAGGGAATGTCGGAGGGCCATCCAGACCTAAGAATAAGTTTCAAGATCAAAGAAGGAAACAAGCTCAGAGGAAGCCATACTATATACCACCTAGAAACAACCAGAACCAACAGTCGTACTGTCCAGTTGCCTCTGCATGTGGTAGTGAGAACCAGAGAAGTCACAGTCAAGGCTACTCTTAGAAGTATCACAAATGTGGGAGTACCAACCATGTTACCAATGATTGTCGACTGACAGGAATGCAATGCTTCAAATGCGGGAAGATAGGACATATGGATAAAGACTGCTATACCCAAGGATCAGCACCAGTTTCAAACAACTCTAAGACCAACAACCCAACGGCTAAGGGAAGGGTTTATACCATGAGCGGAGCTGAGGCTTCATAATCTGATGATTTAATACAAGGTAATTGTGACATAGCTGGTAATGTTTTAATTGTACTTTTTGATTCGGGTGCAACGCACTCTTTTATTTCGATGGATAGTGTGAGATATTTAGAATTGCTCGTTTCTTCCATGTCATATGATTTAATTGTTTCAACTCCTACTGCTAAACCTATTACTGTGAATTCAATCTATTAAACTGTCCTATAATCATTCAGGATAGACATTTTCTTGTAAATTTGATATGTTTGCCTTTAATATAGTTAGATGTAATTTTAGGCATGGATTAGTTATCTTCCAACCATATCCTTTTAGACTGTGCTCAGAAAACTTTAGTTTTTCCTGATCCCGAGATTTCAGGATTTTTATCTACCAACCAAGTAAGAACTTCTTCAAAAGAAGGAGATCAGGAATGCCTGTATTTATCTAGTATAGAAGTCGAGGGGTAAATCGATATGAGTGTTGTGATCGTAGTAAGAGAGTTTCCAGATGTTTTTCCAAACGATGTTCCGGGTTTGCCACCAGTTCGAGATAAATATCGGATTCTCCATCGATCTAGTTCTAGGAATCAGTCCGATTTCTATCGCTCCGTACCGCATGTTTGCCACCACTTGCTCCTATTATCATCTCTGGAGGGGAAGAAGACGATGAGGACATCTTGGTCGCCGAAGAGCTTCCCGAGGTGGATCCTATTGAGGAGGATCCGGTAGAGGAAGAGACAGAGGAGCCTGAGGCTAAGGTACCTGAGTACCACCCTCTTGATGTGGAGATGGAGCCCGTGGTGGATGAGGCTGTGGGGGTAGCGTCACTCGACACGTCGAATCATGGGTATGACTACTGGGGTCTCCCTAATGGTCATCTCTAGAGGGCTAGTAGGCTGCAGATAGTGTAGTTTCTTTTGGGTAGTGCTAACTCCACAGGGTTTTGTATATCCGGCTGATGAGAGCCCAATTTTTGTATTAGTGGTCTTCTCTGCTAAACCCTGACTTTGTATATCATGTGTATGTATGACTTATGTCTGTATATAATTCCTAACCTACCTTAGAACTTTGATATGATGACCCCTGATTATACGGGTCTTGGTGTAGTTAATGCATAGTTATATATATATATATATATATATATATATATATATATATATATATATATATAGGTTCATAAGTTGTGAATGTATGTTATAGTTTTTCATCGAAAGACAATCTTTATTTATTGGATTTTTCATATAAAACTCAGATTGATAATAATTTCCTAAAGAAACCAGCGATAAGAGTTTTCATTTCCGCTTAAGTTGCAATAAAGGAGAAAACCATGTAATGCCAAGGAAGGTGCTACAATGTGACCTTCTTGTGAATGATGTATCCTTTGAGTTTAATACTTCTTGTTTAAATTCTTTCAATACTTTGAAAAATATGCTTGTTACCTCACCCATAATCACTGCACCCAATTAGGAACTACCTTTTGAAATCATGTGTGAAGCAAGTGATTATGCAATGGGGGTGATTTTAGGACAGGGGGTGGAAAAGTTAGCTCATGTAATTTACTATACAAGTAAAGTTTTAAATGAGGCACAAGCTAACTATTTCACCTTGGAGAAAGACCTCCTTGCAATGGTTTTTGCATTTGATAAATTTAGATCTTATGTAGTAGGGTCTATAATTATAGTTTTCACTGATCATGCGGCCATAAAACACTTGATGACAAAACAAGTGGCCAAACCTAGACTAATTTGGTGGATTCTTCTTTTGCAGGAATTTGATCTTGGAATTAGGGACCAGAGAGGTTCAGAAAATGGAGTGGCGGATGGGACACCCCGCTGAGCCCCTTTGTGTCACTAGATTAAAACCTCATTATTTAATTACTTAATCGCGCGCTTTACGTGAAAAATACGTAAAAGTGAAAACTTAACTTATAAAGTATACAATTTCATATAGAATAACATATCACAATATAAGTATATTATGCATATTACAAAACATTGTTGAGGGTATCCCCTCTGTAGGATCCCTCACAAGCATAAACTTAACAACAGATATACTTAGCGGAAATATAAAATACTCCTTAGACTCACTAGCCATAATGTCTATACTCTAATCGTCATGGATCGCAGCACGACCTCCAGCCTCTGGTTTGTAAGGAGTTCCATCCAACTCCTCAGCAACCTCCGTTTCATACAGAGTTCTATCCAGCTCCTCAGCAGCGTAATACTCCATCGGGTCTTTTAATGTAAGTAAAGTAACCCACAAAAATATAGAAATATAGGGGATAAAAAGCAGTTCTATCATCAAAAAGTGGAAGAGAGTAATAGTAAATTATACAGTAATTGTCACAGACAATCAACACACCTAACTAACAAATCATCATCAAGTTAATATATCGTCCTCTACCCTCAATCTCATGCTACTCAAAGACATCATAGCTGCACACCTATTTCTAAGGTGGCAGTGGTCTCGCGAGAACTCCTGATTTTTACGTGTATTATATTACCAATACAAGGTGTATTGTATTACCAATACACAGAAGTGTTTTACGTGTATTATATTACCAATACATGGTGTATTATATTACCAATACACAGAAGTGTTTTACATGTATTATATTACCAATACAATGATGTCATCGTGTATTATATTACCAACACACTTTTGTTCTTGTGTATTATATTATCAATCCATGGTTTTGGACAACAACACCTATAGTTGAATCTCACCAACCCGTTTTAACAACATCCTAGTGCCTTAACCTTCCATTAGAACTTGACACATATTCTATGCCATAACACCTCTTTAACATACTTCATCTAGGTTAGGCACTTCTAAATCATCATTATCCTCACACCCAAAACAATCATCTCTTAGACAACATATATATCTTTGTTTAAAATCCACTAAGCATAATAATAAAAACCAGGTAGATCATGCAAAACACAATATCAATCAAAATATTCCCATATTACCAACATAGCACAAAATCAATTCAATAAAGGTAATAAAATCAACTCAACCATCAACAATATAAAAATCAAGCTAATGTCGATAAACCTACAATCACCCAATCGCCATTGGTTTTTCAGAAAAGGTTTCCAATGTGATTTTGGTGTTGTTGATCACTCAACTACTAGTGGGGTTTAGATGACCCTACACAATTATTATATAATCTACTACTTATCCATTCCGACGATAGGTTGGTTCTTTCCCCCACCCGGGTTATCACCGAACCCCCGAACTCAAAGCTCATCGTTATCACACCACAAAGTACTAACTCCACCTTCAACCAATCAACATAATAACCAATAAATCAAACAAACACATCTATGTTCTCTTTAGGATAGGTTTACCATTTAATTCAAATTAGAGTTAGGATTCTTTTCTCAACATAAGCCTTTGGATACTTGTCACTTATGTTCTAGGAAACTTAGATAAATTGCTATAACTTGAAAATATGGAATAAAAATCATCCAACCACTTAGGGTAGGTTTCGGCCTTGTATTAAAAAATAGGCTAGGGTTTTCAAAACAACACAATTTCTTAGATCAATGATCTCAGAGTATTAAAGAGTATAAATCAATCATTAGATTTCACAAATCAATCAAAAACCTTTCACCCCTTTTATGTTAGGGTATCGACCTCTTTAGTATAAGTAGGCTAGAAATCTTTAAACTTTCCAATCTCTTAGACTTAACATCCAAATGTATTAAGGAGCTCAAGTCCATGATCATATTGGAAAATGAAAACAAAACATCCTAGGTTCACAACCATCATAGGCTCGACCATCATAGGATAAATAGGCTATAAATATTTAAGCTTTCCAATCGCTTAGACTTAGCATCCGAATGTATTAAGGAGCTCAAGTCCATGATCATATTGGAAAAAGAAAACAAAACATCCTAGGTTCACAACCATCATAGGTTCGGCAATCATAGGAGAAATAGGTTAGAAATCTTTAAACCTTCCAATACTTTTGATTTAAGATCAAGAGGTATCTAGAAGCTCAAATACATGATCATCTTTCAAAAAGTTGAAACAAAACTTCCTAGGCCACTAATACATAGTTTCGGCCATCCTTGGAAAAATAGGTTAGAGATGTTTGTTTGATACAAGATCTTAGAATATGAAAGTAGAGATTAATAGAAATCCATAGAAATTGGTTTCAACTCAAACATAGTTTTCTACCCTTTTCTAAAGATTTTAGAAGTTAAAAGAGCTTTAAGAACATTTTAAGAAGACATAAATTAAACTCATGAAATAAGTGTAAAACTTGAAATAGAAGAGTATGAGAGGGTTACCCTTGAAACTAGAAAGGAAAAGTATGAAGGACTTGAAGCTTGAAACTAAGTAAAAATGGAAACTTTAAGTGTTGGAAACTTAAAAATGAGAAAGTGAAGAAGTAGGAAAGTGATGAAGAGAAAATGAAATGGGTATTTATAGAGGGAGATATGAGATGGGCATGAAAGAGAAGGAAGGAGCAAGTCTTGATGGCCAAGTTTTGGCTTATGCCTTGTTTGGTTGAAGAAGAGAGAGAAAAATGGATTTTTAGAATATAATATGATATAATTTGAAAAGTGTGATGATTACACTTTTGAAGTATGTCACAACCCATGTCCATCACATCCCATCAAGTCACTTCACTTCGTTTGGGCTTTCTTTTCTGCTCCATTGCGTATCCGGTTCAAGTTTCCGATCATATTTTACCTGGAATAAATATTATATTTTATTTCCGAACTCAAATTTTTGAAAATTTTCAATATAATACAAAACATCACAAAAACACTAACCGTTTCATTCATGGTTCAAAATTAGGTTTTCTGCTCATTAAACTTGTACTGGCAGTGAAAACACAGACCGACTTTCGTTTGAATTTTCAACTCAAAATTTTACCGTAACCCTCTACCCTAAAGTAGACTATGAATATGATTTTATTTTATTCAAAAACACTTTCTAACTCTAAAATTAAAATATAATTAATTATGTTTTAACCGGTTGCACAGTATAATTAAAATCGATCACATTACATTACTACCCCTCTTAAAATAAAATTCTGTCCTCGGAATTTACGTACCTTTGAAAAGATGTGGATATTGTTGTTGCATATCCTCCTCCCGTTCCCAAGTAGCATCTCCGGTAGTTTCATCTCATACGACCTTAACCAAAGGAATTTGTCTACCGCGAATCTCCTTAATCCGTCTATCTTCTATCCTTACAGGTAAAGCCTCATGCTCTAGATTCTCTCCAGGTTGTATAGACTCAAACTCAATGACATGTGAAGGATTAGGATAATACTTTCTCAACTGAGAAACATGAAAGACATCATGAAGGTTGGAAAGATTGGGTGGTAAGGTAATTTGGTAAGCTACTGGACCAATTCGTCGAAGAATCTGAAAAGGTCCAATGAATCGAGGAGTAAGTTTTCTGGATTTGATAGCTTTGCCAATTCCAGTTTTCCGAGTAACTCTAAAAAACATGTGGTTGCCTTCCTGGAATTTTAATGGTCTCCTCCTCTCGTCACTGTAGCTCCTTTGCCTATCCTGTGCTTCCTTCATCTTTTCCCGTATCTTCCTTACTTGCTCCGTAGTTTGTTGCACCACATCTGGACCCAAAACTTGGTTCTCACCAGTCTCATACCAACATAACGGGGTCCTACACTTTCTGCCATACAAAGCCTCATATGGTGCCATTCCGATACTACTATGGAAACTATTGTTATAAGTAAATTCAATCGATGGTAAGAACTCATCCCAACTTCCAGTGTGCTCCAACACACAAGCTCTCAATAGATCCTCCAATGACTGAATTGTCCTTTCTAACTATCCATCAGTTTGGGGATGATAAGCATAACTCATCCTCAACTTTGTTCCTAAGGCATTTTACAATTGTCTCCAAAATCTAGATGTGAATCTAGGATCTCGGTCTGAGACAATACTCGATGGCACACCATGCAATCTAACAATTTCTTTGATGTAAATCTGAGTCAACCTTTCCAAATTATAACTTTCACCAATAGATAATAAGTGAGCACACTTCGTCAACCTATCAATGATAACCCAAATCGCATAATGCTTCTTAGGAGTTGGTGGTAATCCGACCACAAAATCCATAGCTATAATATCCCATTTCCACTCTGGGATATCTAAAGATTGTAATAATCCTGCTGGTTTCTGATGTTCAATCTTAGCTTTCTGACACACCAGACAAGATAAAACGTACTCCGCTACTTCTTTCTTCATCCTTGTCCACCAAAAAAATTTCTTCAAATCCTGATACATCTTTGTGGATCCAGGATGGAAACTCAACTTACTCTTATGTGCCTCCTCTAAAATCATCTTCCTAAGTTCTGCATCCTCTACAACACATATTCTATCTCTAAACCTTAACACACCATCTGTTCCTCTACTAAACTCAGAAATTTTACCTTCATCGATTCATCTACTTACTTCCAGGAGGTGTAGATCCTGAACTTGTTTATCTTTAAGATCTTTCATAAAATCACTACTAATAGTGATCATACTTAAGAAAATCTTATTCTCAACCAATTCCATTCTTAAGTTCAAATCCCTTAACTGTTCAAACAATTCTAACTCCTTAACTATCATCGCAGACACGTGCAAGGATTTCCTGCTTAAAGCATCCGCTACCACATTTGCCTTCCCAGGATGGTACAGTAATTCAAAATCATAATATTTGATAAACTCCATCCACCTTCGCTATCTCATATTCAATTCTTTTTTATAGAATAGATACTTCAGGCTCTTGTGGTCACTGAAGACATTAAACTTTGCTCCATAAAAAAAGTGTCGCCATATCTTTAATGCGAACACTATTGCTGCTAACTCCAAATCATGAGTCAGATTATTTCTCTCATGAATTCTCAACTATCGGGAAGCATAAGCCACGACTCTTCCCTCTTGCATCAGGACACAACCTAAACCTTGGTATGACGCATCACAGTATACGTCAAACTGTCCTAGTGGGTCTGGTAAGATCAACATAGGTGATGTAGTCAACCTGTCCTTCAGCTTTTGAAAACTTTGTTTACACTTGTCCGTCCATACAAAAGCTATATTTTTCCTCGTTAACTGCGTCATAGGAAATGGTATCTTCGAGAATCCCTCTATGAACCTCCGATAATATCCAGCTAGTCCTAGGAAACTCCATACTTCACTTACTAACTTAGGCCGTTCCCACTTAAGAACTGACTCAACCTTAGCTGGATCTAAGACTATTCCTTCTTTATTAATCACATGACCTAGGAATTGTACTTCCTCCAGCCAAAACTCACACTTGGAAAGTTTTGCATAAAGCTGCCTATCCTTCAAAACTCGCAACACCAATCTCAAATGTTCTTCATGCTCTTCCCGCGTACGAGAATAGATAAGAATATATCGTCGATGAACACAACAACTTATCGAGGAACGGTCTGAAAATTATGTTCATATAATCCATGAACACAGCTGGCGCATTAGTTACACCGAAAGGCATAACTACATACTCATAGTGCCCGTACCTCGTCCTAAAAGTCGTCTTGGGTATATCTTCCTTCCTTACTCTGATCTGATGGTACCCAGATCTTAAATCAATCTTAGAGAACACTGCTTCTCCTTTCAACTGATCCATCAAATCATTTATCCTAGGCAACGTATACTTATTCTTAATTGTCACCTTATTCAACTGCTTGTAATCTGTGCACAACCTCGCACTTCCATCATTCTTCTTAACAAATAACACCGGTGCTCCCCACGGTGAAACACTCGGTCTGATAAACTCTTTTCCTAACATGTCATCCAATTGTTCCTTCAACTCTGCCAATTAAACCGGTGACATCCGATAAGGTGCTATAGATATAGGCCCTGTCCCTGGTACGAGATCTATAGTGAATTCCACTTCTCTTTTCAGTGGCAAACCTGGAACGTCTGGAGGGAAAACTTTAGGAAACTCTCTCACAATAGTCATAGAATCTATGCTGGGAGTCTCATTAGCCTCCACTACGAAAAGCATCACAAACTGTTGAGAGTTGTCACTCCTCATAGAAACTCCTTCAATGGTAGATGCTATACTATAAGGTTCAAGAAATGATAAAGTCTTGCTAGAACAATCTAGCACTACATGGTTAGCCGAAAGCCTATCCATGCCAAGAATAACATCTATCTGTTGCATAGGCAAACAGATAAGGTCTACAATAAATGTCCTATTCTCAACAACGATAGGACACTGTAAACAAACAGACATAGTAGTCAAAGGATTACTGGTTGGAGTAGATACTGTAAGGGTATACGATAATTTGGAAACAATTAAGTTCAAATGATCCACACACTCATGCGAGATAAAAGAATGCGTAGCGCCCGAGTCAAACAATACATTTGAGAGTCTACCAGCTATCAAACACATACCTTGTATAAGATCAGCAGATTGAGAGGATTCAGCTCCCCTCACGGTAAACAGTATTCCAGTGGCTTGAGGTCTGGCCACTTGTGGTCTTGCTGTTGGGACTCCTCTTCCAGCTCCACCTCTATTGTCTCCAATTCCTCTTCTGGCAACTGTCGGCTGTTGCATAACCCTTTGTCTGCAATCTCGTGCCACATGACCTGGTTTTCCACAGTTTAAATGGCTGGGTCTATTTGTACAGTCTCTAGCATAATGCGATCCTCCACATCTGAAGCAAACTAAGCCTTGCGGTTGCTGACCCGCTCTAGCCACTGGTGCTGGTGCCGACGTTTGACCGGGTCGAGCATATGGTCTCTGTCTTCACTGAGAACCACTTACTCCTCGCCTTTGGAAACTTGATCGGTTAGGACCTCCACTCCTCAGTTGTTTCTGTTCATTGGCCATCCTTAGGTCTATACTTTCAATGGCACTACATCTCTCGACTAGTTCTGGGATATACTGTATGTCCAGAGACGCTACAGCCTTCTGCAGCTCATCTGAGTCCTTCCTCAAATCTTCTACATTTTCAGTCCTCACTTGAAAATCTCTGATAGAATTACGAAAACTTGATCAAAGCCTCAAAACATGATGCATACTCACCAGCAGACATGTTACCTTGTTTGAGGTTTGTGAATTCCTTTTCCTTCTCGCGTCGAACCAAATGCGGAAAATATTTTTCAAAAAAAAAAATTCAGTGAATAACTTCCAGTTAACCTTCCTATCCTCAGTTTCCAACGGTCTTTTCTTTCCCTTCCACCAGAATTATGCTCCTTCGGTTAACATGAAGGCAGCATAGGTCACTTTATTCTCCTCGCTGCAGCGCATAGTAGCAAATATCTTTCCGGTCTCTTGTATCCACCATTCCACCTTCTCTGGGTCATACTCTCCTCGGAATTGAGGTGGCTTTTCGTTTATAAAATTAGTCAATCCGGCATCTTCTGCTGCTACCGCCCTTCTCTGATTCTTAATTTATAGCTGCTCTTTGTTCATCTGCAGCATCTCAGTATTCTGCTGGGTTTGCAGTAGCATAGCAGCATCTAGGGTTTCCATTGCATTTGGAGTCAAAGATGATCCTCCTCCACTCTCAGTATTGTCGGCATTACCATTTACAGCTCCAATAATCCTTTCTGGAGTTCCATCACCACTGTTAGTTGGACGTCCTCTTCCGCGAGCCATGATTCTGTTAAAAGAAATCATCCGCTCTTATTAGTATGACATATAATACTACATAGACAAGTGTATAAATGCCATATGCCATACTAATATTAACCTCTCACATCAGATTCGGACACACTACCCAACTTCTAAGCATAGTCAAAATCGGATGTGGATTCAACTAGACTCGGCCAGTAACAACATCCTAAACCTCGCAGTCCTTGATTCGGATCGAACATAACCCCACAGTCCGTTTTAGAACCAAACTGCTCTGATACTAAAATGGGACACCCCATTGTGCCCCTTTGTGTCACTAGATTAAAACCTCATTATTTATTTACTTAATCACGCGCTTAGCATGAAAAATACGTAAAAAATAAAAACTTAACTTATAAAGTATACAACTTCATATAGAATAGCATATGACAATATAAGTATATTATGCATATTACAAAATATTGTTGAGGGTATCCTCTCTGTAGGATCCTCACAGGCATAAACTTAACAACATACATACTTAGCGGAAATATAAATACTCCTTAGACTCACTGGCCATTATGTCTATACTCGAATCATCATGGATCACAGCACGACCTCCAGCCTCTGGTTCGTAAGGAGTTCCATCCAACTCCTCGGCAACCTCCGTTTCATACATAGTTCCGTCTAGCTCCTCAGCAGCGTAATCCTCAATCGGGTCTTTTAATGTAAGTAAAGTAACCCACAAAAATACAGAAATGTAGGGGATAAGAAGCAGTTCTATCATCAAAAAGCAAAAAGGAGTAATAGTAAATTATATATTAATTGTCACAGACAATCAGCACACCTAACTAACAAATCATCATCAAGTTAATATATCATCCTCTACCCTCAATCTCATGCTACTCAAAGACATCATAGCTGCACACCTATTTCTAAGGTGGAAGTGGTCTCGCGAGAACTCTTTATTTTTATGTGTATTATATTACCAATACACGGTGTATTGTATTACCAATACACGGTGTATTGTATTACCAATACACAGAAGTGTTTCACGTGTATTATATTACAAATACACGATGTATTATATTACCAATACACAGATGTCATCGTGTATTATATTACCAATACATTTTTATCCTTGTGTATTATATTACTAGTACACTTTTGTCCTTGTGTATTATATTACTAATACATGGTTTAGGACAACAACACCTATAGTTGAATCTCACCAACCCGTTTTAACAACATCCTAGTGCCTTAACGTTTAATTAGAACTTGACATATATTCTATGCCATAACACCTCTTTAACATACTTCATCTAGGTTAGGCACTTCTAAATCATCATTATCCTCACACCCAAAACAATCATCTCTTAGACAACATATATATCTTTGCTTAAAATCCACTAAGCATAATAATAAAAACTAGGCAAATCATGCATAACACAATATCAATCAAAATATTCCCATATTACCAACATAGAACAAAATCATTTCAATAAAGGTAATAAAATCAACTCAACCATCAACAATATAAAAATCAACCTAATGTCGATAAAGCTACAATCCCCGAATCGCCATTGGTTTTTCAGAAAAGGTTTCCAATGTGATTTTGGTCTTGTCGATTACTCAACTACTAGTAGGGTTTAGGTCGCCCTACACAATTATTATATAATATACTACTTATCCATTCCGACAATAGGTTGGTTCTTTCCCCCACTTGGGTTATCACCGAACTCCCGAACTCGAAGCTTCTCGTTGTCACACCACAAAATACTAACTCCACCTTCAACCAATCAACATAATAACCAATAAATCAAACAAACTCATCTATGTTCTCTTTAGGCAAGGTTTGGCCATTTAATTCAAATTAGAGTTAGGATTCTTTTCTCAACATAAGCCTTTGGATACTTATCACTTAGGTTCTAGGTAACTTAGATAAATTGCTAAAACTTGAAAATATGGAATAAAAATCATCCAACCACTTAGGGTAGGTTTCGGCCTTGTATTACAGAACATGTTGGAGGCTCAATTAAGAACATGTTGGAGGCTCAAATTTCTCACCTGGAAATTTTTGCAAATTATTTGACCGAGATACAATTCCTAGTGTGTGCACCCCTTCACCCCAAACTTGTCATAAATCAAGCAATCACAATAAAATTCCTCAAAGTTCAAATTTCAATTTTTCACATGGGGATCAAATTTTCGATTTTCAGAACCTAGGGGGAAATCATCAATGGTCAACATAATTCATGCAGTCAATCTATACTAAATTTAATTAAAATCCACCAAGTTTCCGACACAACACTCACACACATACTCTTGATCTTATCAAATTATTCAAGAGCGAAATTCAAAAACAAATGGAAAAAGGGAAAGAAAACAAAAAACAAAGCAATGCAATTGGTTCCCTCCCCCACACTTAAGGCATACATTGTCCTCAATGAAAGAACGTACATATAAAATAAGAGTGAGGGAAAAGAGAAGGTGCTCCCTGATCAAGTTGTAGTGTAGGCGGGCTCTTCCAAGGAAAGTTCTTCTACGGTTGCATTCTTGGTTTTTTTTTCCTCAAGAGAAAATGACAGAAACTAAAATAAAATAAAAATAAAGGATATCTAGATTGGGTTGCCTCCCAAGTAGCGCTTGTTTAATGTCCCGAGCCTGACTCAAGTCTCCCCCAAGAATGCATACCTTAAGTGGGTTGGGAGTTGCTTCAACTCCGGTGTCTTGTTATCTTCTTCCATTCCTTCGTTGTTGAGCTTCTCCTTTGAACATTCATCCTTTGGGAGACTCGGTAAGGCTTTCATGTTTTTTAAGCACTCAAGATAGTCCTCATCCCCCAAAGGGTCTTCTTCCTCACTATCATCATCATGGGATTTTACCAACACTTGTACAAGTGAAGAACCATGGGCTTCTCTAGTGGCCTTTGCCTTGACAATTGAGTCCACCATATCCACTCGATACACATCCGACCTCTCAGCGGGGTGCTTCATTTCTTCAAAGACATTGAAGACTACTTTCTCATCTTGCACCCTTAGGGTGAGCTTCCCTTGTTGCACATCTATCAAAGCACGCCCAGTGGCCAAGAAGGGCCTACCCAATATGAGAGGGATCTCGGCGTCTTCATCCATATCAAACACCACAAAATCCGTCGGAAATATGAACTTGTCCACCTTCACTAACAAATCTTCGACCACCCCATAAGGATATTTTAGAGAACGGTCGGCTAGTTGGAGTGACATCCGTGTATCTTTGGCTTCTTTGATCACCAACTTCTTCATCATAGAGAGGGGCATCAAGTTGATGCTTGCCCCTAGATCACACAACGCCTTTCCTAGATTCATCTCCCCAATGGTGCATGGTATAGAAAAAGAACCGGGATCCTTCAACTTTGGAGGTAGTTTTCTTTGAAGAATGGCACTACACTCCTCAGTCAAAGCAACTGTTTCATCATCCACTAATTTTCGCTTCTTGGAGAGAAGCTCCTTCATAAACCGAGCATAAGATGGCATTTGTACCAAGGCTTCCGCAAATTGAATGTTAATTTGAAGTTTGTGGAAGACATCAAGGAA
Organism: Sophora flavescens; assembly: GCA_030762895.1. Classification (NCBI taxonomy): domain Eukaryota; kingdom Viridiplantae; phylum Streptophyta; class Magnoliopsida; order Fabales; family Fabaceae; genus Sophora; species Sophora flavescens. Next base: position 22,517,281 of record CM061070.1, read on the forward strand.
TTTACTGAACTGTTTATCTTGTAGAGGCTTCTTCAATCTTTCAGGATACGGTACCTTCATGTAGGGCGGGAGGTCTTTGGGTTCAACCCACTTCTTTCTTCGGAACTCTTCATCTACAAGTTTTACCCTTCCCCCTTGCTCTGGTGCCTTGTCACTTTCCAACTCCTCTTTCTTAGGTTGCTCTTCCTCAACATGTGGTTGTTCCGAGGCCTCAGCTTCTTGAGAACTAGTTGCACCCCTGTTATATCCCAACACCCTACCGCTTCTAGTTGTTATAGCATTGTATTGGTTCTTAGGGTTGTTCTCGGTATCACCTGAGAAAGTGCCTGGGAGACACTCATTTAGTTGCTTTTGCGAAGTGAGCAATCTGTGTCTCTAGATTCAGAATTGCCAACCCTGTATGAGTTGTCAACTTGTCAATGGCTATGCTTGTATTGATTGACAACTTCTCAATTGCCGCATTCGTCTTTTCTATAGCCAACTCCCAAGGTTGCCTTCCGCCATCTGTTATTTGCAATTGATTAGGCCCTGGAAGAGCCTGCTGAGTATTGCGTTGATGGATTCCATAGTTTGACCTCTGATTCTGCTGAGGTTGTTGTTGCCAATTCTATTGAGGTTGTTGTTGCCCGGCTAGACCACCACTAGCATTACTCCGAGCGAAACCCGGATGGTCTCTCCTCATATAACCCCTATTCTGATTCAGACTGTAATCATTCTGTCTGTTCCTCTGATAGTTGTTCTGGGGCACGCTGTCATAGAAATTGTGGCATGAGTCCACATGTTCTTGAGAGAAGTTGAACGGACAACTCTGAATGTTATGATCTCCATTACAATTATCACAACCCAGAGGCATTCCTTCATGTATCACATTAACCTTCTTGTTCCCAGACAATGCCGCATTTTGCATCTTTAACAGTTTATTTTGCTCTAGAATGGCTTCTATTGTTGCATAACTGACTCCACTTGAGGTTTCCCTACCACGGTTGTAATCATTGTTTGACATCTTCTCCAATAACGCCCATCCATACTCAAGTGATAAATAAGAAAAAGAACCGCCGCGGCATCATCACAATTCATATGGTAGCGCCCCTTAACCAGTTAAAGTATTGTTGAATCTTTGAGACCGGGTCTAAGAAATTCGATGGACATCTTCTCATGAGCATATTATACCTTTCCCAATATTCATTATAAGATTCATCTTCATGTCTGCTTGAAAGATGTGACGGCTACTCTTGCTTGTGCCGCTCTCTGAGGAGGAAAATATTTAATGAGGAACTTTTGGGCCATTTGCTCCCATGTTGTGATACTGTTGCGATCCAAGCTGTCAAACCAATCGCGAGCGACATCCCTAAGAGAGAGGGGGAACAGCCGCAAGGGAAATTCATCTTGAGAAACTCCTCTTGTCTTCTGCAAGTCACAAGCTTCAAGGAAGTGAGTGATGTGTCTATGAGGGTCTTGTTTGCCACTCCCATCAAATTGATTCTCACGGATATGGTCTGTGACACATCCTTCCACTCTGAAGGAATCTGTATTGAGGTTGCCCCTCACGATAGAAGAAGAACAATCATCCAAATTGGGTAGATTGTACTCGAAGAGAGGCTTGTAAGGAGGAGGGTTTGCTTCGGCCATCCTCTCAATATTAATTGCTTCAAGCCTCTCTCGTTCTCTGGCTTCTTTCCTTAATCACTTCTCGGTCCTAGTGATCTCCGAATCAAATAGCAAGTCCTCTCATGAAAGGGTACCTCGCATACAAAAACAAGGCAAGACCAAGTGGAATCAAAGAAGTAGAGAGAAATAATAGTAAATAAATAACAAAAAATAAAAATAAAAACAGCTTAACCAAATAATCAAACTTCCCAAAAATTAGGAAAATTGGTTGTGCCAATCCCCGGCAACGGCGCCAAAAACTTGTTGAGTCACCGGCAAGTGTACCGGGTCGTCGTAAGTAATAAAACACGGTAAGTAATTACCGAGGTCGGACACAGGGATTGGACTACCAATTCTACCAATTCGCGAGAAATTCGATACGTTTGATCAAGTAAAAGCAGGTGGTTGAGAAGAGAGAGAAAATAGGATCGCAATTCAAATCGACAAATCAAATAGAGATATAGTATTAAAATCTGGAATTAAACATCTAAGGTCACAAATCCACCTACCCAATCATGCATAGTACCCAAGTGATGATGATTCCCCTCCCTAAGTTCAATTGCAATGTCAACCAGGACCCCCAAATTCTCCTAATGACACTATCGTGCTCAATAGGACGTATTCATCGATTGAGTTAATTACTTGCTAGGTCTCATAACCCAATCATCAAACTCTATTAAATCTGGTTCCCTATAAGGTTGCACTGATATCCTACTCACTCTCGTGCAATATTCAATCAATGATCCCAATTCAAGTTCTAAACGCGAATTGCCTATCAAGCCTCATCACGTTAACTAGTCAATCATGCATGCTTATGATCAACGCAATATATTCAGAATTGGAAAACATGAATTGAGGTAAAGGAGGGAAACATACATCACATTGAATGCTACACCACCATGGGTGGTTTCATTGATCCCTTAGACAAAGGGATTAGTTCCTCATGCTTGTAACAACGCACAAACAATTGGAATTCATCGTAATTGTAAAAGAGAAAAAGAAAATAGGGAGACGCAGCTCCAGAGAATAAGGATTCGTCCCAAAACGATCTAAAACAAGTGGTAAACAAAAGGTTTTTTTTTCGAATCTGCCCTAAAGCAGCAATTTATAATTTTCAGATTCTGCGCCCGCTCGCGAGGCGAGTAGCCTCTCGCGAGACGAAATTCAGTTTTGGCTCCATCCTGATTTTGAATACTCGCAAGGCGAGATGGTGATTCGCGAGGCGAGACAGAAAGGGTAATATCTCTGGCACAGTCAGGCCTTCAGGCTCGCGAGGCGAGATAGTGATTCGCAAGGCGAGACCAAAAGGGTGACTGTTGCTATTCAGGCTGGTCTTCAGGCTCGCGAGGCGAAGTCCTGTTTCGCCAGGCGAAACTTCCAGAATTGTTTTTCCACTATTTTCTTCATTTTCCTTGACTCTAAGAGCTTCACTTTTAACCTGAAACAATAAAAGAAAATGAAAAAGCGTAATTCTACTCAAAATAAACTAAAAACTACTAAAAATGCATAAAACGAATCAAATTCTAACTTAGGAACAAAACAAGGCTAATTTCGGAGATTAGCGAGGTTGACTCACCCAATTAGGCACAAAATCTACCCCTTTTCTAGCTGGAAACTAGATGAGCCAGAGGCTTATCAGTTCACAACCATCATAGGTTCGGCCATCATAGGAGAAATAAGCTAGAAATCTTTAAACTTTCCAATACTTTAGATTTAAGATCAAGAGGTATGTAGAAGCTCAAATACATGATCATGTTTCAAAAAGTTGAAACAAAACTTCATAGGCCAATAATACATAGTTTCGGCCATCCTTGGAAAAATAGGTTAGAGATGTTTGTTTGATACAAGCTCTTAGAATATGAAAGTATAGATTAATAGAAATCCATAGAAATTGATTTCAACTCAAACGGAGTTTTCTACCATTTTCTAGAGATTTTAGAAGTTAAAAGAGCTTTAAGAACATTTTAAGAAGACATAAAGTAAACTCATGAAATAAGTGTAAAACTTGAAATAGAAGAGTTTGAGAGGGTTACCCTTGAAACTAGAAAGAAAAAGTATGAAGAACTTAAAGCTTGAACTAACTAAAAATGATAACTTTAAGTGTTAGAAACTTAAAAATGAGAAAGTGAATAAGTAGGAAAGTGATGAAGAGAAAATGTAATGGGTATTTATAGAGGGGAGAGGTGAGATGGGCGTGAAAGAGAAGGAAGGAGCAAGTCTTGATGGCCAAGTTTTGGCTTATGTCTTGTCACGGTTGAAGAAGAGAGAGAAAAATGAGTTTTTAGAATATAATATGATATAATTTGAAAAGTGTGATGATTACACTTTTGGAGTGTGTCATAACCCATGTCCATCACATCCCATCAAGTCACTTCACTTCTTTTGGGCTCCCTTTTCGCTTCATTGCGTATCCGATTTAAGTTTCCGATCGTATTTCGCTTGGAATAAATATTATATTTTATTTCCAAACTCAAATTTTCGAAAATTTTCAATATCATACAATACATCACAAAAACACTAACCGTTTCGTTCACGGTTCAAAATTAGGTTTAATGCTCAGTAAACTTGTACTGGCAGTGAAAACGCAGATCGACTTTAATGTCCGAATTTTCAACTCAAAATTTTCTTGTAACCCTCTACCCTAAAGTAGACTATGAATATGATTTTATTTTATTCAAAAACACTTTCTAACTCTCAAATTAAAATATAATTTATTATATTGTAACCGGTTGCACGGTATAATTAAAATCAGGCTGTTACAGCGGACCACTTGTCGAGGTTAGTTAATCCAGACATTGAGGAGAAATTGCTAGACATCAAGGAAGAATTTCCTGATGATAGATTGTTTGTAATTTTTGAAAAAATTTCTCCTTGGTTTGCGGATATGGCTAAATTCAAATCTTCAAAGGTGGTCCTGCAAGGTTTGACAATGAAACAAAGGAAGAAGTTCTTCTCGGATGCAAAGTACTACATTTGGGAGGATCCTTGTTCGGATGAGTTGTTGCCGAGATGCATTCCCCATGAGCAAATCGGGAACGTGTTGTGGTATTGCCATAGCTCGGACTACGGTGGGCATTTTGCGGGAAAGAAGACCGTGGAAAAAGTCCTCCAAAGCGGGTTTTATTGGCCTACTCTCTTCAAGGATGCACACACTTTTGTGGAAAGATGTGATCGTTGCCAAAGGGTTGGAAACATCTCAAGGTGGCATGAACTCCCTCTTCAACATATTCTTGAAGTGGAGATCTTTGATGTTTGGGGGATAGACTTCATGGGACCATTCCCACCTTATTTCTCTTACCAATATATATTGGTAGCGGTGGACTGTGTCAAAGTGGGTTGAGGCAGTTCCAACAACAACGGATGATGCATGGGTAGTCATGGAATTCTTGAGGCGCAACATCTTCACAAGGTTTGGGGTTCCTAGAGTCTTGATTAGTGATGGTGGTTCCCATTTTTGCAACAAACAAATAAGCCACCTAATTGAGAAATATGGGGTCAAGCACAAGATAACAACTCCTTACCATCCACAAACAAGCGGGCGAGTTGAAATATCCAACCGTGAATTGAAGCACATTCTTGAGAAAACTGTCAACTCTTCATGGGAGGATTGGTCAAGAAAGTTAGATGATGCTTTGTAGGCCTATAAGACTTCTTTTAAGACACCAATTGGAAGATCTTCTTACAACTTGGTGTTTGGAAATGTGTGTCATTTTCCGGTAGTGTTAGAACAAAGGTCTTATTGGGCAATCAAGAGCTCAATTATGATTTGAAAAAGGCCGGTGAAAAGAGGCTTCTCTACTTGAATGAATTGTCAGAAATCCGCATGCAAGCATATGAGAATGCAAGGATCTACAAGGAGCAGACAAAGGCATGGCATGACAAGCACATCTTGCCTAGGAAATTTGAACCGGGACAGTGGGTACTTCTCTACAACTCAAGGTTGAGACTCTTCTCAGGAAAGTTGAAATCAAGGTGATCCAGGCCCTTCAAGGTCTTCAAGGTTTTTCCACATGGAGTGGTAGAACTAGAGGGGCACAAAGATATCTTCAAGGTGAATGGCCAAAGGCTCAAGCACTACTATGGAGAACCACTTCCAATGGATCACAAAAGTCTCAAATTGACTTATCCCTAGGGGGACTATAACTGTCAGGCTCGGGATGTTAAACAAGCGCTCCTTGGGAGGCAACCCAAGCTTTATATCCTTTTTTTACATTTATAGAGTCTGAAAAACGTTAAAAGTGTCTTCATATAGGGTCCTTAGTTGGAAAATTGCATTTGGAAAGCATATAGGACTTAGTTACATTTAGGAAATAGGGGGCATAAATTGCCTCTGGTTCGCCTCGCTAGAAGAGATTCGCCCCGCGAGCCAGAGGGATGTAAAAATACCTGCTTCTGGCTCGCCTTGCGAACCAAGCACCGCCTCTTGAACCAGGCCCCACCTTACGAACCTAGCCTCGCCTCGCGAGACCTGGGAAACCTGAAAAGGCACTACACACAGGGTCGAACCATCGTTCGCCCCACGAGCCTGAAGGACAGAAACGCAGAGGTTTACACCACTTTATACCTCGCGTCGCGAGTACCTGGCTCGCCTTGCGAATCCGGGCAGCTTGAATATGGATGAAAATCCTAGATTCACCTCGCAAGACACTCCTCGCCTCGCGAATCTGGGAATATGAAAAGGTGCAGAATATCCAGATTCGCCTCGCGAATCCTGGTTCGCCGTGCGAAACCGAAAATTATGGTTTTTGATTTAGGAATTTTTAAGTGCTCGCCTCGAGAACACTGTCACGCCTCGGGAGCGAGGAAATTACATAAGCCCCGCGAGCATATTAGAGGTCACTTTTGCACGAAAAATTTGAAAATTTCTCATATTCTCTCTCGTGGGTGCATTAGGAAAACATCCATTCTTCGTCAAATTCATCACTCTTTGACACTTTCTCTCTCTCACACTCATCAAAGGTAAACCCAAACACAATTATTTTGTGCTTTTGAAATCAAAATTATGTTTCATATTCTTCATCCCATTGTTTTTGAAATTTGAAATAACTTTAAAAATGGTGATGGGTGAATGAACAACACTCATAGTAGATTAAAGAATGTTGAGGCTTGTATTTTATTATGAGGATAAAGGATTTTGATTGAAATTGTTTAATTGAAGATGAACATATGAGTGATGTAAGGCATGAATGAGATTAAATGTTATGATTTGAGTGCTCCTTACTGAATAACTTGTATTGACTGTTAGAAAAATATAAGTTTGGGGTTATGGGAACTTTTAGAGACAGATGCATGATTTAGTGGGGCTTGGGTTTAAAATAACTTTTGAAAATTTAGAACGAATTTCTGTGTTCTGATTTAATGCATGAATTGCCTGGGTTAAACTGCTAGATTGTAAATGTGATTTGAACTGTATTGCGACTTTGTTGGTTTTCAGGTTATATATGGCCCCACCCAAAAACACTGAGAAACAGTCCATTAAACGCAAAAAGCGCCAATCTATTCGGGAGGATGACCAGTTGTTCTTTGAGGGACCTGGTTCCTCTTCTCGGGCTGCTTCCTCTGCTCCCAGCTTCCGATCTTCGTTTCATGCGAAGAATTAGGAGTTGGTGAAGCAAGAGGAGATAGTCCTGGAGAGGAGGGTGGTCCTTGTTGGGAACAATTATGCGTCAATCTCTGGACAGATTAACACCAGGGGTTGGGGCATGTTGGCTGATCTTCCTCATTTGTTTGATATCAAACTGGTTCAAGAATTTTTTACCAACGCTCTCAACCCCGACATTAATGACCCCGGGTGCGTCTCTATGGTCAGAGGCATACCCGTTACTTTCATGGCGGAGGAGATCAACACCTGCCTGGGTATTCCTATTACCTGGGAGGATAGGAGTGAGCATCAGCTGACGTCGGCAGTGTAGAGCTTAGCTGCTGAGATTTTGGAGACCTGCTGCAGGCCAAGGACCCAGTAGGAGGTAGGGACCTCTGGGAACCCACTGAGGCTGAGGAGGCAGGATCTGACCCCTGTGGCCTTGGTTTGGTCGGTGTTCGTACATGCCAACCTGATGGTTAGCTCTCACGAGCATACCATTACTGTTGCCCCGGTCCACCTCATGTATGCTATTATAAAGGAGAAAACCATTGATGTTGGGGCCATCATTGCCCAAAACATTCAACAGAAGGCCAACTCGATGACTCTGAAAGAGGTTTTAGTCCATGGGTTCCTGATTACAGAGATGATCCGCAGAGCAGGCGTGCCAGTGACTGAAGGGGTAGCGAAGATACCTCGTCAGCCGATCAACAGAGAGTGCATCCGCCGCCACTGCTTTGTGGAGCCTGCAGCCCCTTGGAGACCAGCAGGACAACCCCCTTAGAGGCCACGATCAACAAATATGGTTTTGCTCTTGGAAAACCAACAGGCAAAGAGGAGGTCATATGAGGTACTCTGCGACTTCTTACGGGAGATGTCGCTGGCCCAGCAGGAGGGACGAGTACCCCTTTACCCTCCTGAGGAGGATTTAGTACCTCGGCTTGGGTGGCAGGACTATCTTGGGGACCAGGATGCTATGCCACAAGGGGGTGCCCGAGGTACCAGTGGATGATGAGGCAGCAGTAGCCCAGGGTGACCCGGTGGATGACATAGACTTTGAGCAGTGATCCTGACCTTCCCCAGTTTCCTTTGAGTTCTTGTTATTTTATTTTTCTTCGATATGGTTGTATGGTTATATAGATAGAAACTCATATTATTCTGATACCTTGTGCACTGATTTTGACTCTTGTATATATCTTGTGGTGCATGTTTAGTTTTAGTTTTTCTTTTCAATTTTTAATTTTTGATTTAATTATTGACCAATTTTTACTTGTGGATAATTAGAAGCAATTCACAATCTCTCTGGACCACCCCAAATTCCATAACATCAAAGATGCAATCTGAGATAGACGAATCCCAATCCCGAAAATTGAAAACTTAACTCATGAACAAAAAGGAAATTTTTATTGGATTCCTATCTCGGATTCGATTAATCCATTTTTGAGTTTTGTCCGGGTGCAAATGAATATTCCCGAATTGAGATTCATAGAGATGTTGAAAGGAGAGCAATAGAATTTCTACCGTGCATTAGTGATGGGCATAAATGGTATGATGAGTTGATTGAAAAGAAGATAAGGAATCCAAATGTGATCCCGTTTCCGGAAGTGGAAAGCTATACAAAGGAAAAAGCGGAAAGATGGGATTGGGCTTGGTTGGAAACTTTCAAGAGCGTGAATGACTATGCATGGCTAAAGATGGAAGGGGCTAGGCTTGCTAAGCTAGCAAGGGAAGGAAATCCTAAGGAAAAGGTAAAATATGCTAATGAGAGCATGGGGTCTGCTCAGACCCCTTAAGATAACATTTCTTAAACTCATCTCCTCTTTTTCTTTTGATTTCTTTTCTTTTCTCGTTCTCTCCCCTACTCTATCAATTCTTGTTTTCTTGTTAATAATTGGTCAATAATAAAAACCATAGTGTCATTGAGTCTAGTTGGTAAGTTTGTGGATTGAATTGAATGCAACTTGGTTGAATGCATGAGTTTTTGCGAAAACCATTTTGATGAACACCTCTCGACGTTTTGTAAGTTTAAATTCCCTTTTGAAAATTGAAAACATGAACTTAGAAAATTGTTGTTATGATTGCATGATTTACAATTAGTTTGGGGTGAAGAGGTGCATGCCTAGGAATTGTATCTCGATCAAACAATTTGCAAAATATCCGGGTGAGAATTTGAGCCTCCATCATTGTTTTAATTGAGTGAATCACGTTAAGTCGTATTTTCCCGTATTTGCTTGAATCTCTTCATGGTTTGCATATCTACATGTTTGAATCATATGATTAAGGTATTTTTTCTTGAAATTAGCTACTTGACCAAAAATGAACCAACTTTGATGCATGACCCTTAGTTAGCCACATTGAGCCTTAAAGCCTATTGTTCTTAATAACCTTATGATACAAGTGATGTTTAGGAACCAAGTTTGGGGTAGCTACAAGTTTGTCATGAGTTTTGGTCGAGAAAAAGAAAAAGCAAAAGAAGGTTGAAGTCAAAGGCTTCAGAATGAAAAAAGAAGGTTAAAGTAATGTTTTGGTCCCTATACGTGACATCGATTTTCAATTTGGTCCCTATACGTACAAGTTATCAATTTGGTCCCTATACGTGACACTGATTTTCAATTTGGTCCTCACCGCTAATTGGTCCCTATATAAGAGGACCAAATTGCAAATTATTGTCACATGTAGGGACCAAATTGGAAATAATTATCACATGTAGGGACCGATTTCAATTTTTTTTTGTTGAATTGGTCCCTACATGTGACAATAATTTGCAATTTGGTCCTCTTATATAGGGACCAATTAGCGGTGAGGACCAAATTGAAAAATAGCGTCACGTATAGGGACCAAATTGATAACTTTTTACGTATAGGGACCAAATTGAAAATCGATATCACGTATAGGGACCAAAACATTACTTTAACCAAAAAAGAATGAAAAAATTGTAAAAATGCCAAAAAGGGCAAATTGAAAAAGAATTGTGAAAAGGAAAAGGTTTGTAGCCACCAAAAGCAAGAAAAGAAAAATAAATGAGAGTGAGATTAAGGTTTGTGAATGTAAAATTTCATGCTCTCATAAATCTTAGTGACTTAGCCTAAAATGAATATTTTTAAACTCGAGAGACCAAAATTATTCTAAAAAATAACTTAAGGGAGCAAAAGAGTATTTTAGTCTATATCATTTTCACAAATTCACTTAATGCTCTCCAATCAAGATTTGTGTCATTTTCATTCCCTGACTTTATTTTTTAGTTTTTTTAAATGCATTATATTAGAACAATGTTCTAACTTATAATGTAATACCTCAACCTTTTTAATAAGTGTTGTAAAAGGATTGAACCTCGTTATGGGACATGTTAAAAGTTTAAGTATAGTCATGTAAGATTTTCCACCCGTGTAATATAAATATAGATATAAATACAAAATAATCAAATATTACATAATTGTTATAGATAAAAACAATATTTTAAACATGTGATCAATTAATTTTATTATAATGAATTATATAGGTATACATATAAATGCAATGACCGCAAAACAATATTTCAAATCTCATAATTTCTTCAAATTCACTTAGTGTGCGTTTGGATGAGATTTGAAAATTCTAGGATATTTAAAATTCTAGGAAATTGAATTGCTTCATTTAAATTCCATTCATTTTGAAAATTTCTTGTTTGGGTAGAATAATTAATTTTTTTCATTCTTAAATTCTTTGTCTGGATATAGACATAGAGTAATTAAATAAAGTAAGGCGATAGGTGGTGGCAATTGAAATAACCAAAGTTAACACAAGAAGGGGGGTTGAATTGTGTTTACCAACTTTTTAGGAAACTTTGAAAATTATTTTCGCAGGCACAACAAGTAAAAATAAAGCTACAGAAAAGTAGACGAGTGACACGTCTAACTTTGAGACAGAATACATGTGCACACAGAGAATGCTAAAACAGAGTTTGATATTCACAATATTAACTCTCCAAGTTAAAAGCTTAAACAAATAACTCTTAATCAAGATAAAGAGATAAGGGAAGAGGAATATCACTTAAGAGTTTTACACTGGTTCACCCCAAAATCTACAAGGCTGCGTACAGTTCTTGGCAGCACCAAGTTTCCACTATAGCTGATCAGATTACAGTACAAGTATTCTTTGCACACCTAGCCTCTCCAGGCACAACACTTAAACAAGTATTTCTTTATCACCTAACATCTTCAGGCTCAACACAGTAATGAATAAAGGTTTTGTGTAATTAATACAACATGCAAATCTTTCGGATAACACTCAGAGTAAAATAAACATGAAGTATGAAAGACTGCGAATTAATATCAAATGATTGAAGAAGTATTCAATGAAGGAATGAATAAGTAAATGAAGAGAGTAAATGCTTCTTGAGTATTTGTGCAGAGCTCTTAATGTTGTTCTTACTTCTTGTCTTCATCTTCATGGTTTGGTTTATATAAAGATCTCAATCAATTTGATCCGTTAGGCACAGCTTCAGAAAGTGTGTTATTTTGATTTGAGCTTCTGGAATGTCATTAATGGCCAAGAGTTGTTCTATGTAAGCATTAAATGTATAAGGATGTTGAGTTTTAACAAGGCAGTCCAAGAGTACACTTTGTTCTGAGCAGCTGTTGTTTCAGAGTTTGCAGCAGCAGGCTTCCTGTACTTGCAATAGAGAGCTTTCGTCTTTCAGTGCAATACTCAATTCACTTTATGGAAAGCACTTTTACTTTGTACTAAATCAGATAAAAAATGACTGTTGTGGTACAGAGGTTGCATGTTTATTCTTAAAACCTTGAAACAAACGTTCTTTATTCTTTATCATTTGTGCTCTTTGTTAAGTCTCTAAAATGTCTGATGTGCATTTCCCTAAGTTTTGATGAGAACTAAACATTGGTTAATGATTTAATTAACCTTCATATTGGTTGCTAACCTGTCTATCTAGTGTGCAGATTAAAACTGTAAGAATCATCTGTCTGCTCATAAGTGACTACCTGTCTGGATCAACCAAAGTCAACCTGCCTGCTGACTAGGATTATTGACTTCTTTCAAGATACGTCTTCAACCTGTCTCCCCATGAGTTCCTACTCTTGTCTGAGGTTAATCGTTGAAGAATCAAGGACCAAACAAGCTTTTGTTGGCTATCCCTTCAAAAAGAGACTTGAAGCCTTCTCTCCTACTCAGTCTCACGCTTATCAAGCAAAGTCAGAAGTTACTCTCTGAAGCAACCTCGGTTATCAGAACCAAAGACCAGTTAAAGAATGCTTCCAACGTGCTTTATTCCCTAGTACCTCTGGTCCTTACACGAAAAGGGAATTGTACTCAGTAAAGTACAAAAATCTCTCTGCACAACTCTGATATGGCTGTATCACGATGCATAAAGCCATGATCCTTCATGTTAGAGTACAACCAATGTTCCTATTGCATTAATGGCTGCCCAGAACGACTCTATTGCATTTAATGAAGTTCTGCTTGAAGCCAACATCTGAGGGAATGTCTCTAACGGATCCTAAATGCTTGAAGACTATAAATACATAAGTCATTAAAGATGAAGAATAGAGAATACATATAGCATTAAAGAGCCATTACTCTGTGCATTAATATCTTCATTCTTTCATTCTGTATTTTTCAATCATTTGAAGTTATTACGCAGACTTTCCTAAGCTTTACATTTAAACCACTCCCTGAGTGTTAGTGAAAGATCTGTCTTTCTGAAGTTGTATTTATTACAAACCAAATCTCTCAAACAAACCTGAGTGAGCCTGAAGAGGCTAAGTGTGCAAAGAATACTTGTCTTGAAGCCTGAAGAGGCTAGGTGTGCAAAGAATTCTTGTCTTGGAGCCTGAAGAGGCTAGGTGTGCAAACAATACTTGGCGTCTGTAACCTGATCAATTATAGTGGATAAAACTTGGTGCTGCCAAGGACTGGACGTAGCTCTTTGCTTTGAAGAGTGAACCAGGATAAATAGCTGTGTCGATCTCTCTTTCCTTATAAACTCTTTAGTTGCCTTAGTTTTCTTATCCATTTTTCAAGTGGTGTGTTTGTCTAAGTCACTGTTAAAATTTCATTAGACGGGTCACTGTGCGTCCCGTATCTTTCCACTAATGCCGAACCAAGCCTACGTATGCGAAAAGATTTCAACTTTGTTTAAATTCTGATAAACACAATTCAACCACCCCTTATCGTGTTTATAGTTGTCTATTTCACTCTTGTCCAGAGGTCTTCGAGATCCTTAAGGAAGGCATCTTATTCAAATAAAGTTGACTTGGACTTCATTCTGACTGTCTGACACTTTACCAAGTGTAGCAGTGTTTGAAAATTAGACGGGTGCTTGTGCAGTCCAAATTTAGACGGGTGGTATGAGCCAAATCTTAGACGAGTGATCAAGTCATTTTTTAGACGGGTGATCATTGAAGTTTCTTCAAACATATGATTCTTATCACGTCATCAACTAGATCAGATCCTTGACTTAAAGTTGACTTGGTCTATCTCTGAGTTGACCATGTTTTTAGACGAGTCTAAAAACTGCACTGTACTAAAATGTGGACGGGTCATATTTTAGACGAATGACCTTAAGTCTATTTTCTCGCACACTTAACAGACTTATCAGTAATTTCAGAGATGTGGTTTTTTGTAAATGAAAATAAGAATTCAAATTTCATCTGAAAAAGGAAGAGACGTTTTTGCAGCATTTTTCGTTAATAAGAGGAAGAGTTTTATGGGAAGAGAGAAGAGAGGAGGAGAAACAAGGTTTGATTTTTGAATTTGAAAAGATGAAAATAAGAAGAAAGAAGAAGAACGAATGAGAGAGATAGAGGAATAAGAAAAGTTGCCATTTTTTAAAGTGACAATTTTGTCCCCGAAATAGGAAACGTGTTATTATCTAAGCTAGGGTAATTTAGTAACTTTCTTTGGGCTTTTAAAAGTTTATATAGGCAGTAGAAGTAGAAATATTTTCACCATTAAATTAGCTGCTTATTTTAATGTTAAAATGTATGGTGCCTAGTTTTCATGCATTGAGAGTGGTGGTATCCAATAGAGAAAACTTTTCTACGGTTTCATTGGCTGAAACTAATTCCTGCTATATTAATAATCATTTCCACAATTTAGTGCCTCGGGTTCATTGCATGGTTCACCCCACTTGTATGTCGTTCGAGTGATATTTAAAATAAGGGAAATGCTAACAAGTATCCTTAGGGTATTTATTAAGGAATCAAAAAAAGAAAGTTTGTATTGGGAAATGATGCATGTATTTAATATTTGGAGAAGTGAAATACTTAGTTTCTCAATAAAAACTTGTTTTTTATGATTCCTTAATGAGTGCCCTAAGGACACTCGTTAGCATTACCCTTAAGCTTACTGCCCATGATGCTCAGCAGAAGAAAGAAAAAGAAAAGGAAGAAGAAAGATTAATGTCGTAGAATGATTACATAGGCTGATGTAAGTATATGTAGGATGGAGATTTATCGTATTCCGAGATAGAGTATATGTATAGTATTCAATTGTGAGTGTGAGGGTCACCTAAGTGTCCATAAAAGCTATACAAATAACATAACTCTTTGTTAAATTACAAGCACCTTCTACTTCTACCAGTACTATCTCTAAGGACACACACAATAATGAGGTTACTAGAAAAATTAGAGAATGATGAATTGTAGTTTGGATTGGGATCTTTTGTAATGTTGTGATTTTTAGTTATAGTTAGTTTTGTATTACCATAAATGATTGTACTACTCAATGATATTTTCAATGAGAATGGAAATTTTCTTTCAATTTGTAATGCATCCTTATCCTTTGTTGCATGATCTAGTTGCATTAATTTTCTCAATAGTTATCAAGTGATAGCCGAACAGTGTTGCAATTATAAAAAACGAATTGAAACAAAAGAGAATAAATTATACTGCAATTCTATATTAATTTGTTATTTCTGGTCATTATATGGCATAGAGTTGCATGGATATAGAACAAAACCCCACAAGAAACAAGCTGTAAAACCTGTGCAAGAAGCATTCAATATACACTACAAAAAAAAACCTATTTAGCGACCGAAGATTTCGGTCGCTAAACATGATAATTCGGTTGCTATCTTGTGTAGCGACCGAATTAAGGGGGTGAGAAACCCTGGTGGCTAAATGTTTAGCGGCCCGAATTTGTATTTTGGTCGCAAATTTGCGACCGATATTTCGGTCCCAAAATTATATATTTCGATCGCCGTATAGTTGGTCGCATGCTCAGATAACCGAATTTGGTGACCGATATTCGGTCGCTATTTCGGTCGCAAATTTTGAATTTTTTTTATAAATATTTTCCTGTAACTTAATCCTACCGACCAAATTTTGTTTTTCAACTATTACTCCATTGATTTTTAATTTCTGATATAAACAAAATGCACCAATATTTTTTTTTGAATAAATAGAAAACGTAAATATGATGTACTAACGGTCCAAAACACCACGGTCAATATGATCAAGAAAACATATACATTAATTAACGCAAGTTTAATAATTGTTTATAAAAAAAGTTTAATAATATACTAATTAACGATCAAAACATAAAAACACACCACAGTTAATAAGTACTAATCAAAATATCAAAACTCATCAATCTTCCAAAGGGATGAACATGTAGAAGCGAGAACCCCTAAGATACTTAAACTTTGTCAATGCACCAGTGGACAACAAATACAACTCCCTGATACCATTTGTATCTGTTGCAAAATATGGGCGATCCTCATGGATTACTATATTCCCATTGAACAGATTTCCGCTTTTGTCTTCAATAGTCACAACACGCGGTATTTCTTGTCCCCAACGATGGTAGAATGATCGCGGGATTGAAATCAAATCCTGCAAATACACAAGAACAATTTAATAATGATTAGTTTATGCCTTAACCATCATTACGTGAATCTGATCGTTATTCTTAAGTTGATGAGATACTGTACCTGGTCTATATGGATGGCTGTCTCAAAACATTTAGTCGGATCCATTTTCTGATAAAACGATAAGGAAAACAAGTCATATGTCTAAACTTCATCGAGTGATAATAAGAAAAGATGGAAAGATCCATGTAGCATACTAGCATGTTAAAATAGAATAAAGAAATGCAACTTCACATGCAACTTTACAGATTAGCAAACATAGTAGTTTTCAGGAAAGCAGATGCTTTTACGTCGTTTTGAAGGATGATTATAGAGAGGAGTTTTCCCTCTTGGAAATGCCTAGATAACCTAGTAAGGATGGTCATCAACAACTATTTTCGGAAAGCTCCATTGCCTAGTGAAACAAGCGAGTAGAAAACCAGAGTTGCTTTCATAATATTGTGTATGTGAGCTGCTTTCTAATGTGAATAATGTTTGACTGATGACGGCACGTCATGTACCTGGCAAATTGTGCCCCACCCTTCATTTTATCTAACCTTATACTTAATCCTTCATTATCTAAGACCTTGGCCTTAAGGCATAATTAAAGAAAAACATCAAACTTCAAGAATCCTTCAAGCACATCCAAAATATTGAATGAGCATGCGTGCCCTGAGAAGGTACGCATGCTCATTAATATTGAATCTCAAATAGGAAACTAAGGCTTTCGTTGTAACACCCCGATTTTCGCTGTTTCGTAATATCGGTAATAAATATATAAATATATATATTTTTATCCGAGACTTAGAAAATGATTTTGGATAAACCAAGGTCATTTCCTTGTTATACTTATTTTTATAAGGTTACAGGGAAGTTTTTGGTTGAAAACTCAGACGGAAGCCGGTCTGCTGTTTTCTGTGTTTTCACTGACAGTAAAAGTTTACTGCTCAGAAGACCTAATTTTGAGTCGTGAACGAGATGAAAAATGTTTTTATCATATTTACTCACGATCTTTGGAAGTTTTGAAAATTTTGGTAAAAAAATTAAAATATTATATTTGTTGCGGGCCTATACGTCAAGATGTCTCCAGGCAGAGCCTGAGTCAGATGAATCGGGAAGTCGGCAATGTAGCAGAGACATTGGATTGACCGACTTGACAAGCATTTATGACGAGTTTATCCTATCATAAATGGCCATAATGGCACATTTATGGCAACATTAAATTTTCCTATGAAATGACCAAAATGCCCTTGTCTTTTTATGACAATTTCTAACAATTGCCATTGAACAAGTTGACCAAACCTTGCCCAATCCTCACGGCTCCAACACCTTCTTCCTTAAGTTTCGGCTCCAACACCTTCTTCCTTAAGTTTCGAATTCTTCTTCACCAAGTATTCATTTCTTCTTCACCAAGTTTTGAATTCTTCTTCATTAAGTTTTGATTTCTTCTTCATTAAGTTGGTTTCTTATTCATTTAAATAGGCTGTCTTTTTCCTTAAGCCATTTTTCCATTTTCATGATTCTTTGCTCCAAAGAGTTCATAACTCGTCCGATTTTGCATAGCAATTCTGATCAGTTTCTATTTTGAATCTCGAAAACCTTTCAACATGAAAGTTGTTCATCTTTCTCTCTTCTTTCCAACGACATAAAGATCATCCAAAACGGATAAGTATGTTGAGAGATCCACCCAAAATACCAAAACTGTTCTAAACCCTAACTATGTTCATCTTCTCCCTTAAGTTTCTCAAGAACACCATGAGAAATTTGTGAAGAACATCATCCAAATCATCATTTTCTTTGATCATCAAGAGGTAGTCTCTCTTAATCTTGCTATTCTAAGCTTTTCTCTTCATAAGATTCTTGAGTTTATGCCTTTGATCAACATGTTCTTCATTTGTTTAAAGTTTTTGAAGCTAGATTCAAAAATTCATAACTAATTCTAGAAAAATCCTTTTGATATGAAACCAATTGCTATGATCTTATAATCATCTCTACTTTCATCATCTAGAAGCACAAGATCATGAGAAATTTCTTTCCCTAATTTCTGGACTGGGCCGAATCTAGGTCAATATGGTGTTCTTAGGTTTTGTTTCAATTTCATGTCTTGATTCATGATTATATCTTGATAGTTCTTGTATTAAAGTATATAGAAGATCAAAAATCAAACTTGAGCCTATTTAATTCTTCAAAAACCGAAACCCTAGGTATGAGCACTTGTTGGTTTTATGATTCAAAAGTTGTTTGTAACACTTGAATCTAACTCTAGGTTTTGTATGTTGATTAAATCCAAGAGTTTATAAATTTTAGAGATTTCTAACTCCAAACTCAGCCCTTGGCCGAAACCCTAGTTCTTGGAACTAGATGAGTTTTAGTTCATGTTATTGGTTCATAATCTTGGTTTAAGTGCTTAATCATGTTTAAGTTACTTATGGATCATTAATCCTTAAGTTAATCAAATTTTAAGTTTCCTAACCTAGAAAATTGGGTGAAGTCGAACCCTAACCTCCATGAGTCAAGTATGTTTTGTTTGATTTGATTTATTTTGGTTGCAATTCGTTATGAAGGAATCGATCGGGTTGGTTTGACCTAAAGCCGACGGAGGAAGCCGGATCAAATCGGGAGATTATTTGAAACCATTAGTTCGAGCCTTCAAGAGGTAAGGGGAGCTTACCCGAGGGATGTTTCTCAATAACTATTTGCTTGTGGTGTGGTTTATATGATTTATATGTGGTTGTGGTTATTGGTTTTGTTGTTTACGTGGTGTGGTTTATCTGTGTATTGGTGTGGAGTTATGTTTAATTTATTTAATTATTTGCAATTGTATATTATACTGCTATGATGCATGATCTGCCTGGAAAATATCTGTGATATAACTGTTGGTTGATGTGTGAGAAGCCCTGGCGGTGGTCGAGTGCTCAATTAAAGTTAATCGGATAAAAGCTTTAATAAGTTTGTGTAAATTATATTCAATGTTTTATGGTAAATGTTGGAATATAATAGTGGTGGAAAAAATATTATTTTGGAAAAATAATGAGTTTTGAGAAATATTATTATTTTAATAATTTATTTGTGTAAAAGTAATTTATGAGTCACAATGAGAGCGAAACCGTGAAAATATTTTTGCTTTGCTAATTTTTACGTATGAAATTCAGGAATATTACAAAATATTCTTTTATAAAAGTAATTGGTGAAAATAAGTTAATCATGATTTTAGAAAATTAATTAAGTGGAAAAAGTTAAGTTTTGGCTTAAAAGCCTTCAAAATAATATTTGACGGCAAATTTGGAAAAAGTGTAGACGGCAAGTATTTTTGAAACAAAGAGTGCATATTTTGAGGAGAATAAACCTCAAGTGACTCTTTGGTTTGTGAAAAACTAAGTTTATGACTTAAGGATTTTATAATGAATTTCTACCTTGGAAAAGAATTTCTGATAATCAAAAGTGGATTTAACAGTGTTGAAAGTACAGTTGGACTTAATGCCGAGACGTCGGGGTACTAATGTTCTGTGTTGTGATGGACTCAGTCATTTGGACTTTGAGGGCCTATATTGTATACATGAGGTATACTATATTGAAACATTTGAAGATGTTTTCTATTACCACGAACCTCTGACTGGTGCATCGGTCGAGAGGTGTCGTGATTGAGCACTCGGACTGTGAGGTCCTGTGTTGTAATAAAAGTTTTAAAGATGGTTAAAACTGTGTGAGTCGTAAGCCATTTTGAGCTTCGGCAAAGAAAGATTGAGCACAAATAAAAGTGTCAAGAACAGAGTGTTTTTCCATGCATTTGGCAGACGTGCCTGTATTTTGACTGCGTGTGCATGTGATGCGTGTCTATGGTCGTGGGCTGTATTTTGGCTTGCGTGTCTGTGACTGCGTGTCTATGGCTGTGGGCCTGTATTTTGACTGCGTGTCTGTGACTGTGGGTCTGTGGATTGTGGAGTCTGTGATGCGGGTGCTGTGGATCGTGGGAGTGTGGATCGCGGGTCTATGGCTAGCGGGTCTCAATCTGCGGGTTTGTGATCGTGCGTCGTGTGCTCGGGTGCAGAATCTGCGGGTTTGTGACTGTGCGTCTGTGGCGAGGTGCTGATAGCTGCGGGTTTGTGATCTGCGAGTGCAGTCTGTGATCGAGGGGTCTGTGGTTTGTGCGTCTGTGACTGCGGGCCTGTAACTATCGAGTCTGATCAACTCATCACAATGTTGGAGATATCTCATGAGATTAAGTGTGAATGTTTAGATGATGGATAGAAGTGTTCATGCATAGTTTTCAATGTTGATGTTTGGTGTGTGAAACCCCTTTGATAAAGCTGTATGCTATAATTGAGATGTGTATGTATATGTGTATGTGTCTTCTTTTGTGCGAGGATTTAGTTATTTTGTTAAATCCATATATTGGCGTCTCACCCTTACAACCATATCAGTGACGTACAAGGGGTATGAACCCTACAAGAAGAAGTAGGCAGTCGAGTTGGGGCGTGTTGTCTTTGCTCCTATTGGTTTGTAGTGTCGGTTAGTTACGACCCACTTAGGTCCTATTATGTTATATTGTGTTTTGAGAGTATCTTGATTATGATTTAGGTGTGAAAATATATGAGGCAGTATAGTTGTAAGATTTCTATACATTGTGTTGTTAAGTGTGATTTGATTAAGTTGTTGTTATCATGAGGTTAAAAGGAAAGGGAAAAAATTTATCACCATATTTTGAAAAGATGGACGTTGAGAAAACATTATTTTCCGAAAGTAACTCGATGAAATTAAGTTTTATTTCCGTAAATGGGTAACCATGTGATGACCTGGGTAAGGGTGTCACATTCGTAGCTTAATAATTAACTCTAGCAGAAAATAAAACCATTGACTTATAAGGATTGCAGCATACTTCAACAAATATATATTGAAGCATATTTCAATACAAACTTAGATAAAATATAGTAGCAAACATCCTATTGAGCTTCGCTCTCCACTAACAAGTAACACATAATTGTCAAACACATGCATAACTTTTAAATTAGCAACACACAACAAGCATCTCGCCTTTTTGACAGGATCACATCCTATTGAGCTCTGCTCTCCACTAACAAACAACACATAATTGCAAATACATGCATAAATATTAAATTATCAGCACACAATCAGCATCTTGCCTTTCAGGCAGGATACCTTCCTATTAAGCTCAGCTCTCCACTAACAAACAACAAGATATATAGTGTGTATAGGCCATCATTCAACTCATGAGAAATAGAGCAACGACCTATAATGCATAAATAAAATTAATCCTGTCAAATACTAACATTTAAGAAACTAACATTTAAGAGTTTGTTGAAAGCCATTAGGCCTTTTACTTTTTTTAAATCATTAGTGTGTATAGGCCATCATTACCACTCTACATTTTATTCAAACATTATCACAGCTAACATTGGTAAGATTATCCTCAATATGACCCAGTGGGTGTCATTGCCATTGCACACTATATTTTACCAAGTCAGATCAATCATTTCTAAATGAAAGAAATACACGAATGCATCTGTCAAAAGAAAAGAAATACAAAAAAGATAGCTTTCCACCTGCTGCAGTGCACAACCCCTTTATTGTTGTTCAATTATAATGCACCCAATTTACCCACTCACCTCAAGCATTCCCTGGCAACACCCAAGCAATTCATGCAACATTTCCAATTCATGCAACCACATGCATCATTTCTAATCCACCAGCACACAACCATAATCCTATTAAGCTCAGCTCTTCACTAACAATCAACAAATCAATTCAAATATATACTTTACAAATCATGGTAATTCAGGCTTTTCATCAAACACCCTTCTATCATTACCCTCAACACCTATCATACTGTTTAAACAAGACAATAATCCCCAGAAACTTTACCCATTTAATCAATACCAAACGGTTTAACAAGTAACAGAACATAAAATCTAATTTTCAATGCTTAACAGCTTCAATCATCAAAAGACAACATCACATAGATCAAAGGTTCAACCAGTATAACCTACCCTTCACAGTTGCAGAGACGGCGGTGCAGTGGCCCAAGAGGGTGCTCTCTCAGTCGCGAAAAACCTGCAAACAGAGCCTGCAAACCGCGCAAAACCTGCAAAGAGAGAGAGACAGAGGGAGAGAGAGACGCGAGTGAGAGAGAGAAGGAGAGGGAGAGAGAGACGCGAGTGAGAGTGAGAAGGAGAGAAGGAGAGGGAGAGAGAGATGTATGCTTACCGTGTGGAGGAGGTGGTGGCCAGCGAGGGGCTGCTGTGGCGCTGCGTGTGAAGAGAGGAAGAGAGGAAAAGAGAGAAATGGGGGAAGAGAGGAAGGAAATCACGGTTTAGGGATTTTAGTTTTAGCGACCGAATACTTCGGTCGCTAAATCGGTCGCTATACGGGTTAATTTTAAATTTGAATTCATAAATGTAGCGACCGATTTAAAATTCGGTCGCTAACACGCTCTATTTTTAATTTTTTCCGCGCCGTTTAGCGACCGATTTAATATCGGTCGCAAAGATAAATAAAATTTAACCGTTGCATTTAAATAAAATTTTACTTTTACTTTCCTTTATTTTGCGATCGAAATAGAGACCGATAACTCTGCTACGCTCTATTTCGGTCGCTATTTCGGTCGCAATATCAACTCTAATAAGTGTTTGATTTAAATCCTACAATCGGTCGCCATTTCGGTCGCAAACAACAACCACTAAATTCGGTCACTATTTTACGTCCGCTAAATAACCTTTTTTTTTGTAGTGATAATAGCACAATACTCCACATAGTTGATTAAAAAAACCTATATATGCATACCATAAAAATCTTTTTGGTAGAAAAAAGTTTAGGTGAGTTAGATCCCGGGACTCGACAGGTCGGGATAGGCCTCAAAACTCAAAGAGCGCTTACGAGAGATACAAACAGATTGCCCACCAACGAGGTCCTCACATAGGCGGTGTGATTCGAACTCACGACCAGTGTAGGTTATGAGTCGTATCTTACACAATTTGCATACCATAAAATAACCTATGCATACCATAAAATATTCTACACAGTTTGCAAGCAACTTGTGGCCGACTTGTGGCTAATGGTTAAAACGAAGAAAGATCCCGTTTGTTTGTTTTGTGGCTAATGGTTATATTTATGTCACCATTGACTATACAAGAATTTAAAGAATAAAGCTAGAGGTTAATTTTGATATTGGTCACATTTGTTTGTTTTGTGGTCATGATCGTTTGTTTTGTGGTCATGATCAGCAACATATGAAAGATTTCTACAGGGCAGCCGCATTGCTCACTGAGCACAAAGATCTGGCATAACAATGATCTTTCAGTAGAATGCTTGTTTGATAAAATTGCCAAATATAGTAGTGGCCAACCTGGTTTCAATTCAAGTAGTTTTCTGCCATGTGAAGGTGTAATGGTAGACTCAGTGGTTTGTATGGGAAATATAACTCTTCTTTCAATTCCAGCAACAACTTAATGACGGGGAACTCTAATATATTCATGAGATTCACCTCTCAATCCAAAACAAGAAAATGAGAAAAAATAAAAAAAAATAAAAACTTTAAAGCCAGAACGAGTTACCAAATGTAAAGGGTATAAAATAGAGTAAGCTACAGGAAAGTTAAAAAATGCAGGTATGTGAACTTGCGAGAAAGCATGTGTAATGAAATTAAATTACACTAAAACAAGAACTATAATTGAGAAACGTAATTCACTACAACTTTTTAGATCTATAGCATCAACAATGTTAACAACATTTAGAAAGTGTTGTTGGTTCAAACTTCAAAAGTCGCTTGTTCAAAATTTCTGCTATATATTGGTAATTCACCCAAGCAAAGATGGGCCAAAACTGCAAGTTAAAACCAATACAACTTTAAAATTGTCAACTTCTCAAACTGCCCCATCAACCAAACAACAGAAAATTGTTCTCATTGTCATACCTTACACACAGTCAACTGAACATAAGAGCAGTCCTTTTGAACTTTGTTCATAATTATACTCCAAGGTTCCTACAAAACCAATTTCATACTTAAATTACTATGCAGTGCAGAAGAATACGTAAAAGACCATTCTTTTAATTTTTCCAAGATTTAATATCTAACATCTTGATTAGTTTTATTTTCAACATTTTCCACTATATATATTGACAAACCTAAGGGTGACAAATGGATGGATCAGATAAATTTTTATTCGAATCTTAACGGATGGATTAAAACAATCCATTAATCCATTATAATCCATTAAAAATTCATTAAAAAAAATCTAATTCATCCATGATCCATTAAATAAAATCCATCTGATCCATCCATTAACAACTTTTCATGGATGGATATCCAATCCATCCACTAAAATTTATTTTAAGAAATTAAATAATTTTATATCTCTTTTATCCATCCATAAAATATTTTTAAAAATAAAATAATTTGTAAAAAAAATTAAAATATTATCTCTATCTCACTCTCGCTCTCTTCTTTCTTCATCTCTCTATCCTTTCTCTCTCTCCCTTTTTTCATACTCTCTCTCTATCTTTACTCTCTCTCCATTCTATCTCACGACCATTTTGTATCACGACCATTTTTCTATTACTATATGGGAGTTATTGATTATGTGCATCTACAGAGGTTGTTTTGCCACAACGTTCCATGGCATTGTTTTACGAAACTTATTACGACTTTCTGTGCTTTCAACTAGTTAATACTTTTTTTTAAAAGTTTCTCAGCAAAAAAAAGGCAACGAAAAAAGAAAACGTACGTGATAACGTGGACTACAACTAATGTTTAAGAACAATTAATTAGTTAATACTTAATGTAACAAAAAAAGAAAAAAAAAGCAGATAAATAAAAATAAAAAATAGTGAAGAAAAAATAATAGGGAACGGAAGAGAAAATTAGATGGAGTTTTTTTTTTGTTACAAATGGAGGGTTTTTTTATTTGGTGAAAAAAAAATGGTTTTGGAATGGATAAAAGTTGATCCATTACATTTTTTATTGTTGGTCCAATGAATTTTAAAAAATATTGGATGGATCATAAACCATCCACTAAAAAAATAATCCAATCCATCCAATCAATTTATATTATTTTTTTATAAATAGATGGATTTGATGAATTTTCTCATGAATGGACTGGTGGATGGTGGACAAATGGATCATTTTGCCAGCCCTAGTCACAAACCTAAACAATATAAAAATCCCATTGAATTAGTAAAAAATTAATTTGAAAAAATTCAAGAAAAGAGAATCCAAACTTTTGTCAAAGGAGAACATCTAACGGCAACACAACATGCTCCTTCAACATCTTGACATGCTCCCCGAGATCCCTAACAGAGAAGAAAGGGGGCAATGACTAGTGAGGAAAAAAAGTAACGTGAGGTTTTATTTTTTGATTAAAATATTTTAATCCGTCGGATTAATTAATTTTAACGATCCAGATTTGATGCAAAGTCAAAAGATTTATACCTTGTGTCAACAAACCCTATCCAAAATATATATACATATATATATCTTTTACCTTCATAAATAAAACAATGTTCACTTTTTCAATGAAAACCTTGTAATTGTGTCGCTAAGGGCCATCATCTCTCATCTGTCTCCTTATTACTTGTGAATTTGTGACCAAGGCTCCATTTGCAACTAGCCACAGGAAAGCTAGTAAAGCTTGTAAATGCAGGGGAGCTTTGGGATCTGCCTATCTGAAGATACTTCCTCATAACCCATACAATTACCATATAGTATTCGCACAATCCCAGGTGCCCCCATTAGTCACATATAGCTTTGCTTCCAACAAACCTGCATCAAGCTGAACTAAAGCAAAGTCCTGTGGAGAATTGATACCCTCAAGCTAATTATCACACCAGAATCTCAATGCACACCCAATAAAAATTCTCTGAATTAAAAAAGAAAAAAAAAATACTACAATTTCTATAAAACAAAAACAATACTTAAACAGAATTTTCCCCCTCACAAGGCTCGTGAAGATTAAGGTCAGCCACTAATGATAAAGATGAAAATGGGAGGAAAAAAAAAAGAAGCTAAAAAATGGTTAAAGCCTGCCAAAGTAACATTGCTTCATCCTTAAAAGTCTAGGCTCAATAGTGGACTTTTGAGTTCAAATTGTATGTATGGGCTGATGTAGATCTTTGTTTAATTTGGGGTGGGTACTACCAAAATTTGTATTAAATCGTATCAAAGCCTGCACAGTGTCTCCTCAGTTGCAATGGTGAGGCACTCAGCAGAATGTTACTCAATACACACTAGTGCAGAAAAGGGATTCTACATCGGAGTTTACACATCGGTTTCTGAGAAACCGATGTGTAAAACGAGGCGGTGGCATTTTTGAAATTAAAACCAAATTATTACACATCGGTTTCTAAATAACCGATGTAGAAAAGTATAAAGAAAAAAAAAGAAAATAAAATCTTACTTTTACACATCGGTTTCTAAATAACCGATGTAGAAAAGTATAAATAAAAAAAAAGAAAATAAAATCTTACTTTTACACATCAGTTTCTATATAACCGATGTAGAAAGAAAAAAAAAGAAAATAAAATCTTACTTTTACACATCGGTTTCTAAATAACCGATGTAGAAAATTATAAAGAAAAAAAAAAGAAAATAAAATATTACTTTTACACATCGGTTTTTATTAACCGATGTATAAAATTTAAAAGAAAAAAATTAGAATTTAAAAGTTTAATGTTTACACATCGGTTTCTCTATAACCGATGTATATAATATGTTTAACACATCGGTTTTGCGTATAACCGATGTGTAATAGTCCCAATTTTTCTTTTTCCCTCCTTCGCTTCTGCGCATTATCCCATTTTTCAGAAAACCCCATTCTTTCTCTGCTAACGCTTTTCCCAACACATTGTTCCTCCCTCCTCCGCGACCTAGTTCCCCTCCTCCCCCAAACATCAACTCACCACTACCACCATCTCTGCATCTGAACCACCGCGAGCACCACCACAACCCTAACCTGACCTGCATTTTTCGTGTAGCCCTTTGCACCACCGCGCCTCTCTGTAACCCAAACACCAACTCATTCGGTTTTCACTCACCATCGCGAGGACCACCGCGACCCTAAGCTGACTCACATTTTTCGCGCGACCCTCCTCACTTGTCTCCCTTATCGGCACCTCTCTGCAATGAAACAGGTATTGTTTGTTTCCCTTCCCTTGCCTAAATGCTTTTAGTTTTTGCTTCATTTTTTCATGTTTAATACCTTTTTTAGGGTTCACTTTCCATTTGATGTTTGCTTCAATGATGTGTTTTTGCGCAGGGGAGTGATCACGAAGGTACTGCTTGCTTCGTCGCATCTGCGATGCGTTTTTCTTTGAGGAAAGGTGTTTTATTGGCTGTGCGGTATTGCCGTAGTGTTGTGTGGGTTCCTTTTGGACAATGGTTACATGTTCTATAGGGGGATACGATTACGGTATATCTGATGTGGGATATTTTTGTAATTACCCGTAGGGTAGGTGCTTAACTTGTTTTATTACATGTTTTATTACCAAGTGGCCTTGTCAAGAGGGAGGATCTTTTCATTACCACCAAGGTTACTCTTACACCATATCCTGGACTTGGCTTTATCTTCTTTGTTTAATGGTTAATTTGTTATGGCTTATGGATATTGCTCAAGTGAATCACTTAATTCTTGTTTTACCCTTGGCATTTCAATCGCTTCACTTTGGAATTCGATCATGGACACGTTCTTTGAGGCCTGTCAAGACAGTCTCAAGAAGCTTCGATTAGAGTATCTGGATTTATATCTTGTTCACTTTCCTGTAGCCACAAGGCATACTGCGGTATATCACCTGTCTTATGTTATGCTTCCCTTGAATTTGTCATTTTCCTACATGTATAGTAATTAATATCATCTATGACGCCTTAAAATGAATGATCTAACTCGGGAGAGTGTTTTAACATTGCATCTTGTAAATACAATGGGCCTTAACTCAAAAGTGTTAGAATCGGATAGATACATAAATACCTCGTTTTTCTAATCGGATGGTTCATCTACTTTGTGAACATACATAACACCTATCCAGCTTTGTTTATTTGGGATTTTAACAAGTGATTTCAAGCACATATATAATTTTGTCATATTCCACACACATGTAATTTTGTAATTTTGTGGGATATTATAGTGTCTGTCAATTTTATGGTTTTCATTAGAATTCTTAGATGTTCATTTTGCTGCAGGGTGATCTACACTTCATTGCATAGTGCTACTGCCTCTGCTTTGTTCACTTCTTTGCTGTCTTTGCACAATAACAACTAGGCGTGTCTGTCTTTCAGAAGGTACGTTTTGGCTGAAAAGCTTTCATTGGAGTTTTAATGTATTTTCTTGAAAATTTATTTGATTCGAGAATATGCCCACAATAATTAGTAAAGCATTAGTTTCCCGTTTGAGATGCAATACTAATGAGCGTACGTGTACGTGTACGTGCTTAATGTACCGCTCATTGTGTTGGATCTTGAATTGTCCAAAGTTGGACAGTTTGGGAAAAAACTTTTTCTTAATTCAGTTAAAATAGTTATTCATTGATTCTAATGTTATATACTTGATGAAAGTTCGGATTGATACATTTCCTTTCGTTCTCCGGGTGCATACTTTATCGTGGTGGATGTCATCGCGTTCAAGTAGTGTACGTCGGAGACCGCAGGGAAATGCTGCCGAAATTTTGTCGAGTATGAGCATGAGAGTTAAGGACTAACTGTTAACCGAATGTTGAAAAAGTTTCTTCTCGAATGGGATAGGGCCATACCCTGTCATAAGAAGTGGTTGATGAATATGTTGGACTAAGTACGAAGGTATTGGTTTAGTCATGGATCGCGGTTGGATGAATGCTAGACGGACAAGTGATGAGTATGAGAATGGAGTGGAAGATTTTCTACAGTTTGCAAAAACAAATGCTCCTGATAGTGGTAACGGAAGGTTTTATTGTCCTTGTGTTAACTGTTTGAATGAGAGACGATTATTGTCCTTGGCATATTATATGTTTACGTTGATATTTATAAGTTATGTTTATGTACGTTGATCGATATTTATAAGTTATGTTTGATATTTATCCTGACATACTAACAAGTTTTTTTTTTGTTTTGTGTTTAAACAGGTATACATGGTGATCATGAGGATATACCTCCTTCATGCGGCGGGTCGAGACCCCGCTCTACAGTAGAAAGGGTAGACGTGCCACACGGATGAGGCATTTGACTGCCAACCGTGGGTCAAATCAGAGGATAAGAGTAGATTTTGATGATAACCTCAAACTTATTGGGCCAATGGAAGATCAGTTTACCAGTTTTGTGGCGACCCTTGCTAGGAACAGGCCTAGTATACTCATTGATAGGTGGAGAGATGTACCGGCGGACGTGAAGGAGGAGATATGGGAGAGTATTCTGGTATCTATACTTCTACGTCCTGTGTTTGTCTGTATCTACTTTATTTTTATCTTAATAATATCATACAGTAATTCATTGATTCTTTTGGTCTTAATGTAGTTGACATTTGACATCCCAGGATACATACGCTATGAAGAAGCGTTCTTTGAAGTATCTTTGGAGAGCGTTGGAGGGGTTTTAAGGCCGACTGGGCGGATACTATATATTCGGTCCAAAAGTAAAAAGAACCCACTTGAGGTGTATCCGTTTCTTGACAAGGCGACGTGGGATCGCTTTGTTGAGCCGACGTGATCCCAGCTTTCGGGTTAACTTATTTGATTTGTCTCTAAATTTATGTAATTGCATTAATTTCATTTACTTATGTAATTTAATTGTCTTTTATTTATAACGGGAGAAGAGGAAAAAGGGGCGGGGAAAACCAGAGCAAGAATGTCTACCCCCATGTCATGTCTCGTGGGGGATATAAAAAGCTTGTTAAGAAAATGGTTGAAGAGGAAAAGAAAGCACGTCCAAAAAAGCATCTCAGGAGGATCCTAATGCTGAAAATCTTCCAGAGGTTGTTGATCCACCTCCACCCCCACGCCATCGTTCATGGAAGAGGGGCCGACAAAGAAAAACGGGACAATATACATCCGAGGAGGCCCGCCAAGTAGCTGAGAGGATTGTAAGTATAGTTTGTTGTAATTGTCATTTTAAGATTGTTACCGAATTGTAATGTGACCTGATATTTTTATGTGATAGGATGCCTTGGATGATCATCTAACCCAAGGAACCTTTGTTCCTAGAGGACGCAATGATATCTTATCTACTGCCATCGGTAGAAACAGACCACCCGGCCGTGTCATTGGTGTTGGATGGGGAGTCGGCATTCGCCAATACCATGGTTTATCTTCACACCAATGCCCACAGGGATTGATTTGCGAGATAGAGCACAACTAAAACGAGGAGATTGCAGTGAGCTTGACAGGAGATGGGCGAAGCGGTTTGCCCAAAGAGATGGCAATATTTACTTCTTTGTCCCAAGAGATGACAGTAGGTGTCCAATCCTCTGTCCAACCCTCTGTCCATGTGAGCACTAAGGGCTCATGTGATCCTCCTCATCATCCCGAAAATGATGATGATGGTGATGTTGACTTCTTCTTGCTGCTGCGATGATGATGATGATGATGATGACGACCCCGATAGGTGTGAGCTGTATGTTGATGATCATCATCATCATCGCCGCTTAGTGGCATTGGGTAGGGCATATAATAAGTTAGGTAATATCATACACCATCGGTTATTACAGGATGATCATCGAGGGTGTCTGTTGAGATTATTCGAGATATCGATGCTCGAGTCCCCTGTGCCCACCGAGGAGGTTCAAACAGTGGGTCGGGCCCCCGTAACTTCATCCTCCGGCCAAGAAGAGTGGTTGACTTTCTTGTTGCATCTGAGGTATTCGGTTAGTTGTGTTTTTCTATATTCATAGTTGAAATATATTTATTATTGTTTAAAGATAATGCTTTGTTTGTATTTGTTATAGGATGTTGGAAATGATATTGTGCCTAAAAGGTCGGATCTAGGAAGACCAGAGATGTCTGCTCCTGTCAAGGTATTCATTTGACCATTTAGTTAATAACGAATTAAATAACTTAATTATCCGTGATTACTAATATATATCTATGTTGTTTAGGGGATCGACAAAGGGGCACCTGGCCATAGTGATGTTTTCAAAGTTCTGGCTATACAGGTTGTCACCATGGAGGATGATGCAACTTTGGTAACGTTGGAACATGATGCCACTACGGTGAATAGTATATACCAAAGAAAGAACTTATGGAGATGGCACTCAATAAAGAAATGGCCAGTTCTGCACACATATCGTTTTGGTGCACGTAAGTACATTTTATTTATAAGTTAAGTACGTAATTAATTTTTAAATACAATGATAATTAACATGTTTTTCCAATATATTAGGTATCTGCATCGTATGTTAGTCGATCAGGGTAACCTCGCCCTTTATGGGTTCATTGACCCCATGTTCATTCAGGGTGATGTTCTCGTAGCATCGGAAGACCCGGTCACTACCATACGTGATATACTTGCCCGAGACGATCATCAATTCTATCTTGCGCCTTATCTCAATAAGTAAGTACCGGTTATTTAAGTATAACTATATATGACTTAGTCACTAACTGTTCCGCAAATACAGCCGGCATTGGCAACTGTTGCTCTTGTACCCAAGAATGAACGTCGTGGTCTTCTTCTGCTCATTGGGAAATAAGCCGGCGAATGAACTGAAGACGATCATCGAAACGTAAGCGTTAAAATACTTTATAATCAGTAATGCAGTTGTTTTAATTACTCGAAATCTATTATATATACTTTAATTAATGTTTTTGTCATGATAGGTCTATTAATGCATCCCACATGTTGCATGGTGAAAGGCGTACTCGGGCTATCAGATGGATTATTCCCAGCGTAAGATATTTATTAGTTCAAATGCATCAAATGCAGTGGGTACAATAATTGATTTCTATTTTATTTAATTCCTCATATTCTAATTGGGTTTCATTTGTACGTAGTCACGTATACAACGTGGGTCATGGGAATGTGGCTACTATGTGATGCGAGTGGATGTTGGAAATTATCTCCTCAGGGATCACCGAAAGATGGAGTGAGGTAAATGTTAATTGACACAATTAGAAGTAATAGTATAGATTCGTTATATGTTTTATGTTAGTTTATTACTTAAAAGATATAATCTTTTGTCCAATTAAACTTGCAGATATTCAACAATCCAACTCCATTGTCTCATTCTGACATCAACATCATAAAGAGGCGTTGGGCAACTTTCTTTCTTGAAGTGTACCACCCATAGTTTGTATATATGTAGTTAGTTTAAAAACTTATCATATACTAGCTATAGTGTACCTTTGACTGATGATATGTATTAGTGCTCAGGTCTGGTTCAATTCTTCTTCTCTCGTGTTTTGATGTAGCCTTGATAAAGCGTTGTTTTCATTCATTCGAAATTAATTAGGCCTGATGCCCTCTGTTTTCAGATTCTGTGCTCACTAGTCATTTGATGAAATGTCAGTATTTTTAACCATATGTGTAAGAGCTGATTGTCTGTGCTAAGAAAATTGAATGAAGTATGTTTTGCTTTTGAATGATTGTGTCAAAACTGGTTTGGTGTTCTGTTGTTGTTTCTTGTTTGATCAGGGTACTGCTGGTTTGTTTATTGATCTGCATTAGTGAAACAGGGGAAAGGAATGATTGAAATGTAAATAACAGATTAAAAAAAATGAGATTTTACACATCGGTTCTCAATAACCGATGTGTATATTTAACTTTCTACATCGGTTTTGCTAAAAACCGATGTGTAAATTTAACTTTACACATCGGTTCTTTAAAAAACCGATGTAGAAAGTCAAATTTACACATCGGTTTTATGCAAAACCGATGTAGAAAGTTAAATTTACAACTGCTTATCAATTGATAAATTAATTTTCCACATCGGTTAATATAAAACCGATGTTTAAAATATACTTTACACATCGGTTTTTTAACCGATGTGTAAAGTGGCAATAAACCACATCGGTCGTTTCCACATCAGTTTTAAAACCGATGTGGAAAGCCAAAAATAACCGACGTGGAATCCCTTTTCTGCACTAGTGACAACATTAATAACTACTATAACAATAAACAAATAAAAGAAGTACAAATATACGATATCACATTGTTTCATAACTTCAGATAGAACAAGAGAAAAAAACTACAAAAATACTTGATCATCTAGTCTTACTCTTAAAATTATAATTGCCACTCTAACCAAAAGTTAATATTCCCCCTCTCCTTAAAACGACTAATCTCCTTCTCTTCCTCCTATGAAAGAGTTGGAAATGGTTCTAACAAGGTCTTCAAATCATCAGCAGCATCATTATTCCTAAAAGAACTGGAGACTTTAACATCCTTCAAGCAATGCCACCAACATTTGATTTGACTAGAATTGCAACAGCGGCCATCCTCTTTTCCACGTATTAGCTTCTCACAAAAGATTTATTGTTTTAGACAATTGACAAAGATAGTTAGAAAATCCAGCGAACACCTCTTTAAGAAAAACCGTTGTACCTCTATCAAACAAAACATTAAAACATACCTCCATGTTGAAAGCACTATGATGCATTACTAAAAAAAATAAAAAAATAAATAAAATGAAAAGGCAATGACAAACCTTCAATATTGTCTTGTTGGCATCCAAACTAATAGAGACAATAGATGGACGACAGATCCAGAATAAGCTAGTAACAAGAAGAAAGTTCCACTCTTCTATCTCTGAAATTGCACATAAGTTCAAGTGTTTGATGCTCGGTGGACCAATTGAGTAGTGAAATGCAAATGAGTCGAGCTCAATCTAAAGATCAAAATATTAATTATCAACACATGCCTGGCAAAAATATAAACATATAAACATGCAAACCAAATAAAACACATAGCTTCCTAAGGTAAACTTACAGCTGAATCATCACCCAAACCAAGGAATAGGGAAACTGGAATGTGCATGGGTATTATGCGTATGAGAAAAGTCCTTAAACTTTCTATGTCCAGAAGAAAATCAACAAAGAAACTAACATCTAAAACCAACTGACTTGAGCTATTCAGAATAGATATGGAAGGGAGCATGGAAGTCGGGCCAACACCATGATATCTACACTTGTATAAATTTGGAGCATCAATCTCAATCTCATCTAAGACATCGCAATCACATAAATTCAAGACTTTTAGCTGAGTACTTGAAATATTTATCTTATTAGACATACAGAGACCTTCCAATCTCAACTTCTCAAGAAGAGGGAATTTTTGAAAAAGTTCAAGAAACCATTGGTCAGTGATAATATTGAAACTCGCATATATTAAACATAACTCCCGTAAATTTCTGCACTTATCCATGTTGATCTTACAATGGATCGCATACTTGAAACCTGAAGTAGCGTAGGTAAGATCCTGAAGACTTGGAGCATCAATGTCAACCTCCTATATTTCTACAATATAGACTACCTTGAGCTTAGGTAGGCCACGAATGCTTACAGATTTCAACCCAGAACAGCAAACCAATTCGAATTTTTCAATTAAGGGACAACTTGAAATGAGATTTTGGATCACTTGTCCATCTCCCAAGTAAACGTGACTCAAGGATAACACTTGCAAAGAGGAAAACTAAATAGGATGATTCAAGAATGCCTGGTCAACTCTGAAATACCAAGACAAATGTAGTTTGATCAATGATTTAGCCTCGAGGACACATAAAGGCAAGCAACCGAATTCATCGTATGAGTTAGAGGATCTTGGATTCTCATTATATAGCACCTCAAAACCATTGTTAACAACACCATTGTCAAGTTGTAGAACCTCAACACCAGAATCACATGCCAACTTCATCCAATTATTAACAAAAGACAACACATGCATCTGGAGGATTGAAGGACTTGAAAATAAGTTTAAATTCTCTTATAGCCAACCCTTTGCATAGGAACCTAAACAATGTTTCCGACACTAACTTACAGAATTTTTATTTGTTCAACAATAATGTTGTCGTTTGCAAATGAATATTTGCATCGTTAGGTATCTTTGTCCTTTCATAACCGGATTCATAAAAAACCAAGATGGGAAAAGTAGACCATGTATCATGCCAAGCCTTGGACTAAACACTGGTCCTAGCAGCATCTTGATCAGGCAGCCTTGACAAAATGTCATGAAGGATGGATTGTGGTAGATAAGATATCCTGTCCATGTTATGTGTTCCCTGAAAAATGTAACCATTAACATGATTTCTTAACATTATGCACATAATAGATATAAATATTTTCCATTCCAAGAATCTTATACCAGAGAAGAATAACAAGGGATTTAGTTTTTGTGTCCCTAAGAATGTTTTCATGAATTAGAGAATAAATCCTATTTTTTATTTATGCACTCTATCTTACCCCTTTCTCCCACATATTCCATTCCTTATTGTTATTTGATTAAAATATAGTAATAAAACCCTATCTTATTTCTCACAGATTTGTATCTCAATCTTAGGGTATGTTTGGATTGGAGGAAGGGGGTGGAATGGAAGGGAATGGAATGGAGTGGTATCTTGTTCCATTGTTTGGATTGTTTAAAATATGATGGAAGGTAATGGAACTTGATGGAATCAATTTCATCCTATTCCATCTCTTACACTCATTTCTCTTCCCTCCCAAATTGGGGGGAATGGGATGGAATGAGAGATCAGATGCTTCATAAAATTATGAATTTATTATTTTTTTCCTTTACAACTCGTCTTCTTTTTCTAGAAAAAAGCTTTCTCCCCGACGAGGCCATCCGACCAACTTTTACCAGATTCTGATATGTTGCTGTTGTTTGAGCGTTTCGTTTTTGCTTTTATTTTTCAAACGTCAATGGCATTTTTTATTTAATATTTACAATTTTTTTATAGCTTTATTAGACATACTTTACAGAGCTACTATTCGCAATTTCACACTGTAAAAAACTAAAAAGAGAAGCTTTCAATTTGACAATATAATACTAGTACTAGAATAAAAATCGACACAGCACTTTCAATATTGGTCATTGCTTGCCAAGCCAACACATTTTATACATATTATAAAATAAACATACGGTGTAAATAGGGCGATTATCTATCCAGGTATGAATAAAAATCTTTGTTTTGTGATTATCTTCTAAATTGATATGTTTTTATTTTATAATAATTGTATGGTTAAAAATTACTTTATGAAATATATAATAAATACAAAAATATTAAAGTTTTACAAATAAGGGTATTATAGGAATAAAATATATATAACCCATTCCATTTCGTTCACTCCATTCCATTATATTCCGTTTCATTTCATTACATCCTCTCCCATCAATCATCCAAACATAGCCTTAAATTTACAGATAAATTGTTCGGTGAATTTTCTCAAAGAAACAGAGAATGTGTGAATTGTAAATTACCAGAGGATTGGAGAAGTGATAATCTACGTACGGCAGAAGGGGACGAGCTTGCTTGCTTGGTGGTGAGAAGGAAATGCTTCTACTCATAAAGAAACCTCTTTCTTCTCTTCTCTGCTTGTGCCATTTTTTCTTCAATCGTAAAAATAACTCCCTCACTCACTCTTCAATCATAAATAAATAACACAAAACAAGAACTGAAGGGACCCTCAACAACAGACCCTAGCAAATGGTCCATAATTGTCGAGTGTCATGTGAGTTAAGTTTACAAGCAATTAGGTTTTTCTTTTCCGAAGCCTCTTTTTTTTTTTTACATAAAAAAACTAATGCATTTCATTAAAAATCAAGGAAGCAATATGATGTGGGACATGATAATAATCTTGGTGCCCAGACATAAACGGGGCAGCCCTTGCTAACGAATGAGCAACCCTGTTTGCTTGACGCCTAATAAACCTCACACTAAGGTTCTGGAAAGAAGAGAGGAGAGATCTACAATTTCTAACAATATCACCTAACTCTAAGATAACAACCCTAGAACTGTTGAAGAGATCTGAAACCACCTTGCAATCTACCTCAATAACAACATTGTCCAAGCTCCATTCGCCAATCCATTGAATCACATGAAACAACCCTAAAGTATCCCCTTCAGCAACAGGATAGAAATGAGGGAGGGCAATGGTCCTAGCAGTGCAAAAAGAGCTATTTGAATCCCTTAAGCACATGCCTATGGACGTGAAGCCTTCAACCTCGAAAAACCCTGCATCAATATAACACTTCCACGAACCAGGAGAGGGGGGACACCAAGTGATATCAAGTGGATCTTGCTGCACCGAAGGAAAAGTATTGGACAGATGCTTTGCTCTATCCCAATCATGGAGGAAGGTCATGGCTTTGTGAGAGACTTACCAAGCAGAAACTGATTTACCTTCACAATACTTTTCATTCCTACGATGCCACAGGCTCCAAAGGGTCATAGTAAACTTTGCTCTATTGCCTTCATTCAAGCTATCAAGTATTGAGAAACAAAGCTCCTTTGCATTGTCAGCCTGGAGGATTCGGCCTTCCACCAAGTGCCATATATTCTGCTGCTACCAACATTCCATACTGATCTCACACGTGAAGAATAGGTGAAACTCGTTTTCCAGATCCTTTTCGCACATAACACACTAGCTGGGGCAGTTTATGCCTTTTCTTTGAAGGTTGCACCTTGTCGGGAGACAACTTCTGCAAAGTCTCCATAAAAGACCTTCACCCTAGCTGGGCCAACCAATTTCCAGATAGTAGACCAGCTGCCTCCAACCCTAAGGTGATCACAATCCATCAACTCTTCATGACAAAGTGGTAGGCGGATTTTACGGTATAGAGGCCCGATTTTGCATTCGCCTAAATTCTTCTATCATTATCAGCCACAAGGTAGAGGGGCGTTTTAAGGATAGCACTGGCCACGCTAGGGATGAAAAATGCATTAACAACAGCTTCATTCCAAGGCTTATCTTCCACCCGTAGAAAATCTTTGACTTTTAATTCCATCAAGCCTCCATTTGTAGCATCCGGGCAAAGAAGTCTTCTACCATATCCAATCCAAGAATCACTCCATATGGGAATTGAAGCACCAGAGCCTATATTCCACCGTGTGCCTCGTTTCAGAAGAGGAATTAATGACCATATGCTTCTCCAAGAGAAAGAAGGGTTGTGGCCAACTGAAGCGTTCAAAAAATCTCCATTTTGAAACTATTTTGCTTTGAAACCCCGAGAAACAACAGCATCTGGCTTATGTAAGAAATTCCAACTTTGTTTACCAAGCATAGCAAGGTTAAAAGCATACAAGTTTCGGAATCCCATACCACCAAAGGCCTTTGGCATTGAAAGCTTATCCCATGAGAGCCAATCAATACCTTTAGGCCCACTAGATTTCGTACCCCACCAAAATGAGTTGAGCATTCATTGAATTTCCACCCCAAGAGAAGGGGGAATTAATACATGCTCATGCAATAAGTCAGGATAGCTTAAGCAACAGACTTGATAAGAACTTCTCTACCTGCCATAGAGAGTGTCTTACCTTGCCAAGAATTGATTCGATTCCAGATTCTATCCTTGATGAAAATGAAAGTTGATTTTTTATTTCTTCCAATCATCGAAGGGAGACCAAGATACTTTCCAGAGCCCAAATTCTCTCTTACTCCAGGAATATTCCGAAGGAGATCACGGGTGGTAGGGGGCACATTCCTACTGATCTGGCTCTCTGATTTCTGAAAGTTGATAGCTTGACCTGATGCACCTTCATAAGTAATAAAGAGGTTCTTCATTGTTGTGGCCTCACTTTCAGTTGCTTGGAAGAAGATAAAACTATCATCTGAAAATAGAAGATGGGAGATTACCGGGGCACCTCTGCAGATCTTTATACCAAGAATTAGACCTCTACTTTCCGCATCTTTAATCAAGGAGGAAAGACCTTCAGCGCATAGGATGTACAAATAAGGGGATAGGGGATCCCCTTGACTCAAGCCTCTTCCAGGGATAATTGGGCCCACTTCATCATGGTTCATGAGGATAGTATGTTCCACCGATCTAACACATCATCATCATCCAGTTAACCCATTTAAGATCAAATCCAAGCTTTAGCATAATGGCTTTCAGGAAATCCCAACTAACACGGTCATAAGCTTTGCTAATGTCAAGTTTGAGAGCAATCTCCCCTTTGAGACCTCTCCTGTGACATTTCATGAAATGGAGGACCTCATTAGCTATAAGCGCATTATCAACAATAGATCTCCCAGCAAAAAATGCAGATTGTTCCTCCGAGATACAATTATTAATAACTTTAGCCAGCCTATTTGCAAGGGTTTTTGCAAGAATCTTGTAGACCACGTTACATAATGAGATAGGCCGCAGGTCCTTCATACTAGATGGAGCATCGCACTTAGGGATTAAAGCCACATTTGTGTTGTTTATAGCTGCTGGAATACTTCCCTCCTCCAACCAAGACATACAAGAGTTGAAGACATCTTGGCCACATGTTTCCCAAAACTGATTATAGAAGGCAGCGTTTAGACCATTGGGACCAAGAGATTTGTCTGGGTGCATAAACAGAGTATCATTCCTGAACTCATCAATTGAGAAGGGGCTTAGCAGTTTCTCATTATCTTCATTCGAAACTTTTATAGGGACTAACCCAATCTGGCTGTCTATAACCATACCATTCTCATCCTGTAGTGATGATACGGAGTTGCGTTTCTTCCTTGATGTGGCTGAGGCATGGAAAAACTTTGAGTTTGAATCACCCCCTTTTAGCCAATGAGACTTCACCCGCTGTTTCCAATAGGCTTCCTCTTGCACAAGAATTTTGATGATTTAATCTTTGACCTTGTTCAGCTCATAATTGGCTGCAGAACCCTCCCTAACACGCAAGTCATCGCAAACTTTTTTGAGATGCATTACCTCTTGCCTAAACTTGGGCCTGATGCTCTTGCCCCAAGCTTCCGAGGCTCTGCCACACTCAGCGATCCTATCCTCAATTAGACTATTGTTGTTCATACTCCACCCTTTGTTAATAACCTCACGGATTTCATCATTCATTAGCCATTGGTTCTCAAACTTGAATTTCCTAGGATGTCTCCTGAAAGAGTTTGGCTTAGTAGTTAATAAAATAGGACTGTGGTCCGAAAATGGAGCAACTAGGTTATGAAGAGAAGCCAAAGGAAAAAGATCCCACCAAGAAAGGTTGACTAGAGCTCGATCAAGCCTTTCTTCCACCAACTGGTCTAGTGCCCGATTATTAGTCCAAGTGAATTGGTAACCTTCCATGGGAACATCAACAAGGTTACATTCCATAACCACATCTCTGAAACCCCTAATGAGCCAATGAGGGTGATCAATCATACCTTTTCTATCTGCACAGGATAGGATGTCGTTGAAATCCCCAACAATACACCAAGACTTAATTTGTCCTATCCTGCTGGCTCACCAAACAATAGTTTCAGATAGGATATGATAGTTTATCCTATCATGCCTCTCTTATCCTGACCACCAATCGAGCCCTAAGAGGGTATCATGTCTTATGAAATTTATCCATCCTATTCAATCATTTATGTTACGCATGTCCAAAAACTTTGTTTTAAAAATATAGTATGCGACTAATTGGTCCTTGGTGTCCAAAAAATGCAAGATTGTTTTGATTATTGTTTTGAAGTTTTTTTTTCTCCCTGTTATTCTGTGTTTTTTGAGAAAAATATAAATTCTAGCACGCAGAGAGACTGGGTAGTCTTGTTATATATCTGGATTGTGTATGTTGATGCTTCATATGCACTATATAAAAGCTTTCTGGAGTTTCACCAAAAAAAAAAGCTTTCTGGAGTTGGTTTTTAAGAGTCTTTTTTAAAAATGAGTAATGTTATTTGTATAACTGGATTTTGACAACTGGGGCGACAACTACGATATCTGGTTAATGCATTTCAAATATGTGGTTAATTATGCTCAGTAATTGGTTAATAAGTTAGCGGATAAGCTAACTGATAGCGGATAACGAATAAACTAGCTGATAGCGAATTAGCTATCGGATTGGTCTTCGATTGTGTCCAATAGCACCACATGTACCACATGTCTGCGTTCGCTTCCTCGTCCTTGTTGAAGCATTTGTATTTGGACCACACCCCTTGGTTCTCGCTACTGGAAGGTCTTGTATATTTTCAGTCTGTGTTTCAGTGTTGCCATTCACCTCTTCAGATGTGACATCATCTGCAGCCGTGTACTTGGTCTTTAGCCTCAACAATTCAGTACTTAGGTAACCAACCATGTGATGTCAGTCGTCATTGTCACAGTGTGCAAGCTCAGAAACCTCCTTAGACATGTGAACCAAGGTGGCGTATCTCGCAACCAATTGTGAGTCCCAGTAGCCTCACCCATCTGAAATGGTCGCACGGATGCAATCCTTGGCATTTTTTGACCAGTGATCAAGGACCAAACACTTGGGCAGTTCGTTGAAATCTAAATAGACCATTACAGCTACAATGCGGTAGCATGGCAATCCAATGGATTCCATCCTTAAGCAAGAACATCTGAATTCAACTTCTGAAGGACAGTACGACACCTGCCACACACGCCCATCTGAACGATACTTTGACACCGAATAAATATAGTACATTGCCATGTCTTGGGAATCTATTACTCTAATTAGGGATGATTTCGACAACACATGTCAAAACAGAAAGAAAATTTCTTTAGTGAATTGTTTCGCAGCTGATCGCTCAAGTGATCGCAAGTTTGTCTGTAGTACTAGCTGTCCATAATCTGACTGAAAGTCAGCTTCCACTTCTCTGAATCAAAAATATGTCAAGCACTGCTGAAACTGTTGTACAAATTCGGTGAGGCATATCTGGGAGTGGACAAACTTGCCCATGTGACAATGCAATGATTAGCATCGGGATGTGGTCCTTATTCCAGCAAAAAAATTACCCCGAATATGAATCGTGCTCCATAACCTTCGTTTTGCATACAGTTCTGTTATCCAGGTGTTTCCTTCCAAGCCAAACTTGCAAACCATGTCAGATCATATTTCCTCAAATTTTACCACATCATAGTCACTGAGCATGCACTTTAATAATTAATTTTAAAATTTATTTTTATTTTGTCACAAGACTAATTTTGTTATTTTATATTATTTTAAAAAATTGAAATATATAAAATATTATTCTAATAATTTACCTATATGTAAAGTAAAAACTAAAAACGAATATTTAATGTTATAAAAAATTAATTTAAGTTAAACAATATTTTAAAAATTTTAAAAGTTATATGTAATTTTATCACAAGTATAATTTTGTCTTTTTATATCATTTAAAAAAAATGAAAATTATTAAAAAACTAAAATCTAATGAAATATGAAAATATTTAGAATAAACAAAAAATTAAAATTCATACTAAAATTATAATGCTATCCGGTTAGTTATCCGGTGGACACCAAATGTCGGATATGATAACAGTTTATCCTGCTCATATCATATCATATCTTACTCCTATCACGTTCTCTTATCCTATCCTGACCACCCAACGAGTCCTTAGTTTTGATAATTTTAAGTGATAGCATAAATTCTTTGGTGACCTTTATCCAATTTCCATAATAAAAAAAATTAAGATAATTGTCAAGGCTGTAGGTTAGATAACCTAAATAAAAATACACTTAACGCTCTAATTAAAAATATACTTTATGCTCCAAGTGGTAAGGGATTTGGGTATTTTAAGGAAGTGGTCAGGGGTTCGAATCCTAGCTCTTGTGTATGGAGAAAACCTGGTTGGAAGGGAAGAACCCACCTTGTGTGCCCTACGGAAATTAGTCACTGCTAAAGATGGTGAATACTTCGTACCTGTGTTACCAAAAAAAAAACTTTATGATTTAAATTAAGCTAGTTTGTAGTCAATAAAACAGTAAGACTCCTTTTAATAGTTAATGAATAACATGCTACATGACAAATTTGTACGATAAAAATTTTAGTAGGTTTTATAAAAGCTTGACTTTTCATTACAGATATGAGTTCATGATATGCAATATGTTAATCTTTTATGTTTATGAAAAGAATACATATTTCCATGATATTATATGTTATTGTGTTAAACATTTCTATAACAACAACAATATAAGACACTTTGATAAATAAATAAAAAAAGCAATCATACTTTGATATTCAACATTATTTTAAATATGTATAATCCTGTTATTTAGGGTAAGTTATAATCTTGGATTGTTATGTTCAATTTAAGTATCAGATTATTTCTTCTTTTATTAATTTTTTGCTTTCCGTAAGTTTTTATTTCTCTTGGATTAAAAGAAACAATTTGAATTAAAAAATTTGGTATAAAGAATAAAAAATCATAAAGCTATTATAGAAGCAATAAATATTACGAATCAAAGGTAAAGAAAATGAAAATAAAAAAAATCAAGAGGCGTGACAATGATTTTATTTTCTATAAGAAAGTGACACGTGTCACCTGTTTATTCGTCCACAATAAAATAATGGTACAATTTAAATTTAAGAAAATGCTCTAGTATGAATAAAACTATAATTAAAATAAGTCATTAAATAATTATTTATTAAGAAAATGTCAGATGCCTAAAATATACGTGGATCCCGTCGGTGACATGTGTCGCCCGTTTATTCGTCCACGAAAAATCAAGCTACCATTTGTTTTAAACAAATTATATAATATTTAACAATTTAATATTTAAATTGTTAAATTCATCAAACACGAAGGTGCAAATAAAAAAAAGTGAAAAAAGAAGGCAATATAATAAATAATAATACAATAAGTAAAATAATAATCTAAATATTTTTTATTATAAAAAACTCAGAGGCCAAAAATCTATGTGGGCATGACCCGTGACACGTGGCGTCGACCTTTTCTACCACAGTAAAAGAATGAAACAGTTAAAAATAAGAGAAGGCCCATGAATAGATTGAAGTTGACACAGGCAAACACAAGGAGGGGGTTGAATTGTGTTTGTTAATAATTTTCGAAAAACAACTTTTAAAACAATTTTTGCACACAAGGTGATTAGAAACAAAAGCAAGAACAAAGAAAAAGATCCTTTTTAAAATACTTTTACAAAAGCAATATCAAAACCCCTCGGTTAGTAAGAAACAAATAAAGCTGTAAGAGTTAAGAGATAGAAGAATCACACAAGATGTTTTTATCCTGGATCACTCTCTTCCAACCAAGAGCTACGTCCAGTCCCTTCTACTTGAAGGATTTTCTCCACTATTTTCTGAATAGATTACAACCAAGTATTCAACACCTCTCCAGGCTACAAGTATTTCTTTTTTACCAAGCTTCTTCAGGCTCTAACTCTAACAAAGAGTTCTTCTTAACTCACTATGTGTGAGGATACGACAGTTTAAGATTAGATGAATATTTTCACAATATTCA
Organism: Sophora flavescens; assembly: GCA_030762895.1. Taxonomy (NCBI): domain Eukaryota; kingdom Viridiplantae; phylum Streptophyta; class Magnoliopsida; order Fabales; family Fabaceae; genus Sophora; species Sophora flavescens. Next base: position 22,561,642 of record CM061070.1, read on the forward strand.
AACTAAGAAATACTGACTCTTGCTCTCTAAAGAATTATGAGTATGAGTGATTGTAGTTTTACAAAAGTTGAGCTCGTAAGGTTGTGCGGTCAAGAGTCATTCTTCAGTATCTCGGGTCTTCTATTTATAGTGACCTTCTCCTTCCCTTGTATTTCTTCAACGGTTACTTTGAATAATCCCGTTTAGAGATAGCATTTAATGCATGATATCCGTTGTGACTGATAGCTTGATTGTGATAAGCTAAATAGTGCTCTTTGTTATCGAGGTAGCATGAAATAGGAGGCTTACTGCTCTGAGTATTGCAACTTGAGAACTTGTTGTTCCTCCTTTGTGAACAATCCAGCTTTTTCAGCCATAAAGTTGTCATCGTACAGATCGTTTTGCAGTATCTTATTGTACGATTCTGCTTTTTGTATTTCTTGATGGTACAATGTTTCTTTTACAACAAGGTAAAATATTAAAGCAGATAGGACAATGGTGAAGAACAAATATTCTATTTAAATAAATATCAATTATTTGAAATTCAAGAGATTCGGATTGCATTTAATTCATTCGAAGATGGAGCTCGTCTACTTTAAGAAACTCCTTCTACTTAGTTATATGAGAAACTAAGTCTATTCAATATTTTATTTTGCTCGTCTGATGACGTGGCATATCCTCTTGTCTATCAAGTCTTTGGACTTACTACTTCTCAAAGATCTCCGTCTAGTGACGTGGCAGTTAGAGCTCGTCTATTAGATTACTTTATTTTTCAGTTCATTTATTTCCACTAATTACTTCCATCTGCTTACGTGGCAAGATGGACGTGCTTATTATCATGTCTTTGGACTTGCTATATCTAACACGTTATTTAATTTGGTATTTGTCTAACAAACACTTAGAGCCTCGTCTACTTAAGTAAACTAGTCTACTCAAATAAATAAGTAACTTTACCAAAATATTTGAGTAGCCCGTCTACAAGGGTGGACGCGTATTTTCAATGAGAACTTATCCCATGTTTCTTTTACTTATATGTAAATATTCCTGCATAACTGAAAGCACATGTTAGATCTCAACTAACACTTTACCAAGAAAATTTAATCTTTTTGTTAGAATCAAAACTTAGAGATTATTAAATCCAAAACCATTTTGGTTCCAACAATCTCCCCCTTTTTGATGATGACAAAACTAATTAAATTTGAAAAACAAAGTCTAAGAGAGCTTGCAGGACTCCCCCTAAGAAAAAGCATTCAAATAACTAAGCAGAAAAAGCCTATGAAAAACAACTGCACATAAGCTAACAGATAAGTGCAACAGCTTATCATACTTAGAGTATATATAAGGGAATAAATAAGCATAGTCAGCAAATATCAAAGCAAATAAGCAAACATAAGTATCAGAGCATTTTAGCAAGTAGAAGGGAACATGCATATGCAGACAACTATAACCTTTTCAAAACTGACATTTTATATATATAAAAACAAATCTCTTTCCTTTCCTTTCTCCCCCTGTTTGTCATCAGTCAAGAAGGTAAAAGGAGAGGACCATCATTGTCAGTAAGAGAAAAAAAAGATAAAGGTTAAGCAGGGGAAGCTGGTGGAGGTGGAGGGTTCTGAGTCTGACTTTTCTTGAAGTCCATGAGGAATTCCAGCATTTTATTGACAACTTCTAAGGTTGGAGCCATGGAAGTTTGAACTTGCTGTTGGACATCCTCCTTTATTTTCTTAGTCATCTTCTCAACCTTCTCATCAACTATTTTGCCAATTCTGTCATCAACAACTTTTCCAAGAACCTCTTCAAGATTAGGTGGCAGAGCCTGTTGCCATGAGCTTTCAGCAGACTCTTGAAATGTGCTTAGTGTTCTTGAATGATCTGAAGGGTGCATCACAACTAGAGCTAATGATTGAGAAGATTATTTTTCTGATGAGCTCTGATTGTGAATGGATTCAACCGTTTCTTCTAAGCCAACAGCAGTGGCATTTTGATCAGGTTCTTCAACAACAGGCTCAACTGCGATAGGCTCTGAAGTAGGTGGAGGGATCACTAAGACTTCTTTTGCCCATCTGATGGGGTAGATGAATTCCACATTTTTACTATTAATAGGAAGTCCCCAAAGGTCCTTATAGATCATATATCTAAAGTTTGAAAGACCACACTTCCCTCTGACCTTAGAAATTTCCTTCTTCTCTTCATCAGTCAGTCTAGAGGAAGATGCCTCTCTTGTGCATTGAATAATATGAGATTTCCAGAAATCAGTAGCTCGATGTTCATTGATCAACTCAATGGATTCAGTATGCAGAAAGAAATCCAGCATTGAGTAGTCAAAAGTTTCTTTGTTCATGTCAAGTATTGCCGATTCAGCTTCAGGAATGACTCATTTGTATCTTCTGTTTTTCTTGTCTTTGTCCTTATTCAGATCTAGCATTGGCAGTCTTGGACAGATCCTGTAAGGCATGATTCCAACGCTGGTTGCTTCATTATGTCTTAGCCAGGATGGAGGGGCAAAATGCGCGGCTCTATCAACTCTGAAATGACTGAATTCCCACTTCAGTATTTCATAGATGAGCTGATCCAGGAAGAAATTAGAGGCCCTCCCATAGACTCTGGGATGCTCAAAAGATACCCATTTTGTGTCCCTTGGCATGATCATAGGGACATGCTTTGAGGATCTTGCTCTTCGCTCAGGGATGGTAGGAAGATTTTTTCTATTGGGGTCAGTCTCCCAAACAGGTATGATATGTCTCTCAACTCCATCAGTGAGGGGTATGAAAGGAGTAGTTTTGACAAGGTTAGGGTAAATTTTTCTGGGGGGGAATTTGTTTAGGGGTAGGTGAGTGACTAACGATCCTAAGTTAGAGGTAGGTAAAGGGGTTCAACAGGTGGGCTAATCTCTTCCTCATACTCAGGTAGAGGATATCATCCGGTGGGAATGTGTTCCGGCTCAGGTTGGTGAGAGTGAAACGGAACTTTCCATTCTCTTTTTACCTTGGCCCAATCCTCATATTTGCCATTATAAAGAACAGAAGTTGGGGTGAAAGGAAATAAGGTTCTCAAGGGTTTGGGGAAAGGAGCACCAGGGGAAATGCCATCATCTAGTTAATTGAACCAGGGATCATCGGCAGGGATAATAGGTTGAAATTGTGGAGTGGCTATTTTTGTTGGTGGGGGTGAAAGGGGTGTGGGGATACACACATCATCTGGAGTGGAGATAGCAATGTTTTTATCTACAGGCACATCATCAATTCTAGTTTCTAAACTAGACACTAAGGCATCTACTGCTATTTGAACAAGATCATTAGCAGAGATGGTTACCTTAAAAGTCTTAGTTGTTCTGGATTTTCTTCCTGGTTGCCTTCTAGGTTTTGCTGGAACAGGCACAACGGCCTCAGCAGTAGCAACATAAGTCTTTTGTTTCTTCAGGATTGCACTGATAGGAATGTTGTCCTCATCAGCTTCCTCATCTTCATTGTGAGAGAAGATAACTCTTCTTTGCTTCTTTACAGTAGGAGTATCAGAAGGTTCTCTGATAACAATGCCACCTGCTTGTCTCTTGGGGGCAGGCTTCCTTGTCGCAGTGGTCTTTTGCCTAGTTATTCTTTTTACTCCTAGGACTTAAGCATTGTTTTGTTCCACCATTTCTTCTTTAGTTTTCATCAACTCCTCAGTCTTGGCCATTGCAGCAGCAACATAGGTACTGAGGTTCACATTAGCTATATTCATTTTACCAAAGTCTGTAGCCGATATTGGTTTTTCAGTTGGGATCCTAGCTTGCTCCTCAGGAGTCCTTGCATCAAGAATCTCATGAATTCCTTAAGCCTTGAAAATCTTGGAAAGAAGATGGCAATAGGGAAATGCTGAGAGTCTTTTCTTGTTAATCACAGCATCTCTAAATCTTCCATACAGTATTCTTGGAAGATTGATCTTTGTTTCGGTAAGAAGATGTCAGAGGTAGAATTTGTGCAGGGAGAAGAGGTTGTCTTTGGATTCAACCTTATGAAGAACCACCTTATTAAGGAGCTGATGAAGGATGCGAACAATGTCCTTCATTTCAACAGCTTTCCAGGTGTGAGTTCTGACTGTATCTTCTTTCATGAGACAGACTTCAATAGTCTCAGAGCCACCCAAATCCTCTTCCTATGACTCAGTAAAAATCAAGCCCTCCCGAGCACAGAAAATAGCATCAGCAATAGTCTTTTCCGAAACTACAATCTTCTTTCTTAACACTGTAGAGAAGAAGTCAGTATCAGTCACTTGAACATTTCTCCAGAAATCTCTAATCAGGTTGGGAAAGACAAAGACTTTCTCTGTGAAGAGTCCTCCCCACCCGGCTGCATTAACATACTTGCTTATGTCTAGGTTGTAGTCTTGCAGCACTCCAAGGTTGAAATGATGCTCTATTTCCAAGTTGAGGTTGTCCACGTTAAAGGTTGAAGAAGAAGCCATTTTAGGTGATCAGAGAGCTTAGGGTTTGAAGGCAGAGAGAGATAGCTCAAGAAGTTAGAGAAGTGTAAAGTTTTTCTCAGAGGGAAAATATTACTTATAAAGGAATTTTGAATCTCAAAGGTTAAAAAAAAACTTTTAACATGACATGTCATTATGATAAAACGGCGTTGGTAACTTAGAACTATAAAAAGGTCTTGATGGGATTGATGGAAGTACTGACTCAGTAAAGAGAATAAAGGATAAATTTGTCTAGAGACAAAATAAACACATTAAAAAATATATGCTTAAACATAAGCAGATGTGGACTCGTCTGAAACTATATAATGGATGCGGTAACCAGTATCAGTGGACGTGTTATATGGACATGCAATACAATATGCAATAGATGCACAACTTTTAATAGGTATTAGACGAGCATAGGTAATAGACGCAAGATTACAAAAACAAAATTTTTCAAGACTGGACGCCTAAATCAATCCACACATATCATATCAAGATGCTTCCTAATAAAGATAAATCTGTCCTCTGCAAGAGGTTTAGTAAAGTTATCTGCCCATTGATGGTCAGTATCAATAAATTGTATATCAAATACACCTTTTTGCACATAATCCCTGATAAAATAATGTTTAATCTCTATATGCTTAGCACTAGAATGCAAAATTGGATTCTTAGATAGATTTTTTGTAGCAGTACTATCACACATAAGCGGAATACTACTTACAAATACATTGTAGTCCTCCAATTGATGTTTGATCCAGAGAAGTTGTGAGCAGCAACTTGCAGCTGATATATACTCAGCTTCAGCAGTTGATAAGGCAATGGTAATTTGTTTTTTGCTTGACCATGAGACAAGATTAGCTCCAATGAAGTGACATCCTCCACTAATGCTTTTTCTTTCAATTCTATCTCCAGCATAGTCAGCATCAAAGAAATGAACTAATCTTTAATCTTCATTTTTCTTAAAGCACAAACCAATATTAGTAGTACCTTTTAAATATCTAAAATTTATCTTAACTGCTAATATGTGAGATCCTCTAGGATCAGATTGAAATTGAGCACATAAACATACACTGAACATAATATTAGGCCTAGACGCAGTAAGATATAAGAGAGATCCAATCATACCTCTGTATACCTTTTGGTCTACCTTTTTCTCTTTATCATCTTTGTTCAGTATGGAAGTGGGGTGCATAGGAGTATTCATTGGTTTAAAAGCATCCATCTTAAACTTCTTCAGAAGCTCTTTTGTATACTTGGTTTAGTGGATGAGTGATGTGCGCTGCGGATGCAACGCGCGTGCGATTCCGGCAAGTGTACTGGACTGCCGTCAAGTAATAAAAGATATCGATCCCACAGAGACTGTGTTCTCGAATCGCAATAGGTTTTCGAATCGATTAGTTCTGGACAGTTTTAAAGAGGGTTTTGAAAAAGGTTTGAATTGAGAGATAAACAAACAGAATCAATTAAAACAGAAAACAAATGTTTTTGGGATTTTCGATTTAAACGGATTCCTAGGGATTTGGGTTACCTTTGAGGTTGTTTATGTTGCTAATCTGATTTACCTTTGTTGATTACCGAAATTGCCTTGAAGGCGAGTTTATCCTCTAATAGCTTAAGCTCCCTCTCGGGTTACAAAAGCTGTGCCCAATTGACTCGACCCCTACTCTCGTGGTAGTCGATCCCAGATTGGACCCTTTGCGTTCCGTGACAACTCGTTGCTCCTCGAGGGACGGCTTCTAACTCTCGTGATTTCAGTCCCAAGTCTGACTTCTATAGGTCCGACACCCAAGTTCACCGCTAGGTTCCTCCTTGAAATGTCTCAGTCATGCAAATAACCTAAGTTCACCGCTAGGTTTCTCCTTGGATCATTCACATCTCACAAACCAGTGGCTGCCGGGCTTTACGAGTGAAACACCCTAGAAATCCTAAGTTCACCGCTAGGTTCCTCCTTAGAACGTCTACGTCACGCAAATAAACGGTTGCCGAAATTCATGAGTGATTAACACACTAGAAATCAGATCTAAAACAATAACGAAATCAACAACGATTTTACATCAAATCAACAACATTTACAAAACTCGGGCAGAGCCCTAGTCCCTAGAAACTAAGTACTACTCCAGTCTTGCCATGGAGATGACAAGCTGGGTTGACAACATAATGAAAATACAAAAATCAGAGAAGAGAAGAAAAGAGGAGAAGAGAGATCTAAGCCTAGAGTCCTAGTTGTTATGGATGATCCAATGTGTTCTATCTCTGATGCCTTGGTCCTTATTTATAGAAATGGGGAAGTTAGAGTCCCAAACCAACTCAAAATCTGATCTATTTCGGTTTCTTCAGGTCCAAGTAATGCGCGTCACGGCCGTGATGGCCATCACGGCCAGGCCGTGACGGTCTCTGCTTCTGGAAGTTGTGCAAAATCCGGTCATTCGCGACGCGAATATACTGCTCGCGACGCGAGCCTCTATTTTGGCCCGTGAAGAATTTCACGGCTGGGCCGTGATGTGCTCTGACTTGTGGTGGTTTTGGGTCACGGCCGTGATGGCTATCACGGCCAGGCCGTGACAGACTCTGACTTCAGCCTTTGTTCCTTTTCAGTTATGCTCGATCATGGCCGTGATGGGCATCACGGCTAGGCCGTGATGGGCTCTGTTTGGCTCATTTTCTTCAGTTTTAAAGCTCCATCTTCATCCAAACTTCATCATGGTTGATCTTGAGCATTTTACCCTTGATATCTGCAAAACAACACACGAAAACCGCCTTACCCGTTCCAAAGGAAAATTAACCTAAAATCTAATAAAAATATACCTAAACTACATGAAAATGCATGCAAAATGATAGACAAAGATGATGTGGAATCACACTCATCAAATCACCCCAAGCTTAAAACTTTGCATGTCCTCAAGCAATTACTCAGGCCATAAGATAAATCAATCAAAGCATGGATAGTGAACCAAGAACCCTAGAAGCTAATCCAAGTAATAGGCATTTTCAATAAGCACTCAAGAGATAATCAAGTTCAAGTCCAATTAGAAGCTTAGGTTCTTCAAGTTCATGTTCTCACTGATTTGGGCACTCATCTCACCTCACTCAAGTGTTTTAGGGTTTATGACAATTCACTACACTTCCTCAAGGAAAGTATTTTACCATAGGCTTGACTATTAACCAAATCTCCACTTTATTAATGAAAACACTTAAGAATCAAGAGGTCTTTTCCTTTGGTTGTAATGTGGCCATGCTATTTATTGTAAGGTGGGAAAATCAAGGAAAAGGGAATTTCAAGAAGGCTAGACAGATTATCAAACATTACAAAGCATGACACCTTCTAAAATACCTTTTAGGGGACTTTGATTTACTTTTCCACCTTTCTTCCTCTCTCTCTCTTTTTTTTTTCTTTTTCTTTTCATTTCTCACTTTCTTTGTCATCCCCTTCTCCATTTTTTTCTATTTATTTCATTTTTATTTGTTTGGAGAAGGGGAGATTTAGCTCAAGAGAAATATTTTCATCCCATTCTTTTTCCCACTACCATTTTGCCCTTTTTGTAATACTTTAAAAGGTGCCATACCAAGCATTATTTATCAAATTAATTCATGGTACCAAGAAAAGTATTTTTTTTTCTTTAGGCTCAAAATTGGGCAACTAAGGGGTAGCATTTATCATTCAAAGCTCGGGAGGCCGGAAAAATACCTAGTGCCTCAATCATATTCAAAAAATGTTTTCAGAAATTTTTAAGTTTTGAAATGGTTTCAAGTCAAGTTCTAGAAAATACAGTCCATGAGGAATTAAATCACTCTATCACAAGAAATGGGGTAGATTTAGTGAATACCCCCATTTGGCTCAAAATCTTACATTTAGTAGTTCAAAAATCAGTGAGGTACACAAGTGTAAGGAACCACATGCTAATTATCAACTATCAAATGACTATCTCAAGAAATTTCATTTTTAGCCATATCACAAGAATAATGAAAAATTGGGTTCAAAATTCACTATCTCAATTCATTTGGCTCCAAGTTCTCACAATCGGATGCATGTTCTAAGTGAGAGGCAATCTAGAGAATGTGATCATACCAATCTATGCCTATGTGAATGCAATATGAATGCAACAATGCAAATGCAAAAATAAATACCCCTACCCCAAGCTTGATTACTTACATTGTTTCCAATGTAAATAATCAAGTCGGAGAGAGGAGAAAAATGGAACAACTTACCGAGTCGGTAACGGGTGTTGGCTTGCATTCCAGTCAAAACTTGGGTAGAAATTGTATCACGGCCGTGAGGCTCATCACGGGCAGGCCGTGATCGTTTCTGTCCTCAGGAGTTGCCCTGTCACGGCCGTGATCTACATCACGGCTAGGCCGTGATGCTCTCTGATCTCGGCATCCTCCTCATCACGCCCGTGATGGTTGTCACGGCTAGGCCGTGATCCTTTCTGTGCTCTTGTTTAGTTCATCACGGCCGTGACCACTGTCACGGCCAGGGCGTGATGGCCTCTGACTTTATCTTTTTTATGCTCTTCTTCTCTTTCTCAACCTGAAAACACTAGACAAACCTATTAATGATATTTTTGCCTCTTGATCTTCTCAAATTATTCAAGAGGTTAATTCAAAAACAAAATGAAATAGGGAAAGAAAACTTGGGTTGCCTCCCAAGAAGCGCTTATTTATGGTCTTAAGCTTGACCATACTTCCTTCAATCAACCGGGGTCGACTGGGCGTAGAAGTGCCGGAACACTTCTCTTCCAAGGAACTCCTTCAAAAAGCCATTTCTGTTCATACGGCCAGTAACGCTTCCGCTTTGCTCTTTTCTCTCGGAGCTTCCTAGCCTTCCTTCCTTCCGGCGGAAGTATTGTTTCTGCATGGACAGCAACTCCAATTCCATCACTGCTGGGTGCATCATTAGCCATGCATACCTTCGGAGTTGCTTCCATGTTCAGTTCTTCTTTTACCACTGGAGACGTTGTATCAATTCTGCACACATGGCTCTCAAAAGGAGGGTTGTTACAAGAGTTAGTCAATTGAAAATCGATCCTACCTTCCTCTACAGTTAGAGAGAGCTTCCCATTCCTTACGTCTATTACTGCTCCAGTAGTTGCCAAGAATGGCCTTCCTAAAATGATGGGGAATTCCGAATTCCCTTTCATGTCTAATACCAGGAAGTCGGTAGGGATGAAGAATTTCCCTACCTTCACAGGGACATTCTCTAGTATGCCTAGAGGAGTCCTAGTTGAGCCATCCGCAAATTGTAAGGAGAATTTGAACGGACTCAACTTTTTGATTTCCAACCTTTCCATGATAGTGAGGGGCATCAAGCTTGCACTAGCCCCTAAGTCACACAAGGCTCGGTCTATTTCCACTTTTTCAATCGAGCAAGCGATAGAGAAACTACCTGGGTCCTTCAGTTTAGTAGGCATTTTAGTCTCTACATCTACTTGCTTTTTCCTGACCAACCTTTGTGGGAAAGGTATCGGGGGTTGGTACGGTGGTGGAGGGACATATTTCGGTTCTGGCTCTTCTTTTTCGCTCGTGTCCTCCTTCGGTTCCACGTCCATTTCAGCTACCCCACCCCAAGCTTATCATCCCTCAAGTGTATGACATTGCAATGCTCATTGGGATTTGCTTCGGGTTGCCCCGGGAATGTACCCTTAGGTCTCGAGTACGTGCTGGTTTGTTGGGAAATCTGTGTTTCTAGCATCTTGTTATGAGTTGCTAAGTTATCTACCTTAGATGCTAGATCTTTTATTGCCTCACTCACTGCCCTTCCTTGTTGTCTAAACTCCTCATTCTGTTTTGTCTGAGCTTCGACAAAACTTTCAAATAAAGTCTCGATTTTAGATCTTTGTACCTGAGGATACCCCGGTGCTGCTCTCTTATTACCTTGACCCTCTTGGAACTCATGATTAAGCGTGTTGCTGTAGTTGCCGTAGGAGAGGTAAGGGTTGTTTCTTCTTTGGTTGTAGGGATTTGGGGGAGCATAGTTGGGCAGCTTCGGGTTCGTATCATAGTAGTTGTTACAAGAGTTCACTTGTTCACCCGAAGCGCCGGATCCATGTGGGCATCCCGTCATGTCATGTCCCTGCATTCCACAAATCTCACAAACAAGGTTAGTAGCACCTAATGCACTCACATTAGCTCTTTCAAGCCGATCAAAACGTTTATTAAGTGAGTCTATATTTGACATAATAAGATCTGTGCTATTTAACTCAAACTTACCCCCCGAAATCTTGTTCGGGTTATTACCTCTTTCGGATCCCCATTGGTGGTAGTTGGTGGCGACATTCTCGATGATGTTGAATGCCTCAGTGAGAGGCCTATTCATAAACGCTCCACCGGCTGCAGAATCTAGTGACACCTTCGAAGAGTAGTCCAATCCGTTATAGAAGGTGTGCACTATTAACCACCTCTCGAGTCCGTGATGTGGGCACGACTCCAGCAGTCCCTTGTATCGATCCCAGGCTTCCGATAATGATTCTCCGTCTTTACGGAAGAAGCCAGGTGATCTGGGGTTCTTATGTAGGCCGTCTTGGATGGAGGGAAGAATTTCTCCAAGAACGCCTGCTCCAATTGGTCCAAAGTAGTCAAAGTGTTAGCGGGGATTTGCTTAAGCCAGGCCTTCGCCTTTCCAGTGAGAGATGAGGGGAACAATCTCAAACGCACAACATCGACTGAGGCTCCATGAATCCGGATTGCATCGGTGAACTCTAAAAATGTCTCTATGTGATCGGTCGGGTCCTCCGAAGGCAATCCTCCGAATTGATGTTGCCTAATCATGTTGATTAGCATGGGCGGTATGGTATAGTTTTCCGCCTCAATCTCTGGCCTTGCAATCCCAGTTCGCAAGCCTCTCGCATTTGGGGCTGCGTAGTCCTTCAAAGGCTTTGTATCCGGTTGATTCGCCATGAGATGAACGGGACTCAACCTTTCTCCCTTTCTTTGTAGTCTTCTACGTCTGTGGAAGGTCCTCTCGATCTCCGGATCAATCTCACTAAGGCTCCCAAGACTTAGAGATCTTTGCATATGACACACAGAGAGATGGATACAATAGAAGGAAAAGAATGTTTTTGATTTTTTTTTATTTTTTTATTTTTTTATTTTTTTTTATTTTTTTTTTATTTTTTTTAAAAATTTCAGAAATAAAAATCAAATAAAAAGAAAAGGGTCTAGAAAAATCAATTTAAAAACTAATTGAAATTCGAAAAGGCACAGTCCCCGGCAACGGCGCCAAAAACTTGATGTGCGCTGCGGATGCAACGCGCGTGCGATTCCGGCAAGTGTATCGGACTGCCGTCAAGTAATAAAAGATATCGATCCCACAGAGACTGTGTTCTCGAATCGCAATCGGTTTTTGAATCGATTAGTTCTAGACAGTTTTAAAGAGGGTTTTGAAAAAGGTTTGAATTGAGAGATAAACAAACAGAATCAATTAAAACAGAAAACAAATGTTTTTGGGATTTTCGATTTAAACGGATTCCTAGGGATTTGGGTTACCTTTGAGGTTGTTTATGTTGCTAATCTGATTTACCTTTGTTGATTACCGAAATTGCCTTGAAGGCGAGTTTATCCTCTAATAGCTTAAGCTCCCTCTCGGGTTACAAAAGCCGTGCCCAATTGACCCGACCCCTACTCTCGTGGTAGTCGATCCCAGATTGGACCCTTTGCGTTCCGTGACAACTCGTTGCTCCTCGAGGGACGGCTTCTAACTCTCGTGATTTCAGTCCCAAGTCTGACTTCTATAGGTCCGACACCCAAGTTCACCGCTAGGTTCCTCCTTGAAATGTCTCAGTCATGCAAATAACCTAAGTTCACCGCTAGGTTTCTCCTTGGATCATTCACATCTCACAAACCAGTGGCTGCCGGGCTTTACGAGTGAAACACCCTAGAAATCCTAAGTTCACCGCTAGGTTCCTCCTTAGAACGTCTACGTCACGCAAATAAACGGTTGCCGAAATTCATGAGTGATTAACACACTAGAAATCAGATCTAAAACAATAACGAAATCAACAACGATTTTACATCAAATCAACAACATTTACAAAACTCGGGCAGAGCCCTAGTCCCTAGAAACTAAGTACTACTCCAGTCTTGCCATGGAGATGACAAGCTGGGTTGACAACATAATGAAAATACAAAAATCAGAGAAGAGAAGAAAAGAGGAGAAGAGAGATCTAAGCCTAGAGTCCTAGTTGTTATGGATGATCCAATGTGTTCTATCTCTGATGCCTTGGTCCTTATTTATAGAAATGGGGAAGTTAGAGTCCCAAACCAACTCAAAATCTGATCTATTTCGGTTTCTTCAGGTCCAAGTAATGCGCGTCACGGCCGTGATAGCCATCACGGCCAGGCCGTGACGGTCTCTGCTTCTGGAAGTTGTGCAAAATCCGGTCATTCGCGACGCGAATATACTGCTCGCGACGCGAGCCTCTGTTTTGGCCCGTGAAGAATTTCACTACCGGGGCGTGATGTGCTCGACTTGTGGTGGTTTTGGGTCACGGCCGTGATGGCTATCACGGCCAGGCCGTGACGGACTCGACTTGACCTTTGTTCTTTTTCAGTTATGCTCGATCATGGCCGTGATGGGCATCACGGCTAGGCCGTGATGGGCTCTGTTTGGCTCATTTTCTTCAGTTTTAAAGCTCCATCTTCATCCAAACTTCATCATGGTTGATCTTGAGCATTTTACCCTTGATATCTGCAAAACAACACACGAAAACCGCCTTACCCGTTCCAAAGGAAAATTAACCTAAAATCTAATAAAAATATGCCTAAACTACATGAAAATGCATGCAAAATGATAGACAAAGATGATGTGGAATCACACTCATCAATGAGCACCTCGTCCATGGTTTGTTTTACTTGAAGTCCAAGGAAGAATTTGAGTTCTCCCATCATGCTCATTTCAAACTCTTTCTGCATCTACTTAGAGAATTCTTTGCGTAGAGACTCATTAGTACCACCAAAAATAATATCATCAACAAATATTTGTACAACTATGAAACTAGACTTAATGGATTTTCTAAATAAGGTTGTGTCAACCTTTCCTCTATTGAATCCATTTTCCATAAGAAGGGAACTTAGTCTGTCATACCAAGCTCTGGGAGCTTGTTTGAGACCGTACAAAGCTTTCTTAAGCTTATATACATGTGGAGGATGGGTTTCATACTCAAAACCCGGATGTTGCATAACATAGACTTCTTCATTAATAAAGTCATTTAGAAAAGCACTTTTAACATTCATATGAAACAGCATAATACTATGATGTGTGTAACAGCCTGATTTTAATTATGCTGTTCAACCGGTTAAAATATAATTAATTATATTTTAATTTGAGAGTTAGAAAGTGTTTTTGATTAAAATAAAATCATATTCATAGTCTACTTTATGGTAGAGGGTTACGGTAAAATTTTCGATTGAAAATTCAGACGAAAGCCGGTCTGCGTTTTCACTGCCGGTACAAGTTTACTGAGCAGAAAACCTAATTTTGAATCGTGAAAGAAATGGTTAGTGTCTTTGTGATGTTTTGTATGATGTTGAAAATTTTTGAAAATTCGAGTTTAGAAATAAAATATAATATTTATTCGGGAGAAATCGTCGGAAGAATTACGATCGGAAAATACAACCGGGTACGAAATGGAGCAGATTAGGGAGCACAAAAGAAGTAAAGTGACTTGATGAGACTTGATGGGAATGGGTTGTGAGACACTCCAAAAGTGTAATCATCACAAGGCACAAGGTCAAAACTTGTTCTCCAAGCTCATTCATTTATCCTCAATTTCGTGTCACTCTCTCCCTTCTCTATATATACACCTCTCATTTTTCACTTCATTACTTTCCTTCTCCAAAACTCCATTAAAACTTCATCTTCTTCCTTTTCTTTTAAAAGTTCAAGCTCTTAAAGCTTTAGTTTTAATTCATCTTTTCTACTTGAGTTCTTCATTAAAGTTCTTCCTTATACTAAGGGTAATGCTCTCATATGAATATTTTTGCAAGTTTCATCTTTTATTTCTTAGTTTGCTTTATGTGTTCTTTATATGCTTTAAACTTCTAAAATCTCCTTAAAATGGTAGAAAACTCCTTTTGAGTTGAAACTACTTTCTATAGTCTTGTATTAACTTATATTTTCACATACTAAGAGGTTGTGTAAAACAAAAATCTCTACCTATCTCTTCCAATGAAGGCCAAATGCTTGAATTTGTGACCTAGGAAGTTTTTGTTTCAACTTTTGGAATATGATCATGTGTTTGAGTTTCTAACTATCCATTGATCTTAAATCTATAAATCTTAGAAGTTTTGATAGCTTGTTCCTATGATGGCTGAAAATATGAATAAGTAAGCCTAGGATACTATGTTTCAACTTTCCAAGTATGATCATGGATTTAGAACTCTTAATACCTTGTGATTCTAAACCTAAGAGTTATTGTTAAACAAAGAATATTTTCCTCATCATCCTATGATGGCCGAAACTTAGTGTTTAGGTGTTAGGATGTTTGAGTTTTTATTTTTCCAAAATGATCATGGACTTAAGCTCTATAAGATATTTGGATGCTAAGTCTAATAGATTGGAAAGTTTAAGGATTTCTAACTTGTTTATTCTATGTTATTCAAGCTAGGATGTATTACTTTCATTTTTCCAAGATGATCATGGACTTGAGCTCCATAAGATATTTGGATGCTAAGTCTAAGAGATTGTAATGTTTAAGTTTCCATTGTTTTCCAAAATGATCATGGACTTGAGCTCCATAAGATATTTGGATGCTAAGTCTAAGAGATTGAAAAGTTTAAATATTTCTAACCTATAAATCCTATGAAGGCCGAACCTAGAAGGTTATGGACCTAGGATACTTTGTTCTTATTTTTCCAAAATGATCATGGTTTTGAACTCCTTAATACATATGGATGTTAAACCTAAGAGATTGGAAAGTTTAGTGAATGCTATCCTATTTTACTAGCCTTGGCCGAATACCCTAAGTTTATAACTTAGTGGGATTTTAATTCAACTTTGATAAATGATCATTGTTTATGAACTCCTAACACTTAAGGATCATAAATCCATGAGTTGTATAATTTTTGGGAATCTCTAACCCTAAGAACTAGTCTTGGCTGAACCTATACCTTGTGGTTTAGTGTTCTTGTTTGATTTTAACTTGCGATTTTGTGTTCATAACCTTAGACTTCCATCCCGGAGGAAACGAGGACGTTCGTGGTATACCTCTTTGAGCATCTAATCGCCTTACCTTCACAGAAGGTGGAGTTAGTACTTTGTGGTGTGACAACGAGGAGCTTCGAGTTTGGGAGTTTGGTGATAACCCAGGTGGGGGAAAGAACCAACCTATCGTCGGAATGGATAAGTAGTAGATCATATAATAATTGTGTAGGGCGACCTAAACCCTACTAGTAGTCGAGAAATCGACAAGACCAAAATCACATTGGAAACCTTTTCTGAAAAACCAATGGTGATTCAGGGATTGTAGGTTTATCGATATTAGGTTGATTTTATATTGTTGATGGTTGATTTGATTTTATTACCTTTATTGAATTGATTTTGTGCTATGTTGGTGATATGGGAATATTTTGATTGATATTGTGTTATGCATGATCTGCCTGGTTTGTATTATTATGCTTAGTGGTTTTTAAGCAAATATGTGTGTGTATGTGTGTGTGTGTGTGTGTGTGTGTGTTGTCTAAGAGATGATTGTTTTGGGTGTGAGGATAATAATGATTTAGAAGTGCCTAACCTAGATGATGTATGTTAAAGAGGTGTTATGGCATAGAATATGTGTCAAGTTCTAATGGAAGGTTAAGGCACTAGGATGTTGTTAAAATGGGTTGGTGAGATTCGAGTATAGGTGTTGTTGTCCACAACCGTGTATTGGTAATATAATACACAAGGACAAAAGTGTATTGGTAATATAATACACAAAGATAAAAGTGTATTGGTAATATAATACGCAAGGACATTTGTGTATTGGTAATATAATACACCGTGTATTGGTAATATAATACACGTAAAACACTTCTGTGTATTGGTAATATAATACGCGTAAAATCAAGAGTTCTCGCGATACCACTTCCACCTTAGGAAATGGGGGGTGGAAACACCTTAACAGGAATGGGGGTGGAACACCTTAACATGAATGGAGGTGTGCACTAGGTGGAACATCCTAACGGGAATGAGGGTGTGCTCCGATGCAAGTGAGAGATAGTGACAGGAGTGTTAGTAGCCACGATAATGTAAAGACATGGTGACAGGATTAGAGAGGTTACGTTAAAATAACATGTTAGATTGCCTAAGAGTAAGGGTAGAGGATGATATATATTAACCTGAGGATGATCCGTTAGTTATGTGTGTTGATTGCCTGTGACAATTACTGTATAATTTACTATGACTCTTTTACGCTTTTTGACGATGGAACTGTTTCTTTTCCCCTATATATTTTTGTATGTTGTATTTTATCTCCTTGTGGAATCGTACGAGAAGACCCTGTGGATGAGCGTAACTAGGAGGAGTTGGATGGGACTCCCTACGAATCGGAGGCTGGAGGACGAGCTGTGACCCATGGTGATTAGGGTCTAGTTAGTTATGGCCAGTGCGTGTCGTGAGGCGTATTTTTATTATGTTTTCCGTTGTTTAACTTTTTGTCTAAGTATATGCCTGTGAGGGATCCTACTGATAGGATATCCTTAACAGTGTTTTGTAATATACATAATATACTTATATTGTGATATGCCATTTTATATGAAGTTGTATACTTTATAAGTTAAGTTTTAAGTTTTTACGTATTTTCACGTTAAGCGTGCGATTAAGTAATTAAATAATGAGGTTTTAATCTAATGACACAAAGAGGCACAGTGGGGTGTCTCAATGTGCAGCAAATAAAAGTAGAATTATAATAGCTTCTAATCTAGCAACAGGTGCAAAAGTTTCATTATAATCTATACCTTCTTCTTGAGAGAAACCTTGAGCAACAAGTCTTGCTTTGTTTCTTATTACCTTACCATTTTCATCAAGTTTGTTTCTGTAAACCCACTTTGTTCCAATCACTGATTTGTCTTCAGGAAGGGGAACCAGAGTCCATACATCACTTCTTTCAAACTGATTGAGTTCTTCTTGCATGGCTAGAATCCAACCATCATCTAGCAGAGCCTCGTCTACTGTCTTTGGTTCCAAGTCAAAGACTAGATCAGAATTGTCTTATTCTCTGAAGGTTGATCTGGTTCTTAGCTTGTCATTGAGGTTTCCAATGATCTGATCTTGTGGATGATAATTCTTGAAGTACCAAGATTTTTGAACTGTACCATGTTGAGAAGTGGAAGTTTCTGGTTGTTGAGTGGGGTCATCTTCTTGATCATCAACTTTTATTTCAGGTGAGTCTCCTGGAATGCTTAGATCAAGATCTGCAAAAGCTTCATCTAGCTCTGATAATTTCTTATCAGGCTGTTTGTCATCAAACTTGACATGAATACTTTCCTCTACTATCAGAGTCCTAGAATTATAAACTCTAAAGCCTTTAGATGTTTCAGAATATCCTAATAGTATTCCACTATCTGTTTTAGCATCAAACTTACCAAGTTGATCTTTAGTATTCAGTATATAGCATTTACAACCAAAAGGGTGAAAATAAGATATGTTGGATTTTCGTCCTTTCCACAGTTCATAAGGAGTCTTATTCAGGATAGGTCTAATGTATATTCTGTTCTGAATATAGCAGAAAGCGTGTGCATGACTTCACCCAAAAGTGTCTAGGGACAGAGTTGTCATTGAGCATAGTTTTAGCCATCTCTTGAAGAGATTTGTTCTTTCTCTCTACCACACCGTTTTGCTGTGGTGTTCTAGGTATTGAGAAGTTGTGAATGATACCACTTTCTTCACAGAACTTATGAAATAACTCATTTTCAAACTCTCCCCCATGGCCACTTCTGATTGAAGTGATACACATGCCTTTTTCATTATGTACACGTTTGCAGAATACAGAAAAGACCTTAAAGGACTCATCCTTGTGAGTTATGAACATAACCCATGTCCATCTAGTGTAATCGTCTACTATGACAAGACCATATTTGTTACCACTGACAGAGGCAGTCCTTGTTGGACCAAAAAGATCAAGATGTAGCAACTCTAGTGGTCTATTGGTACTAATAATATTCTTAGATTCAAAAGAACTTTTGACTTTTTTTTCCCTTTTGACATGCATCACAGAGAGCATCAGATTTGAACTTAAGGTTTGGTAGTTCTCTCACGAGGTTATGCTTGTTTAGCTTTGAAATTAATTTCAAGCTTGCATGACCTAGCCTTTTGTGCCAAATCCATCGCTCATCTTCAATGGACACTAGACATGAGACACTTTGATTTGAGAGGTCCTCCAAGTCAATCTTATAGAGATTGTTTTACCTTTTTGTAGCGAATAAAAGTGATCCATCATCTTTCTTGACAGTACACATGTTCTTATCAAACGCAACTGCATTTCCACTGTCACATAATTGACTTATGCTCAGTAGATTGCGCTTCAAGCCATTTACTAAAAGAACATTATCCATGGAGGGAAAATGATGTTTACCAATTTTACCTACACCAATGATTTTCCCTTTATGATTTCCTCCAAATGTGACCCAGCCACCATCTTTGGGCTTAAGGTTTTGGAACATAGACCTTTCTCCCGTCATGTGTCGTGAGCAGCCACTGTCCAAGTACCAAAACATCTATTTTCTTCATGTTGTTAAGCAGATCTGCAACATGTATTATCTTATCTTTAGGTACCCAAATTGACTTGGGTCCTTTCTTGTTAGTTGTCACTGGATAAATATGCTTAGCATGTTTATTGTGTATGCATCTAGATGTAATGAGTCCACTTTTTCCACACACTTTGCAAAAGGTGTTGGACGAGCTAGACCTAGATTTGGTATATTTATTTGGAACTTTTGAAGCTCTATGATGTTTAAGTGGTTTTGACTTTTTGTGAGATGTGTCTTGCTTCTCTTTGTCATAACCAAGACCATATTTATCATAAGGTGACCTAGAGTACCTTAAAATGAGACTAAGCTTATCTGAGCCACCTACAAGCTTTGACAGAGAATAAGTTAGATATGTTACATCTTGTTTCAGTTTTGCAACTTCACAAGAAACATCAGGTTCACACACCATTTTGTCAGCTAGACTGACATTCACTGATTTTAGTATGTTGTTTCCATTTTTGAGGTTTTGTTTCTCAGTGTTGACCCTATCATATTCTCTAGTCAGTTTAGAAAACTTCTTTTTCTGACTCTTATATTCTCGTGATAGTATAGACGACTCATGCAATAGTTCATCAAAGCCATTTTAAAGAGTGGACGGGTCAGAGTCCATTACCTCAGCATCAGTGTATTCGCTTTCTGATGCAGTGTCTGCCATGAGACAAATATTTGCCTCTTCCTCAGCTTCATTTTCTTCATCTGATGAAGACAGATCAAGATCCTCCCATGTAGCCATTAAATCTTTCTTTTTTTGAAGAATTTCTTTTTATCCTTTAGCTCAGGGCAGTCAGCTTTGAAATGACCAAGTTTCTTGCATTCAAAGCACAAGGGTGGACCTTTTTCCTTGGAGTCTGACTTCTCCTTGGAAAACTTTTTGTTGAGTTGCTTCCTTCTGTAACCATCCTTCTTTCTCCACAGATGTTGAATCTTCCTGGAGATAAAGGACAATTCATCCTCATCTGATCCTTCATCATTATCAGAAGATTCAGACTCATCTGATGACTCAGTAGCTTTGAGAACTTTTGACGAACTTGCTTTCTTTGCTTTTAGGGCAATAGATTTTCCTTTTCTGGAATTTTCTTCTTCATTAAGTTCAAGTTCATGAACCTTGAGAGATCCAAGAAGCTCTTCTAGAAAGAGTGTATTCAGGTTTTTGCCTTCCTGAATAGCAGTTACTTTGGGTCTCCATTGCTTGGATAGACTTCTCAGGATTTTTCTGACATGATCTCTATTTTCATAAACTTTTCCAAGAGATCTGAGACTGTTGGTGATAGTTTGGAATCTTCCAAACATTTGGTCTATTGTTTCATGTTCACCCATCTTGAATAGCTCATACTGATGAACCAGCATGCTGATCTTTGATTCCTTAACTTGTGAGGAACCCTCATGAGCTAGGGCAAGAGTATCCCAGATTTCTTTAGCAGTATTGCAGCTGTAAACTTTGTCATGTTCAGATCTGGTTATAGCACACATGAGATAGTGCTTAGCCTTCAGATTCAACTGATGTTGGTTTTTATGCTATTGAGTCCATTGGCCTCTAGGAACAGCAGCTCCAGCTTCATCTCTTGGTTCAGTGTAGCCGGTTTCAATCAGCTCCCAAATATCTACATTCTGTGCATCTAAGAAGGCCATCATTATCTTCTTCCAGTAGTCATACTCTGTTCCATCAAAGAGAGGAGGTCTGTTGATAGCTTGTCCTTCTGCATCCATGGTTGATGGATCGTACTCCTTCAACACTTGTTAGATGCTCAACCCTTTCGAGGCTGAGCTCTGATACCAACTGAAGTTGACACAAGCAAACACAAGAAGGGGGGTTGAATTGTGTTTGTTAATAATTTTCGAAAAACAACCTTTAAAACAATTTTTGCACACAAGGTGATTAGAAACAAAAGCAAGAACAAAGAAAAAGATCCTTTTTAAAATACTTTTACAAAAGTAATATCAAAACCCCTCGGTTAGTAAGAAACAAATAAAGCTGTAAGAGTTAAGAGATAGAAGAATCACACAAGATGTTTTTATCCTGGATCACTCTCTTCCAACCAAGAGCTACGTCCAGTCCCTTCTACTTGAAGGATTTTCTCCACTATTTTCTAAATAGATTACAACCAAGTATTCAACACCTCTCTAGGCTACAAGTATTTCTTTTTTACCAAGCTTCTTCAGGCTCTAACTCTAACAAAGAGTTCTTCTTAACTCACTATGTGTGAGGATACGATAGTTTAAGATTAGATGAATATTTTCACAATATTCAAACTAAGAAATACTAACTCTTGCTCTCTAAAGAATTATGAGTATGAGTGATTGTAGTTTTACAAAAGTTGAGCTCGTAAGGTCGTGCGGTCAAGATTCATTCTTCAGTATCTCAAGTCTTTTATTTATAGTGACCTTCTTCTTCACTTGTATTTCTTCAATGGTTACTTTGAATAATCTCGTTTAGAGATAGCATTTAATGCATGATATCCGTTGTGACTGATAGCTTGATTGTGATAAGCTAAGTAGTGCTCTTGGTTATCGAGGTAGCATGAAATAGGAGGCTTACTGCTCTGAGTATTGCAGCTTGAGAACTTGTTGTTCCTCCTTTGTGAACAATCCAGCTTTTTCAGTCATAAAGTTGTCATCGTACAGATCGTTTTACAGTATCTTATTGTACGATTCTGCTTTTTGCATTTCTTGATGGTACTATGTTTCTTTTACAACAAGGTAAAATATTAAAGCAGATAAGACAATAGTGAAGAACAAATATTCTATTGAAATAATATCAATCATTTGAAATAAATTCAAGAGATTCGGATTGCATTTAATTCATTCGAAGATGGAGCTTGTCTACTTTAAGAAACTCCGTCTACTTAGTTATATGAAAAACTAAGTCTATTCAATATTTTATTTTGCTCGTCTGATGACGTGGCATATCCTCTTGTCTATCAAGTCTTTGGACTTGCTACTTCTCAAAGATCTCCGTCTAGTGACGCGGCAGTTAGAGCTCGTCTATTAGATTACTTTATTTTTCAGTTCATTTACTTATACTAATTACTTCCGTCTGCTTACGTGGCAAGATGGACACTCTTATTATCAAGTCTTTGGACTTGCTGTATCTAACACGTTATTTTAGTATTCGTCTAGCAAACACTTAGAGCCTCGTCTACTTAAGTAAACTAGTCTACTCAAATAAATAAGTAACTTTACCAAAATATTTGAGCAGCCCGTCTACAAGGGTGTACGCATATTTTTCAATGAGAACTTATCCCATGTTTCATTTACTTATACGTAAATATTCCTGTATAACTGAAAACACATGTTAGATCTCAACTAACACTTTGCCAATCAAATTTAATCCTTTTGTTAGCATCAAAACTTAGAGATTATTAAATCCAAAATCACTTTGGATCCAACATATATAGATTTTACAATAACTAAAATAATTAATTAAATATTTATTATTAAAGAAATACTAGAGGCCGAAATTATATGTGCACTCCTCCCGTGACACGTGTCGCTCATTTATTTGTCCATAGTAAAAGCAAGGTACAAATATATTTTAAAAATATATGTAGGCCCTGCCAGTTACACGTGTCACCCGTTTATTCGTCCACATAAAAATAAAGCTACCAATTAATTTAAATAAAAAAATATTTTTTAAAATACAATTTTAATAAAAAATATTTTTTTTTATTAAAATAGTTATTTTTGAAAAAAGTAATAAAAAGTTATTATTTGTAAAGAAATATAAAAAAAATTAAATAAATATTTTCTAAATTTTTTTTAAACCTAAAACATTTTTATTTGATTTTTGGAATCAATTTTTTTATAAAACAAAAAACTTTTTTTTATAAAAATTTCGAAAAAAATTTAAATAAAATAATATTTTTTAAAAAAAATCAGGAAAAAAATAAATAAAAACGAATTTTCGAAAAAAAAAATTAAAAAAACATTTTTAAAAATAAATCAAAAAAATCAATTAAAAATATTTTTAGTCAAAAAAATGTATATAAAAAATCTTTCCAACAAAATTAAATAAAAAAAAGTTTTTCTTAAAATTTTCCAAAAAAAGTAAATAAGAAATATTAAATAAAAAACTTTGTTAAAAAATAAAATAAAATAATATTTTTTTTAAAAATTTCGGTAAAAAATAAAAACCATTTGTAAAAAAAATGTAAATAATTTTCTTTTAAAAATTTCGGAAAAAATTTGAATAAAGAATTAAATAAAAACCATTTTTAAAAAAATCGAAACTTTTTTTAAAAAAATGGAGAAAATTTTTAAAACCAATTTGTTTAATAAAACATTTAATTTATAAAAAAATTGAAAAAAAATTAAATAAAAACTTTTAAAAATAACATTTTTTTACAAAAAATCAAGTAAAAAAAAGATTTTTTTTTAAATTAATTTGAAAAATTTTGAAAAAAATTTAAATAAAGAATTGTTTAAAAAAATTAAATAAAAAAGATTTTATAAAAAAACATTTTTTAAAAAAACAAGATTTAAAAAAAATAAAAAATTTCTTTTTTAAAAAATGGGAAAAAATTTAAATAAAGAAAAAATTAAATAAAAATTAAACACAGAATTTTATTAAGAGTTTTTTTCGAAAAAATAATATTTTTCAAAAATATTTCGAAAAGAAATAAAAAAAAACATTTTTTAAAAATATTTAAAAAATTAAATAAAAACGTTTTATTAAAAAATAAAATGAATTTTTAAAAAAAAAATATCCCAAAAAAATGATTTAAAAAAACAATTCGAAAACAACTTATAAATAAAACTATTTTTACAAATAAAAATCGAAAAAAATTAAATAAAAAGCATTTTTTAAAAAAATTAAATAAAATTCGGGGAAAAAATTATATACAAAATAATTTAAAAATTTAAATTAAAAAATTTTCCTAAAAAATATTTTTTTGAAAAGAAATCGAAAACATTTAAATAAGAAACATTTTTAAAAAAATTTCAAATAAAAAAATTTCCAACAAAATTAAATAAAAAAAAGTTAAATAAAAATCTTTTTTTAAAAAAGTAATTGTTAAATTAAAAAAAAAAGGACGACACGTGTCCTCATTTGGTGTGCTACGGTGAAAAGTTGATCCCTTATTACTATATTATAGATGTGAAGAAGTATAGGTGTCGATTTTGACCCTGCCCGCATTTTAGGCCGAGCTAGGCTACAAAAAAACATGCCCGAAAAAAACTAGGCCATTTTGGCCTGGCCCGATCGGACCATTGGGTTCGGAACGGCCCGACCAGGTAATGTTATTAAGGCAAAAAAAATGTGAAGATTGTATAAGTTTCATTCATTTTTTTACTGTTTTGTCCTGATGACCTGACCTGGCTTGACCTGCATTTTAGGCCGGGCTACAGAATTCATAGCCCGTTAGAAATTCGACCCTGCCCGGCCAGTTTCTACATCATGGCCTGCTGGCTTTGACAGCTCTATGAATAAGCATCAACATTCTAATACATCATCATCAAATTCTCCGTGACTTGCTTTGTTTGATACTGTTATAAGAGATAATTATTGTGTTAGGCTACATTCATGATCTGGTATTAATGGATTGATTACAACCAGAGAGTAATTTCAGCTAACAAAAACCAATCTCCAGCCTAATAAACAGACATAAATTATGAAAGAGATTAATTATAACTGGGAGTGCATTGGTCACAGTTAGAAAGTTCCAGCTCATTTATAGGTTTTGACAAATACTTATCCTTCAAACCATCAGAATTGTTGTTACATGTCACTTTCCATTTGTATTGATTGATGTAGAGCCATATATGGTAATTGGAAAATTGGTGTTGTATTTTTATGCCTATAAATGCATTGCAGAACCCTGTGTAGTAAATGTTTGTTGTATTTCAGCTTTCACAAAGTGTAGTTTTAAGTAGTTGCTATGGTGTAATACAGTTAAGGTAAAAGGGGAAAACATTGAGATGATTAAATTGCTTTTTCTATTTCTAGCACACTGATATTGATTTAGGATATGGGAAACATTATCATGCAGCAAACGAAGTCTTTGGAAAACGATGACAAATATGTATTTAACTAAATAAATAACCTGCAGTGAATAACTTAAAATAAAAGCAAAGAAATAGTCTTGACCCTATTGAGAAATGTTACTTGAATCATCCCTTTAATGTCAAGAAATACCTTAGTCTTGTTACCTCCAAACTTGTTTAGTAATACTATAATGAAATGAATTTTGGAGTTTATTTTTACAAAACTTTAAAAGTCAGCAATATAGGTTTAAAGCCATTAAGAGTTTTTTTGTGGATTCTTGATTCTGTTGGAAATTGGAATGGTTAATAGGCATTTAGAACTCTTGTATGGATTATGCATACCTGCTGGTAATTGAGCCCCCAAAAGATTTGATGGATTTCCCTTTCCCATCTATCTCCTTTACCAACTGAGGCAGAAGTGATGAATTCTCAAGTAGCAAATGAACAGGAGACTCTCCTACAAACTTGTAAAAGAAATGTAATATTAAATGGTAGCAGTGTAGCACCCCTCATTAGCTCAGTGGATTGGCCACTATCATTTAACAATCAATAACAATAAATTATGTGAATCATATAATTAGTATTAAGATTCTCCAAGAGCTTCAAAAGAGGATTCCAAAGTTGAGGTAGTGATATTTGCATACTCTATGTAGTCTATGCATATAAACCAGCTAGAAAATTAAAATAAATAACTGAATCCTTGCAATTGAGTTACCAGAACATGGACTGGAACACGAAAAGACTCAAAATCTTAGTTATTGTATATGCTTCCTGTTGTAGAACATGTTTCTCATCTTTCAGTGCTACAATTATTTGACAAGTTACCTACTTGCCTCCATTTCTTCTTCACAGCCAACTGCATTTTAAAATCCTTATGGTTATGAGTAAGGGTGGCAAATGGATGGATCGGATAAATTTTTATTCGGATCTTAACGGATGGATTAAAAACAATCCATTAATCAATTATAATCCATTAAAAATTCATTAAAAAAAATTCAATCCATCCATGATCCATTAAATAAAATCCATCCGATCCATCCATTAACAACTTTTTATGGATGAATATCCAATCCATCCACTAAAATTTATTTTAAGAAATTAAATAATTTTATATATCTTTTATCCATCCATAAAATATTTTTAAAAATATAATAATTTGTAAAAAAAATTAAAATATTATCTCTATCTCACTCTCGCTCTCCTCTTTCTTCCTCTCTCTACCCTTTCTCTCTCTCTCATTTTTTCCTACTCTCTCTATCTTTACTCACTCTCCACTCTATCTCACAAACATTTTGTATCACGGCCATTTTTCTATTACTATATCGGAGTTATTGATTATGTGCATCTACAGAGGTTGTTTTGTCACAACGTTCCATGACATTTGTTCCGTCCAAATATCTCAAGTGAGAGATACTCGTCCGGAGAAACTCTTGTGGGAGTGTTTTTGGAATAGCTTGACAGAATCGGAATTCTGCTCCTACGTATCCAAATGGGAATAAAAGCAAACGTAGTTCTAAGTGAGGGGGTTGGTCCCCTATTTATAGAGATGTTTAGGTATAACAGTTTGAGTTGGACTGTTATTGAGATCCTATCTGATAGGGATCGTATTGTTATTATAACTAGATAAAGATAAGGATAAGGCTCCGAGTTATACGGAGGGATATTTGGACCAGCGAGATATTTGGCCCAGTCAGTTGTGACTGGATTGCACGGGACCGAGGTGTCTTCACCGGCGGTCTATTATGGGATAGATCCGAGTATTTATTCTCGGCTGATAAGTGTATTAACGAGTCCTCGGCTTTGGAGGAGTTCGGGTCAAGGCCCATTTATAAGAGCAAGCTCGGTCAGTCCAGTTTATTAACAAGTCCCCGGCCTTATCTTTTCGGCCAGTACAACATTGTTTTACGAAACTTATTACGACTTTGTGCTTTCAATGAGTTAATACTTTTTTTTAAGTTTCTCAGCAAAAAAAAAAAGGCAACGAAAAAAGAAAACGTACGTGATAACGTGGACTACAACGGGTGCTTGAGAACTATTAATTAGTTAATACTTAATGTAACAAAAAAAGAAAAAAAAACAGATAAATAAAATAAAAAATAGTGAAGAAAAAATAATAGGGAACGGAAGAGAAAATTAGATGGAGTGTTTTTTTTTGTTACAAATGGAGGGTTTTTTTATTTGGTGAAAAATAATATGAAAAAAATAAATTGGTTTTGGAATGGATAAAAGTTGATCTATTACATTTTTGATTGTTGGTCCAATGAATTTTAAAAAATATTGGATGGATCATAAACCATCCACTAAAAAAAATAATACAATCCATCCAATCCATTTACATTATTTTTTTATAAATGAATGGATTGGATGGATTTTCTAATGGATGGATTGGATGGATGGTGGACAAATGGATCATTTTGCCACCCCTAGTTATGAGAGTCACAAAAAAAATGTACCCAAAAATTATTTTTATAATTAATAACTAATTTATAGGGATAGAGATTACATTCTCATAGCCACTTCTCCTTGTAACCTCGATGTAAAGAAAGTGCAAATCCAGCACCTTTCCAGCAATCATAGGAATCCTTGAGAAGATTAAGAGAATCCTCTGTCAATCCCACCGCAAAAACATAGCAAGTATACTAATTAAAGAATCCATTTCTAGGATAAATTGCAACCCATAGTAAGCCTTTCCCTCCACCTGCCGTGCAAAGGTTCTATTTCGAACAATCATATCAATTACAAATACAATCCTTAAATAATAACTTGATAACCTGACATGCATATTATTTCAATTGTATCTGTCTCCAATGACAACTTATTGACAATAATACCTGAGTTATCAACCTCGAATAGCGGCCTGAAAAGCACTACTGCAATATACCGCATAGCAGGATGACTATTATATTAGGCTTTTTTTTTATCCAGGTTTGATAATATATAATTTGATACTATATACATAAACAGGCACAAAATATTGAAAGTACTCAAAATTCATGACATATTCATAATAAATAGTCATAGGCATTGTTATTAGGATCGAGTGTAAGATCGCAAGTTCGTGCAATTGTGCGATTTTCCTTCACTGCAATGTGTTAACTCGCAACTGTGATCGGAAATGGTTGGGATAGGGTTGAAATCAACGAGTTTCCTCGAAAAATGGTAAGATCGGCGCTTTTTGCATTTCTCCCGATCCTTTCCCTTTCGTTTTCAGGCTGGGCCTTGGTGCTGACCCGTTTCAGAAAAAACGGGTTTTTACAACCTTGTAAATTTTTAACCCGGGTTAAAGTAAAAAAAAAAATCTAGAACACCGTTCTCCATTCGATAACCTCGTAGAAGCAGCTGTTCAAAATTTTCGTTCCTTCTCTCATAGAAATTGCTCACCGTCGTCGCCTTCTTCCTCTCTCAGATGCGCCGCTCCTTCCCTCGCTTCCTCTCTTAGACGTGCCGCCCTTGGTTCATCTCTGTTTCTGCTCATCTCTGTTTCTGCTATGTTTTTATTTGAAGAGACAACCATGTCTTCGAATGCTCCTGCTAGTGGTAGTAATTTGAAAGCTTCTGGAATGAGGACAAATGTGGCATGGCAGCATGGAGTTTCAGTTGATGGGGATGCAAGAAAAATAAAATGTAAATATTGTGAGAATGTGATAATATGAGTGTTTACCGTATGAAGCATCATTTGGCAGGGACCGCGAAGGATGTCGGAGCTTGCAGATCAGTGTCTGACGCTGATAGGAAACAAATGTGGGACATTGTGGCTTCATTGCAAAAGAGACTCATTACTAAGTCAAGCCAAAATGAGTATGAAGGAGGTAGTGGTAGTGCAGCAGCTGAATCGGTTGATGAGGTTGGAAAAAGAAAGAGGGAAAAAACCTCAGAGGGATATTTTTAAGAATAGGGGAGTTAGCTCTCGAGCCACAATCAACATTATATTCAAGAAGAGAGAGGATGCATGCCTAGAAATAGGAAAATTCATTTATATATATGATATACCTTTTAATGTGGTAAATAGTGATGAGTTTCTGAAGATGTTTGAATTGATTGCTCGACATGGTATAGGATTCAAGCCACCATCCTATCATAAGATTAGGATGGAGTATCTAAAGTAACAGGTTGATCTTACTAATCAAAGCTTGGATGATGATAGAGTTTTTTGGAAGAAATCAGGTTGCACGATAATGACATATGGATGGTCGATAAGAGGAGGAGGACAAATTGATCTTCTTGGTTAATAGTCCTAAGGGAACTGTTATTTTGAAGTATGTTGATGCATCCAACATTACCAAGACAACTGACAAGATTTTTAGAATGATGGATGAGGTTGTTGAAGAAAATGTTGTCCAGAATGTCACGGAAAATGCGACTAACTACAAGGCAGCTGGAGATTTGTTGATGCGGATGAGGGAGAAGTTGTATTGGACTCCTTGTGCAGCTTATTGCATCGACCTTATGTTGGAGGAATTTGAGAAGAAGATGCCACTCCATAAAGAGACAATTGCAAGTGGTAAGAAGCTTCCGACCTACATCTATTATGGAACTGGTCTTATGTCTTTGTTGCATCATTTTACTAAGGGGGGAGAATTGATTAGACCAGCTTCTACTCGTTTTGCCACTGCTTACCCGACTTTGGGATGCTTGGATGATAATAAGGGTTCCCTAATTAGAATGTTCACATGCAAGGAATGGAAAGAAAGCCAATTTGTAAAGACTAGGGATGGGAAACATGTGGAAGAAATTGTCACTGAAAAGGGGTTTTGGAAGGACATTGTGAGCTACTTGAAGGGTGCTTATCCCCTAATTAGGGTGCTGCGAATGGCGGATGGGGACGAGAAGCCAGCCATGGGCTTCATTTATGAAGAAATGGACTGAGCTAAAGAGATGATACAAAGTGCCTTCAATGGCGTTAGTAAAAGGTAATTATCTTCCACTTGTTCAATAATATAATTTGTAGACTTATTTTGGAAACTATTTCATTTCTTATTCTTTCTTAGCTACACTCCCATATGGGAAATAATTGATCAAAGATGGGACAACCAATTGCATAGGCCTTTGCATGCTGCATGCTACTACCTTAACCCCATGTTGCATTATGGTCCTAATTTTAATTCGGTTTATGAAGTTAAGAAAGGATTGTATGATTGTTTCCAAAGAATGGTGGGAGGCATTCAATAAAAAGGGAAGATGGATTCCCAGCTTGAGGACTTCAAGTTCAAAAAGGGATTTTTTTTTTTTTGGTAATCCAATAGCTCAACATGCACTTCAAACCAAAACTCCAGCACAATGGTGGGAGTCTTATGGTGATGAGTGTCCAGAATTGGAGAAGTTTGCTATTCTGGCACTGAGTTTGACATGTAGTTCATCTGGCTGCATACATAATTGGAGTGCCTTTGAGATGGTAAGAATTTGAATTTATGAAGCACAATTAATTTCATTCTTAGAATTACCTAGTACTTATTATGAGTTAATTTTTTTCATAATTATTTAGGTCCACACCGATAAAAGGAACCATTTGAAGCCAAAGACCATGAATGATGTGGTATTTGTGATGGCTAATTCAATATTGAACAAGAAGAAGGAAGCTAGGAAAGCAAATGACTACAACATTGAAGATGTTTCTTCTGATGATGATTGGATTGTGGAGGAGAATGTACAAGATCAAATTCAGATATCCCTATTTTGGATGAAGACATTTTAGAACTCCCAGAAAATGTTGGAGGCAATGTTGGTGTTGGTGGTGCACCTGTAGATAATTTACAGATTCCTATTGATGATGATGATGATGATGATGATGATGAAGGACTTGGAGATGATGCTATTAATGAGAATGAAGATGATATGGAGGATGAGGATGACTATCCCGAGATTATTTTGAATTCTCTCTTAGATTAAATGGCTAGAGTTTACTTGACTTGATTTTGATTATGAACTTATTATACTTTTGTCTTATTTTATTATGAACTTATGTTTATGAACTTATTATGCTTGTGTAATGTATCGGATTTGGTTGCTTATGAATTATGGTTATGGATTTTCCTTATCTACATTGTTTTTCATGCATATGTACATGTATAAGTATATTTTTCTACTTTAGCTAGGATCTTACGATCCTCCGAGTTACGATCTTCCATGCCCCTCCCGATCCTTGCTATGATCTCGATTTTCTCAACATTGGTCATAGGTTATAAGCCAAACACACTAGTTAATAACATCAAAAGTAAAGGAAACATATTAGAGATGATGTAGAACGAAGAGAAACTGAGAACAAAGAGACTGAGAAACTGAAATTGAGAACGTGCGTGTAGAATAGAGAACAAAACTCTGTACGGTGACTTGTGGTCGGAATCTCGCCAGAGATGATGGTCAGATGTCGGAATTGAGAGTGAGAGGGAGGGAGCACCGAAAACCAAAGAAAGGGAACAAAAGAACATTGGAAATAGAAACGTTCAAAGTTCGAACGAAAGTGAGAAACGAAAAGGGCCTCAGAACCCTATTAAAAGTTAAAACTTTTAAAGCTGAAAACCCAAAAATACCCTTAAAAAATGGTATCCAATGGAAGCCGCCCTGCTCTGCCCCACCGCTATAGCGGCGCTATAGCCATATAGCACGCTATTGACTACTCTGATTAATATCGTTGTTACCGGTTTCCTTTATAAAGTTTTCTTGATAACCTAACATGCATGTTATTTTCTCGCTAGCATCAATTACCTCACTTTCTGTTTTAGAATCTGAAGAATAACAATGCAAATTGTCATCTATAATCTGAAGAATAACATTTGCAATTAATGATATAATTTGTACCTATACGATGGAATTAAACCATCAAGTTTGCACATCATTAGGAAGTTTAATTTGAGGCACGCCTTAATATATACCGCTTGAGCTAAGATGCTTACAAATTTTTTTTTGTTTTCAATATTTTTTAAATCACTTTTTATTTCTAAATATGGAAATAAGTGTAAAGGCTTCCTTTGGAAGCTTTTCTTCTAGTGATGACACCTATCCCAACTTTTCTCCATATAGAGATAACTTTATATATATTATTATATAGATTATGTAGATCAATATAGATTTTATATATATATATATATATATATATATATATATATATATATATATATATTGATTTTGTCTTCATAAATAAATAATGTTCTCCACTTTTTCAATGAAAACCTTGTAGTTGTGTCACTAACAAGTGTCATCATCGGTCATCTGTCATACGTATTCTTATTACTTCTGAATTTGTGAACAAGGCTTCATAGCCACGGGTGTAGATTCACTGCAGTCAATACAATGACTCCAGGTGATCTTAGCCACACAAAATATATATTAAGGTGAGCCATTGATGATAAAGAAGAAAATGGGAGAAAGAAAAATTAAAAAAAATGGTTAAAGTCTGCTAGAGTAACATTGCTTCATCCTTACAAGTCTAGGCTCAATATTAGATCATTGCGCTCAAATAGCTTATGAGCTTAATTTCAACTTAATTTCTTATTTAACTAAGCCAATGTTAAACTTACAGACTCATTCTAAGTAGAACCCCAACCGACATAAAGTATCAAAGTTCCATTCGCTCCATAACCAAAAGATTACCAGCACAAAATTATTAAACAAACTTGCAAACCTTGATGGTATTAAATGGTATCAGTGCGGGATGTTTTTGAATACAACATTAATAACAACCATAACAACAAATAATAAGAAGTTTTATAAAAAAAAAAACAAAACAAATAATAATAAGTACAACTGTAAATATCACATTGTTTCATAACAAACTGTAGAAATATTTGATCATCTAGTCTTGCTCTTTAAGATTATAATTGCCATTCTAACCAAAACTGAATATGCACCTCCTTAAAACGGCTAATCTCCTCCTCTTCCTCTGATGTAAGAGTTGAAAATGGTTCTAAAAGGGTCTTCAAATCATCAGCAGCATTGTGATTCCTGAAGGAACTTGAGACTTTAACATCCTTCAAGAAATGCCACCAACATTTGATTTGACTTGAGCTGCAACAACGATCATCATCTTTTCGACATAATAGCTTCTCACAAAAGATCTATTGTTTCAGACAATTGGCAAAGATAGTTAGAAACTTCGGCAAATGCCTAATTTAGAAAAGTCATTGTGCCCATCAAACAAAACATTAAAAACAACCCTCCATGTTGAAAGCACTATGATGCATTACTGGAAAAAAAAATAAAAGATCTTAAAAGACAATGATAAACCTTCACTAATGTCCTGTTGCCATCCAAATCAAAGGAGATAATAGAAGGACGACAGCACCAGAATAAATTAGTGACAAGAAGCAAGCTCCACTCTTCCGTGTCCGAATCTGCACATAGGGTCATGTGTTTGATGCTCGGTGGACCCATTGGGTAGTCTTGCAATTCAAATGGGTCAAACTCAACCTATAAAATCAAAAAATTAATTATATACAGATGCTTGTAAGAGATTAAAAATGCAAACCAAATAAAACACACAACTTGCTAAGGTGAACTTACAATTGCATCTTCACGGAAACCGATGAATAGGGAAACTGGAATGTGTTTGGGACTTATATTTGTGAGAAAAAACCTTAAAGTTTGTAAGTCCAGAAGAACATCAACAAATAATGTAATATATAAAACCAACTGACTTGAGCTATTATCAATAAATATGGAAGCGGTCGGGGTACCATCATCATGATATGTAAACTCGTATAAATTTGGAGCATCAATCGCAATCACATCTAAGAAGAGGCAATCACACAATTCCAAAACTTTTAGCTGAGTACTTGAAATGGTTATAAAATCAGACATAGAGAAACTTTCCAATATCAACTTCTCAAGGAGAGGAAATTTTTCAAAATGTTCAAAAAACCATTGGTCAGTGATAATAACGGAACTCGTACATACTAAACATAACTCCTGTATATTTGTGCACTTGTCTATGTTGATCTTATAAGGGATGACAGTCTTGAAACCTGAAGCAGAGTAGGAAAGATGCTCAAGACTTGGTGCATCAACATCAACTTCCACTATTCCTACAATATAGACTACCTTGAGCTTAGTTAGGCCATGAATGCTTACAGATTTCAACCCAGAACAACAATCCAATTCGAATTTTTCAATCAAAGGACAACTTGAAATGATTTTTTGGATTACTTGTCCATCTTCAAAATAGACATGACGCAAGGATAACACTTTCAAAGAGGAAAACTTAATAGGATGATTCAAGAATGCTTGGTCAACTCTAAAATACCAAGACAAATCTAGCTTAATCAGTGACTTGGCCTCGAGGACACATAGAGGCAAGCAAGTGAACTCATCATATGAGTCCAAGGATCTTGGATTCTTATTTTGTAGCACCTCAACACCATTGTCAAGTTGTAGAATCTCAACACCAGAATCACATACCAACTTCACCAAAAGATTAACATGAGTCAACAGATCCGGAGGAGGCGAGGACTTGAAAAAGAGCTTAAATGTTCTTATAGTCAATCCTTTGTGCTGGAAATTTAACAATGCGCGGGACACCCAAATACAGAATTTGTATTTGTTCGACAAAAGTGCTTCCATTTGCTGCCGAATATTTGCATCTTTAGGTATCTTGGTAATTTGATATCTGGATTCATCAAAAACCAAGAAGGGAAAAGTAGACCATGTATCATGCCAAGCCTTGGATAAGGCACTAGTCCTAGCAATATCTTTATCAGGCAGCCTTGACAAAATGCGATGAAGGATGGATTCTGGTAGATAAGATATCCTGTCCATATGATGTGTTCCCTGAAAAATGTAACTACTAGCCTTACAAATGTTACACTTTCCATGCCAGAATGATTTGTTAACACTACGCACGCACAATAGATATAAACACATATTTTCAATAACACTATGCACGCACAACAGATATAAATATATATATTTTCAATTCCAAATATCTTATTCCAGAGAAGAATAACAAGTGATGTAATTTTTGTGTCCCTGTGAATGTTTTCATGAATTAGAGAGCAAACCCCCCTTTTTATTTCTCCACTCTCTTTCTGACTCCATTCTCCCACATATCCCATTTCTTATTGCTATTTTATCAAAACATAATAAAACCCTTTCTCATCTCTCAATCCTTCAAGGTTATTTTGCTAAATTTAATGACAACTGGTTGCATGAAAATTTTCAAAGAAACTGAGTGTATGAATGAAGTTATAGGGTTATGTGAATTGTGATTACCAGTGGAATGCTGCAGAAGTGGACGAGCTTGCTTAATTGCTTGCTGGTGAAGGTGAAAGTGTTCTTTCGATTCTACTCATAAAGAATGTGAAAACCCTTTTTCTCAGCTTGTAACATTTTTTCTTTACTCGTAAAAATAACACGCACTCTTCCGTTCCAGTGAGTAAATAAAACAAAACAAAGAACCAAAGGGTCACACGGTTGTGTTTCGGAGTCAATTTGATGTAAGTAGTTCTGTACAGATCCCTTCCAAATTGTCAGGCCTTCATCTCGAGAGCCCATCATCCATTTAAAATATGGGCTAAGTTACTCATTTTGCCCAACCAAAATGTGGGCCTAAGGTGCCCAAGTATATTACATTGATGGCTTACGAGTGTAGAGCCACTTGATTTTTTTTTTTTTATCAGTAAATAGAGCCACTTCATTTGGTTGTTCAGCGTAAATATCTATCACAGAAAAATAGTGACGGCTACCACACTTGTTAATTTTCACATATCTCTTCATATTTTGATCATTTATTTTTTAAAATATTCATTCATTTTGATCATTTATCTCTGTAATGTTATACAAACTTACCCTTTTTGTCATCTTCCTTATAAAGGGCGTTAGTATCAACTGACATATAGAGACGGAGGGAGAGGGGAGCTCCCCTTTGGATGCGATGGCCCCCTCAACTCCAACTGAGTAATTTTTTTATACATATAATTATTGATAAATATATTATTAACCCCATAAAGTTACATACTATTAAATAGTATAATTGATGTCGTTTTCTTTTAAAGTATCTACATACTTTCGATGAAGTGATACTTCTTATACTTTTAAATCATTGATGTCATTTGATTTTATCTTCAATTGGTGTTATGGGAATTACTAACAAGTTTTGAAAAAGCTTTGCAATGAAAATTTCAAGATATTTTGAATGTCATGTATTTGACATCTAACACAAAATCATTGATTCAGAAGTTAAGAGATTGTAGGCGTAAAACTTTATTTGAGAAAGTACTTTTGTAATATCCAATCTAATCAAATTGACAAATTCCTAATATGAGTGTTTTTCTCAAATAACTTGTTATAATTTTTTTATAGTAACTTAACAGTGTTAAATCTGTTGGGGAGAATCACTCACACACGCTGCAATTTGAGAGTATGAAAGGCAGAATATAGAGGACAGATGAATAGAAAAGTTCAGAGAGAGGGCGAGTGGTCGATGAGTGTATATTATCATCTCAGTCTTCATTTACACATATGAACTTTTTTTATAGTGCTTGTACATCACATTGTAACTACAAAAATTGAATTAGTTACAAACTAACTAACTAACTGTTACTAACACTCTAACTGACTAACAAACTATGCTTTGGATTAACCACAACACTCCCCTTTAATCCAAACATTCATATGATACAACTCCCAACTCACTTATGAGTTTTACAAATCTATCAGGCCTAATTGCCTTAGTCAATATGTCAGTCAGCTGTGTTTCTGTTGAGCAGTATGCTACCTCGAGCTTTCCATTGTTCACTTGTTCCCCAAGGAAGTGAAATCTAGTCTCAATATGCTTACTTCTTCCATGAGAGACTGGATTTCTAGCTAAATTGATAGCTGACTTGTTATCAATTAACAGTTTGATAGGTTTCTCCACTTTAATCTTTAGTTCATTAAACAATGAATCTAACCAGATAGCTTGGCAAGCAGCATATGAGCCAGCTATGTACTCAGCCTCAAACGAAGACAAGGCCACCACAGGCTGTTTCTTAGAGAACCAAGAGATTGGAACACCAAGGAATTTGAATAAGTATCCTGTTGTACTCCTTCTATCCACCCTATCTCCACACCAATCTGAATCCGAATATCCTAACAAATCAACCATTTGATGAGCTGACTTGCCAGGAAATAGCACACCAAACCTCATAGTTCCTTTCACATATCTCAGAATTCTCTTGGCAACTAGCATATGAGACTTCTTTGGTTGGTTCATGAACCTGCTGATGTGACCAACTGAGAAGCACAAGTCGGGTCTGCTATTATAGAGATACCTCAAGGAGCCAACTAATTGCTTAAACACGGTTGCATCTACTCCTTCTTCTGTTTCAGTTGCTTCCAGCTTTAGATTTGCCTCTGCAGGTGTTGTTGCAGAGTTACAATCTGTCATTTTGAATCTCTCAAGTACCTCAGCAGCATATTTCTGTTGGTGTAGCACAATTCCTTTTGGAGTAGTGGAAAACTCCATTCCAAGGAAATAGGACAACTTTCCTAGGTCTGTCATCTCAAATTCAGCCATCATTAGTGCCTTGAAACACTCAATTTCTGTGGAGTCATTTCCAGTCACAAGTAGGTCATCAACATATAGACAAATGATCAACAGACTTGACTTTTTCTTTACTTTCACATACACACCATACTCAACTGAGCATTTAGAAAACTCATGCTGAAGTAGGAATGTATCTATTCTTTTATTCCAGGCCCGAGGGGCTTGTTTAAGGCCATAGAGGGCCTTGTTCAGCTTGTAAACCATGTCTTCTTTCCCTTTAATCTCAAAACCTGGTGGCTGAGTTACATACATTGTTTCTTCAAGTGGTCCATTTAGGAATGCTGATTTCACATCCATATGGCATAGAGACCATCCATTGTTGCTTGCCAAGGCCACTACTAGCCTTATAGTTTCTACCCTTGCCACTGGTGCAAAGACTTATGAGTAGTCAACTCCATGCTTCTGCAGAAAACCTCTAGCAACCAATCTTGCCTTGTTCTTAGCAATAGAGCCATCAGGATTCAATTTCAGTTTGAAAATCCATTTCACATCAATTGGCCTTTTATCTATTGGCTTGTCAACCAATTCACACGTATGATTCCTCTCAATGGCATTAAGTTCATCAATCATTGCTGCTTTCCAGTTCGGTTCAATCATGGCTTCCTCATAGCTCACTGGCTCTGCATCTGCCAGAAGAGCAAAGTGAACTAATTCACCTTCAGATGTTACTGCACTGTCAGGTAACATATCAAAATCATCAAATCTGCCTGGCCTTTATCTTTGTCTCTGTGGCCTTGTTACATGAGATGCTTCAGTGATCAATTCCTTCTCATCCACTACAGATTCTTCCTCAATTAATACTGGAATCACAGGATTGAAGCTACCTTTTTGCTCATTCCAATCCCATGACTCAGTTTCATCAACATACACATCTCTACTAACTTCAATTTTCTGTTTCAGTGGATCATACAATCTATATGCACCAGTTATGTGATATCCTACTAAGATCATTGGCTTGCTTTTATCTTGCAACTTTTTCCTTCTAGCATCAGGCACATGCTTAAAACATAAAGAGCCAAATATTTTAAAGTGACTCACCATAGGTTTCCTGCCAGACCAGCATTCTTCAGGAACCTTCTGCTTGAGTCTTTTAGTAGGACACCTGTTTAACAAATAGACTGTTGTGGTGACTGCTTCACCCCAAAAGGAATGTGGTAGCTTCTTCTGTTTCATCATGCTTCTGGCCATGTTCAACACAGTTCTGTTCCTCCTCTCAGCCAAGCCATTATGATGAGGAGTATAGGGGGCTGTCACCTCATGTTGGATACCACACTGTTCAAGGAAGTCCTCAAACTCTTTCGATGTGTACTCACCTCCACCATCTGTCCTTAGCACCTTGATCACCTTGCCACTTTGCCTTTCAGTGAGAGCTCTGAATTTCTGAAAGACCTTAAACACCTCACATTTGTTCTTTATCAAGTAGAGCCACTGCATTCTGCTGAATTTATCAACAAAGGTCACAAAATACTTATTTCCACCTAATGAGGGGACCTCAAGAGGACCACAAACATCTGAGTGAATCACATTCAACACATCAGTTGCTCTCATAGGTAGATATGTAGCAAAATTATTTCTTGACTATTTTCCAGCAAAGCAAACCTCACATACTTTTTCAGGTATAACTATCTTTGGAAGTCCTATCACCATCTCATCTGCAACTAATTGTTTTAGACTTCTAAAGTTTAAGTGACCAAACCTCAAGTACCAAAGCCAACTTTCTTGGTTTGTCATAGTTGCCTGAAAACACTGCATCTCAGCTGTGTTGATGTTGGCTTGGAAGGTTCTGTTCTTGGAGAGGGGAGACCTTAGTACCAATCTCTGATTTGGATCATACAGTTCCAAGGAATCATGCTTCATTGTGACTGAGAATCCTTTCTCAACTAGCTGCCCAACACTCATCAGGTTGCATTTCATCCCAGGCACAAACAACACACTTTCAATGAGTGTTGTCTTGCCATCCTTTCTTTTGATCACAATGGTACCAACACCTTCTGCTGCAAGTGTTCTACTATCTGCAAGCTTGATCTTTGCCTTTCTGCTGGAATCAAAGTCCCTCAACCACTCCTTGTGGCCAGTCATGTGGTTCGAGCACCCTGTATCAAGGTACCAAGCTTCACTGTGAGGATTCACATCATTGGTTGCAACCAGCAGAACCTGATCTTCATCCGAATCCTCATCCTGAGCAACATTTGCCTCTTCTTCACTATCTTTGAACTGCTTCCCTTTTCCTTTGCCATGCCAGCATTCCGATGCAAAGTGTCCCCACTTCTCACAATTGAAGCATTGGACTTTCCTTCTATCTTGAACTTTCTTGCCACCTCTACCTCTACTAGGACCTCCTCTCCCATTCCTGCTAGGGAACTCAGCTTTATCACCATTCTTGGAATGATATTGGCTCGAAGACCATCCTTCTTTACTTGGTCTGCCACCATTTCTTTTGCCTTTCTTCCATTTCCCTCTATCTGCTCCCCATTTCTTGGAGACTTGAGCTTGCAGTGCTTGCTCTACTGCTGCCCTGCCATCACTTCTTTCATTCAACTTCAGCTCATGAGCCTCCAAGGAGTTCTGCAGTTCCTCGAGTTTCATGTCCTCCACATCTTTGGCTTCTTCAATTGCAACCACTATATGGTCAAACTTCACAGAGAGTGACCTTAACACCTTCTCAACCATCTGCTGATCTGTGATAGTCTCCCCACGGGTTCTCATTGAATTCACTATGACAAAGAGCCTGTCAAAATAATCTGAAACAGACTCTTGTTCAGTCATTAGCAGCTACTCAAACTGTCTTCTCAGGGACTGCAACTTGACCTTCTTGGTCTTCTTAGCACCCGCATAGAGCTTCTGAAGTGTGTCCCAAGCTTCCTTGGCTGTCTTTGCATTGGAAATTTTCTGGAAGCTTGCAAGATCCATGCATTGATGGAATAGACATTGTGCTTTATAATCCTTCTTCTTAGCTGCATCATCATCCCTCTCCGAGACTCCTCTTTTGACTATCTCCAAGAGTTCTTGGTAGCCAAGAATGGCTTCCATCCTTACAGACCAATAATCCCAATTCTTGCCATCAAGAATTGGCAAGTTAGACATGAAACTACTGCTTCCATTCGCTGCCATGATCACAGCAATGGCAACACTCACATGCCCCTTATCTTTCTGCTCGAGATACCAATTTGTTGGGGAGAATCACTCACACACGCTGCAATTTGAGAGTATGAAAGGCAGAATATAGAGGATAGATGAATAGAAAAGTTCAGAGAGAGGGAGAGTGGTCGATGAGTGTATATTATCATCTCAGTCTTCATTTACACACATGCACTTTTTTTATAGTGCTTGTACATCACATTGTAACTACAAAAATTGAATTAGTTACAAACTAACTAACTAACTGTTACCAACACTCTAATTGACTAGCAAACTATGCTTTGGATTAACCACAACAAAATCAATAGTCAGTCACCAACATTACGTTGGTCTGAGTGGAACTGGATTCGGATCCCTTAAGCAAGGTCTCAAGTTCAAGCCTTGTGGATGTAAAAAACGTGGTTGGGAGGGGAGACCCCATTAAAAATGGCCAGCCAGGTTCCCCGACGGAGATTAGTCATCGGAGTATCCGATGGATACTTCGCACCTATGTCATGGTAAACAAAATGTGAACACCTAATTTTGTCCGGATATCCTTTTAATTAATGTTTTGAACCCAAGATCCAAGCCCAATTTAAATAATAATGAAAATAAATAAATAAAATAAAAATAAAAATAAAAATAAAAATAAAAATAAAAATAAAAATCTGCCAGTATCCTTATCTGCCTTGTATCCTCCATGTTTTGTTGGTCCTTCCCCTCAACATTCCTCTTTACCCAACATGCTTCCAAGCAACTTTTTAACATAAGAAGAAAGCAAAATTCAGATGTGGGTATCTCAAGGAGATAATGCTACCATTTACACACAAAGCTTAACATCAGTTTCCATCTTTAGTTTATTTTCAGAGCTTGGAAAATGGTTCTTGTCTAGATCAGAGAAAAGGAACCCAAAAATGGGAATTGAAGGGGACTAGAGCATGGGTTTAACAATTGCAACACTCCAATATATATTCTGGCCCAATGTCAAGACAGGGGAGGTTGATCTCTTTCCTTCTCTATAAAAACCAATCTAAATTACAGTAAGAGGGAGGAGAGAGCACAGAGAGCAAAATCTGAAAGAGGGAGAGCACACAGAGAAAAATGTGAAAGAGGGGGAGCATACAGGGGACACAAAAAAAAAAAAAAACAACATAAAACACACTATCAACACACCACCTTTCATCACATATTTTCCACTCATCTCGCCATTTTCTGCCACCAGCAACAAGACCACACGCCATTTTTTTCCTTCCTATTTAGATCTATCACCTCTTTCTCTCTCTATCTTTCATCTTCTTCCTTACTAACAATCTTGCCTCTGTTACCTTCAGCAACACCATAAAAAAAAAACCACCCCAACACCTCCTTCTTCTACATACCACAAAATACTCATTTTCTCTTTACTCATCCCAATCCCTCCTTCATCAACAAAGAGCAAGAAACCCACAACTCAGCCCGTCTCCTTCTCCCTCCTCCTACACCAGCCGCGCAACCCGGTTCCAGTCCAGCTGCACCGCGCCGCGCCGCCACCTGCCTCCTCCTCGGACCGACGTCGGTCCTCCCTCAACCGGACAACCCAGATCTGTCGTTACCGCTTCAACCCTCCTTCCTCCTTCGTCTCCTTCTTCCTCTTAACTTCAACTCTTCCTCCTCTTAACAAAACAACAACAAAAAGCCCCACACTTCACAGATCCGGTCGGAACCACCATTGCTTGCCACCCGCCGCCGTGCGTCCACCGTTCGGGACCAAACAGAACCCAGCAGCCACGAATCCGCACGCACGGCGATCGCTGCACCGCACCGCTCCTCTCGTCCCCCAGTCGCTGCTCTCCGGCGTTCGCACAAGGGTGGAGGGTCAAGGTTCCTTTTTTGGGTTTGTCACTCTCTCTCACTGTAACCTCACCTAGTTTCTTTCTGTGGGTTTTATTCACTCTATTTTGTTAGCAATAAACACAAAAGGGGCACAGTGTACTGATTACTTCAAGTAGCGTGCCTTTATTTTGAAAGATGACAAGTGAGAAAGCCTTTTTTTATTTTTATTTTTTCTTAAAAAAAATAATATAAAAAACAAAAGTTATAAAAAATAAAAAAATTAGAATCTTTTGAATTCATGCGACAATCTGTAATATTGATGTATGATTTTTCATCCTCAAGTGTTGTAAGAATTATAAGGGTTTATCGTATAACACTGTTATCTTGAATCCTGTGTAAATGAATTCCCTTTTATTAAGAATAATAAATATTTTCAATGTGTTCTTTTAACAAATTTTATCCAACCCTTTTGTAAAAATAAAATAAAAAATATCTTTTTTGATTCACGCAACAATCTACGACGTTGATGTATGGACTTATTCATCCTCAAGTGTCGTACGAATTGTAAGGGTTTATCGTATAGCACTGCTATCTTGGACTCTATGCAAAAGTGAATTTATTCTGAAATAAAATCCTTTTTAAAAAATAAAATCAAAACAAAATCAAATCTTTATCAAAATTAAAATCAACCAACCAATCAATTATTTTCCAAAGAACTATGTGGCTTTGAGTTTCTCATCGCACCCGGGAATACGTAGGAGCAAGATAAATCATCTTGTCGGGCCAAAACTAAATTTTATTTTTTTTGTGTGTCTCTTGTTATGTTAAAATAATTAATCAAAATAATTAAACTTTTCTCTTTCCAGGGATGCTCTATGGACACGGTGCCATGTTGAATCCCTTAGAGTTGAGGTTGCCCTGTGGACTCATGTGCCATGTTCAACCTCATTTAGTTTTTATAAACCATAAAGTTAAAAATATAATTTTTTTTAATAAAAGTCAAAAATTAAAATTTAAAATAATTCTTTCTTGTAAATAATTTTCGGGGTAAAATAAATATTTAAAAGGTTATTAAAATGTTTTTTTGCACAATTAACTTGAGGTACCGTTTTTTAAACGGGCGATGTGGGGTGCTAATACCTTCCCTACTCGTAACCGACTCCCGGACTCATATCTCTCTTTTTAAAAGACCAGTTTACCTTTAAATAATTGGGTTTTCTAAGATTTTCCCAATAAAAATCTTAGTGGCGACTCCTCTGACTCTTTATCCCTTTTCGTGGCTCCCGGATGGGACGGTCGCGACAAAAAAAAAATCAATAGTCAATCATAACTAAAAATAGAGTTGAGTATAACTTATAATCAAATTTGGGGTTTGATGTTATTTTAATAAATTTAAAAATATTTGAGTATAATTTACTCTTTATATTATATATTAAATTGATAATCATATATCAAATTTATTTCATATAGTTTGTTTCTATGTTAGTTAATTTTTTCTATCAATATTTTGTGTTACATATAGTTGATCTTGGCCTTCCTTAAGTTAAATTTCGGGCTCTGCCCCTGTTGACATGGCCGTTAACTCTCCTCATTCTTAGCATATTGTGGAAAGTTGCCAAATGAGGAGACATGATAATTAAGAACTTTGGTGGATGAAGACTCTTGTAACAGAGAATACAAAGTTAGATTATTGAAATCCAACTGGTTAAGCAAGACGTCGTTCTCTGGTGTTAGAGAGAACTCCAAGAAAGATTGCAAATATAAGAGAGAGATGTCATGAGAAGTGAAATTCTAGCATTTTAAAATCCAAGGCCTTAAGAGCAAGGAACCATGTAAGGACAAAGATGATAGAAATGACGGGTTTTTGTAGCGTTGGAGAGATAAAAGGCCAAAATGAATCTTTTAAGAGATAAATGAGCACAATAAATTTTGACCATAAGATAAAAGATCAAAAATATATTTTATGCCTCCATTTATCAACAACATCAAATTTAATCCTTTGAATGTCATCAGTTTCACCATTCAATTTTCAATGATTAATTTGATCTCATTTTAAGAACTAATTTAATGATAAAATGTAAAATGAAAATGCAAATATGATGATGTTGTGAACATTAATTCGACGTGTTTATAAACAGAGTAACAAAAATAATGTATGATCAGAATGGACATTAAAATAGTACTTGGAAGCTAAAATGATCAAT
The DNA here is from genome assembly GCA_030762895.1 of Sophora flavescens. Classification (NCBI taxonomy): domain Eukaryota; kingdom Viridiplantae; phylum Streptophyta; class Magnoliopsida; order Fabales; family Fabaceae; genus Sophora; species Sophora flavescens. The sequence continues at coordinate 22,606,414 of CM061070.1, forward strand.
AAGTAGGTTCTCATATTCGTATTTGATAGAAAATATAGTTGTCCATCTTGGACCAATTCCAACACCATCAACCTTATGAAAGGTTGATTAAGGTCATTAATCAAGGAAAATATGTGAGGGATTTCCAAAATAATGGAAGTCCAAGACACCAAGTTGGAAAGAGGTTGAAGGACACCAATAGGTGTGTCTCTTCATGGCTTTCAAATCTTTCCTAATAGGTGTGTTTTTTCATGATTAAATGTATTCCTTCATCAAGTGTACATTCATGAAAGGTTGCAATCATTCTTTCAAATACATGAAAGGTTATTTCATTCACCAAGAGGCATAAGTTGGTCTATAAATAGAATCACTTGTGCATGCAAAATGATGTCTGAAAATTGACAAAACTTCTAGAAGCCAAATCACTTCCTTTCTTCCCTTAATGCGCAGATAGAATTAAGGAAACTATTATTCTGTAAAATGCCATTGACGATACGCTTGGTTTATGGTGTGCAAACCAAACCAAGGTTCTCCATTGTATCCTGAAGGGGATTCGCCGGTTATACCTGTTGCATCCAATCTTCGAGGAGAGATTGATGGGAGCGAATCGAACCTAAAGCGTAGTATTCTTACACGTCTTGGAAGATGCGCATGTCACTTGTTATTCTCTTCTTTGTTACAGACCAGACCCCCATTTTCTAACAAAATATATAGAAAAACATCTGAGTTATGATACATTTGCAAAGATCCTAAACTAAGCAATTATGGTCGAACTGAGAGAACTTTAGGCAAAGCTTCAGGAGCAGAGACAGATAGAGTCTGTAGCTTGCAATCAGGAGAAATGAAGAGAGAGTTTTTGTCCATTGACATTTTGTTGATTAAATGCAATAAAACTTGCTCCAGCTCTTCACCATCACTCCAGCCATGGATTCCAGCCTTAAGAAGCAAAGGGTCTTTACATATCAAGTCACGCACAGGAAAGTTCTTTCTTGGCATCATAAAGTCTCTCTCTTTAAGCCTCAAACTTGGACAGTAATCTTTTTTTTTTTTTGACAGTAAAAATAAACTTCATTCAACAGACAAGCAATGATCATTACAACCTGATTGAAGTAAAAGTGTTGGGGCGTTACCCTTCCACAAACTAGAAAAGCCTCTAAGACCTAAGCTTATAGAGACATGAGCATCAATACACATATGATGTTGGAGAGCCATAGGAGCATGATCAAGCCAATGTCTAGACCCTAGCTGTCAGTCTATCAATATCTTCCGACCCCGGTCAAAGACGATAGAGAAGTGAGAATCCTCAGTCTTTTTTCTTTCCAGTTATGGATCAAATGTTTAGCTACTGCAGGCACATTTCGACTATAAGTGGTCTCAGGTTTGTCCACAATGGGACCTTCTTCGGTAGATAATTGAAAACTGGAGAGGATGCATACATTGTCATCAGCCACATGTGGTCCTGCATACATCAAGTTCTTCCAAAAAGCACATCACTGTTGGGTCCTTCCATCAAACACCATCAGTGCGATCCTTCTCCTACTAATATGAAGACCCATCCTGAATAAAAAAGACCAACCAGAGGCACCATTAACAACAACACAACCCAGATCAGATTTTGACACTACATCCGGCGGCTTCCGTGGGGGGCGTTTGCGGCAGAGGTCCAAAGGCGGAGGGCCTGGTGCGGATTGCTTCAGAAATGGAGTTTGAAGAGATCCTGAAGTTTCGTCACGGGTCTGGTTTTTGTCAAACGGCGGTGGCTCGGGTGGGGGACGCACCACCATAGCAGCAACCGAGGCAGTTGTGGGACAGAAACGGTAGGGAGGTGGAGGTGGAGGTGGTGAGGAGGCTGATTGTTGAATGTTTGGCTTGGGGAGGAAAAGCTGAGTCATGGGTGGAGGCGCAGGGAGAGGAGGTAGTGGTAGGGTGGGGGGCGAACGAAATGGGGCGGTGGTGGCAATCTTCCGGCATCGGAGGTGATGGAGGAAGGAGATGCAACAATGAACATACCCCAGTTGATGGGGAGGGGAAGCCTCCATGAGGGAGGGGGAAAAACTCCAACTTGGTGGAGGGGAGACCCTAATGAGCGGCGGCCCATAGGGGAGAAGAAGAGAGAAGGCAGAGCCTCTCTCTCTAGGGTTTCTCATACGGAGCTTTATAATTGATGTATCGGTTCAAACTTGGACAGTAATCACCACTGCCATCACCAAGACAGATGATGATCCTCTTGCCATCCTCAGTGGATATTGAATCTTGGATTCTATCTAGTTTATAAAATTTTGTCCTTTTATTAATTAATTAATTGGTAGATAACTTCAGTCCATTTTTAATTTGAACGTAATGGTGGGGCACGTCAAAATTATCCTTTGTTTTCTATTTCAATCAAATAGAGTGGACATATACCAGAGGCAAAAAAACATGATAGAGTGTTTGGTTGGTTGGTTAAGCAGGCATCATTTAAAAACAAGAAAGCTCTTTCAATTTTGATTTTATTTTTTCCCAAAAAATAATAATTTAATTTGAAATACATGAAAGAATAATAGGTTCAATAATGTAACCATGCATTATAACCTTTTATTATAAAGATCATCCAAGTAAATCGTGTTCCTCCAACTCCTTAAATCCTTATCTCAAATCAGTTGTGCTACTCAAATCCCCCGTGCAAGTCCTACACTTAAGACTTGTAGAGCATTTGAGTGAACAATAATATAGTATAATGAGGATTGACAGCAAAATGAAGATGGAACGTCATTTGAAACGACTCACGAAAAAGAGAACAAGTTTCATTCAAAAAAAAGTCCCACAGTGACAATTATCAAGAGTAGAACATGTTTCTCATCTCACGGTGCAACAATTATCTGAGAAGTTGAATATTGTACCTACTTCCCTCCATTTCTTCTTTACAGCGAACTACATTTTAAAATCCTTACGGTTATGTGAGTCCCAAAATTTATTTTTATAATTAAGAACTAGTTTGTGTGTGCGCTAAGCAGTAGAAATAGCAATGGGTATGATACTATAATACCTGTACCCATACCTACATTTTAAAAAATATTCGTACCCGTATGGATAACATTTTTACTATCCTTACTCGTACCAAAAAACAATAAATATCAAAAAGGATATTATAACTCAATTAAAAAATTATTCAAGATCTTTCAAATCTATTTATGAAACATTACAGACCAAAATATTAAACTAAATAAAAATATCTAAAACATCCAAAATAAGTAAATATCACAGTAAACAACCAAAATAATTAATTCATGAACTTGTTAGGGTAATAATATAAATCAATAAATATTTTTTTTAAAGACAAAAGAGAAATATATTAACTTAGTACAATAGATACTCAAACAGCTCATATACAAAACACCAACCATTTTCAGAAAACCAAAGAAATGGGGGCCAAAATAAATTATCAAAACAGCCTAGGCCCCAAAAAATTTCACACCAACTACCGATTGTTAAAACCACAAAGAGCGGACGAAATAAGAAATGCATCAGAATAGGCATTAGCCGAGACCACAATGGAAAGACCATATAGTGACCAGCTTAACAAGCATATGCAACACCTATACGCATGAAATTAACATTGAAAGCCAAAAAATAACCATAATCTAGACACCAAAGACCATAGTTCTCGAACAAGACCCCTGGAAAACGTTAGAGTGCCAATAATATATATATATATATATATATATATATATATATATATATATATATATATATATATATATATATGGGTGCGGGATGGGGTGGGTACTAAAGTACTCGTGTAAAGCGAGTATTTACATACCCATCGTGGGTATTTTTTACGGGTACCCGATGGGTATGGTCTAAATTGCCAACCCTACTAAGCAGATTATATGATAGAGATTACTTCATTAGTGGAAAATATGTTTTTTGCATCGTGGATTCTACAACGGTTGTACTGAAACCGTTGTAGAAAGTAGTGCGGTGACATTTTTATAATAAAATGAACTCTGAGAATGAATTTCTACATCGATTGTAAAAGAAACCGTTGTATAAATAACACGATGGTATTTTTGTAATAAAATAAACTTTGAGAATGACTTTCTACAAAAGTTATTTTGCAACTAATGTAGAAAGTAACGTAGAAAGTCCAATTTCAAATAACTCCTTGCACCATTTATGGGTTGTTTGGTTGGAGGGATTTGGAGGGGAGGGGAGGGGAGGAGTTTTTTAAAATCTTTTGTGTTTGGTTCAATTTTTGGAGGGGAGGGGAGCAAAATCCCTCCTTAAGTGAATTTTGGCTCCCCTCCAATATTTAAGGGATTTAGAGGGGAGGGGAGGGATTTTAAAATATTTCATATGCATTAACTAAAATATCCACTTTTATATTTTTTAAATAAATAATTATAAGGACTTAAAAGTAAAGTTGTTTTAAAATCTCTCTCATCCCCTCCTGAACCAAACATGAAAGTGCTATTTCCCCTCCCCTCTCCTCCCCTCCCCTCCTCTCAACCAAACACAATGTCTAATTAAAATCCCTCCCCTCCCCTCCATTAAAATCCATCCCCTCCCCTCCTTTGAACCAAACACATCCTTAAGAACCCTTGTGTCAATCTCCGTTTCAGAGTCAGAGACCAAGCTCCTTGTCCGTCCATGCTCCTCTGCTTCCACCCTTTAATGGTTGAAACATCATTAAGTTCATGGTTTCAAGCCCTAAACGCCAGATTACTTCTTTTTCTTTTGATTCAATACTCTCTAATACAGTCTCCTCCCCTCAAGCTTCTTCAGATCTACTTTATCTCATGCCACGTCGCCAGAGGTGGTTGACAGAGACTTGGAAGGTTCTACGCCCATATCTCTTTCTTTCTAACCACTACTACAGAAAAGGGCTTTAATAGCGTTTTTTTTTGCCTTTGGTAGCACTTCCAAGCGCTATCTATTCACCCTCTACTGAAGGTGGGAGAGATTCAATAGCGCTTAAAAAAGTGCTACTGAAAGTGGGAATAGGTAGCGCTTCCTTGAGAAAACGCTGTCTAAAGTTGGTAATAAGACAATCTATTACATACTTTAGATAGCGCTTTCTCAAGGAAGCGCTGTCCTAAGTTTAAAATAGATAGCGCTTTCTCAAGAAAAGCGCTATCTATTTTTAACTTTAGGCAGTGTTTTTTCAAGAAAGCGCTACCTATCTCCCCCGTCCCCCCCCCCCCCCCCCCTCTTTTTTTTTATTCGCTGTTTTTCTACATTTCTCACCCGCACAACCATCCCTCATCAATTCACAGTAACACTGCATTTAGGTACATCGATCACACACATACACATATATAATGTACAAAGCTTACATGCAATATTGGTAAGCATATATATATAAACCAAACCAAATATCAAAATCACGCATATAACCAATTAAGTAATATACTTTAACACAATTCACAGTAACGCTTACACATAACCAATTCTACTATTTAAGTCCATAAACCAAAAGGTCGCTAACCTACACTAGATAATAACCATGCATACTAACAATGTATACAAGCTAATCAACACACTAGTAATTATAAACAATTTGTGCATGCTGGTTCCATCTTCTGCTTGATCGCACAAAGTCCTTGTTGTCGGCCTGCATAAGATACACATACAGATCACTTGCACATACACACAAGTCTAATAATATAAGAGAGACATTAGCTAGCATAATATCAAAGTATGCCGTACCTTTTAATTGTTGATAAATTTCATAACCACATAACGACACCACTCGTCTTTAAGTTGAGTAAGTTGATTGTCGGAGTATGTGATGCATTTACATTCAGGAAAATACTTCAAAATGAAAATTAAATCAAATTAGAATGACTAAATCTTAGTAATTAAATTATATAATCTAGAACTGAAATTAAATACCGTGGTTGGGATTTGCATTTGGTTCTGAATGATGATATCCTTGATAAATTTCAGAACGTAATAGCCACAGTCGTTGTCATTCGGTTGACGGGGGCACTATAAAACCAAAAATAATAAATTAATTCTTTTAATTTTTTAATTTAAATTAAAAAATTGCATAAGGATTTTCGTAAATACCATTATAGATATCCATTTAGTCGTCCTTGATGATTTAGAAATTCGAGACTTGCATCCATTTAATCCTCGATGAATTAGCAAAGCCCTGAGTGCAAAATCAAACAATTTCATTGAAGTAAAGGTTTCGAACCATCATATATATGAACATAACAATAAATGCATATATATACTTACTGATTGTACGTATCCCTCATTTTTTGTGATTGTTAAAATGCATATGCAAGGGATCTAAATAGTACACCGTGTCCTCTTTGGGATTGATCACTAACAATACCCAATGACCCCTACAAAAATGTGGTCAGTTAGGAAATCTTAAGCAACTAATCACATTTCATAAAAGTTACTATCGTTAATTAAATTAAATGACTCACACTACATCGCAAGGTGACAAAAACAAGGTCTCATCCTCTGGCTTTGCCAATGCCAAGCGTTCAGCTATATACTCTTTTATTTCCACAGAGTCAAAGTGCATATGTGTTCGCTGTGGGCATAGAAACACAAACCTCCGAGTCCGTTCTTCTGGGATCAGTATCTCACGGTACAAGTACCTTAAATTAAAACATGTATACAAAGAAATGAAAAAGAGAAAAACTGAAAATGAAAAAGAAGGACAACACTTTTCATCAAACTCAATTCTTAGCATTCAAAAAAGATAACCACCAGAGATCAATATCAATATTTAAAACACTTGAGATATACGCTAAAAACAATATGTGATATACTTCAAAGTTGTATAGGTTGTATATTTCAAAGTTTGATGTAGTACCTGAGATATACGCTAATAACAGTCTGTGATAACCATTCATGATTAAGAATATCTCCAATCTCGGAACCTTCACCATCGAGCTCTAATGTGTGCTCATAACCCATAATTTCTGGCTCCATTGGCATGGCAATGTTTCCTCTATCTGCCATCCTTGTTAACACATGGACTCTAAGAAAGGTTATAAAATCTGCATTACCATGAGTTATAAGAGGCTGGGAGGGCTGATGTTTGCTCTTGTTCATTAATGGGGAAGTAACTGACCCTTTTGTTTGCTCCTTGCCAACTATCGGAGATCTAGGGGAAGGTTGGGGTTTGCCCACATTCTTGATAGCTCTGTGCTCTGGCACTTTGCCCTTGTCCTTGACTTTGGATTTTGCGGGTAACTACATTTTTTTTTCATTGCAACACATTAATTAGTTAGTGACCATCTAATTTAATAAATATATGCGGTAAATGATAATGGATCACTCACAACTACGAGGTGGATTGGCCTTGACACATAGGTACCTATTGCTTGTTCCACTGTCATCACATCTGCATTCACAAGTGGTACAGGCAATGGTGCATCGCCCTCAATTGCAAACTCAACCACAACTTTTACATGACCTGCAGGTATTGGTAGGTTGTGCAGTGTGCCACCTGATTCGTTATAGACTGTCCCCCTAGCGACCAAGCGATGAGTTGGGCTTGACAAATATAGGTTTCACATATTATTGCCCTAAACCAATGATAAACAAAAATATTAATATGTAAACCGTCAATGCAATATGTACAGGTAAAGAAAGTGATTAATGTAATGATTATTGCCGCGGGTGGCACAAGAGTGCAACTATCTCTAGCACTATATGGGGTAGGGGTAGGGTTAGGGGTAGGGTTAGGGGAAGGTAAATCAGGCTCATGCCCCTCCACTGGTTCATTGTCCTGCTTGCTGTTTTTCAATTCCTAGACTTCTTTAAACAGTTGGGTGACCACCCTCCTCAATTCTATTGTTTCTTCTTGTTTTGCGTGCTTTCATGATCCGAAGATAGTTTTCTGAGTGACACCAAAACCCATACCCCTATAGCGACCAGAATACTCTCTGGCAGGTAAGGCTTGGGCTAGGATATCTTCGCAACCACCACAATCTGTTATCTCCCCATGTGATACAGCCTATGTTATGGTCTCCTGAAACACAAATATTATTGACAAAGATGATAAACATAATTATCATAAGAAAATTACAAATAAAAATGTTAATTAATGCTATCATACTTATAATTTTTTCAGTCACTTCCCTAGTGGGGGGATGGTCAATCACACCCTCCTCATTTTTACGGCCTTCCATCCACAAAATATGACGTTCAATTGAATCAACTTCTGGATCTCCACCCGCCTCCAACAGCTGTACATTTAAACAAACAAATTAAAATTCATCATCTTACTAAGAAAAAAACCAAAACGTGTTAAATAAACCAAGTTATAATTAAGGATATTATAAATACCATATCTTCCTCAATGCCAGCATACCCCTTAACCCCCAGCTTTGAAAGGGTAGTCAGGTTCTAGCGCTCTCTGCCGATTTTCTTCGCTTATTCTCTATGTAGACACAGAAATATATCAATCTGACCTTCGTCACACTCAAAAGGTCTGAACTCTGAATAGTTGCAGGCAGTGCTAGTAAATGTGTATAATCAGAAAGGCATATAATTAATAACACAAAGACCGAGTGTTGAATATTCACATTGCACATGTACAGTGGGTTCGTTCCCCCAGCACTTTCTTCATGCAACTTGTACAAGTTAATATGATAATGCTTTTCTTAATTAATTTTCCTTTTCAATCACTTTGTAGTTCTTGTTTTCTTGATTATCAAGTCTAATAAATGCATAGGATCAAACTTTTCTTATTTTAAAATTATACCATTTCTTAAAAGCCAAACAGACCAGCATGTTGAGATCTATGTATACAAGTTCTAAGGATACATACCAAAAATTCCTCATCTTCCATGGGTTTTGCTACAAAAGCTATCCAATCTTCCATGCTTATAAAATCTTTATATTCTGGTGGAGGCTCACGTCTGACATTCCCGTTGTCGTCTCTAAGGTACTCTCTTGTCAAGTTAGTTCGAAATGTTCGGTGCATTTTTCCGGAACGCTGAATTAGAGTACTCCGCCGGGTCTCATCAACCACAAAAGTCATCTTCAATGAAAATATAAATAAAATCTCAGAGTATAAGTATGTCTACATAATTAAGAAACAATATAACTAACTCTTGTTAATTAATTTACCTGTACATTAAGTGTGTAAATTTAGATAACAAACAATTAATAGAATGAAACAATTAATTAGATTAATTAGTAAATATTTTACCACAATTTTAGGTCCTCCTTTACTCCTCTGGCGGATAATCTTCTTCTTAAAGGTTGGCCCATGATGCCTCACCTTTCGTGTGGCCTCCTCAGCACTATCATGATCCTCAGCACTATCATGATCACTAGGAGATGCCATTTACCTGCAACAAATTAAATACACAACTAAAAAAAGTCAGTTCGTAGTCATACAAGTTTACTTAGAGAAATTCATGAATATAAATTTAAATGTCCAAGAAATTAAAAAAACACAATCCTTACATACATGTTTTAAATCAATCTTTTCCTTTTCCTTGTTGGATTGAGACTTGCGCGTCCCTTATTGGTACGAAATATTTGAAGGAACCAATGCCCCTCGTCATGATCATTTCTAATATACATATCATCCTCTCTAGTTGGGTTAGCCTCACGTGATTGTGACACTCCAAAGAAAGGGTCATCCTCAATATTAGCATCTTCATGTGCTTCATCATCAATCTCATTAACAAATTTTTTGTTAGCCAATAGAACAATGGAGCAATTCGTATCAGTTGGATCAATGACATAGAACACTTGTTGAGCTTGCGATGCTAAAATAAAAGGCTCATCTTTATAACCCACCTTATTGAAATCCACCCGCATGAACCCCAACTCATCCATTTGTACACCGTTATTGTTGTCAACCCACTTACATTGGAACACAGGCACCCGAAACATTGTGTAATCCAACACCCATATGCGTTCAATGACCCCGAAGTATGACATATTCGCATATATAGGGTTTCTGTCTTTCGCACTTGAGATATGCAAGGATTCAGCTACAAGAGTCACCCCGCTATTTTGCATTGTACTCCGATCATCTTGTTCTTTTGTATAGAATGTGTACCCGTTCATCAAATAACCGGTGTAAGAGAAAACATGTATAGTTGGACCTTTTGCTAACCATCTCAATCTTTCTGAAATCGAGGCAGGATTTACAGCAAACTCTTCAGAAATCTGATCTTTTAGCCAAGTTATAAAACATCGATTATGCTCTCTTGTTAACTAATTTTGACTCTTATTTGGGTATGAACTCTTAAGTATGTCCTTGTGTTTTACAACATATGACTCAACCTCATCGGCGTTCTGTAGAACATACAAGTGTGCTTGCTCCCATTCTTTCCTTGGTATAGTCAATATTTCAGTTCCAGAAATCCCTTGCCCTACGCTTCTTCCTGCGTGACGAGACTTTGGCAGCCCTACAGAATATTCAACATTGGATAGGTAGTCGGTACAAAATTCAACAGCTTCTTCGACTATGTACCGTTCAACAATACAACCCTCTGGTCGTGATCGGTTTTTAACGTAACCTTTTAATATCTTCATATAACACTCAAACGGGTACATCCATCTCATATAAGCTGGCCCACACAATTGTGTCTCTCTAACCAGATGTACAGTCAGATGGACCATGATGTCAAAGAATGAAGGTAGGAAATACATCTCTAGCTCACACAAAGTCACAACAATTTCTCTTTGCAATGCTGGCAACTTTCCAGGGTCAATCACTCTACTGCAAATTGCCTTGAAGAAGAAAGAAAGTTTAGTTAAGGTATGCCGCACTTTGTTCGGTAAAATGGACCGTATAACAATGGGTAGCAAATTCTCCATTAGAACATGACAGTCATGGGACTTTAGACCCTTTAACTTAAGGTCTTTCATCGATACGAGGTTCATAATGTTTGAAGAGTATCCCTCTGGAATCTTAACTCCATGAAGAAACTTACAAAAAACAATTTTCTCTTTTCTAGATAGAGTATGAGCAGTTGGAGGTAAATATGTATTTTTCCCCTTCTTTACTGGTCCTAATTCTCGTCTCAATCCTATACTAACCAAATCCAGCCTTGCATTAATGCCATCTTTGGTCTTCCATGGCACATTGAGTAAGGTACCAATGACACTATCAAATACATTTTTTTCAACATGCATTACATCAATGAAGTGTCTTACGTATAATGACTTTCGATATGGCAGCTCAAAGAAAATCGACCTTTTCTTCCACCCTCGTGTGACAAGCTCTCTCGCAAAAGGTTTCCCAAATTCAATACTCAAATCTTGTACCTTTTCAAACAGTTGCGTACCTGTCAACGACAAAGGAGCTACACGTTCTTCTGTATTCCCATTGAATGCCTTTCTCTATGATCGATAATGATGACTTGAATGCAAAAATCTATGATGCCCAAGGAAGACATTCTTCTTGCCATGTTCCAACCGCATACAATCCATATTATCTTCACATATAGGGCATGCACACTGACCTTTGGTACTGTATCCTGATAAAGAAACATATGCCAGAAAATCATTAATTGTGCCAAAGATCATGGTCTTTAGGGTGAAACTTTCTTCTCTATACCCATCATACACCTCTACACCGGTCTCCCACATTTGCTTCAAGTCTTCAATTAAAGGAGCCAAGTATATGTCGATATCATTTCCTGGTTGTTTGGGCCCATAAATTAACATAGACAACATCATGTATTTGCGCTTCATGCATAGCCATGGAGGTAGGTTATAAATCACCAAAATCACAGACCATGTACTGTGAGAGCTACTCTAAACACCATGCGGATTAAATCCGTCAGTAGACAATGCAAGTCGTAGATTTCTTGGTTCTTACCCGAAATCAGGATAATCATGATCAATTCTTTTCCATTGAGGAGAATCTGCCGGGTGTCGTAGCTTGCCATCTTTAATCCATTCATCCTCATGCCATGTCAAGTGTCTTGCATCTTCTGAACTACGGTACATGCGCCTAAATCTGGGAATTATGGGGAAATACCATAGAACCTTCTCTGGAGCCGATTCTTTCTTCTTATATCATGAGGCATTACATTTAGGACACGTATTTAATGATGCATATTCATTTCGAAATAAAATGCAATCATTAGGACAAGCGTGCATCCTCTCATAGCTCATGCCAATAGAGCGTAACATTTGTTTAGCCTCATATGTCCGACGAGGAAGCACATTATCCTCCGGCAACATATCTTTCAATAGTATGAGTAAGTCCGTAAAGCTCTTATCAGTCCATCCATTCCCCGATTTCAAGTTATACAACTTTAGCATCACCGGCAATCTTGTGAATTTAGTATAACCCTCATACAATGGCTTCTCAGCATCACTTACCAACTTCTCAAACATTCGAGGACAATCACGGAGATCTTCTTCAACCATGTTTACCATCTCTTCAAAACGGTCGGCATCATATGTATTTATATCGGTGTCATCTGACGCACATCTCCCAATATTCCCCATATCACCAGATTCACCTCCAGTCTCACCATGCTTTGTCCAATAGGTATAACTTTGATCAATTCCATTGCACACTAAATGTCCTTCCAACTCAGCTACACTAACTCGTCTTGTATAACAACAACTTAAACAAGGACATATGATTCTACTAGGGTTTTCTGCATGCTCAACTGCAAACCTAATAAAATCTTGCACTCCGTCCTTATATTCCTTCGACAAACGATTGGCAGACATCCACTTCCGATCCATATTTTTACGATCTACCATAATTATTTTGATTTTGAACATGAAACGAATGTTAATGCATGTTTATACCGATAAAAATAAACATGTCTAATTATACAACTAAAGGTTTAAATAAAACACAGGGGAATAACAAGTGGTAAAACGTACCAGAGTGAAGTCAAGCAGCTTGAACAACAGAGAGAGTTGATTGATGACGCACTACGAGAGAATCCAAAATTGTTAGTTTCTTTCTTTCTTCCTAAATGAAATAGCATGCTTCTGGAAAAGGATGAAATTTGCAGACAATTGGATATTATCCTTGTTAAATAGCAATTGTGTAACAGGGTCTTCATGTCAACACATGAGTGCATGATACAACTACTCAACGCAAGAAATCATGTGTTACGGTTACCATTACAATACATTTTACAGGTAATATGTTGACAAGAACAGGTCTTTTAAAAACATGGTGATAACAATTGTGGTACTAAAGAAACAAGTTCACGATGACAATGCAATGTACTACCACAATAATCAGCTCATCCTAGCAATGGCAAAATGCTGCCAGTAAATAAACTGGAAGAATACATAAGTTTGATATATTCTTCAATCAACAGCTACACCATGTTAGGCCATTTGGACAGACCTATATCTGCCCAGTGATTATTTGAACAATTCTTAGTGGAACACAGTAGTGAGATAATACATTCAGAAAATATATAGGATTTGTACAAGGCAACAATCTTTGATTCTTTTACATGATAGTTAATAACATATAAGTATGAATGAGAAACTACATACGGCAGAAGATCAACCTCAAGTGCTCATGAGCCATGCCTTATATGAATATCCATCAGCTAGTTAAGTTACACAATTAATATCTCATTAGATTGTGCTAATGAATATCGACAAGGGTGATTCAAGTCAAAGAAACTAATTAGCATGTATAAAAGCATACCCTAAATAACTTTAGGAATATAAAAGACAGGAAACGTTTAAAATAGTCCTTGAATTTTCAATCTGTCATTGAAGTTGATCCATATCTTAGATGATTCCTGTTAAAGTGTTATAAGTGCCTAGTTGACATGTAAAGTGGGTATGTGACAATGAGGTGTGGAAGCGTTTTCAATTTTTCTTGGTTTCACTGTCAACTATCGCGTAACAAAGGTGATGATTACTATTTACCCTTTTATTGGGGTTTAAAAACTGTTATTCCTAGTAAAAACACCCCATCCAGTGAAAGTTATTTTTCGTAATCCCCAAGTTTAAATTCAAGCCAGAAGGAACATCAACTAAAGTCTTTTTTCTAATAGAAGCTTAATGAAATAATAGAAACTAAATGAAGTCTGATCTTTCTATCTAGAATAACTAATTAGGAAGGATATAAGGCCTATTTAACACCATATTTTTCAGAGTAAATGGTGAAAATAAATTTAAAAAGATACAATGATAGTCATATTAATGTCTAAAGGATGAGAATCACTTTTGAGATTCTTATATATTTGTCCAAATTAGTTCTTAAATGTCTTAATTCTAGTTTTCTTCTTAATTCAACATCTATCTTTCTGGACGGGATTTATTCAACTATAATATTCATAACATTTGCTAAAACCAAACATGCTACTGAAATGGAACTTCATCACATTCAAAATACAATGATCATTAACAGAGGCAAAGGAAATGGATGACTGTTGTGACGCCGGCAAGTGTACCGGGTCGTCGCAAGTAATAAAAACACGGTAAGAGTCTACCGAGGTCGAACTCAGGGATTGGGCTACCAATTTGACTAATTCGCGAGAAATCCGATAAGTTTGGTTAAGTCGCAGAAAAGTTGTTGAGAGAGAGAGATTAAGATCGCAATTTCAAATAACAAATAGATTAAAACTAAGATGATTAAATTCAGAGATTAAAGTATCCAAGGTCTCAAATCCACCTACCCAATCATGTTAAGTGCCCAAGTGATGATGTATTCCTCCCTAAGTTCAATTTTAATGTCAACCGGGACCCCTAAATTCTCCTATATCCACTGTCGTGCTCAATAGGACGTATTCGACAATTGGATTAATTACTTGTTCGGTCTCATAACCCTAATCTCGAATTCTATTAAACCTTGTTCCCTATATGGTTGCACTAATCAAATAAATCCACGGTCGTGCTCATTATTCGATTAATGATTCCAATTCAAGTTCTAAAACGCGACTCGCCGTTTGGCCTCAAACACGTTAACTAGTTAATCACGCAACACATATGATCAACACAATCAATTCAGAATTGGAAAACATTTGCGATCCCGATTCACGTTCTAAAACGCGAATCGCCGTTTGGCCTCAAACACGTTTAACTGATTAATCACGCAATACATATGATCAAGCATTCAAATAAGAATCGGAACACATCAATTAAAAAGAGGGGAGAAACACATACATCATATGAACACTATAACGCCATGGGTGGCTTCATTGATCCCTCGGACGAGGGGATTAGTTCCTCATGCCAGTGACGACGCACAAACAATCGACAATAATCTCCATAATAATAAACTAAAAGAAGAGAAGGGAGATGCAGCTCCGGAAACAAGGATTCGCACACCTATTCTGATCTAAACAGTGGCTAACAACTTGATATCCAATTCTGATCTGAAACAGCCTTTAAATAAGGATTCTGTTTCTCGCCCGCTCGCGGGGTGAGCTTACTCTCGCGACGCGAAATTAAGCATTGGCGCGCTTCAAATTTTGGATTTTCGCGAGGCGAGCTTGTATTCGCGGGGCGAGTCTTCAAACCCCAATCTGTCACAGCCGTGACCTTCATCACGGCTAGGCCGTGATGGCCTCTGTCTTCCAGGGTTTTCAAACTCTCGCGGGGCGAGAATACTGTTCGCGGGGCGAGACTTCAATTCTAGGCTGTGACCTTCATCACGGCTAGGCCGTGATGGTCTCTGACTTCCAAGTCTTCATTCTCTCGCGAGGCGAGTTGTCTCTCGCGGGGCGAGTCTTCAAACCTCAATTTGTCACAGCCGTGGCCTTAATCACGGCTATGCCGTGATAGTCTCTATCTTGCTGGTCTTCAGACTCTCGCGGGGCGAGAAGATTTTCGCGTGGCGATCCAGACATGATGACTTTTGTTGCTCTGTTGACTTTCAGTCTTGCGAGGCGAGAATACACTCGCGGGGCGAGTGTCTCCAGAATTGCAATTTCCACTATTTCTTGGCTTTCCTTGACTCCCGGAGCTTCACTTATTGACCTGAAAACACAAAAAGTAACCAAAAGCATAATTCTATCCAAAATAAGCTAAAAACTACACAAAAGACGCAAAACGAGTCAAAGTCCAACTTAGGAACAAAACAAGGCAAAATTTGGGCGAAAACGAGAGTGAACTCGACTAATTGGCACATAAACCCTAGTTCATCTAGTCATAAAACTAGATAAGCCAGAGGCTTATCAAAACACCCCAAACTTAAACCTTGCTTGTCCCCAAGCAAGCTTAAAACTCAAAAACGACTCAAGACTTGGCAAGCCTAAAGGAATCAATCGATTTCGCACAAATTTAATGCAATCAAAACAGTTTTTCTCCAATGATCTCCCCCCATATATTAACGTAATCCCCACATTCATTTACTTTAAACTTTTGAGAACTTCATCATTCATGCAATCATTACTCTAAGTTGAGGTTCAGAGTCACACACAAAAAGAAGATCACCAATTTCAAACAATTGCCTTCCTCACAAGGGTATGTAAAATTTCACTCATTCGCTCAAATTCGTCAAGGCTTTCAACTTTTTCACTCAATTTCACTTATCAAGAGCACTTCCCATGAATTTGATTTTCATCTCAAACATAGTTCCCACGAAAACATGCATGCAACATCAGAAGGTCTTTTAACGGTTGTAATGAGGCCTGGCTCAAGGTACGATATTTAAAGGATAGAGGCTAAGTCCCTAGGATCAATGAGAGCATGAAACTAATATAACACCAATTGAATTCACTCTCATACTATTCTCTTCCTTGCACTTGGTGGCTACACACCTCTTCCTTTTTATATTTATTTCTCTTTGCCCTTTTTGGCACATTTTCAATGCTTTTCATCACCATTTTTTTTTCAAGCCTTCGGCCCTTACTTCCGTTTTTCTTTTTCTCAACTATGATTCATGAACTTGTAGCCACCCCAAACTTAGTTCCACAACAACACTCACAAAGCTAAAATTCCATACTCTCCTAAATCCTAGGATATGGGAAAATCATGGTTTTTCTGAGTTAATGGCTTGTAATGTAAGGTTATCAAGAACAATAGGCTTCAAGGCTCAATTTGGCTAACTAGGGATCATTCATCAAGGTTGGTTCAATTTATGGCCGAGTAGTTAATTCAAAGAAAATTGCCTAAATCATTTGATGCAACACATAAACATGCAAACCATGAAGAGATTCAAGCAAATTCGGGAAAGTGCAACTTAACAGTGATTCACACAATCAAAAACAAAGTTGGAGGCTCAAATCCTCACTTGGACAGTTTGCAAATTGTTTGACCGAGATACGATTCCTAGTGTGTGCACCCCCTCACCCCAAACTTATCATAAATCAAGTAATCACAATAAAATTCTCAAAGTTCAGTTTTCAATTTTTAAGTGGGGATCAATTTTCTAATTTCAGAACCTAGGGGAAAATCATCAATGATCAAAATAATTCATACAATCTGTGCTCAATTTAATTGGAAACCAACAAGCTTGCCGACACGACTTTCATACAACAACTCTTGATCTTCTCAAATTATTCAAGAGTGACAAACAAAAAACAAAACGAAAATCAAAAACAAAAACAAACAAGAGTGAGGAGAGGAGAGAATACCCCCTGATCAAATTTCCATGGTTGCCTCCTCATCAATATTGGTCTCACGGCCTCCCTTATGTTGCATAGCATCCTGGAAGAACTCCTGCAATTTAAGACCTTAAGTACAGATTCGCGAGGCGAGAAATAACTCGCGAGGCGAATCTGGAAAATTGTTATTCACACTTTCCAGAATAGTGAGGCGAGTAGTATCTCGCGGGGCGAATCTGGAATTCCCACAGATGCTGATGCCCAGAATCGCGAGGCGAAAGTAGACCTCGCGACGCGAGACAGAAAAGTAAGCAATCCCAGAGATTCAGGGCTTCTGTCTCGAGAGGCCAATGTGGATTCGCGTGGCGAATCAAGTTTTTTTTATATATATATATATGAAAATGACAGAAACTAAAACCAAAGGATACCTAGCTTGGGTTGCCTCCCAAGTAGCGCTTGTTTAACGTCCCGAGCCTGACTCAAGTCACCCCTAAGGGTTAATCCGGATGTAGATCTTGCTTGCCATTCCATGCCTCAGTCCGTATTCTGTAGGCTCTTGCCCTTTCATAAGCTCTCCTACTGTTCCCGGACAACTCATTTAAGTCCAGCATCCTTCTATAATCAGCACGAACTTTCCACCCCGTGATGGTCTTTTTTGGGATCAACTCATTGTTTGCATTGACCACCACGGTTGTGCCACCTTTCACCCTTGGTGCCTTACTGTTCTTTTTCATTCCTTTGCTGCTGAGTTCTTTCCTTGCACATTCTTCCCTTGGGAGACTCAGTATGGGTTCCATGTCTCGTAGCCACTCAAGGTAGACTTCATCCCCCGAAGGGCCTTTTTCCTCACTGTCTTCCTCATGAGATTCTACCGACATCTTGTTGCAAGTGAAGGATCATGGTCTTCTCGAGTTGCCTTTACCTTTTCAGTTGGGTCCACCACATCCACTCGATACACAGCTAACTTCTCTTCCGGGTGCTTAATCGCTTCAAAGACATTGAAGACCACCTCATCATCATGCACCCTTAAAGTGAGTTTCCCTTGCCGCACATCTATCAAGGCACCCCCGGTGGCCAAGAAGGGCCTACCCAATATGAGAGGGATCTCGGCGTCTTCATCCATATCGAGCACCACAAAGTCCACTGGGAATATGAACTTGTCAACTTTCATGAGCAAGTCTTCGACTACTCCATAGGGATATTTGATAGAACGATCGGCCAGTTGGAGTGACATTCGCGTATCCTTTACTTCTTTGATCCCTAGCCTCTTCATCATCGAGAGGGGCATCAAGTTGATGCTTGCCCCTAGATCACATAATGCCTTTCCGAAGGTCATTCCCCCAATGGTGCATGGTATCGAGAAGGAACCGGGATCCTTCAACTTGGAGGCAGCTCGTTGAAGAATGGCACTACACTCCTCGGTCAAAGCAACCGTTTCTTCATCCACAATCCTCCGCTTCTTAGTGAGAAGTTCCTTCATAAACCGAGCATATGATGGCATTTGTTCTAAGGCTTCCGCAAATGGAATGTTAATTTGGAGTTTGCGGAAGACATCAAGGAATCTGTTGAACTGCTTATCCTGTTGAGGCTTCTTCAATCGTTAAGGATACGGTACCTTCATGTAAGGAGGGAGGTCTTGGGGTTCAACCCATTTCTTCTTTCGGAACTCTTCATCTACAAGCTTCAGCCTTCCCCCTTGCTCCGGTGCCTTGTCGCTTGCCAACTTTTCTTTTTCAGTTTGCTCTTCCTCAATGTGTGGTTGTTCACGGCCTTGTCATCCTGAGAACTAGTTGTACCCCTGTTAGGTTCCAACACCCTTCCGCTTCTAGTTGTTATGGCATTGCAATGGTTCTTAGGGTTGTTCTCGGTATCACCTGGGAATGTGCCTGGGAGACGCTCATTAAGTTGCCTTGCGAGCTGAGCAACCTGCGTCTCTAGATTGTGAATTGACGCCCCTGTATGCGTTGCCAACTTGTCAACTGTCGCAGTCACCTTCTCAAAAGCTGTGCTTGTATCAATTGACAATTTTGCAACTTCCGCGCTCACCTTCTCAATAGCCAACTCCCAAGGCTGCCGTCCACCATCTGTTATTTGCAACTAATTGGGCCCGGGAAGAGCCTGCTGAGTATTGCGCTGCTGAATTCCAATGCTCGGTCTCAGACCCTGTTGAGGTTGTTGCCAATTCTGTTGAGGATGTTGCTGACCGGCTAGACCACCATTAGCATCACTCCAAGCGAACCCCGGATGGTCTCTCCTCATATACCCCCTATTCTGATTCTGACTGTAGTCATTCTGTCTGTTTCTCTGATAATTGTTCTGGGGCACAGTGTCATAGAAGTTGTGGCATGAGTCCATATGTTCCTGATAGAAATTCAGCGGGCAAATCTGAGTCTCATGATCTCCATTACAATTCACACAACCCGGAGGCATTCCCTCGTGTATCGCATTAACCCTCTTGTTCCCAGACAAAGCCTCATTCTGCATCTTCAAAAGTCTGTTTTGCTCTAAAATGGCTTCCATTGTCCTAGAACTGATTCCACTTGAGGTTTCCCTACCACGGTTGTAATCATTATATGACATCTTCTCTAACAATGCCCATCCATCCTCAGCTGATATATAAGAGAACGGGCCGCCAGCTGCGGCATCACAGTTCATCTGATAGCGCCCCTTCAACCCATTAAAGAAGTGCTGAACTTTAGAGACCGGGTCAAAGAACGCTGAGGGACATCTTCTCAATAAGCCATTGTACCTCTCCCAAGCTTCATTATATGTTTCATCCTCTGTCTGCCTGAAAAATGTAACGGCTATTCTTGCTTGTGCCGCTTTCTGAGGAGGAAAATATTTGGTTAGGAACTTCTGTGCCATTTGCTCCCAAGTTCTGATGCTGTTCCTATCCAAGCCGTCTACCCAATCATGAGCGACATCCCTAAGAGAGAGAGGGAAAAGCCGCTAGCGAAACTCATCTTGTGAGACTCCTCTTGTCTTCTGTAGATCACAAGCTTCAAGGAAGCGAGTGATGTGTCTATGAGGGTCCTGTTTGCCACTCCCATCAAACTGATTCTCCCGGATCTGGAATGTTACACATGCTTCAACTCTGAAGGAGTCTGTGTTCAGGTTGCCCCTCACAATAGAAGAGTCACAATCACCCAAGCTGGGTAGATCGTACTCGAAGAGAGGCTTGTAACGAGGAGGAGGAGGAGGAGGATTTTCTTCGGCCATCCTCTCGATAGCAATTGCTTCAAGCCTCTTTCGCTCTCTGGCTTCTTTCCTTAAGCGCTTCTCGGTCTTGGTGATCTCCGAATCAAATAGCAATTCCTCTTGTGAGAGGGTACCTCGCATACAAAAACACGGCAAGACCAAGTGAAATCAAAGAAGTAGAGAGAAATAATAACGAAATAACAGAAAAATAAAATAAAAAACGCTTAACCAAATAATCAAATTTCCTAAGAATTAGGAAAATTGGTGTGCCAATCCCAGGCAACGACGCCAAAAACTTGTTGTGACGCCGGCAAGTGTACCGGGTCGTCGCAAGTAATAAAAACACGGTAAGAGTCTACCGAGGTCGAACTCAGGGATTGTGCTACCAATTTGACTAATTCGCGAGAAATCCGATAAGTTTGGTTAAGTCGCAGAAAAGTTGCTGAGAGAGAGAGATTAAGATCGCAATTTCAAATAACAAATAGATTAAAACTAAGATGATTAAATTCAGAGATTAAAGTATCCAAGGTCTCAAATCCACCTACCCAATCATGTTAAGTGCCCAAGTGATGATGTATTCCTCCCTAAGTTCAATTTTAATGTCAACCGGGACCCCTAAATTCTCCTATATCCACTGTCGTGCTCAATAGGACGTATTCGACGATTGGATTAATTACTTGTTCGGTCTCATAACCCTAATCTCGAATTCTATTAAACCTTGTTCCCTATATGGTTGCACTAATCAAATAAATCCACGGTCGTGCTCATTATTCGATTAATGATTCCAATTCAAGTTCTAAAACGCGACTCGCCGTTTGGCCTCAAACATGTTAACTAGTTAATCACGCAACACATATGATCAACACAATCAATTCAGAATTGGAAAACATTTGCGATCCCGATTCAAGTTCTAAAACGCGAATCGCCGTTTGGCCTCAAACACGTTTAACTGATTAATCACGCAATACATATGATCAAGCATTCAAATAAGAATCGGAACACATCAATTAAAAAGAGGGGAGAAACACATACATCATATGAACACTATAACGCCATGGGTGGCTTCATTGATCCCTCGGACGAGGGGATTAGTTCCTCATGCCAGTGACGACGCACAAACAATCGGCAATAATCTCCATAATAATAAACTAAAAGAAGAGAAGAAAAGAGAAGGGAGACGCAGCTCCGGAAACAAGGATTCGCACTCCTATTCTGATCTAAACAGTGGCTAACAACTTGATATCCAATTCTGATCTGAAACAGCCTTTAAATAAGGATTCTGTTTCTCGCCCGCTCGCGGGGCGAGCTTACTCTCGCGACGCGAAATTAAGCATTGGCGCGCTTCAAATTTTGGATTTTCGCGAGGCGAGCTTGTATTCGCGGGGCGAGTCTTCAAACCCCAATCTGTCACAGCCGTGACCTTCATCACGGCTAGGCCGTGATGGCCTCTGTCTTCCAGGGTTTTCAAACTCTCGCGGGGCGAGAATACTGTTCGCGGGGCGAGACTTCAATTCTAGGCTGTGACCTTCATCACGGCTAGGCCGTGATGGTCTCTGACTTCCAAGTCTTCATTCTCTCGCGAGGCGAGCTGTCTCTCGCGGGGCGAGTCTTCAAACCTCAATTTGTCACAGCCGTGGCCTTAATCACGGCTATGCCGTGATAGTCTCTGTCTTGCTGGTCTTCAGACTCTCGCGGGGCGAGAAGATTTTCGCGTGGCGATCCAGACATGATGACTTTTGTTGCTCTGTTGACTTTCAGTCTCGCGAGGCGAGAATACACTCGCGGGGCGAGTGTCTCCAGAATTGCAATTTCCACTATTTCTTGGCTTTCCTTGACTCCCGGAGCTTCACTTATTGACCTGAAAACACAAAATGTAACCAAAAGCATAATTCTATCCAAAATAAGCTAAAAACTACACAAAAGACGCAAAACGAGTCAAAGTCCAACTTAGGAACAAAACAAGGCAAAATTTGGGCGAAAACGAGAGTGAACTCGACTAATTGGCACATAAACCCTAGTTCATCTAGTCATAAAACTAGATAAGCCAGAGGCTTATCAATGACCTTTTACCATGAAATGGCATTGGGGACCTTAGAAGCCATGTATTTGTTATCTTTTCTGACAACATTATACAATAATAGAAATCTTATCTAAAACTATAAAGCAGTAAAATGGTACATGAATAATAAGAAATTGACACACCAATTTGTATCAAAGGTAAGATTTTGAGGACTCTTCAACAAGTAAAGTATCATTCGGTAACATTCAATTTCAAAGAGAGTGAGAAAAGCGTAGATAGATACCAAAGAAGGTGGGAGTGAGAAGTGAAAATCAAGTAATTTAGAGAAACATAGAGAGTGGATATCGTAGAGAAGCTTTTGGACTTTTGCAGTCATAGGTAAATAAATATAGTGAGTGAGTGAGTGATGGAGAAATATGACTAGGTGCCTACTATAAAAGGAAAAATGTAAGCAACTAAAACAAGGTTGAGTAAATGAAATTCAGTAACTCAGTTCAGTTCTCAGTTTTGGGGTGTGGGAATGTTAAATACTACGATATCATAAAAATTTCAGCGGTCACTTTCTTATTTCTAATCGTATCTAATGCTTTTTGAACCATGCCGGAAATTCATGCTCTGCCTCCTAACAAAGGTTCATAAGAGTGCTGCTTTAAAATGAAACAATAAAATAATACTGAAAGGGAAAAGATCACATAAAAGATTAGCAATATATTGGCCAGAGTCCAGTATGTTGGATGCTAGACAGGCACAAATGGTGGTCTGCTGAACCACCCTCAATAAAGCAATGGATGCCTAAGGTGAAGAGCCATATATACAAACACCACTGCTTCTTAGGTAGAATTGGATGGTGTTCTCAAATTTAATTCAACTATAATACATGCATTAGTTAAACCAGAAACAGAAACAAGCAGAGGAGAAACTTTTAGGTAGGCACTGCATATAACTACATGATCTCTTAGACACTAGATTCAATAGTTGACATGTATGAACCGAATTTACACAATTTAGCAAACAAACCCTCAAAATTTACACAATTTATACAATATCAAAATTTAGCAAACACCAAATGCACAATGATTTAGCTAATGTTGGAATGTACATGTCAAGTTCCAGCCCATATGCACACCAAACAACAAAGTTATACTCTTTATTTCATCTGTTCGATCCTGAACAGCCAAGCATAGAATTACTGAAATGATTTATTATCACCCCCAAATTCTCCACTGATTTCAAATCACTGATTATTTGGGGTATTCCTAACTCAGATAATTAGGAAGATAAAAACAGATTATTTAAGCATATACAACAGCTTCACATGAAACTTTTTTATTTATTGGTATTGATTCCAAACAGTAATCAACAGGGCAGTAGAAGACTCATTCCTTCCATTCAGCATTTCTAGGAAGAAGCTGCAACAATTGGCTTTGATTTCCAACCAAGCACCAAACACACAACTAAAAAATATTTTCATGGGGTATCACTAAAAAAATCCTCAAATCACACAACTAAAGAATATTTTCATAAAATGTTTCAGCCAAACAAATCCCCAAATAGGTTTTTATAGAATGTTTCAGCCAACCCTCAGCCCTCAAATGGACAAACCTGAGAATGTGACAGAGGAAGGGAAGGGAAGAAGGTGCAGTGGCTGTGAATGAAGGAGACGACGCGCGATTGTGGCGGCGGTAGTAAGGGAAACGCGAGCAGTGAGGGAGATGCGAGCAGTGAGGGAGATGGCGTGGTTGAGGCAGCGGTAGTGAGGGAGACGCGATCAGTCAGGGAGGCGAGAGCAGTGAGGGAGATGGCACGGTCGTGGCGGTGGTAATGAGGGAGACGCGAGCAGTGAGGGAGATGGCGCAGTTGAGTCGGTGGCAGTGAGGGAGACGCGATCAGTGAGGGAGACGAGAGCAGTGAGGAAGATGGCGCGGTTGTGGTGGTGGTAGTGAGGGAGACACGATCAGTGAGCGAGATGCGAGCAGTGAAGCCCAAAAAGGAGATGCGGGCAGTGAATCGCACGAGTAGGGAGCTGCTTGAATGAGCGAGGGCAGGAGACGTATGTCGCGCGAAAGTTTATTTTGAGAGTGATCAGGGAAAATTCCGTGGGAAGGACATGCATTAAAATTTTAGGGAAAGAATAAACAACGCTTATTTAAGGAATCGTTATTTATTCTTATCCTAAAGATAGCGCTTTCGTAAGAAAGCACTATCTATTCCTATCCATCAACATTTAATAGTGCTCGCTTGAGAAAGCGCTGTCTTAGAGTGTCCTACGATAGCCTTCCTTAAGGAAGCGCTATTAAAAGTGTTCCGTCTCTTTTTAAATAGCGTTTCTCATTAAAACGTTATTGAATGTGCGCTATTAAAGCCCTTTATGTAGTAGTGAACACTCTAAGTTCTCCCTGATCCTCCATTAATGGCTTCTAGACTAGGTATTATCAATTCCTCAAACCCTCACTATTTTCTTTTTACTTTTAGCTACACAGAATTTCAAGCTGAGAAAAAGTCAAGAAATATTGAAATCGGACTCTGTTTCTTCATTTGATTTTGATTTTGATTCTTTGTTTTTCCTGTAATTCTAGGGTTTAGTTTGTCACAAATAACGTAGAATAGAACAAATGAGAGAGGTTATTGATCATTCATTATTTTAATTTCTATAGTTTTGCTCTGTTTGTATATTAATTCTAATGTGAAATTAAAGGAGATTGTTCATATCTTGTTTTGATGTGGATCTGAGTATCTGAAAAAATACATATAATATGTGCAGGTTGCTTTCAAATATCTCAGTTTAGGTATAACTGTTCAGAATTTTTGTAAGTAATGAATGTGAAGGTGAGCTTTTGTTGGCTACAAGTCAAATATGGTTGGAAGCAAATGAGATTACAATCTACTATTACTGTTGAACAACTATTCCCTAGGTAGAAGCTTTTGACAGCAAAAACTTATGATATTATGTTGCGTTTGTTTCAATTAACTAATTACTTGAATATTGTGATATAGCCATTGAAGTATACTGAGCATGACTAATAGCTTTTGTTTGATGGATGGTTAGAAGTGATTCTTTTATAGAATTCTATTAAACATTGAAATGCTTCAAGTTTTGGTTGACAAGCTAATAAGATGCTTATGGCTAGCTAGTTTCTCATTTATTGTTTCTCTATTTGGTTCAGCTACATACAATTATTATGGTGGTAGTGGCATGTCCCTTGTATACATGTTGGTTAAATTTATGCTTTCTCTCTTCTCATTGATGCATTACAGAATGTTAGATTCATTGGGCTTGGAAATATGGGATCCCGAATGGCAAATAATTTGAATAAAGCTGGATACAAACTTACAATTTATGGCCTGTAATGTTTTAAACCTTTTCTTGAATTTTATCTTTTCTTTTATTTCTTCAGCTGTTAACAATTTTTATATTTCATTGGAGGTGCAATTCATAGGGTATAGATATTTGGTGATGGTATGAGAATGTGCTTGTGGGGGATCTGAGTTAGTGGTGCTGTTAATATAATTGGCTTCTTGCATTTTGTTAATTTAAGAAGGATGCATATGATGTTAATTGAATTTGTTAAAAAAAAATTCCAGAAACTCTGATGTTCTCAAGAAGTTCTCTCGGATGAGAGTTCCCACAAAGAAAACACCTTATGAAGTTTTAGAAGCAAGTGATGTTGTAATTGCAATGTTACCTTCCTCTGCCCATGTGAGTATGGCCATTATGGTATTTCCTTTCCTGTGAATATATTACCGCATTTGTAGCTCTTGAACAACATCTTGTTCTTTGGATAACTAGCTCAGATGATGAAAATTATGATTGTATTCTTCCTCAAACTGTTTCTAGGGAATAAAAGGTTGGGAATAAAAAACGTAGATTTGAACCATATTGCTCTCTTTCATACAAAAGGAAAAGCTTCTAAAATGTGATGGTACCTGGAATTTTTTTTTCCTTGCATGATTGTTCCCATTTAACAGCTTACCACTTCACTTTAACTAACCTGGATTTTGTAATCTATATTTGAAGATATAGGAATAGACTTGTCTAAAAATCAAGCCTTATATCAAATCATTGTTATGTAGTGTGATTATATCCTCTCTCCCATTTAGCTTTACATATGTATGGTGGCCATATATCAACTTATGATATTATGTTGTGTTTGTTTCAATTAACAAATTGCTTGAATATTGTGATATAGCCATTGAAGTATACTGAGCATGACTAATAGCTTTTGTTTGATGGATGGTTAGAAGTGACCCTTACACTTATGAGTACCACCCGAGCTGGGGAAACCATCTAAACCCTTGGTATGAGGACCAACAACTGATGTTACCACTGGCACCACCCCAGAATCCTCCCCAAGCGACCACCTCAAATACCCCAAACTTAAACTTTGCTTGTCCCTAAGCAAACTAAAACTTAAAAACTTAAAAAGACTCAAGACCTGGCAAGCTGAAAAGATTCAATCAACTTTCGCACAGATTTCAAGCAATTTATCAAAATATTTTTCAATGTTCCCCCCTTCCAAACAAAGCAATCCCCACAATCATTCATTCTAAACAATTGAGAATTTCATCATTTAAACAATCATTAATCTAAGCAGGGGATCCAAGTCACACACAAGAGGGAGATCACCAATTTCAAACAACTGCCTTCCTCACAAGGGAAATTTGTGTTTCACTCATCGCTCAGTTTGTGTCAGGCTATTAACATTTCCCTCAATTTCACTTTTAAGAGCACTTCCCATAAATTTGATTTTCATCTCCAAATGGCCCCCACAGAAAACATGCAAGCAACATCAAAAGGTCTTTTATGGGTTGTAATGGGGCCTGGCTAAGGGTAGGATATACACAAGGAACTAGGCTGAGGACCCTAGGAACTAAGAGAGCATGAAACACTTCAACACAATGAAATTCCACTCAAGTTCCTTTTCTCATTCTTCTTTTTGCCTTGGGTGACCACAACCTTTTTATTCAAATAGCATTTTTGACATTTTTGCACTTTTACATTTTTTTTATTTTTTTATTCTTTTATTTCTTTCTTTCTTTTTTCTCTTTCTTTTTTCTCTTTTTCCTCAATCCCAACCAACACATCACCTTGCAGCCACCCCAAACTTAATTTCTTGCAACCAAATTTCTTACTAAGATGCCATGCTCTCCTAATCCTAAGATCGGGTTAACATGGTTTTTCGGATTTCAGCTTATAACATAAGGTCAACAAGAATTAATAGGCTAATCAGGCTCAAAGGGGCTAACTAAGGAACATGCATTAGGACTGGTTATTTTAAGCTAAGTAGCTATTTACAAAGAAAATGCCTAAATCATTTGAAGCAAACACATAATCATGCAAACCATAAAGAGACTCAAGCAAATTCAGGAAAGTGCAACTTGAAAGTGATTCTCACAGTTAAAAACATGTTGGAGGCTCAAAACCTCACCTGGACATTTTTGTGCAAATTGTTTGACAGAGATTCTATCCCTAGTGTGTGCTTCCTATCACCCCAAACTTATCATAAGTCATGCCATCATAACAAAATCTCAAAGTTCAGATTTCAATCACATGGGGATCAATTTTTTTCAAAAACAAACTTTAGGGGGAAAATAGTCAACACATAACATGCAATCAATCTATGCAAAATTAATCAAAACCAATAAACTTGCCAATACCAGACTCACACAACTCCTGAGCTTCTCAAATTATTCAGGAGCTTTATTGAAAACAAAGCAGAAATAAAGTAAGGAAAAGAAAATTAAAAAGAAGCAAGGTTCAGAGAAACTCATTGAAGGGCGGTTCCACCAAGATCCCATTGCTTGTAACATAAGGCCCACATGGTAGCCAAAGGGTGGTAGTTCATTCCATGCTTCCCTAACTTGCAGCCTTGATGTGGGAGTGAATGCTTGACCATTACAATGACCTCGCCGAGTACGGTGGGCTTCTCCTCCCTCTTGGGTCACAGATGACCTCTTTCTCAACTTTGTCCATAAAGTCCTCCCAATAGAAGTGGGGTTCAACCTCTTGAAATGGCCACAGTGACAAATCCAAAGGTTGGAACTCCATCACCGGTGGTTCCACAGTGGGAGGTGGCAAACAGTTAGCTGGGGTTACTGGTGCTGCTTCATCTTCTGCACGTTCTTCATTCACTGCACTAACAAAGTTATCACCTGCTATACATGCAGAAATTTCAGCACACACCACACAAAGGTTAGTGTTAGTAGAGTCAGTACATATATCACAATAAAATGAATCAGTAAAAGTTAGAATGTCTGGAAATTCAGCAATTAGTTCATCCACCCCATCACTCCTAACACATGCATCTGATTTACTTGAATCATCTACTTCCAAAGGTTTTTCATCATCCTCAAGCATGGTGAAGCAGATGTCCTCCTGATCCTCCTGATCCTCATTTCCTGTGTTTCCTGAAAAGATTAAACCTGCATAACAGTCTATACACAAAGCAGTGCCAGAACAATAACAATCAGCACATGCATTAGAATCAGGGGATTCAACACACAGTTCATCAATAGAAACATTATCAACATTATCATCAAAAGTGTCTTCAAGAATAACTTGTGACTCTGTATGTTCTTCAAGGGGCTGTGGAGTTAGCATTGCAGCCGAGTTGGCAACAATTTGATCAATTAGAATGGACAACTTCTGAGATTCAGCTTCGCTCCTCTGTTGGGCTTCAAGATTTTGTTCTGCCATTCGTTGTATCATTCATTCCATTTGTGCAGTTATCTGTGCAGCCATTTGCTTGAACAGGTCCTCTAGGGAAGGTTCGGAAGGTGCAGAAGTGGTCACTTGGGTGGGGTGGTACGCATCAGTGGAGAGGTCAGGAATGCTATACCTGATTGATGCACTACAAGGCAGGATAGTATCTAAACAGAAGGCTTCCTTCAAATCAAACCAGGTTGAGATGGAATTCTCATCAAGACAATACAACCAATCCCTTTGCAGGCGCCTTCAAGTGAGAGCTGGAAAGCTTCCATCTTGATGTGGTCTTCTGTTATTCCTTCAGGTCTTAGCATTATAGAACAAGCAACTGAATTCCCTCGATGCTCCCTGCGGATTCTCACCTGCAAGACCACTAAACGATGGCAACCAGTGCATTAAACCAGCAAAATCAGGATAATATATGCATGGTGGTTCATAATAAACATTAGGCACATAATTTCGCATATAATTATCCATGGGGCAGCACTAAAATTCACAACCAGACAAAGCAGACAAAACTAATTCAGCAAAGAGATTTTTTTTTAATTTTTTTTAAAATTTTTTTTTAATTTTATTTTCTGCTAATAACAACAAACAAGAGTCCCTGACAGCGGCGCCAATTTTTGAACGCGCTGTCGCCACGCGCCAAAAAGAACGAGCGTTTACAAAATAATGTAGATAGGGAAGCGACAACTCGGGTATCGTCTCACAAGGACTCTTTGGTGTTGTTATTATTAACAGAAAATCAAAAGTTAGTTTTGGGGGGTTTTAGATTGAGATAAATTAAAGAAAACAAACGAAAGCAATAAAAACAGAGCAGTTAAGAGATTAACAAATATGCTAAAGAACGATTAACCTACTGTTCTTGGTTTCCCACTATCATCGGTTCATATAAATCCAAGCCCTAAGCAGATTCTAATCCCCTCCCGGTTGTAGCAACAATTTACAAGCGAAACCACTACTACAGATATATGTTCCTATTCCCGAATTAAGCAAACGGGGTTAAGCCCTTCGTGAACTAAGCGAACACGAAACGAACACACGCGAATTAAGCAAACGCGATTATGTATAGGAACATAACATCACCGAAACAAATCAACACAACACTATACACTCCTGAATTAAGCAAACAGAAACATACAACATAGCATTGAAAAGAGAAAAGCAAGTGAAAACAGGAATTACAGAACCTCAAATGTAAATGGAAACCAATCCCAGTAGATTAATCAAGGAGACTAGTTCTCCATTACAAAAAGGAAAACAAAATAAAAGACAAGAAAATAAACTACTGACTAAAAACTAGCCACTAACTAGCCAACAACCAACCATTCAGATCTGTCTAAAACTGACTTATATACAACTTCTGGACTACGCGGACTCGCGAGGCGAGCACACATTCGCGAGGCGAATAATGCGAACAGTCTGCAACTTTTGATCTTCTCGCGAGGCGAGCATATCATTCGCGAGGCGAGACTCTTCAGATTCCAAACTGTAATGCCCGTGACCTTCAACATGCGCAAGCCGTGATGGCTTCTGGTCTTCCAAGGTTGGATTACTCGCGAGGCGAGTCAAGTGTTCGCGGGGCGAGACAGAATGGTTGGCAATTTCTGGAACAGTCACCTTCTGGTTCGCGAGGCGAATGCCCTTTCGCGTGGCGAGACACTCCCGAATTATTTCTTTTTATTAACCTGAAAACAGAAAATAGCATAAGTGCTTTATTTGACTCTAAATCAACTAAATTAACCTAAAAACACTTTACAGACTCAAAATGCTACTTAAGGACAATCAAGTCTAATTTGGGTGAAAATGATATAAAATTAGCACAAAGCCATGGTCTTTACTAGTCATAAAACCAATCAACCGTAGGCTCATCAAAGTGGCCATATATCAACTTATGATATTATGTTGTGTTTGTTTCAATTAACAAATTGCTTGAATATTGTGATATAGCCATTGAAGTATACTGAGCATGACTAATAGCTTTTGTTTGATGGATGGTTAGAAGTGAGCCTTTTATAAAATTCTATTTTGATGGCCTTTTGACTAGTTGTGCTTCCAGGTTTAACTTCAAATAAATGTGAAGTCTTATTACTTGAACTGAACTCTATCATTTTCAATTTGGACGATTCTGGTCATGAATTTCAACCCAAAAGCCCCAACCTTCCCTTTTGCTATGAGTGTTTTCTTTTTCTTTCTCGGTGATTCTCGCTTTTCCATAATCAATAAAAAGTTTGATTAGTGAAAATTGTAGAGAGTCTCTCGATTAGGACTAATTAGGGTGTTTGAGTTTCATCTGATCATACAAGCTTTGATGTTGTTCTGCATTGCAAATTAAAAACAGGAGTGTGCTTCTATCAATTGTGATGCCTTAGAAACTTTAGCATCAGTTGTTCTAAGATCATCTCTGGGTATTTTTGTTTCCTTCTGTAACTTTCCATCAAACCCTGCATTATGTATTTTGCCTCCATGGATAACTTCCTCTACATAAAACCTAATTGATTCTTTAATATACTGGCCTCTTGTCTTAATCTAATCTTGTTTACTATTTTCCACGGTTTTGCAATGTGGCTCGTGAACTGCAATTCAGCAAAACTTTCCCTTCAGTTTACATAAAAGTGGAGCTTGATATAGGTTTTCTCGCTAAACTGCCTCTTCATTTTTCCTCTTTTTTTTTTTTAATGATTTGAATGCTTCCACACTTTGTTCTATAAAAAACAAAACCTCAAAACATGCTCTACTTTGGTACAGATGACATTGAAATAGATGAGCCCATAACTAAGGCTTCACACATATTTGATTTTTTCATGATGAAGCATTTGCATGACACTGGAGATTTGAATTATTATTAGTGATATCTAATACTCATTTGAGTTGGTACATTTTTAGGCATTCTATAAGGCCTCAAAACAAACATTGGACAATGATCCTGAATTTAAGCAGAGGGCACAACAGGCTGTGGTCTGGCTGCAGGTAAATTATATGTTAAGAGTTAATATTTTCCACTTTTTTATTCTACATTTGAGATCTTGGTGAACTTGGTTTTGAGTTTTACTTATGGATTAATTTTGATTTCAGGGTGAAGAAATCAGGTATCGCAAGGCATGGTTATGTCAAACAAATAATATGACAGAAAAAACTCACCATTTATATTTTAGATGTATTTAATTTGACATTCATATAGGTTTAGTTTTTTTTGTTAATATAGATGCCTAGATTGGTACTGGTTAATTATATGTATATTGAATTATATATATGGATGTTAATGTTAATTGTTGAGTTTTTGTTAATTCTATATTGTGGATTCTCTTGTTGTGTACTGAAAACTGAATGAAAATAGGAAAAGGAAGAGAGGGATGAAACAAACGTGGGTTTTTTTTTTAAATGACTTTCTACATCGGTTGGTCAACAAAACCGATGTAGAAAGTTAACTTTCTACAACGGTTGGTCAACACAACCGTTGTAGAAAGTCCACCAGAATCTAATAAGTAGAAGTAGAAAACGCACTTTCTACTATGGTTGTGTCTTCCAACCGATGTAGAAATATACTTTCTACAACGGTTGGTCAACCGTTGTAGAAAGTCTTTTTCAACCGTTGTAAAAAGGCTTTTTTCCACTAGAGCTTATTTATGGCCACTTCTCCTTGTAACCTTGATGTAAAGAAAGTGCAAATCCAACTAGGAATCCTTGAGAAGATTATGAGAATCTTGTCGATCCCACTGCAAAAACTTGGAAAGTAAACTATTTTAAGAATCCCCATTTCTAGGGTAGATTGCAATGCAGTGCAAAGATTCTATTTTAATCAAGAGAACAATCCTATCAACTGCAAATACAGTCCTTAAATAATAGCTTACAACATGACAAACATAATATTTCAATGGTATCTGTCTCCAATTACAACTCATACACTAGTTCAAAATATACTTTTAACATCGGGGTTTTAACATCGGTTTACAGAAAATCGATGTGAAAAAGGAGGCGGTGGTATTTTTGAAATTAAATTGAAAACTTTTAACATCGGTTCTAAAATAAACCGATGTTATAAAGGTTTTAACATTGGTTTTTATAAACCCGATGTTGAAAATTGAACCAAAAATTAAAAAAATTAAAAATGCATAAGTTAACACATCGGTTTCTTTAAAACCGATGTGGAAATGTTTATGTTTTAACATCAGTTTTTTAAAAACCGATGTGGAAAAACGAATAAAAAATTAAGGAAATGAATAATATAACTTTTAACATCGGTTTTATTTACAACCGATGTGGAATACATTATAACATCGGTTTTAATGTTAACCGATGTGTATTGTTCATCTGTCATTTTTAATTCCCTCATCCTCCTTTTCATTTTTCACGTTGCTAAGAGACCTTTGACCCAAAAAACCCCTCTTGCATGCCTGTGCTCACTCTCCCTCCCAGAAAACCCCATTCCTCACCTCCATTGCCACGAAAACAAGACGCTGCCGCCGCCCTCCACTCAGTAAGCAAGGGAGGAAGACAACGCCCTACAACCTTGCCCCATTACCACGATAACAGGTGTAGCGACCAAAAAAAAGACTTGTATTTGCTCTTAGAGAGAAGACATGGAGTCGCCACCAACTTTATTTTGTTTCAAGGAAGTTGGAAAACCTTTTAAGAAAAGTTTTGGGTCCGGGAGTCGATTATGTCTAGGGAAGGCATGGAGACTTAACCCCACGGCACCCTAGGACATCCATAAAGTGGTTACCCAAAATTAGTTGTGTAAATTATTAATAACTTTGAGATATTTGTTTTACTCGTTATGAATCTCTTTATTAAAACTATATGAGGTTGAACATGGCACGTAAGTCCACAGAGCAACCTCTAAATCTGAAGGGTTGAACATGACACTTGTCATAGGGCAACCCCTAAAAGGTTGTTTTAATCAAGTGATCATCCTCTATTTTTTTATGTAAAATAAATAATTCTTATATCTTGAAGATGGGACAAAAACGTAGAAATGAGACTTTTTACCAACTTACTCAGAACAGAAACATAGGGAAGTAAGAGTGTCAAGAGAAATTTATTAACAATATCAACGAAAAGAACAAAGTTTACCGAACGGGAGTAGGATAAGAATCACTTTGTTTACTCCCAGTGGTAAGATTTTAAGCTCGAAGTCCTTACATTCAATCTCCCTGGCTCCTTCAGCTCTTCCTTCTTAACCACTTCTAATAATAGGGAAGAGAAAAGGAAGCCCAGATTTTTTATCTCTCTTCCTCACAACAAAAGTCTCTCCTTCTTTTTTATTTTCTTTGTATATTTCCTCTCTATCACCTCTCCGATCTTTTGTTTCCTCTCAAGAACAGTGTTCTCCCTTCCTTTCTCTTTTCTCACTAACGAAATATCAGATCATAAGTCCTTCTCTCCAAAAATCTATCTCTGTCCCCTCTCCTCTCTTTTTCCTCTCCTTTTATAGACGGAGGAGAGGGCTTCTTGCTTCTTCCCCGTTGACTTCAAGGTCGGCTTGCACGAACACCCAAGGCTTGGGCCATTCTGAACGGCGGAAAGGAGGGGATTTGATGTGAAGGTTGCACGCTTGAAAAGGGAAGGAGATGGGGGTTTTTGTCTGATGGGTATGAAGGCTTTTTAGGGTTAGGAGTGAGGCTGCCAGATTAAGGCGAGGGAGGAGATGGAAGAAAAAAGAAAAGACCAATGGGTAGAGGAGGTGCAAAAAAGGGGGTTCTGAGCAGAGATAGCGTGTGTCCATATGGGGTGGTATGAGTAGCAGAAAGGTGGTGATTTGATGTGAGGGTTGCACGTTTGAAAAGAGAAAAGAGATGGGGGTTTTGAACAGAAATAGCGTGTGCCCAGACGGGGTGGCATGAGTAGCAGAAAGGTGGTGATTTGATGTGAGGGTTGCACGCTCGAAAAGAGAAAAGAGATAGGGGTTTTTGTCTGCTGTGCATGATGACTTTTTAGGGTTAGGAGTAGGGTTACCAGGTTAAAACAAGGGAGGAGGTAAGGAAGAAGGAGGACCAATGGGTAAAGGAGGAAAAGAGGTCTTGCCTGGTATGTAAAGTAGGTAGGAGGCATAACTCAGCTTCCTTTCCTTTTTGTTGATTGTCTTTTCTCCTTGTTTTCTTCGTCTTTTCTTCCTTATCTTCTCCTTCTTTTTTCTTTAT
This sequence comes from Sophora flavescens, assembly GCA_030762895.1. Classification (NCBI taxonomy): domain Eukaryota; kingdom Viridiplantae; phylum Streptophyta; class Magnoliopsida; order Fabales; family Fabaceae; genus Sophora; species Sophora flavescens. The sequence continues at coordinate 22,641,922 of CM061070.1, forward strand.
TCTTTAGCCTTCAGCCTGAAAATAAAGTTGCAGTGGACGGAATCTCTTCGTGCCAACAGAAAATTAGATATGCAAAAGTGGATATACATTGGACGGACCTCCTCGTCCAACAAGAAAAGATAATTGCAGTGGACGGAACCTCCTCGTCCAATAGAAATTAAAATAATTGAAGTGGACGGAACCCCCTCGTCCAACAGAAATAAAAAGGAATAGGACCGACGGGATCAACAAAGAGGTGCAAAGCAATGGACGGACTACCCCGCCCATCGCAAGTGTAAAGCAATGGACGGGAGCACCCCGCCCATCAAAGAAGTGGAAAGCAAAGTGGACCACCCCCGCCCATCGCCAGTGGAGCATGGACGGACCACCCCGTCCATAAGCAAGCGCAGCACCGGACGGGACCACCGCGTCCATCGGCAAGTGAAGCAGGTGGGACGGGTCCACCCTCCCATCGCCGAGTGCAAGGTGACTTGGGACGGGTCCACCCCGTCCAACAACAAGTGTAAAGCAATGGACGGGACTACCCCGTCCAACAGCAAGTGGAAAGTGTTGGACGGGACCACCCCGCCCATCGCCAGTGCAAGGCAAAACTGGACGAGACCACCCCGGCCCAACAAAGAAGTGTAAAGCAATGGATGGGACCACCCCGTCCAACAGCAAGTGGAAAGCAGTGGACGGGACCACCCCTTCCATCAGCAAGTGCAAGGCATTGGACGGGACCACCCCGTCCAACAGCAAGTGGAAAGCAGTGGACCGGACCACCCCGTCCATCAGGAAGTGCAAGGCACTGGACTGGACCACCCCGTCCAACAGCAAGTGTAAAGCAATGGACGGGGCTACCCCGTCTAACAGCAAGTGGAAAGTGTTGGACGGGACCACCCCGTCCATCAGCAAGTGCAAGGCACCGGACGGGACCACCCCGTCCAACAACAAGTGTAAAGCAATGGTAGGGACGACCCCGTCCAACAGCAAGCGGAAAGCAGTGGACGGGACCACCCCGTCCATCAGCAAGTGCAAGACAATGGACGGGACCACCTCGTCCAATGAGTGAGTCCAATGCAATGGACTGGACTGCGTCCAACACAATGGACGAGACCACCCTGTCCACAGCAAGTTCAAGGTAGTGGACTGGACCGCGTCCAACAGCAAATTAAAGGGGCTGGCCTGGTCCGCATCCAACAGCAAGTCCAACGCAATGGACGAGACCATCCTGTCCACAACAAGTGCAATGGACTGGCCTGAACCGCATCCAACAACAAACTATAGGGGCTGGCCTGGACCGTGTCCAACATCAAGTCCAACGCAATGGGCGAGACCATCCCGTCCACAACAAGTGCAGTGGACAGGCCTGAACCGCGTCCAACAGCAAATTAATAATGTGATGGACGGGACCACCCCGTCCAATAGCAAATGTGATGGACTGGAAGGGATCACCCCCTCATTTCTTCATATTATTAGTCTCCTTGAAACATGATATCATAAAAGTTAGAATAAAATGAAGACGGACAAAAATGGGTATTCACAGTTGCCCCTCTTTACTTGTTGCATGCTAGAAGACATGATTAGTCATGACTTTTCATGTATTGTAGTAATGAACAAGTAAAGAAGAATGAACACATATTTTGTTCGAAAAAACATGAGGAGCTCAGAAGAAAACCTTACAGTTTGGAAATGAAATTGCAGTGAGCCTCAGAGTTCGAAAATAAAGATGTAGTGAGCCTCAGAGCTCGAAAATAAAAATGCAGTGGACGGAACCTCCTCATCCAACAGGAAAGTAAATATGCAGCGAGCCTCAGAGCTCGAAAATAAACTTGCAATGAGCCTCAGAGCGCGAAAATAAAATTGCAGTGAGCCTCAGAGCTCGGAAATAAAAAATGCAGTGAGCCTCAGAGCTCGAAAATAAACATGTAATGGACGGAGCCTCCTCGTCCAACAGGAAAGTAAATATGCAGCAAGCCTCAGAGCTCGAAAGTAAACTTGCAATGAGCCTCAGAGCTCGAGAATAAAAGGTACAGTGAGCTTCATAGCTCGAAAATAACTTGCAGCGAGCCTTAGAGCTCAAAAATAAAATTGCAGTGAGCCTTAGAGCTCGAAAATAAAAAAATGCAGTGAGTGTTGACGAATCTGGGCAAGTATACCCAGTCGTGCAAGTAATACGGTGGTGAGACCGTTTTATCGTTCCCACGAGGACTGCGACAAGTACTAGCACGTACCACTTCAACTACTATCTAAGCTATTCTTGGATTGAAGAGAGTTCTAAACTACTTATCACGCCCACAAAAGTAAAAACAAACAGAATAAGAAAAACAAACTCTTTGTAATTTTCTCAAACACTTGGAAGGCAATAAAAGATGGGTTTCAAATAAGATAAAAGAAGCTGGGGTTAGGCTTCACTAAACTTCATCCTCATGCAATGAAACAACTCACAAACAGTTTCTACTTCAATTATGACAATCAATCCACTAAATTACTCAAGTCCCGATTCCTCGGATGACAAGAGCCTAAATCCACTAATAGACCCTAATTCCTTAGGTGGCCTAGATTAGTGAACTTGCATTAAGATTAGGGATCATGCAATTGCTAATAAACCTAGTTCCATTCCTAGATACAAGGCTTATTAGGTGATTAATCTCAATTCCGGTTTTAACATGAATTTTCCAATTGCATATCAAAATACTAAACAAGTCATGGGGGTGCTAGCCACAACAAGCATTAAGTACAGAAATCAATCACTCAATAACAAAGCAGAAATTGTATTGCAAGATTAAATCAAATACATGAGAATTCAGAAATAGCTATCCTAACCCCAACAATGGAGGTCTAGCTACTCATAATAATAGCCACAACCAAAGAAACATGGATGAAGGAGAGAAGGGATTCCATGGGGGCAACCCTCCAGAAGCTACCTCTGGTTCCAAGAGCCTTTTGGGTTTCCAAACTCGTAGCCTTCAATGTCTCCAAGGTGTCCCTTCCAATTCTGCCTTAAACAGCTTATAACAGGGGTTCTGGGTTTCGCTCACTCGCGGGGCGAGATGTTTCTCGCGAGGCGAATATTAAACTTCTTGTCTTCAGTGATTAGAATTCTCGCGAGGCGAGACACAGTTCGCGTGGCGAGACAGAACAGGTTGCATTTTCCTGGCACAGTCATCTTTCAGGGTCGTGAGGCGAGGTGTGATTCGCGGGGCGAGACAGAAAGGATGACATTCTGCTGTTTATGGCTGTCTACAGTCTCGCGGGGCGAGTAGACTCTCGCAGGGCGAGCATTCCCAGAATTTCATTCTCCACTGTTTCTTCATTCCCTTGGCTCTAAGTTAACCAGATTTTTCAGTGATTCCTGCAAAACAACACACAAAACCACCTTCACCCGTTCCAAGGGAAAATCTAACAAAATCAAATAAATAATGCCTAATCTATATGAAATATGCATGCAAAAGTGTACAGGAAACATCATGTAAAATCACACTATCAGTGAGCCTCAGAGCTCGAAAATAAACATGCAATGGACGGAGCCTCCTCGTCCAACAGGAAAGTAAATATGCAGCGAGCCTCAAAGCTCGAAAATAAACTTGCAATGAGCCTCAGAGCTCAAGAATAAAAGGTACAATGAGCCTCAGAGCTCGAAAACAACTTGCAATGAGCCTCAAAGCTCAAAAATAAATTTACAGCGAGCCTCAGAGCTCAAAAATAAAATTGCAGTGAGCCTTAGAGCCCAAAAATAAAGTTGCAGTGAGCCTTAGAGCTCGAGAGTAAAGAAATGCAGCGAGCCTCAGAGCTCGAGAATAAACTTGCAGTGAGCCTCAGAGCTTGAAAATAGAATTGCAGTGAGCCTCAGAGCTCGAAAATAAACTTGCAGTGAGCCTCAGAGCTCGAGAATGAAGAAATGCAGTGAGCCTCAGAGCTCGAAAATAAACTTGCAGTGGACGGAACCTCTTCGTCCAACAGAAAATTAAATACAATGGACAGAATCCCCTCGCCCAACAGAAAATAAACATGCAATGGACGGAACTCCTCGTCCAACAGAAAGTAAATATGCAATGAGCCTTAAAGCTCGAAAATAAAGGTGTGGTGAGCCTTAGAGCTCGAAAATAAACTATTAGTGATCTGAAACAAATGAGAATCCCTTCCTTTTGAGGACAACGAAATCGATTGCTCCTTGGAAAAACTTCGACCAACCAAACCCTTGTTCACCGGTCACTCTGGGACGAGGTGTTGGTCAATCAATAATTTGACAAACTCCTGATGTTATGTAGGCTTATCTGCATCTTTCTTTTGTCGTACAATGTACGCTACCTCTTCCACTGCATCTGAAGTATTGAGCCCTCTTGGTTTAAACCATTCATTGGTGCTACCACTAGAGTTATCAAATCATACTGTTAAACTTCTATTTACTTTTATTGAGACATGAGAGTGAACACGATAGGGGAGTGTGGAAGAAAACCTCTTGTCTTAATATGAGAATTTATGTTGTTAAGAGACAATAACAATGAGAACAGAGTTACAAAAGGGTTCATGAAAATTTAAAAAAAAAATATAAGCAAATAAAATTACGAAAATCACATAAAATTTGCCCCAGTGTTGGTCCCTTGATTTTCATTTCATTGATTCCCCACAGCCTTTTGATGATACAGATCTTGGTTCCTGTTTCTGATTCCTCGAACACACTTTCTTTGATCATTCCTTAATAGTTTTGCCCCAGTATACTCAGCCAAATAGAATTGCCCCAATATGGTGGGTGCTTGCAGAAGTGTTGGACCCTATCCTCCTCCTAGGCTGCCCTTGCAAGTTTTCAACCTAAGGTTTCTTTGCCCTCACTTTTGCCTAGGTTGCCCCCTCGGGTTTTCAACCTAGCGGGCCTTTACTTTTCTATTGTTCTTTTGCCCTAACTTTTGCCTTGGCTGCCCTTTCGGGTTTTCAACCTAGCGGGCCTTTGTTTTCCTTTTGTTTTCATTGTTCTTTTGCCCTAACTTTTGCCTAGGCTGCCTTTTCGGGTTTTCAACCTAGCGGGCCTTCAAGCGTAGAACTTTTTCACAGCATCAGAGTTTACTGGCCTTGGTAGCTCCTCCCCATCCATGTTTTACAGAATCAAAGCACCTCCCGAGAAAGCTTGTTTGACAATATAAGGACCTTCATAATTTGGTGCCCATTTTCCTCGGGGGTCCTCTTGACTAGGGAGGACTTTCCTTAAGACCAGGTCTCCCGCACGAAATTCTCTAGGATGAACCTTTTTATTGAAAGCTCTTGCCATTCGGTTTTGATACAATTGCCCGTGACATAGTTGCCAGTCTTTTCTCCTCTATCATGTTCAACTGCTCATATCGAGTTTTCACCCACTCAGATTCTTCTAAGTCTGCTTCCATTAAGACTCTTAGCGAAGGGAATTCTACTTCGATAGGTGAGACAACCTCCATCCCGTACACCAAAGAGAAAGGGGTTGCCCCAGTGCTTGATCGTATGTTAGTCCGATAAGCATGTAGAGCATATGGCAGCATTTCGTGCCAGTCCTTATAGTTTACAACCATCTTGGCAACGATCTTCTTGACATTTTTGTTTGCTGCCTCAACTGTACCATTCATTTGAGGCCTATAAGGAGCCGAATTGTGGTGTTTGATTTTGAGACCATCACAAAACTTTTGAATCTCAGTATCATTAAGATTGGATGCATTATCTGTGATTATCCTCTCAGGGATCCCGTATCTACAGACAATGTCGTTTCTGAGGAATTTGAGAAACACCCTTTGAGTTATGCTAGCATATGAAGCAGCCTCTACCCATTTAGTGAAATAGTCTATTGCCACCAAAATGAAACGATGACCATTGGAAGCCTTGGGATTAATGGGACCGATGACATCTATTCCCCACATCGAAAAGGGCCATGGGGATGCTAAACTGTGCAGTGGAAACGCAGGTGCATTAACTCGGTCTGTATGCATCTGGCATTTCTGGCATTTACGAACATGCTCCATGAAATTTGACTCCATAGTAGACTAATAATAGCCACTTCTCAAGATCTTCTTAGCCATCATGTGGCCATTGGAATGAGTCCCACAAATTCCTTCATGAACTTCGATCATGATCCATTTAGATTCACGAGCATCCACACATCTGAGTAGGGTACCATCATATCCTCTTTTGTACAAGACTTCCTTGTTTAAGAAAAAAGCCATAGCCAGTCTTCGGATGGTCTTTTTATTTACTTTGCTCGCCTCTACCGGGTATTCCTTGTTCTGAATATAATGCTTGATATCATGATACCAAGGCTTACCATCGGGTTTTCCTTCCACATGAGCACAGTATGCCGGTTCATCCTGCACTCTGACTTGGATGGGTTGGACATTGATATGGATATCCAACTTGGTCATGGCAGCTAGTGTGGCTAAAGCATCAGCAAATTGATTCTTGTCTCGACTTAAATGCGAGAAAGTAATCTCATCTAATCTTGCAATCAACTGAGTCGGGTATTTCTGATATGGAATCAACTTGGAGTCCTTGGTCTGCCACTCGCCATTGACTTGATAAATGATTAAAGCTGAATCCCCGAAGACTTTCAACTGCTTTATACCCATTTCAAGTGCCATTTGCAATCCAACGGCACATGCTTCGTATTCTGCAATGTTATTTGTACTTTCGAATTTCAGTTTTACTGCCATCGGGTATTGCTTTCCACTTGGTGAGATAACCACTGCTCCTATACCACTGCCATGCATATTGACTGCTCCATCAAAGTACATTTTCCACACATCTTCATGTTCTTCGTCTTCCTCGAGGGACATTACCTCTCCATCCGGAAATTCAGAATTGACAGGCCATCCATCCTCAAGAGGATTCTCTACTAAATGGTCAGCAATTGCACTTCCTTTGATGGACTTATGGGTCACATATTTGATGTCAAATTCTGACAATATCACTTGCCACTTCGAAACCCTTAAGGAGATATAAGGACTTTCGAAGATATACTTCAAAGGATCCATTCAAGAAATTAACCAAGTGGTGTGATATAACATGTACTGCCTGAGTTTCCTGGAGGCCCATACTAGTGCACAACAAGTCTTCTCGATTGCCATATAACGAGCCTCACAGGCGTTAAACTTCTTACTCAGATAGTAAATTGCCTGCTCCTTCCTGCCAGACTCATCATGTTGTCCCAACATTGCCCCCATTGAGGTTGGCAAAATGGTGAGATAGAGTAATAATGGACGACCTCGGGTAGGTGGTACCAACACTGGGGGATTCAGTAGATATGCCTTTATCTTATCAAAGGCTTCTTGACAGTCATCATCCCATCTTCCTGGATTATTCTTCCTGAGGAGTTTGAAGATTGGTTCATATGTGTTAGTCAGATTTGCAATGAAGCGCGCAATATAGATCAATCTTCCAAGAAAACCCCTTACTTCATGCTCGTTCTTAGGTGCTGGCATGTCATGTATTGCTTCGACCTTGTTAGGGTCCACCTTTATTCCTTCTCTACTGACAATAAAGCCAAGTAAATTCCCTGCGGATGCACCGAAAGTACACTTTGACGGATTGAGGCGCAACTCGTACTTCCTTAGCGCTCGAACAACTTTCTCAAAACTGCCACATGGCTTTCTCCTTCCTTGGACTTGGCCACTATATCATCAACGTATACCTCTACCTCCTTATGCATCATATCATGGAACAATGCCACCATAGCACGTTGGTAAGTAGCCCCAGCATTCTTTAATCCGAAAGGCATCACTTTGTAACAAAAAGTTCCCCAAGGGGTGATAAAAGTTGTCTTCTCTTTATCATCATTGTCTATCAGGATCTGATTGTACCCAGAATACCCGTCCATGAAAGAAAACCTGTGACTTCCGGTTGTACTATCTACAAGGACATCAATATGAGGTAGGGGAAAATCATCCTTTGGACTGGCTTTATTCAGGTCTCGGTAGTCCACGCACATTCTGACCCTTCCATCCTTCTTTGGTACCGGACCAATATTAGCTACCCATTCCGGGTGTCTAGCTACTTCCAGAAAGCCAGCCTCCAACTGCTTGGTCACTTCTTCCTTGATCTTCAACGACATCTCAGGATGCATCCTGCTTAACTTTTGTTTCTTTGGAGCCATATCTGGGTATAAGGGAATTTTATGCGTTGCTATCTCAGGATCTAAACCTGGCATATCTCTGTAGGACCATGCAAAAACGTCCAGATATTCTTTGAATAGTGCGACCATTCCTTCACGCTCTGGGTTATCCACTATTTTCAACTCCTTCTTATCTTCCTTGGTTCCCATATTGATCACTTCTGCAACCTCATCATTCGAGCTAATCCCCTCCTCTGACCGTTTCAACACTTTTATGAACTCTTCAATGTCTTCTTCCTCCTCATCGGATTCAAGATTGTATTCATCAGCGACCACGAGGGAATCAATAAATGAGCTTTCAAAGTTCCCCTCCTGAGGTAAATCTTTAGTGGAAGAAGTATCCCTGGAAAAAAAGTCAGGAATAGGAGAAGTATAGGCAAGAGTTTTATTTGTGACAGAAAGGCTTGAACAAAATAAATGAATGAAAGAGAGAAAAGAAACAATGGAATCAAAAGGAAAGCACCAGACAAAGTGCTACATTCTCATTCATGTCTCAAAGAAAGCAAACATCAGTTCATAATTAGTACAATAAGATAATTACTTCATGGAAATAACATCAACAAACGGTTCATATCGCCAATTGTTGAGAATTTCATTGCTAGCAGGGAGATAGATGGCATGGTTCTCGTCTAGCTCCTCTTCAAGTGTGCTGATAGTGAAGTGAGGGGAAGATGACTTTGCAGGACTGATAACTTCAGCAGCTACTGGGAAAGTCTCCGTCAGGAGGGGGAGATACTTTCTCTCGCGCTCTTCTTCTTCCTTGTTTTCAAGAGCCATGAATTTCATCCCTTTTGTCAGGTTGGGCTGATACCCCAATCCACACCTTCCTTCTCTCACAGCTGCCTCAATTGGCCGAGAGATTCCTTGCAGCTGAGGCCCTAGGCCTTTTCCTCTTTGATACCCGCTCTTTTCCATGATGCGGACTACTACCTCATTCACATTCCTCATTGGGGGCTCTCTTTTCTCGTTCTCTGATTTCAATACCTCAAAACTACGCAATGAGTTATCGTCCATCCGCTTTGTGCTTTCCACATAAGGTACTGTGGTGGGCTTTGTCAGAATGATTTCCTCTTCACCACGGACAGTAATAATGGATCCATCCTGAATATACTTCAAACACTGATGCAGAGTTGATGGGACCGCTCCTGCCTCATGGATCCATAGCCTCCCCAGGAGCATGGTGTAAGCTGGCTGGATTTCCATGACCTGAAAGAGGACAGGGAAAGAACAAGGCCCTATTTCAAGGGATAGGGTTATCGCTCCTAAGATTCCTCTTGCTGTCCCATCAAAGGCTCGCACAATCATTTCTTGTGGCGTCAAATCCGCCGCGCTTATATTCAGCTGCTTGAGTGTGGTCATTGGAACCACATTCAACGCCGAACCACCATCTACAAGCACCTTATCAATCACAAACCCTTTACACTTTAGGGTGATGTGTAAGGCTTTAGGGCTACTGCGGGATTTCGAGGCCATTTCATCTTCCGAGAAAGTAATCACGTTGACATGCCTGATTGGGTCCACCATATTCACCACATTTTCCGGAGTGACGTCAGGTTTGACATACGCTTCATTCAACACCTTCAATAATGCCTTGCGATGCAATTCTGATGTCAAGACAAGCGACAAAAGAGATATCCTTGCCGGAGTTTTCTTCAACTGTTCTACCACATCATATTCACTTTGCTTCATGATCTTCAGAAACTCTTCTTCTTCTTTCCCCACAGTTTTCTCTTCTTCGACTTCCTTCATCATTTTTTCTTCAGCAGGGGTGTAGCACCGCCCGCTCCTTGTAATGCCTCCAACTCTTACAATATTAGTAACCTGGGCCTTCGAAGTTTCTCCTGCCCCTCCTACTAGGTCAACTTTTCGTTCATAATTCCATGGTACAGCGTGTGTATCATCATAAGCAAAAGGAGTTGGCTTTTTCACCTTTACAATCACTTTTTCTGGTACCGACGCATCATTCATAGGTGGTATCCGGAGCACAACTTTTTCAACCACATTAACTTTTTTAGTCGTAGCTGGGCTAGCTTGGATCACTCTCAAGGTAAGTAATCCTTGGACTCGGACCTTAAAGTCCCAACAAGTTTCAATATCATGCCCTACCCGCCCATGATGATGATCACAACTTAAATCACCATCATACTTCTCTTTCTCCCCGATCAGCTTCACCGGTGCAACAATATCATATCCTGCTTTCTTGAGTCCCGCAAATATTTCTTGCATCGGGGTTCATAATTCCAAAATTTTCTTGATTTGAGGCCCTTTCACTTCCAAGTTAGCCACACTATTCCCCGCATTATGGTTTGGGATTGGGTTATTAACAATGCTAGGCCCAGAATCTTCTTCAAAACTCAATCTTCCACAAGCAATCAATTTTCTTACTGCTGTCTTGAAGGCCTCACATTCTTCAATGGAATGTCCCAGGGCATCCATGTGATATTTGCAGGTCGAGTTTGGATTGTACCAAGCAGGGAAAGGTGGTTCCATAGGCCGTACGGGGTTTCCAGCGATTAGGTGACGATCAAATAGTTGTTTGAACAAATCTGCATTGGAGATAGACAGTCTTTGGAAGGGTGGCATATTTTGATGTTGGGAGCGTCCCTGATTTGGAGAATTTGGGTGAGGTCGAGGGTAGCTTGGATAGTTTTGTTGAGGTGCCGGTGGATAATGAGTATATGTTGGGTGAGTGGGGTTGTGTGGTTGAGGGGTAGGGATGTTATTTACTTGGTTTTGTGACTGGGTGATGGTTGGCGAGGCCTATTGAGGTGGGTAAAACGGTGTTTGGGTCTGATATGGTGCTTGGTACCTTGGGTATGAAGGGACATGACGAGGTCCAAAGTTTTGCTGGTGTTGCACATAATTTGCTTCTGCTTCCTTCTTTTTGGGCTGGAACCCCTTCTTGGATGCACTGCCTTCCATGTCAATGGGCAACTTCCTGGCTCTGGCTAGGATTTCAATTCTTTCCCCTGCAACAATTAAGTAAGAGAAATCCCTATAAGCTACTCCTGCTATTGCTCCGATAAAGGGGGATCCTGGGGTTCCCAAAAAATATGAGCACATTTCGGACAACATCAGCGGCGGCTGAACCTGAGCAGCCAAACTTCTCCACCTTTGTGCATACTGTTTGAAGGATTCATCACTCTTCTTTTGCATTGTAGTCAACTGTTCACGGGTCGGAGCTACGTCCAAATTAAATTTGTATTGATTCATGAACAAATCAGCTAATTCTGTCCATCGAGAGATCTTAGAATGGTCTAACAGAAGGTACCACTCTAGTGCGATTTCGGTCGAACTTTCATGGAAAAAACCAATGAGGAACTTGTCATCCTTAGACCAGATGGCCATTTTGGTGGCATAGCTAATCAAATGGAATCGTGGGTTCCCACTTCCGTCATATTTGGAGAAATCAGGAATTTTGAAATCCTTAGGAATCACGAGATTCGTGGCAGGACAGAGATCTTCTATCTGGAGAGGGTCGTAAGCACTCGGGCCTTTTATCGCTTTTATTTGTTCTTCCATTTTCTCCATCCATTCATCTCTCATCTTATCCTTACCAGCCTGGACTCCCGCTGACTGGCTGTGAGTAGACACACGTGGTTGTTCCCATGTTGGCGCGATGTAGCCCGGGGCTTCATGATAGGCGTTTTCAAAAGGAGAGTATCCTTCTCCAATAGGAAGTGTTATTGGTGCCGTGTGATGTGTCTGGTCGAGTCCAGACAACCCCTGAATGAGACCCGTGCCAACGATTGAAAACATCGATGCTGTTACCACAGAGGAAATTTGCTGCCTACCAGGTTCAATTGCCTCCCTGTTCGCGCTAAGCATGCTGAGAGATTCCCTCATATCTTGTAATATGGCTTATAGCCTTGCTTGGGTTTCATCCATCTCGCTCATTCTTCCCCTAACATCATCTATCTCAAATCTTAGATTTCTTCCTTCCTCAGACGCATTGGCAGTCATCCTGGTCCGAGATCTGGCATCGTGAACTCGGGTTTGGTGGGTATTACCTTTCCTAGGTCATGCAATGGTTCCTGAATCCTCAAAAGGATGAGACTCTGGAGAGAATAAGAACAACTCATTAGTCAATCAAAAATTTTGTGTGTGTGCATGCATGCATGTGTAAGTTATCATCCTTTATTCGATCGTGAGGGTATTCACTAATAGCAAGAAGACTCATCCTGCAATCAAATCTAGTGGTATGGTTCCCTCTAGCTTGAATGCAGTTGGTGTCAAGTCCAAGGGAGAATCTACTCCTCGATAGACCACACCCGTACTAGCAACGTCCTTATTTTTACACAGAAAACTCATTGTTTTTAGGGTAAAAATACAGTTGATCACGTATCTATGGGAGAATGCACTCCTCGATAGATATCATCTAAAAACGCTCGACAGACATGGATGAAAACTTCCATTACACTATGAATATTCTGATACAAATCATGAGTCCTTGACCAAGATAAAAGAAACACATTGATGGTTTCCATCCTTCTCCAAAGTCCACAAAGTTCTATGTTAAGAGCCTCATCTTCTTTTTTCTGAACCCTCTGGCAAGTCTCCCAAAATGATTGAAGAACTCGGTCACCTTTGGTGGTAGCTGAAAGAAATGGTTCATACGCATGTGGACGGATGCCTCTTCAAACCGCTCCATCAGCTGGGAAGTGTGATATTGGAGCTTATCCATCACGTCCTCGTATTTTCTCTTCCATGCTTCCTTTTCACTGATTACAGCCTCCACCACTAATTTCCATCCCTTTACCCATTCTGCGTGACGTTGAGCTTCAACCCTTTCAGAGTCTTTTACCTTGTTTCTGAGCCAATTTTCTCTCATGTTAGCTTCTGCCAGTAGCTCGCGATACTTGACTGCTTCATTCCATCCTTGATCAGAGTACACTTCTGTTTGGGCTAAGGATCCCTGCAGGGATTCAACCCTCTCTTCTAGTATATGTATCGTTTCAACATGATCCCCTACACTTGTCTCGAGCTCTTTTTCTTCTTTTGAAGTTTGACAAGCATCTTTTCTTGACATCCTATTTTTGCCAGCAGCTCTTGAATTTCTGCTTCTTTGTCTTTTCTTGCCCTTTTTGCACGACTCGGGGCTTCGTGGGCATCGGCGCATTCATCCTTCAAATGCTCAATCTGTAAACTTAGCTTCTGTACTTGTCTTTGGAGAGTGATAATAGTTACTTCGGTAGCTTGGTCTTTCTTATCAAAAATCCTCATCTGAGCTTTTAGAACTTCGATTTCTTTCAACATTTGATCTTTGGTCAGAGAATTATTTTCCTTATGGAGAGGAGCTGCAGGTCTTGAGGGGAAACCTCTTCTTGCTTCTCTCCATACTTCATATCTTTTTGTGTGAGCTATGACTCGCCTTCCTAATTCCTCCGGTCCTTTTATATGAATGTCATTCCATGCTGACCTTACTGCTATCGTTTTACTCTTGATGCCTTCACCTTCTTGGTATAAGAAGAATATCCCATCGAAAAGTTCTTTGGGGGGTTCATCCTGCGTCCACTTGAGTTGACGCATTACCAAAGCTGGTGAGTTTGATACACAACCTCTGGGACCCATCAACACGTTTGACAAACTTCTGCAGCTGAATACAACTGAATCTCTGTTATACCATGGGTACATCCAACTAAATGACCACAGGTCGATATGATCAAACTCTTGCTTCCACTCACATAACTTACGTGACTTTAGTTGCATGCGAGTGAATCCTTTCAGCGGGTCATCTGTTCTATCAATTCTATCACGAGCGTACAAGTGAGTCATGATCCAGACATATAATATTGATGCACAACATTGCAGTTTCCCTTGTTGATTCTGATGACAAACCTGTAGGGAGAGGAAAGTTTCAGCTAAGATAGCAGGGACCGGGTTCACACCATATTCTTCGACCCTATAGAAAACATCCATGGCTGACTGATCAATCAGATCTGGTACAAAAGGAAAGAGCACCAACCCATATATCATGAGGGCTAGCACTTTGTTGAAAGTAACCCATCGTTGTTGCTGGCCCAATTTGTTGAGATACACCTCCAAAAACCGCCTCTTCAACCCTTTGGTGGTTCCCTTTTCTGTTTTCTTTATCTGTTCCGGTTGAAGCTCCAACAGGCTTGCTATCTTCCGATCTGTTACATGTTGGCCATAATACATGTAGAAGCGAGTCTTCTTTTGAATGGGCAGTCTTAGCATATAAGCATACTCTTCCATGGTTGGAGTGATGTCCAAGTTAGTCAATTCAAAACACCTCAAAGTTGAGTTCCAATATTGGGCCAATGCACTCAGAGCGGGAGCTTCCACTAGAACATGTAACAGGTCTAATATTTTACCATACTTACTGCCAACGTCTGAGCGTTCTTTTTCTGGCATTTGCTGGCTGAGTTAACATAATCTGTTCAAGTCATTGAGCGTCACATCGATCTTGATATTTTTCTTAGGACAACTCGCGTTGCTAGTACTCTTCTCTGAACCAAGATTTTCCATGGTTCTTGCTATAAGGTGAATACCCAAAATCTTCCAACAAAGGAACACAACAGAGAAATGAGTATAGTGAAACAAATATATCTTGCATGATTCATGTTTCATGGACCCAATGGGGTTGAAAACCCTGATGGGTATGCATTACCTTCATTATGACATAACGCCTATTAGGTGTGCAATAATATTCAAATATGTCATTCAGGTTTGGGGCAGCAATGTGATGCCCCTAGCTTCGTAAATATTCACAATGAGCATGCATGACAATTTATGCTTATGATGATAGAGGAGGGAAAGAAAGTACGCCCCCTTTTTCCCTAAGCCAGGTAAAACCTAAGGATGGACACTCCTTAAGGTTAAGACTCTAAACAGGTTGGCCACTAGGTCTTCTCTATTAGTGAGAGTTGGGACGGGTCTCGACCTCTAAAAGTCATGGTCCCCAGATTGCCCTCATAAGAGTATGGTTCATGAATCTAGCCACAAGTAGGGATAAACCCTCTCAATATGACTATTCCACGATCTCATGTGCAATCTGAGTGGTGAACTGACTAGTATTAGGGAGGTACAAGACCTCTTCAATAACAACGTCAGAGCACCGCCTAATCCTTGGGTTTTTGAGCAAGCTCGGGTATAGAGTTAAGGGTGTGTTCAATATGTGATAGTGATGTGTGTGAAAGGGGGCATACAAACCTGTAACACTTAAAAGTAAAAATAAAAAGAGAAGACAAGAAAAACCTGCAAGACACCAACATAGATATATATAAAAATGGTTACAAGTCCTCTATCCTATTGTTAAAACACGGGAAAAGAAAAGAAAGGAGGAGGAAACAAAAACGTTGTTAGTGAATCATATATAATAGTAAAGTGAGTTAAAACATCTGCACCACTAACTCTTCTTATTTAAATAAGAGGAAAAACCCAACCAAAAGGACAGTCTAAACAAACAGCACTGCAAAAAACATGTTTTGCCATTTAATTATTACAAGGAGAAAAAACAGTAATATACAGCCATAAAAGGTAAAACAAATAAGCTACAGGTTACTAAAAATTTGCAAAAACCAATTTTAATGGGCTTGACTCTCTTAAAAGAATTCCCCAGTGGAGTCGCCATCTGTAGCAACCAAAAAAAAGACTTGTATTTGCTCTTAGAGAGAAGACATGGAGTCGCCACCAACTTTATTTTATTTCAAGGAAGTTGGAAAACCTTTTTAAGAAAAGTTTTGGGTCCGGGAGTCGATTATGTCTAGGGAAGGCATGGAGACTTAACCCCACGGCACCCTAGGACATCCATAAAGTGGTTACCCAAAATTAGTTGTGTAAATTATTAGTAACTTTGAGATATTTGTTTTAACCGTTATGAATCTCTTTATTAAAGCTATATGAGGTTGAACATGGCACGTAAGTCCACAGAGCAACCTCTAAATCTGAAGGGTTGAACATGACACTTGTCGTAGGGCAACCCCTAAAAGGTTGTTTTAATCAAGTGATCATCCTCTATTTTTTTTATGTAAAATAAATAATTCTTATCTCTTGAAGATAGGACAGAAACGTAGAAATGAGACTTTTTACCAACTTACTCAGAGAACAGAAACATAGGGAAGTAAGAGTATCAAGAGAAATTTATTAACAATATCAACGAAAAGAACAAAGTTTACCGAACGGGAGTAGGATAAGAATCACTTTGTTTACTCTCAGTGGTAAGATTTTAAGCTCGAAGTCCTTACATTCAATCTCCCTGGCTCCTTCAGCTCTTCCTTCTTAACCACTTCTAATAATAGGGAAGAGAAAAGGAAGCCCAGATTTCTGATCTCTCTTCCTCACAACAAAAGTCTCTCCTTCTTTTTTCTTTTCTTTATATCTTTCCTCTCTATCACCTCTCGGATCTTTCGATTCCTCTCAAGAACAGTGTTCTCCCTTCCTTTCTCTTTTCTCACTAAGGAAATATCAGATCATAAATCCTTCTCTCCAAAAATCTCTCTCTGTCCCCCTCTCCTCTCTTTTTCCTCTCCTTTTATAGACGGAGGAGAGGGCTTCTTGCTTCTTCCCCGTTGACTTCAAGGTCGGCTTGCACGAATACCCAAGGCTTGGGCCATTCTGAACAACGGAAAGGAGGGGATTTGATGTGAAGGTTGCACGTTTGAAAAGGGAAGGAGATGGGGGTTTTTGCCTGATGGGTATGAAGGCTTTTTAGGGTTAGGAGTGAGGCTGCCAAGTTAAGGCGAGGGAGGAGATGGAAGAAAAAAGATAAGACCAATGGGTAGAGGAGGTACAAAAAAGGGGGTTCTAAGCAGAGATAGTGTGTGTCCATATGGGGTGGTATGAGTAGCAGAAAGGTGGTGATTTGATGTGAGGGTTGCACGCTTGAAAAGAGAAAAGAGATGGGGGGTTTTTGAACAGAAATAGTGTGTGCCCAGACGGGGTGGCATGAGTAGCAGAAAGGTGGTGATTTGATGTGAGGGTTGCACACTCGGAAAGAGAAAAGAGATGGGGGGTTTGAGCAGAAATAGCGTGTGCCCAGACGGGGTGGCATGAGTAGCAGAAAGGTGGTGATTTGATGTGAGGGTTGCACGCTCGGAAAGAGAAAATAGATGGGGGGTTTGAGCAGAAATAGCGTATGCCCAGACGGGGTGGTATGAGTAGCAGAAAGGTGGTGATTTGATGTGAGGGTTTCACGCTCGAAAAGAGAAAAGAGATGGGGGATTTTGTCTGCTGTGCATGATGGCTTTTTAGGGTTAGGAGTAGGGTTACCAGGTTAAAACAAGGGAGGAGGTAAGGAAGAAGGAGGACCAATGGGTAGAGGAGGAAACGAGGTCTTGCCTGGTATGTAAAGTAGGTAGGAGGCGTAACTCAGCTTCCTTTTCTTTTTGTTGATTGTCTTTTCTCCTTGTTTTCTTTGTCCTTTCTTCCTTATCTTCTCATTCTTCTTTATTTATTCTTTCGCCTTCAGCCTGAAAATAAAGTTGCAGTGGACGGAATCTCTTCGTCCCAACAGAAAATTAGATATGCAAAAGTGGATATACACTGGAAGGACCTCCTCGTCCAACAAGAAAAGATAATTGCAGTGGAAGGAACCTCCTCGTCCAACAGAAATTAAAACAATTGAAGTGGACGGAACCCCCTCGTCCAACAGAAATAAAAAGGAACAGGACTGGACGGGATCAACGGTAGGTGCAAAGCAATGGACGGCCCTACCCTGTCCATCACCAAGTGTAAAGCAATGGACGGGAACACCCCGTCCATCAGCAAGTGGAAAGCAATGGACGGGACCACCCCGTCCATCAGCAAGTGCAAAGCAGTGGACGGGACCACCCCGTCCATCAACAAGTGCAAGGCACTGGACGGGACCACCCCGTCCAACGGCAAGTGTAAAGCAATGGACGGGACGACTCCGTCCAACAGCAAGTGGAAAGCAGTGGATGGGACCACCCCGTCCATCAGCAAGTGCAAGGCACTGGACTGGACAACCCCATCCAACAGCAAGTGTAAAGCAATGGACGGGACTACCCCGTCCAACAGCAAGTGGAAAGCGTTGGACGGGACGACCCCGTCCATCAGCAAGTGCAAGATACTGGACGGGACTACCCCGTCCAACAGCAAGTGTAAAGCAATGGAGGGGACGACCCCGTCCAACAGCAAGTGGAAAGCAGTGGACGGGACCACCCCGTCCATCAGCAAGTGCAAGACAATGGACGGGACCACCTCGTCCAACGAGTGAGTCCAATGCAATGGACTGGACTGCGTCCAACACAATGGACGAGACCACCCCGTCCACAGCAAGTTCAAGGTAGTGGACTGGACCGCGTCCAACAGTAAATTAAAGGGGCTGGCCTGGACCGCGTCCAACAGTAAGTCCAACGCAATGGACGAGACCATCCTGTCCACAACAAGTGCAATGGACTGGCCTGAACCGCGTCCAACAGCAAATTAAAGGGGTTGGCCTAGACCGCATCCAACAGCAAGTCCTACGCAATGGACGAGACCATCCCGTCCACAGCAAGTGCAATGGACTGGCCTGAACCGCGTCCAACAGCAAATTAATAATGTGATGGACGGGACCTCCCCGTCCAACAACAAATGTGATGGACTGGAAGGGATCACCCCCTCCTTTCTTCATATTATTAGTCTCCTTGAAACATGATATCATAAAAGTTAGAATAAAATGAAGACGGACAAAAATGGGTGTTCACAACAGGTCACACACTCTCTCTCTCTCTCTCACAATCATAACCTCTGTTCCTTGCTCGCTCCGCCGCGCGCGTCACCATCTACAGCTTGGGACGACCACTGCGTCACCTTAACCACGAAGTTCACTGTTCTCCGCTTGCTCCTCCGTGTCGCCGCCGTGACCCTACCTTGTATCCTCTACTTGAAGTGCAAGGTCTTCTCATACCATCTCCCTAATACCCTTTCCATTTATTTTATGTGTTGAATAATTGCCACACTGCACAGAGTTTGTTTTTGTTTTGCTTGCATTTTCATTCATAAGCTGTGATGGACTATCTGCACATTTTTGTGTTTCTTTATGGGTTTTCAAGGAAAATGGTATAATTTCACTTTAGCCAGGCACTAGGTGATGATGGTTTGCAATGTAGGTGGGAGTGAGAAAGCCCCATTTGACAGTATTAACCAAAGCATTAAAGGAATTTAAGTGAGCATTTTATTTGGACTAATGAATTTTGTGTTTGTGGTTTAACTTATTTTCTTCACAAGCATACCTGATTGAAGGTAAATTGTTATTGAAGTGGATCATATTTTTTGTTTTCGGGTTAAACAAGTTTGTACCATCACTGTTATGTCTTTTATCAGGAAAAAAAATCAACATTGTGTGTGTCCTATTAGTTTCTGGTTTGGTCGCAGTGTTGTGTCTCTAGAATTACCTACACAATGCAGCTATGATCCCATTGAGTTAAAGCGTTATTTATTTCCATGGAGGAAATTTGTTAAGCTGGATTCTTGCTGGGGATATGTTGTCTTTAAGATTTTACTATTGATCGAGTATGATATAATTTAAAAAGGAGTTGTCTTTGATAGTTATCAATATAATTTTAAAAGGTCTTCTTATAATTGAGGATGATGGATAATGATCTAGTGTGAGAATTTTGCAGTTATGTTTAGCTTGATGTCATTTATCTGGTTGAGATTTATAAGATAAGTTTTGCCTCATTAAGTGACTGAAAGTAAAATAAATGTTAGCTGATTAAGTTGGATCGGTTTTATGTTAGGTTTAGGTAGGATAGGATTGATTAGTCTATATGTTTTGCTAGCCTGCCATGTTAAATATCAAGAGACTAAAACTTACAATTCCGATTTGTTTTTCAAGAGTTATAGATTTAAATGCATGAGAGTGAGAGCAATACTGACACACCTAACTCAACCATTCCAGACTTCATTTTGATCATCTTCCCCATCAAATTTTGAGCTCCAGATTTCATTTATCATTCTACCTGCTAAATCATTTATATGTGTATACAGCCTTATATGTGTTCATCAACTTGGATTTTCTACTGTAAGCTTAGCTATTTCTTATATGTATGTGTGTGATTTATCTCTGTCAAAGTTCTTCTGTATTTATGCTCCTATACTGATCAAGCTACATAATTGTGTTGTGAACTTGTTATTCTGGTCTTGTTATGAAAATATTCGCAAAGTGATTCTCTTTTTTGTATAGGTACACTTGCTGTTATTGAAACTATTACAGTACAAGTTCCGAGTAGAATATTAAGCAGAATATTCATTATTCATTACGGTTTTCGACTGAGTGTTCTTCCCACACCCGGTAAGCTTTCTCCTCTCCATTTTTCTCGTTTGGTTTTTGTTTGCATTGTACTTGGGGATTGGAGTGTTTTATTATTTTTCTTAATGTTAATTAATTAGTAAAGTCTTAGTTTCCCGTTTGAGATGCAATACTAATGAGCACACGTGTACGTGCTTAATGTCCCGCTCATTGTATTGGATCTTGAATTGTCCAAAGTTGGACAGTTTGGGAAAAAACTTTTTCTTCATTCAGTTAAAATAGTTATTCATTGATTCTAATGTTATATACTTGATGAAAGTTCGGATTGATACATTTCCTTTCGTTCTCCGGGTGCATACTTTATCGTGGTGGATGTCATCGCGTTCAAGTCGTATACGTCGGAGACTGAAGGGAAATGCTGCCAAAATTTCATCGAGTATGAGCATGAGAGTTAAAGACTAACTGTTAACCGAATGTTGAAAAAGTTTCTTCTCGAATGGGATAGGGCCATACCCAGTCATAAGAAGTGGTTGATGAATATGTTGGACTAAGTACGAAGTTATTGGTTTAGTCATGGATCGTGGTTGGATGAATGCTAGACGGACAAGTGATGAGTATGAGAATGGAATGGAAGATTTTCTACAGTTTGCAAAAACAAATGCTCCTGATAGTGGTAACGGAAGGTTTTATTGTCCTTGTGTTAACTATTTGAATGAGAGACGACTAGAAGTTGAGGAGATACGTGATCATCTTATTTGTGAGGGGATTTACAAGAGTTACACAACATGGATATGTCATGGTGAATCGTTAGACAGGTCGAGGGTGTCAGATAGAGAGGAAGTTGATGACGTGGAAATGGACGATGGACTAGAGGACATGATCCGTGATGTTTGGCAAGAGTCTTTTCGGCGCGCACATGTGTATGATACTTTGTGCAGTGATGCGGAAGTGGCTTTGTATCCGGGGTGCACTAATTTCACACCGTTGTCAGTGGTGTTAAGATTGTTCAATGTGAAGGCGAGAAATGGGTGGAGCGATAAATGCTTTACCGAATTGCTTGAGTTGTTGCAAGACATGCTTCCAGAAGGTAACAAATTGCCATCTCGAAACTATGAGGCGAAGAAGATATTGTGTCCGATGGGTATGGAGTATAAGAAAATACATGCTTACCCCAATGATTGCATATTATACAAGAAAGAGTTTGAAGAGATGCACGAGTGCCCCAGGTGTGGGGTATCATGCTACAAAGTGAAGGATGGTGATTCTAGTTGTGATGTGGTCACCAAAGGTCCTCCTGCGAAGGTGTTATGGTATCTTCCCGTGATTCCGCGGTTCAAGCGATTGTTTGCTAATGTAAATGACGGAAAGAACATTAGATGGCATGCAGATGAGAGGAAGTGTGATGGACAGCTTCGCCATCCGGTCGATTCTTCGCAATGGAAGAGAATTGATAGTTTGTTTCCGTATTTCGGAAATGAGCCCAGAAACCTCAAGCTTGGACTTGCTACCGATGGAATGAATCCATATGGAAACTTAAGTAGTATTCATAGTTCATGGCTTGTTCTCCTAGTAATTTACAATCTGTCTCCTTGGTTGTGCATGAAGCGCAAATACATTATGTTAAGTATGATGATTTCAGGTCCTAAACATCCAGGAAATGATATTGATGTTTATCTGAGTCCTTTGATTGAAGACTTGAGAATGTTGTGGGATGAAGGCATTGATGTGATCGACGGGTATTGCCGTGAGACATTCAGATTGCGTGCCATGTTATTTTGAACCATCAATGACTTTCCAGCATACGGGAAACTGTGTGGGTATAGCGTTAAGGGGCATAAAGCAAGTCCAATATGTGAAGAAGGCACATGTTACCATCAACTGCAACATGGAAGGAAGACAGTTTACCTTGGGCATCAGAGATTTCTCCGATGTAATCATCCTTATCGTAGATTGAGAAAAGCTTTCAATGGACTTCCGGAGAATGAAATTGCTCCGGTGGCCTTGACTGGAGAGCAAGTTTATGAAAGGGTGAACAACACTAATGTTATCTATGGGAAGACCCAGAAGAAGGCTACCGAGAAGAAAATATGGAAGAAGAGGTCGATCTTCTTTGATCTTCCATACTGGTGCAAGCTTGATGTAAGACATTGTATTGATGTGATGCATGTGGAGAAAAATATGTGTGACAGTTTAATCGGAACACTTCTCAACATTCAAGGCAATACAATGGATGGTGTGAATGCTCGTCTGGATCTAGTTGCGAAGGGTATACGAGAGCAGTTAGCTCCACCTAAAGTGGGGGATAAGAAGACTTATTTGCCCCTAGCATGTCATACTTTATCAAAAAAAAAAAGAGAAAAAGAAGTTCCTGTGAATGTCTACGGGGAGTCAAAGTGCCACAGGGTTACTCTTCAAATATCAAAAGACTTGTCTCAATGAAAGATCTCAAATTAGTTGGCTTAAAGTCTCATGATTGTCATGTCTTGATGCAACAACTACTACCGGTGGCCATTCGTGACATCTTGCCTAAAAAAGTCAGACATGCCATTACTAGGTTATGCTTATTCTTCAATGCTATATGTAGCAAGGTCATTGACACTAAAGCGTTGGATGACTTGGAAAATGAGGCAGCCATTATCTTGTGCCAATTGGAGATGTATTTTCCACCTTCATTTTTTGACATCATGGTTCATTTGATTGTTCATCTAGTGAGGGAGATTAGATTGTGCGGCCCCGTTTATTTAAGGTGGATGTACCCGGTTGAGCGATACATGAAGATCTTGAAAGGATATATGAAGAATCCACACCGTCCCGAAGCATCTATTATTGAAAGGTATGTTGCAGAAGAAGCTATTGAGTTTTGCACAGGCTACATGTCAGAAGCCGAACCTGTAGGGCTTCCGAAGTCTCGTCACGAAGGAAGATATGATGGTAAGGGTACACGAGGTATCTTTGTTAAGAGCATGGATCGGGAGGAAGTACTTCAAGCACATTTGTATATATTGAATAACACTGATGAGGCTGAACCATACATATGTGAGCACAAAAGCATCATCAATGAAACTTACCCTAGAATGAATGAAAAATGGTGTTTGAACAAGCATAACAAGACTTTCTTGAACTGGTTTAAAGAAAAAATTGCAAAGGATGGTATTGCTTCTGATACATTAAAATGGCTAGCACAAGGGCCTAACTTTGATGTCATATGCTGGAATGGGTA
Source organism: Sophora flavescens (assembly GCA_030762895.1). NCBI lineage: Eukaryota > Viridiplantae > Streptophyta > Magnoliopsida > Fabales > Fabaceae > Sophora > Sophora flavescens. The sequence goes on from CM061070.1 coordinate 22,665,463, forward strand.
CGATATCAATAAGTTTTCCTTCTATACAAAGTCCCAGGATGACAAAAGTACTATGCAAAACAGTGGGTTTATGGTCGTTGCTGAGTCCATGCATTTCTCTAGTTCGAAATATAATAACCCTGTTATGGCATCCGTTTCATATTTTGGAATCATTGAAGAGATATGGAAGGTTGATTACATGAAGTTTAGAGTACCTGTTTTTAAATGTCATTGGGTCAATAGTAACAATGGTGTGCAAACCGAAGAGTTGGGATTCAAATTGGTGGACCTTAATAAGGTAGGTAATAAATAAGAGCCTTTCATCATGGCATCCCAAGCAAAACAAGTGTTTTATATCCGTGATCCTTCTAACAAAAGGTGGTCAGTGGTTCTCCAGGTAAAAAACATGTATAATAGTAGTGAGGGAAATCAAGATTCAACTCTTGATATTTTTTATACTCCTTCTTTCACAACATGGGTGCCTAATTTCAATGAGGAAAATGAAGTGGATTATGTACATGCTACTCGTAATGATCACCAAGAAGGGTTATGGGAGAACTTTACTAATTGATCACAATGTAAGTTTAGTTTAGTTATGTTTGAAGTCATATTATATGTTTACGTTGATATTCATAAGTTATGTTTACGTACGTTGATCGATATTTATAAGTTATGTTTGATATTTATACTGACATACTAACAAATTTTTTTTTGTTTAAACAGGTATACATGACTGATCCTGAGGATGTCCCTCATTCATGCAGCGGGCCAAAGACCCCGTCTACGGGTAGAAAGGGTAGACGTGCCACATGAATGAGGAATTTGACTGCCAACCATGGTTCAAATCAAAGGATAAGAATAGACATTGATAATAGCCTCAATCCTATTGGGCCAATGGCAGAGCAGTTTAACAGTTTTGTGGCGACCCTTGCTAGAAGCAGGCCTAGTATACTTATTGATAATTGGAAAGATGTACCGGCGGACGTGAAGGATCAGATATGGGAGAGTATTATGGTATCTATACTTTTACGTCGTGTGTTTGTCTGTATCTACTTTATTTTAATCTTATTAATATCATACAGTAATTCGTTGATTCTTTTGGTGTTAATGTAGCTCACCTTTGACATACCGGATACGACGGATATGAAGAAGCGTTTGATAAAGTATGCTGGTGAGTGTTGGAGGGCTTTTAAGGTCGACCTGGTTAGATACTATGTATTCAATCCAACATGTGAAAAGAACCCACTTGAGGTTTACCCGTTTCTTGACCAGGCGACGTGGGATCGATTTGTTCAGAGCCGACATAATCCCAGCTTTCAGGTTAACTTATTTGATTTGTGTCTAAATTTATGTAATTTCATTAATTTTATTTACTTATGTAATTTAATTGTCTTCTATTTATAATAGGAGAAGAGGAAAAAGGGGCAGGAAAACCAAAGCAAGAATGTCTCGTGGGGGATATAAAAAACTTGGTCAGATAATGGTGGAAGAGGAAAAGAAAGCACTTCAGGAAGCAGCATCTCAGGCGGATGCTAATGCTGAAAATCGTCTAGAAGTTGTTAATCCACCTCCACCCCCACGCCACCGCAAATGGAAGCGGGCCCGACAAAGAAAAACGGGACAATATACATCTGAGGAGGCCCGCCAAGTAGTTGAGAAGATTATAAGTATAGTTTGAATTGTAATTGTCATTTTAAGATTGTTACCAAATTGTAATGTGACCTGATATTTTATATGTTATAGGATGCCTTGGACGAGCAGGTAACCCAAGGAACCTTTGTTCCTAGAGGACGCGATGATATCTTAGCTGCTGCCATCGGTAAACCAGACCACCCGGGCCGTGTCATTGGTGTTGGATAGGGCGTCGGCATTCGCCAATACCATGGTTCATCTTCACACCAATGCCACAGGGATGTTGATGCAGATAGAGCACGGCTAAAACAGGAGATTGCAGCTGAGCTTAGACAGGAGATGGCCGAGCAGTTTGCCCAGCGGCTGGCAATGTTTACTTCTATGTCCCATCAGATGACAGCCGGTGTCCAACCCTCTATCCATGTGAGCACTAAGGGCTCATGTGATCCTCCTCATCAGCCTGAAAATGATGATGGTGGTGGTGGTGATGATGATGACGACCTTGATAGGTGTGAGTTGTATGTTGATGATCATCATGATCGCCGCTTAGTGGCGTTGGGGAGGGCACATAATAACTTCGGTAATACCATACACCATCGTTTATTACCGGATGATCAGGTGAGGGTCGTTGTTGAGATTATTCGATATGCTGATGCTCGAGTCCCTGTGCCCACTGAGGAGGTTCAAACAGTGGGTCAAGCCCCCAGTAACTTCATCCCCTGGCCAAGAAGACTGGTCAGCTTTCATGTTGCATCTGAGGTATTCAGTTAGTTGTGTTTTTCTATATTCATAGTTGAAATTATTTATTATTGTTTAAATATAATGCTTTATTTTTATTTGTTATAGGGTGTTGGAAATGATATTCTGCCTAAAAGGTCGGATCCAGGAAGACCAAATATGTCTGCTCCTGCCAAGGTATTCATTTGACCATTTAATTAATTACGAATGAAATAACTTATCTGTGATTACTAATATGTATCTTTGTTGTTTAGGGGATCGACAAAGGGGCACCTGGTGATGTTTTTAAACTTCTGGCTATATAGGTTGTTACCATGGAGAATGATGCAGCTTTGGTAAGGTTGGAACATGATGCCAGTCCAGGTGACGAACTGTATATCCCAAAGAAGGAACTTATGGAGATTGTACTCGATAAAGAAATGGCTAGTTCTGCACACCTATTGTTATGGTGCACGTAAGTACATTTTATTTATAAGTTAAGTAATTAAATTTTAAATACTATGATAATTAACATGTTTTTTCAATATATTAGGTATCTGCATCGTATGTTAGTTGATCAGGGTAACCTCACCCTTTATGGGTTCATTGACCCCATGTTCATTCAGGGTGATATTCTCCTAGCATCAGAAGACCCGGTCACCACCATACGTGATATACTTGCCCGAGACGATCATCAATTCTACCTTGCGCCTTATCTCAATAAGTAAGTACCAGTTATTTAATTATAACTATATATGACTTAGTCACTAATTGTTCCGTAAATACAGCAAGCATTGGTAACTGTTGATCTTGTACCCTAGGATGAATGTCGTGGTCTTCTTCTACTCAATTGGAAATAAGCCAGCGAATGAACTGAAGATGATCATGGAAACGTAAGCATTAAAATACTTTATAATCAGTAATGCAGTTGTTTTAATTATCTGAAATCTATTAGATATACTTTAATTAATATTTATTTTGTCATGATAGTTCTATTAATGCAAACCACATGTTGCGTGGTGAAAGACGTCGGGCTATTAGATGGATTATTCCTAACGCAAGATATTTATTAGTTCATACGCTTCAAATGCAGTGGGTATAATTATTGATTTATATTTAATTCCTCATATTCTAATTGGGTTTCATTTGTACGTAGTCCCGTATACAACGTGGATCATGGGAATGTGGATACTATGTGATGAAGTGGATGTTCGAAATTATCTCCTCCAGGATCACTGAAAGATGGCACGAGGTAAATGTTAATTGGTAACAATTAGAAGTAACAGTTATAGATTCATTATATGTTTTATGTTAGTTTATTATTTAAAAGATACAATCTTTTGTCCAATTAAACTTGCAGATATTCAACAATCCAACTCCATTATCTGATTCCGACATCAATAACATAAGGAGGCGTTGGGCAACTTTCTTTCTTGAAGTGTACCAACCATAGTTTGTATGTAGTTACTTTAAAAACTTATCATGTACTAGCATTAGTGTACTTTTGACTGATCATATATATTTTGATATGAAATCTATAATATATCATGTAGCTTTTTGGTTTCTAATTATCTTTATTGTCTGAATGTAATTGAACGTACATTTGTATTGTTCGTAATAAATTCTGTATATATTAATTTAGTGTGTTTTTGTTGTACAAAAGTGATTGTGCATAGAATATTTAGAATATGTTATACTGGTATTGATCTGGATTACGGAAACAGGGGAAAGGAATGATAGAAATGTAAAAAGAGTTTTTTTTAAAAAAATGAGACTTTACACATCGGTTACTCAAAAACCGATGTGAAAAGTTCACTTTTCACATGGGTTAATAAAAAATCGATGTGGAAAGTGAAATTTCCACATCGGTTTTGATTAAAACCAATGTGGAAAGTTCACTTTTCACATCGGTTATATTTAAAACCGATGTGGAAAGTGATATTTCCACATAGGTTATGGGATAACCCATGTGACAAATGAACTTTCCACATCGGTTATTTAGAAAACCGCTGTTAAAACTGTACTTTAAACATCGGTTTTAAAATCGATGTGAAAAGTAACAATAAACAACATCGGTCTTTTCAACATCAGTTTGAAAACCGATGTGAAAAGCCAAAAATAACCGATGTTGAATCCCTTTTCTGCACCAATGATAGTTTTCGATACCGAATAGTGGTCGACCCCCAAATCTGCTATAACATGATAACGGGAGCGGGATGGCTGCTACTGCAATGTATATGCACACAAGCTAAACAAATAAATAAATAAATAAATATATATGTGTGTGTGTGTGTGTGTGTGTTTGTGTGTGTGTGTGTGTAAATGCTAAACCATAACAAATTACCCAAAATTGCAAACATAAACTCGTGATTAATAATATAACTTATAATCTTCATGGCAAGAACAACAAAAGTAAAAAAAAACTATCAAATATGAAGGAGGTAGAGGTGAAAATTATTTAACATAGGTCCGATAAACCGGCAATACCCCCAAATATGATCGTTAGATGCCTATTTAAGGAGGGGTAAAAATCTATTGCTGCCATTTCCTGCTATTCCGACCACTATTGCCATTATTTCTTTCTATTCCGACCATTATTGCCACTATTAGAAAACGTTATACTATTAGAACACCATAGCAACAAAGGTTGCTCTGCTCCGCTACACCACTATTCTTGCCGAGATCCGACTTGGCGGAATCTCGCCGTAGAACGTTAAACCAAGAGTGAACAATGGGGGTTATTTTAGATTTTGGCTTGACAGAATGTAATATTCCGGTCCTACGTATCCCAGTGGGAATCAAAGCCAGACGTAGTTCTAGGTTCAACCCTTGGTGGTAGTGATCTCGATCTCTTAATTTTGTATCTGATGGATTCTAGCGAGCAAGGACTCTCTGATAGTCTCTTGGTCGATCTAGTTTCTCCTATACGCTTAAGAGAGAGTCACCGGGATTCAGTGAAAAGTGAGTTTCTATCATGGGTACTCCTCCTTTTATAATAGGATTCCCATATCTTTTAGAGATCTGATTTATCTCTTAAATATCTTTTAGAGATCTGATTTATCTCTTAAATCTCTTTTGAGATGTGATTCCTTAATTTAAGGGATATTATCTCTTTTAACCAGATAAGGTTATTTCAGATAATATCGGGATTTAATTAAGGATAATATCAAATATCCTATTTTAATTAGGTGATCTTTTAACTTATTATCCTTAACTTCCGGACTGGGCCGGGTATTTAAGCTCGGTGGCCGGGTTTTACTCTTCGGCCATTACACAAGCCCCCCAAGCTTTGAGCTAATAAAGCGTAAAAGCTTTCATGACGTTAGCCGAGCTTAGGAACTTGGTTTCATCTTTTGGTCTTTCAGCTCGGCGAGGTGATTGGTCGAGCTTGACGCTTCAAGGTACCGAGCTCTATGTCTCGGCTCATACACAAGCCCCCAAGCTAATTGCGTGGAAGCTTTTTTCGAAGGAGCCGAGGCTAGTCGAGGTGGAGGTGATCACCTGAGTTTCGTGTTGAGGCCATACTTTCTCGGTTCCCGATATGGAAAAGAGACGTTACTCTGTGTGACGCGTGGCCTTCACGGCATCATTTCCGAGGCTTGCGCTGTAGTTGCGTGCTCAAACGATAAGTCGAGAGGCGGAGCTCAACCGAGTGGTCGGGAGCCGGAGCTCAACTGAGCAGTTGGAAGCCGGAGCTCAACCCAGTAGGGAGCCTGAGCTCGAACCAGTAGTCGGGAGCTGGAGCTCAACCGAGTAGGGAGCCCGAGCTTCTCGTTTCAAGTTACCGAGCTTCACATTTCGGTCAATTCTTAAGTTCAGCGGGCTCGGTGGGCGAGTCTAGTAATCATTTCCCTTTGATTGTTTGGGTTTGGAGATCTAGATTTACTTCTCATCCAATATTTTAGTTTGGTAGGCTCAGTGGCCGAGTTTAACATCTCGATCAGTATATAAGCTCCCCCAAGCTTTGATCTCAGAATAAGCTAAAGAGCTTTATGACAGAAGTTGAGCTTGTCCTTAGTGTTGATGAAGTACCGGATTTACGTAGATCCTCTTACTTCGGCTAATACCTCTCGGGCAGTACTCGAGTTTAGTGGTTGAGGTTCACATCTCGGCCAGTAACATGTTCTGAACATAAGATACTTCAATCTTACCTTTGTTTAAGATAAGTTTAGAAGCTGGTAGCTGAGATTCGACTTATCAGTGATTTCAGGCTCGAACCAAACTTTTGAAGAGTCGAGTTCAAACTCGGTCATTAGGAATTTACATCAGTGCTTGTATTTCATCCTTTAATTTTTGATGCTTTCAAGATGCTTATCTTGAGAGTTTGAACTTGACTCACCTTTTTCCGAATATAGCTCGGTCTTTGAAGTTCTTGAGAGCTCTTAACATTTTCTTCGAGTAACTCATGACCCTTTCATTTGGTGGATTTTGAAATACCCACTAACTTTGAAACTTGACCTCGAATTATTTTTTCCGATCTTGAAGGTGTGTCTCAGAATAAACTTTCCTGATATCTTCTCCAATTTGTATGAGAAAATAGTTTTTATACAGGTTCTTTGAGTTGTAGGCTAAGGGATATCCTTTCTCTGTAATTTTCGAGAATATCCTTCCTTTATCCCCATTAGCCCCCCAAGCTCCAAGCTTGAAATAAGCGAAAAAACTTAAATGTCAACCCGCATGTCTTAACACGCTTTTTGGTGCCGAGGACTTTGGACTATGATTCGCGGAAGCATTGCTCGGAAATCTGTTTTTTGCAGAACCAAGCCTTTCTTGGGTTATCGTCTTGCTTGGCCGAGCACTGCTCGGATTTTTGTGCGGAACCCAGTCTTACTTGGGATTCCGGCTTCTTTGGTTGAACACTACCAGGATTTCCTTCAAATCATGGGTCTCTAACATGCATGATCTGCTGTGGACTTTGGTGCGAAGATGTTGTGCTTGGCCTAGGATTTTTATTGCGAGGAAGGAAACATTGCTTGACCTCGACTTTTTTCGGTGCGTAGTGTGAGGGAGCATAGCTCGACCTCGACTTTTTGGTGCGAGGGAGCAATGCTCGACCTCGGCTTTCTGGGCTTCTGCCCTTTGTTCTTAGCTAGACAATTTTAACTATGGCCCTTTAGTGGGTTCTCAAGTTATTAATCCAACATATGCTCGGCTTTTACTAGAATTGGGCCATGATGCGAGCAGGAAACTGCAGTCGCTTATGCTCTTCTGAGTCTCCTCCATTACCTGTTTTTCGAGCCACAAGCTTTCTAATAATGAAAAGTATGAAGGCGGAAGCTGCCCGAATTTTGCACACTGGGGATGAGCTTGAAAAAGCCATGGCAAAGTGTGAAGAGCAAGCTCGGCTAATTGGGCAATTGAAAGCCCAAAAGGTAGAGCTGGAAAAAGGCAATACCACCCTTATGGTCGAGCTGGAAATGGAAAAAGTCGATCGGCTCAACCTTCAGAAGGTCGTGGAAGGGCTTCAAGCCTAGAAGGAAGCCAGTCTTGAGCTGCGGAAGTTGCTGGAAACCGAGAAGGAGGAGAATCTGAGGCTCCATTCTGATCTGGCTGAAGCCGAGACTTCTATCATGAGGGAGCATGTTAATGGCTTTTCCCGAGCTGCGAAGCTTCTTCAGCATTTCAATCCGAATGCTGACTTCTCCTGTGCTGATGTAGACAAGGATTTTAACCGAGACGGAATCCTAGTTCCGTTGTCCGAGCTGGAGGATGAGGAGGCCATATCTCAAAGGGAAGAGGGCGACAGGAAAGCGGCCGAGGAGGGACCCGAAGGTGAAGGTGAAGTGGGCCTACATGTCCAGTCTGCTACCCTCCCTCTAAATGCCGAGGATGACCTTGACTCATGAATTTGTATTAGTAGGTTAGGAAACACGTTGTTTTTGGGCGATGCCTTTTTGATTTTGAAATCATATGTATTCTGGGCTTGGCTCATGGTTATTGATGGACCGACATGCACCTTACTTTTTGCAACTATTTTTCTAAGTTAGTACTTGTTTAGTTTCAGCGTGTTACGCGATTTAGTCGAAATAGTCAGAATTTGAAATACCTGTAGGTTCTTACCTACCTTCTTAGGCCTTGAAATACCTTTTCAGGTGCTAAGGTGTTATTATCGTTGTAGACTTTCACCATTTATAGGCTCGGCATTTCGACCTCAACTCGGTCGACTTTAGCTCGGTCAGCCTCTTTAGGTTTTATATAACTTTATAGGCTCGGCACTTCAACCCTGGATCGGTCGATTTTAGCTCGGTCAGCCTCTTTAGGTTTTATATACCTTTATAGGCTCGGCACTTCGACCCTGGATCGGTCGATTTTAGCTCGGTCAGTCTCTTTAGGTTTTTTATAAACCTTTATAGGCTCGACACTTCAACCCTGATCGGTCGATTTTGGCTCGGTTAGCCTCTTTAGGATTTATGCACCATTATAGGCTCGGCACTTCGACCCTGATCGGTCGATTTTGGCTCGGTCAGCCTCTTCAGGATTTATGCACCTTTATAGGCTCGGCACTTCGACCCTGATCGGTCGATTTTGGCTCGGCCAGCCTCTTTAGGATTTATGCGCCTTTATAGGCTCGGCACTTCGACCCTGATCGGTCGATTTTAGCTCGGTCAACCTCTTTAGGCTCGGCACTTCGACCCTGGATCGGTCGATTTTAGCTCGGTCAACCTCTTTAGGTTTTATATATCTTTATAGGCTCGGCACTTCGACCCTGGATCGGTCGATTTTAGCTCGGTCAGCCTCTTTAGGTTTTTTATACACCTTTATAGGCTCGGCACTTTGACCCTGATCGATCGATTTTGGCTCGGTCAGCCTCTTTAGGATTTATGCACCTTTATAGGCTCAACACTTCGACCCTGATCGGTCGATTTTGGCTCGGTCAGCCTCTTTAGGATTTATGCACCTTTATAGGCTCGGCTCTTCGACCCTGATCGGTCGATTTTGGCTCGGTCAGCCTCTTTAGGATTTATGCACCTTTATAGGCTCGGTCAGCCAAATGTTCCTGCCGAGATCCGACTTGGCGGAATCTCGTTGTAGAACGTTAAACCAAGAGTGAACAATGGGGGTTGTTTTAGACTTTGGCTTGATAAATGTAATATTCCGGTCCTACGTATCCCAGTGGGAATCAAAGCCAGACGTAGTTCTAGGTTCAACCCTTGGTGGTAGTGATCTCGATCTCTTAATTTTGTATCTGATGGATTCTAGCGAGCAAGGACTCTCTGATAGTCTCTTGGTCGAGCTAGTTTCTCCTATACGCTTAAGAGAGAGTCATCGGGATTCAGTGAAAAGTGAGTTTCTATCATGGATACTCCTCCTTTTATAATAGGATTCCCATATCTTTTAAAGATCTGATTTATCTCTTAAATATCTTTTAGAAATCTGATTTATCTCTTAAATCTCTTTTGAGATGTGAATCCTTAATTTAAGGGATATTATCTCTTTTAACCAGATAAGGTTATTTCAGATAATATCAGGGTTTAATTAAGTAAATATCCTATCTTAATTAGGTGATCTTTTAACTTATTATCCTTAACTTCCGGACTGGGCCGGGTATTTAAGCTCGATGGCCGGGTTTTACTCTTCGGCCAGTACAACCACTATAGCAGCTCTACTAACTACATAGTAACAATTTATTGACAATATGTTATTTTTTGACGAATATGTTATTAGTACCCTTTTTACTGGTTTTAGCATCAATTACCTCACTTTCTGTTTTAGAATCTGATAGAATAACAATGCAAATTGTCTTTTATAGAAAATTGCCGCTTAAGAATTCAATAGATGTTTCCTTTTGGGACCATATTGGCTTCAAGAATTAGATAGAATTAACAACAACAAAAAAATGAAGACAGAAGGATCGTGAAATGCATGTGCTTGAAATCGTACGTCAATGGAACTGGAAAGCATGCGCAAAAAAAGAAAATTATGAGTAGAAGAGAAATCAGGCCTGAATCTAGTGAATCATGAAATAGATTCATGCAATTTAATAAATCCATTTAACATGAACTAGAAAATGCAAACAACAAATATTTTTCTAACCAACCAGATTGAGAACATCATCAGGTAACTTGTCTCTAGTGGATGCAGAAGACCAAGGTGAAGCAGTTGGCGTCGAAGAAGCTGGAGAATCATCGTGAGGCTTCAAATCTTTGATGAAGATAGCATTAGGTTCAAGCAGTTCATAGATTCGTCCAAATCGATAACCTTTCATGTCTATACAGATCCCTTCATGAAACAAAAATTGGAAGAGAAGAAAATATTTTTTTCAAGGATCAGAGATGCTCCAATCACGAGTCTCTTTCTCTATTGAAGTGGTGGATTTTAAAAAAATAAAGATGGTTATGATTTGAACTTCAATATGGATAAGGGTTAATGGAAATGTTTGCAATAAATGATATCATTTGTTCCAATACATGTAATTGAAACATCAAGTTTGCACAGCAAGGAAGTTCAATTTGTGGCACGCCTTAATATATATATCATTTGAACAATTGGTCAATGCTATTTCAAACTTTCAACAAAATAATAAAGATGCTTACAATTATTTTGTATTTTTTTTATTAATTTTAAATCACTTTTTATTTCTAAATATGGAAAGTATTGGTGTAATTCAAATTAGTTAGTTGTTAGAGTTAGTTAGATGGAAGTTAGAGTTGTTAGTGAGTTAGTTGGAGTAACTAACTATGTGAAGCTATGCCATGTAAGTGTATAAATACATATGATTAGTGAATGAAAATGGGTGTGAAAGTGATATGCAAACTTTCTCATTTTTCCTCTTTCTCTCCCTCTCTACTCTCTGTTTTACATTGTATGAGTGTTGTGTGTGAGCACTGAATGTGAGAGAGTGCATTTTCTGCACTAACAGTGGTATCTAGAGCTGTGTTTTTGATCCTGGTTCCTGAAAGAAGAGCATGGCATCTAATGGAAATCTTCCCTTGAATCTCCCAACCTTGACCTCGAAGAACTATGACAGATGGAAAGCGCAAATGAGAGTTCTTTTTCGATTTCAAGAAGTTCTTGAAATTGTGAATGATGGATACAGGGAACTGCCCAGGAATCCCACTGATGAACAAAGAACTGCCCATCAAGCAAGCCTGAAGAAGGATGCTAAAGCCTTCTTCTTGATTCAACAATGCATGGATTCGATAATCGGGAGAAGATCTCATCGGAGAAGCGCAAAGCAAGCATGGGATAACTTGGCTCGGTTCTATGAGGGTGCTGATAAGCTCAAAAAGGTGAAGCTGCAGGCCCTCAGAAGGCAATATGAATTGCTGCAGATGACTGATCAAGACAGTGTAAGTGACTACTTCACTAAATTGTTAGCAATCACCAATCAAATGAAATCTTGTGGTGAAACACTTACAACTATAATGATAATTGAAAAAGTAATGAGAACTTTAACTCCACGTTATGATCATGTGGTGGTTGCATTGGAGGAGGCCAAGGTTCTTGATGAGATGAAGATTGAAGAGCTTCAGGCATCTCTTGAAGCCCGAGAGCTGAGGCTCAATGAGAGAAATCCTGTGAAGACTGAGCAAGCTCTTCAAGCTCAGTCCAAACAGAAAGGAGGAGATGGGGGAAAGAATTACAAGGGCAAAGGAAAGTGGAAAAACAATAAGTGGAAGAATCAAGAAAAAGGCCAAGGCAGTAGCACTGAGCAGAATCACAATGATGAAAGCTCCAAGAAATATGAGGGGAGCAGAAACAATGATAAAAGAAGAGTTCCTAGAAAGGATGTGAAGTGCTACAACTGTCAGAAATATGGTCATTATGTAAATGAGTGCAGAGGCAAGAAGGTGCCAAGAAAGCGTGAAGAGGCACAAATGGCTCATGAGGAAGATTTTGACTCAGATGAAGTCCTCTTGATGGCTACCACTAGCTCAGAAAATGCAAAATCTGAGTTATGGTATCTTGATACAGGATGTTCTAATCATATGTCTGGCCATAAGGAATGGTTCACAAACCTTGATGAGAATGTGAAGAGCAAGGTTAGATTTGCTGACAATAGCATCAGAATCTTTGAAGGAATGGGGAGAGTAATGATCCAAAGAGAAGAATGGACAACATGCTACCATTCTTTGATGTCTTGTATGTTCCCAATATGAAGAATAATCTACTAAGCCTTGGTTGAATTCTTTGGAAAGAGGCTACTCAATGAAAATGGAGCATAGTCAATTGAAGGTGTTTAATAACAAAGGAAGACTAGTCCTGAAAGCTCCTTTGTCAAAAAATAGGACTTTCAAGATTGGTGTTCAAGTGATGCAGCATCAGTGTCTAGCCAGTGAATGCAGCAGCGAAACTTGGCTGTGGCATCACAGGTTTGGACATCTGAATTTCAGAAGTCTTGTCCTATTAAAGAGAAAGAATATGGTTAAAGGCCTTCCCACCATTGTGCAGCCAAAGGAAGTGTGTGCTGATTGCTGTGAGTCCAAGCAGACAAGGAAATCTTACAAAGCTAAAATTCCAACCAGGGCAAATGAGAAACTTGCTGTCATTTCCTCAGATGTGTGTGGTCCCTTTGAGGTAACTTCTCTTGGTGGCAACAGTTATTTTGTTTCCTTTATTGATGAGTTTACAAGGAAAATGTGGTTGTATCTCATTAAAAGGAAGAATAATGTGTTAAGTGTTTTTCAAAAGTTCAAATTAATGGTTGAAAAGCAAAGTGGGAAGGCAATCAAGGTGTTGAGGACTGATGGAGGAGGTGAGTATGTCTCACATGAATTTCAGAAATTTTGTGACCAAGAGGGAATCATACATGAGGTGATAGCTCCATATACACCTCAACATAATGGAACTGCAGAAAGGAGAAACAGAACACTTCTTGATATGACAAAAAAGCATGCTGAAAGCAAAGAAAATGCCTGCCTATTTTTGGGGTGAAGCAGTGGCAACTGCAGCTTATATCTTGGATAGAAGTCCAACCAAGAGGCTGCAAGGCATGACACCTGAGGAAGCATGGTCAGGTAACATGCCTAATGTAAGCCATTTTAGAATTTTTGGCTCATTATGCTATAGGCATGTACCTGAACAACTTAAAAAGAAACTTGATGATAGAGCTGAGCAGATGATCCTTCTAGGTTATCATTCAACTGGATCCTATAAGTTGTTTGACCCTAAGAAGAAGAAAATTGTGATCAGTAGTGATGTTATGATTGATGAAAAGAAAAATTGGAATTGGGAAGCAGGCAAGACTGACAACAATGCTAACAGCATACTGATGAAGTTTGAAGATGATCAAGAAAATGTGGAAGCTGCTGCAGAAACTCAGATCAGAAGATCACAAAGAGAAAGACATGCACCACCAAGATTCAATGAGTATGAGCTGTTTCCATATTCTTCAATTACAACAGAAGGTGAGCTAGTGCACTTTGCACTGTTAGCTGAAGCTGAGCCTGTCAGTTTTGAGCAAGCTATGGAAAGTCCAAATTGGAGAAATGCCATGCTGGAGGAAATCAGATCAATTGAAAAGAATGAGACCTGGAATTGGCGACCTTGCCAAAACAGAAGAAACCTATTGATGTAAAATGGGTTTACAAAACAAAAGTGAAGCCTAATGGTGATATTGCCAAGTATAAGGCCAGGTTAGTTGCTAAAGGATTCCTACAGAAACCTGGTCTGGATTTCTATGAAGTTTTTGCACTTGTTGCAAGAATTGAAACAATAAGACTTGTGGCAAGCTTCAAAGGTTGGTCATTGTACCAACTGGATGTGAAATCTGCCTTTTTAAATGGTCCACTAGAGGAGGAAGTCTATGTTTCTCAGCCTCCTGGCTACATTGTAAAAAGGCATGAAAACAAAGTTTACAAGTTGAAGAAGGCCCTATATGGCCTAAAACAGGCCCCAATAGCCTGGAATATGAGAATTGATGGCTTTCTAAAGCAACTGAAATTTGTAAAATGCACCACAGAACATGGTGTGTATGTCAGGCATGCTTCTACAACAAACACACTTATAGTATGCTTATATGTTGATGATCTGCTGGTAACAGGAAGCAATGAAGTTGAAATTGCTGAGTTCAAAAACAGAATCATGAAGGAATTTGAAATGAGTGAATTGGGGGTGCTATCCTATTTCCTTGGCATTGAATTTACTCATACAAGTAAGGGTATCTTCATGAGCCAAAGGAAATATGCTGAAGATGTACTAAAGAGGTTTAGTATGCTTGATTGTAATCCTGCAAGCACACCTGCAGAGATTGGAAACAAGCTGCAAAAAGATGGTACTGATGAAGCAGTGGATCCTACTCACTACAAGCAAATAGTAGGTTCCTTAAGATACCTGTGCAACACTAGGCCTGACTTAGCCTATAGTGTTGGTATGATTAGTAGATACATGGAGCATCCAAAGGTGTCTCATCTCACTGCAGCCAAGAGGATCCTTAGATATGTCAAAGGAACTCTTGGATTTGGCATTCTCTATCCTAACAACTCAAGTGGAAGTGCAGCCAAATTGTTTGGCTACCGTGACTCTGATTGGTGTGGTGACAAAGATGATAGGAAAAGCACCACAAGCTATGTGTTTATGATTGAACACAAGCCAATAAGTTGGTGTTCAAAGAAGCAAACTGTTGTTGCCTTATCATCCTGTGAGGCTGAATATGTTGCAGCCTCAATAGGCGATTGTCAAGCTCTACGGCTGGAAACCTTACTAGAAGAACTGAAGTTGAGAGAGGCTAATCCTGTGAAGCTCCTGATTGACAACAAGTCAGCTATTGACTTGGCAAAACATCCAATTGCTCATGGCAGGAGCAAACACATAGAAACCAAGTATCACTTCCTTCGTGATCAAGTCAGCAAGGGTAAACTGGTGATGCAGCACTGTAGTACTGATGTACAAGCTGCTGACATACTGACTAAGCCTCTGAAGAATGCAAGGTTTGCAGAATTGAGAAGTATGCTAGGAGTGCAGCCTATGACTAATCTGAATTAGGGGGTGTATTGGTGTAATTCAAATTAGTTAGTTGTTAGAGTTAGTTACATGGATGTTAGAGTTGTTAGTGAGTTGGTTAGAGTAACTAACTATGTGAAGCTATGCCATGTAAGTGTATAAATACATATGATTAGTGAATGAAAATGGGTGTGAAAGTGGTATGCAAACTTTCTGATTTTTCCTCTTTCTCTCCCTCTCTACTCTCTCTCTGTTTTACATTGTATGAGTGTTGTGTGTGAACACTGAATGTGAGAGAGTGCATTTTCTGCACTAGCAGAAAGAAGTGTAGAGGCTTCCTTTGGAAGCTTTTCTTTAAGTGATGACACATGTCCCAACTTTTTTCTAAATGGGGATAACTTTATATATTATATAGATATAGATTACATATATTAATTTTGCCATCATAAATAAAATAATGTTCTCCACTTTTTTAATGAAAACCATATAAGTGCATGTTTGTTTTAGATTCTTAACCCTCTTTTTCTCCGTTGTGTTTTAGAAAAGGGAGTTTCCAGCTTCAGTTTTTGTTTGGATAGAAAACAAGGTGAATAAAAGTGAGTTGGGGAAATCCAAAACTGAGTTTTGTGGAAGCAAAAATTTCTAGCTTTTCCGTTGAGAATAATTGATTATAGATGTAGGACCCATAAAATCCTACATATTTACACCTCAAAGTGATTTTACTTTATCATCCAAACAAAAACAATTCTTCTAAACCTACTTTTAAAATATTGTTACCAATCACAAATCAATTTTTTTAACCCTGATATTTTCAAAACCAATTCTTCCAAAATCAATTCTATCAAAATCGAAAACAAACGGACCATAATCGTGTCTAACAACTATTATCGTCAGTTATGTGTCTCCTTATTACTTCTGAATTTGTGAACAAGGGTTCATTTGCAACTAGCCAGAGGAAAGCTCGTAAAAGCAAGGGAGCTTGGATCTGCTTACCTGAATTAAAGACACTCCAACTAGAGACTTCCTCATACAACATATAAACACCATATAGTATTTTTAGATGGAAACCGAGCCACGGAAATAAGCTAAGTTTGTCCAATCCCAATTGTCCCCGTTAGTCGCGTATTCAACTAGCTTTTCTTCCTACACACCTACATCAAGATGAGCTAAAGCAAAGTCCTGTAGAGAACTGACACCCTCAAGCCAATAATCACACCAAAATTTCAATGCACACTCCTCACAAATTCATCGAATTGAAAGGAAAAAAAAAGTACAAATCTTGTGTATAAAACAAAAATAATACTTATAGGGTTTTTCCCCATCGCAAGGCTCATAAAAATTAAGGTGAGCCATTGATGAGACAGAAGAAAATTGGATTAAAAAATAAATTAAAAAATATGGTTAAAGTTCGCAAGAGTAACATTGTTTCATCCATAAAAGTCTAGGCTCAATATTAGATCATTGAGCTCAGATAGCTTATGAGCTTAAGCAAATTAAGCTCAACCTCATAAATTAAACTTATTTCTTATTTAACTAAGCTAAAGTTAGACCTAAAGACTCATTCTAAATAGAACCCCGATAGACATAAAGTATCAAATTTCCATTTGCTCCAGAACTATAAGATTACCGGCACAGAATTATTAAACAAGCTTGCAAACCTTCAAATTTAAATTGTTTTCCTATATATCAGGCATATTCAAAAACTACATAATGTATGTATAGGTCGTTGTGTACCTTTGTTTCTTTCTAGGTAGATTCTACCAAAATTTGTAATAAATGGTATCGGTGCTGGCATAGTGCCTCTTCAGTGGCAATGAAGAGGCACCTGGCGGAATGTCATTGAATACAACATTAAAAACAACTATAACAACAGATAAGCAAACAAAAGAAGTACAAATGTAAATATCACGTTGTTTCATAACAAACTGTAGAAATATTTGATCATCTAGTCTTGCTCTTAAGATTATAATTGCCATTCTAAACAAAACCGAATATGCACCTCCTTAAAACGGTTAATCTCCTCCTCTTCCTCTGATGTAAGAGTTGGAAATTGTTCTAAGAGGGTTTTCAAATCATCAGCAGCATTATGATTCCTGAAAGAACTTGAGACTTTAACATCCTTCAAGAAATGCCACCAACATTTGATTTGACTAGAGCTGCAACAACTGTTGATAACTTGGCAAGTATACCAAATCGTATCAAGTAATAATAATGAGAGTAGAGTATCGTCCCACGAGGATTGAGATTCAAGTAACAACGATAACTAAGCAATTGATATTTGAATGAATAAAGTTCAAATTCCCAAACATGTAACTGAAATGTTGAATTAAGTGTTGACACAAAGGTAATTGAATGAGATTTTCTTTTATCAAACAATCAATGAAATGGAAAAATGAACAATTAGGAAGAATCAAGTATTTAAGACGGTTAGGAATCGGAATCACCCAATCTTCACTTAATGTAGCTCATAGAACCCTAACATTCAATTCAATTCATTCAATTGACACTCAAGTCACTGCTTTAGATTTACCCGTAATTCCTTAGGTGATAATCCTTTTGTTACTAATTATGAACCCTAATTCCTTAAGTGAATCAAAATTAGCACAAGCATTAAGCACAAGACTTATAGGAAATGCATTGCAATGAAGTTCTATTCCTAGAATCAACCTCACAGTGGTAATCTATTCCAGTTCTAGCATGAACACACATTTTCCAAGTATGCATTCATACATGAAATCAATTTCATGAATGGTCAATTCAGGAAAAGCATTAAACATTGAAAAGATTACTCAATTTGAACGAATTTGAATTGAAATCGGAGTTAGAACAAACTTACATCAAGATTTTATTGAATTCATCCTATCCTAACCTAGGAAATTTAGAAACTCATAGTTACAAGCTGAAATCTAGAAGAAATAGATGAGAATTGAGGTGGAGAAGCCATGGATTCTTCAATTCTTTCTTCCAAAAGCTCTTGAACACCCAGACTTCAGAACTCTCTCTGAGAACACAAATCCTGAATCAGATAAAATGGCAAAAAGTCCTTTTCAACTGCAGAACACAAATTTATAGGTTCTCTGCTCGTCCCCCAGCGTTGGGTGCCCCTGGCCTGCGCTGGGCGCCCCTGGCAACACAGAAACGCTGGTCTCTGACTGCTGCTGACGCTGAGTGCCATTCTCCAGTGCTGGGCGCCCCTGCTGTTCTACTTTGTGGGCGTTGGGCGCCCCATACTGGCGTTGGGCACTGGTATATGCACTGCTCCTGCAGTTTTCTTCCGTTTCTGTCCGGGCTGAGTGTCCAATTCCAGAGCTGAGCGCTGGACTACTATTCCTGCATACTTGCAACATATTTGAGTATATTTTTAATATAAAAGGGTCAAAACTCTAATCCAAACTTTATTCATATCAAAGTATGTATTTTCCTATCACTTTTCCTGTGATTTCTAAGGTTATTTACGAATTCTTTCCTAATTACACTTCCAAACTAACATAAATTGCACATTCATCACAACCTCAAACTTAGAAATTTTGTTTGTCCTCAAGCAATTATTCAATGTCATAAAAAAGGGTAAAAGAGATGGAGTTCTATGATCAAATCCCTTATGAAGCACCTTACTTCATGCAAGACTTCAACTCATAACATTTTTGCAAATTGTACAAACTTCACATAATCAAACATCAATTCCAATTGATCTCGTGCTTTCTTATTTTAAGACAATCAACCATACTACCAAATCAGCTCAACTGAATGCACAAAATTATCCCTTGCAACCTCTCTATTTAAATGTTTCACACATCCTCACTTGGTCAAATTTGCTCTCAAATCCATTCCACCTGCATTCCTCAATCCTAAACTTGACAAGATGCTAAGCACACACATCACAAATGCCAATGCAACATATATCATGAGGTCTTTTATTTGGATGTAACGGGGCTAAGGTGGGGGGAGGATATAATCAAGGATATAGGCTAAACTACTTTGACTTCAAGGAATATTTGGACTCTTTTGGAATTTTTACTTGCCTAGTCTAGCTACAAGCACATAGGCACACAATTTGTGCTATTCCCCTTTTTATTCATTTCCAACTCTTTTTTTCTTTTTGTTTTCTTTTGTTGCTTCTTGTTTCATTTTCTTTTCTTTCTATTTTGCCTTTTTCTCATTTTTGTGTACTTTCTTTGTTTCTTTTTCTCTTCGGCTTTTTCTATTTTTCTTTTTCTTTTTCAGTTTTCTTTTTCTTCTTGTAGGCATCTTTAGTGGCCTACTTACCACCCCAAACTTTATTTGCTTGTTTGTCCTCAAGTAAGAGAATAACCCCAAACTTAGTCCAAACATTCCTCCAAGCCAAAAATAGAGGGACAAATTTTTTTTTTTCGATTTTTCGGCTTGTAATGAGCTATTTTCATAAGAAAAATAGGCTAAGGCTCTAAGGGGCTCACAATGGAAAATGTTAGGATGACTAGTTTGGCCCTGGGCTTAAGCAATTAAATGATGCCTCAATCATTTATGCATATGCACAGACAATGCAACAGTGACAAGCATCTAGGCAAGAAAAAGTGAGAGTATGCAAGTGATGGATAACACACATGAAAGAAAGAAATGATATGTGACCAATTTGGGCTCAAAAGCTCACAGTTTCGGCCATGTGCAAGGGAAATCAGCACACCCAGTATTGCATTAATCATAGTATGAGAGATTGTCCCCAAACAAGTCACAAATATCAACGGTCTTAATGCAATCATATGCTCAGCTGGTACACAATGCATGATGCTAAGAATTTTCAGTCGAGCAATAGCAATCTGCTCACAAGAGAATTGACACTAAACTCCACTCAATTTTCAGCTATGCTATGTTCTTCCAAATCCACATTTTTACTCACACACTCCACAAGCTGTAACACAATTGAAGGAAAGGATAGAGAGAAAGAGTTTAAGATCACTTCCCCCCTTTTCCTTGCATGATTGAGCCTGTGGAAGCTGCACATACTACAAACGCAGCTGGATGGCCATAGCCAGTAGCCAGTCATTACTACAGCACATCAAAAACAGTTATTAGCAAGCTATCAGTTAACTTTCTGAAAATCTAATATTTAACTAAAAAACATCAAAAGCATAATTCCTACATATCTATGAAAGTTCCAAAAGACCACATCATAAGATCTATTACCAGTTCAGAACGAAAAACAGTAATTCACACAGATAAAACTAAAAAAGTCCTAAACACTATGGTGCATCCTCATCCTCTCTATTTGTTGGCGCAGCTGCCTCATCATCACCCACAGGTTCCTCCTCTATGTCATCCCCTACCGAGTCATCAAAATTAATCATCTCTAAAATATGCTGCTCGGATAATGGTCCCACCGGCAAACCTCCCAATGTCTCAACATCTACTCCCTGGTTCTCTGCCATGCGGCGGATCATAGACTCTAGTCCTTGTTGAGACTGCAGAATGAGGGTATTCAGACGACACATAGCTTGAACATTTCGATCGAAACGCCCTTGGCGAAGTGCTACACGTGCCAGCTGCCCAGTAACTTCATTGAGGCCTGTCTCTACATGTCCCAATCTGTCCAAAAAGTCAGTTTGTTGCTGCTGCCCCTGTGGTGGATCTTGCTGCTGCGGTGGATTCTCAGGAGCAGGCTGCTGTCCAATTGACCCATTTTCCAGCTTCTGAATATAGCTCCCTGTAACAGCAAGCATGGGCTTTATTAATATCTCTTCCTTAGAAACCTTGACACCTGCGTTCTCACAGAGTATGGCAATCAGAGAGGCATGTCCAAGAGCTGCAACAGTGGATCGTGC
The DNA here is from genome assembly GCA_030762895.1 of Sophora flavescens. Lineage (NCBI taxonomy): Eukaryota > Viridiplantae > Streptophyta > Magnoliopsida > Fabales > Fabaceae > Sophora > Sophora flavescens. The sequence continues at coordinate 22,686,471 of CM061070.1, forward strand.
AATCTCATATATATCCCGAGCAAGTATTTCACCCACATCAATTTCCCTCCCTTCTACTATGCAATACACCAACTGTGCCCTAGAGACAATTACATCAGAGACATTGGCACATGTTTGCAGTGTGTGATGCACAAAAGTACACCAAGCTCTTGGAATAGGCTTGAAATGTGATGCTTTGAGCTTCCTCGGAACCCCACTTCTAGTATAAATCCATGTTGCTCCAGGTCGGTACAATGTGGTTATCAATGCATTAGCATCCACCTGTTGCTCTTGAATTTCTTCATATTCGCATTCCTTTGGTGCAGGAGTCCGGAGGATGGAATTGATGATGCTAGCATTATAACGAACTTCCTTTCCTCGGACAAAGCTCACATACTTATTCCCCTTCGGTGGTTCATTTATAAAAGCATTGGCATAGAATTCTTTCACCAACAGCTGGGATACTGGTTTCGGAAAGCTCACCAAGGTATTCCACCTTCTATTCAGAATCTGCTCAACCATTTCAGGACACTCAGCCCTCCCCACCTTGATTGCTTTCTCACTCTAGATACTCCTAGTTTTCACAAAATCGTTGTATGTTTGCTCATGTTCCTCAAAGCGAAATAAGTGGGCATTGTAGGATGGGGATGCTGCGGCCTTCTTTCTTTTCTTTTCCGGAGCAGTAGGGGCCATGGTAACCTGTTAAAAACATATCAACATACAAAGCATCAACAGACTGTTTCATAGTTCAAATTCTTTAATTTTTCTCAAGAGAATACAAAATTCAGCATGAGCATGTCAGACATAGGCCACTTATATAGAGAAGAACTCTCGTTTATGCACAAAATCATCCAGCCATGTTAGAGTATCACAGGGACATCAATTTCGCAGTGACAGGGCAGCATACAAATTCTAAAACCAGAGAAGCAGAATGTCATACATTTTCACTTCACTAAACGAATTCAAACATAGTAACTAGCCATGTAGAAGATTTAAGTAACACAAAGTAAGCACACATTCAGTTATTGCTGTCCAAGTCTTATGCATTCACTTCCCACAAACGCAACTTGTTCACTCTTAGAGGCATTTTATCAAACATGTGGTGTGTGGGTGTGTTCATGCTTAGGAAGACTTCATAATACCCAACACCTAGTATCCTACTTAGAATTTGTTCCAAAAAAAAACTTCATCAAGCAAGTGAGTGATCATAGAACCTACACACTGTGATCAAATGTGAATTCAAGTGCCACTTTTTGCAATTTTTCAAATAGAATCCATAGGGACATTTTATCAAACACATAGGGTACATGGTTTTGTAGTTGCAAAAATTACATCATTTGAAACATCTCTTGCCTTCCAAAAGAAATCAATTAAGCAAACCACTCAATCCAAACCAATTCCCAATCAGTGATTAAACTTGGATATGTGAATGCAAACATGAATGTCAAGTGGGTGGTTGTGATTTGGTGCTCTACATGACCAAGACATGATTCCTAATGGTGAAACAGAGGGAAAACAAGAATTCATACCTGTTTGAGGAGAATAGAAGCACAATGAAGTCCTTACCCACCTTGGTGATGCTCAGGGCCGCAAGGGAGAAGAGGGGTTAGGGCTTGTTTATGCAAGGGTTGAGGTTAAATGCTCAAACCCGTGGCACCCCTGAGTCTTAAAGCAGCCCAGCGCCTGGCGCTACCAAGGGGCATTCAGCGCTAGTACTGCAAGTTTCCCTGGAGCTTCCAGCGCTCAGCCTGTTCGCGTGAGGCCCGGCGTTGAGTTTTCCTGGAGCTTCTGACTTTGTCCACGCTGAGCACCCAGCGCTAGCAGTTTCTAGTAGTTTCTGACTTGGTCCACGCTGAGCACCCGGCGCTAGCAGTAGCCCTGCACATTCTCCCACTTCCTCTGCTGCTAATTCTTTGGCCTACTCAGATCTGCACCAAATGTCAGAGTAAACTTTTCACAATGAAGTGAATCATGATATGTAATGAAAGATGAAAAAATAGAAATGAATGAATCTAATCTACTCTTGGGTTGCCTCCCAAGAAGCGCTTCTTTAACATCACTAGCTTGACGCCGACTTTGCGATCAAGGTTCTTTCAAACTCAAGGCAACTTTTACTCTCTCAAAATCACCTCCAAAGTATAGTTTCAACCTTTGTCCATTCACTTTAAACCTCCTTTTAGATTCCGGTTCTTCCACTTCAACCGCACCATGAGCCATAGCTTCCTTAATAATGAAAGGTCTTGACCATTTGGACTTCAACTTTCCAGGCAACAACTTCAAACGTGAGTTGAATAAAAGTACTTGTTGCCCTGGGTAGAAGACTCTATGCACTATATGCTTGTCATGGTATGCCTTCACTCTTTGCTTGTAAATTACAGCATTTTCATAAGCCATTAGCCTCATTTCCTCCAATTTGTTCAGCTGATCCATTCTCTTCTCACCGGCTAGAGTAGAATCAAGATTCAGAAATTTGATAGCCCAATATGCTTTGTGTTCTAGCTCTACCGGAAGATGACATGACTTTCCATAAACCATTTGATAAGGAGAAAGACCAATTGGAGCCTTAAATGCAGTCCTATGAGCCCACAATGCATCATCTAGCTTCTTTGACCAATCTTTTCTTGAATTTGCAACAGTTTTTTCCAAGATCTTCTTGATTTCTCTATTAGATACCTCAACTTGACTGCTTGTCTATGGATGATAAGGAGTTTCCACCTTGTGTTTCACATTGTACTTGGTCAAAACTCTTTGCAAATGATTGTTGCAAAAGTGTTTCCCTCCATCACTAATCAACACATGAGGTACTCCAAATCTTGCAAATATGTTCTTCTTGAGGAATCTCACAACCGTGGCTCCATCATTTGCCGGTGAAGCAGTTGCCTCCACCCACTTAGAAACATAATCTACAGCCACAAGTATGTATTGATTGGAGTATGACAATGGGAAAGGTCCCATAAAATCTATCCCCCAACAATCAAACAACTCAACTTCAAGAATGTTTTGCAATGGCATTTCATTCCTCTTCGAGATGCTTCCCTATTCTTTGGCATTTGTCACGTTGCTTGGCATATTGGTGTGCATCTTTGAAAAGTGTTGGCCAATAGAAACCACATTACAACACCTTCACTGCTGTCCAGTCCCCATTATAATGCCCTCCATATGGGGAACCATGGCAATGCCAAAGAATTCCTTGAGCTTCTTCTTGATCAATGAACCTTCAAAGGATGCCATCCGGGCAACTCTTAAACAGAAACGGATCATCCCAAATGTAAAAATTAGCATCCCGGAAGAACTTTTTCTGCTGCTGCCATGTGCGGCCTTCCGGAATAGTGTTTGCGGCCTTAAAGTTTGCCATATCAGTAAACCAAGTCCTCTCTTTGACCATGAACAGTTTTTCATCCGGAAATTCCTCTCTAACTTCATTTTCTTGGACTGTTACAGCTGCATTCTCTAATCTGGACAAGTGGTCAGCAACCACATTCTCACTCCCTTTCTTGTCCTTTATCTCTAGATCAAATTCCTGCATGAGAAGAATCTAACGGATCAATCTAGGCTTTGATTCCACTTTAGTCAAGAGATATTTAAGTGCGGAATGATCACTAAACACAATGACTTTGGAACCAATCAAATAAGACCTAAATTTTTCCAATGCAAAGACTATGGCAAGCAATTCGTTTTCAGTTGTTGCATAATGAACTTGATTCTCATTCAAGACCTTTCTTGCATAATATATTGCATGGAAAAACTTATCTTTTCTCTGTCCTAAAACAGTACCTACTGCATAATCACTAGCATCGCACATTAATTCAAAAGGTACGTCCCAATTTGGTGCGACGATGATAGGTGCAGTGACTAATTTTTCTTTCAAAACAGTGAAAGCATGCAAACATTCAGCATTAAACTCAAAAGGCCTATCCTTATTTAATAAGACACACAAGGGTTTAGAAATTTTAGAAAAGTCTTTAATAAAACGTCTATAGAACCCGGCATGTCCTAAGAAACTTCGGACTCCTTTGACATTTGCAGGTGGTGGAAGCTTCTCTATGACTTCTATCTTGGCTTTATCTACCTCAATTCCCTTAGCTGAGATTTTGTGACCAAGCACAATACCTTCATGCATCATGAAATGACACTTTTCCCAATTCAAGACCAAGTTGGTCTCTACACATCTTTGCAAAACAGCAGCTAGGTTAGTGAGGCATAAATCAAAAGTAGAGCCAAAAATAGAAAAGTCGTCCATAAAAACCTCAATAGATTTTTCAATCATATCAGAAAAAATGGATAGCATACACCTTTGAAATGTGGCTGGTGCGTTGCACGAGCCGAATGGCATCCGGCGATATGCAAAGATCCTAAATGGACATGTAAAAGCTGTCTTTTCTTGATCCTCCGGATTAACCACAATTTGGTTGTATCCGGAATATCCATCTAGGAAGCAATAGAATGCTTGACAGACCAATCTCTCTAGCATTTGATCCATGAATGGCAATGGGAAATGGTCCTTCCGAGTAGCTTGGTTGAGCTTGCGGTAATCGATGCATATACGCCAACCCGTTACCGTTCTTGTGGGAATGAGCTCATTCTTTTCATTCTTGATAACCGTCATCCCCCCTTTTTTCGGTACCACTTGGACCGGACTAACCCATGCACTATCCGATATAGGGTAAATCATGCCCGCTTCTAGAAGTTTCATCACTTCCTTTCTTACAACCTCCTTCATAGTTGGATTCAATCTCCTTTGGGGTTGCACAACCGGCTTAAAATCGCCCTCTAACAGAATTTTATGCATGCAAAACAATGGGCTAATGCCTTTCAAATCAGATATGGACCATCCTATGGCTGTTTTATTCTCTTTAAGTACCCTCACAAGCTTTTCTTCCTCCAATTTTGATAATGTGCTGCTCACAATAACAGGATTTTTAGCATCTTCACTAAGAAACACATATTTCAACTGTGCAGGCAGCGGTTTGAGCTCAAGTTTGGGCTTCTCTTGTACTTCATTTTTCTTGAGCTCTTCCTTCTTAGTGTGGACAGCAACTTGCCTTTGTTGGGCTTACAAACTGTTCAAACATTCTTCTATTTATTTTTCCTCTTCTTCATCAAGATTTTCAATGGAATGCACTAATATCTTCTCAAGAGGAGTAGAAGGGTGCTTCTGTCCCAAGACTTCTCTAGCTATTACATCCACTTTATCCATGCGAAAACAACTCTCTTTATCACTTGGATGGTGCATGGCCTCAAAGACATTAAAAATGACTTCTTCATCTTGCACTCTAAGTCGGAGTTGACCTTGTTGGACATCTATTAAAGCACGACCAGTTGCTAGGAAAGGTCTCCCCAATATAAGGGGTATCTCAACATCCTCTTCCATATCCAATATCACAAAATCAGCCGAAAAGATAAATTTATCTATCTTTACCAACACATCTTCTAAAATTCCATATGGATATTTGATGGACCGATCCGCCAATTGGAGTGACATTGTTGTAGGCTTAACCTCTCCTTCTCCTAGCTTCTTCAAGATGGACAATGGCATGAGATTAATGCTTGCTCCTAAATCACAAAGGGCCTTGCCAATAGTCATATTCCCTATAGTACAAGGGATGGTAAAACTACCGGGATCCTTGAGTTTTGGAGGTAACTTCCTCTGTAAAATGGCACTACATTCTTCTGTTAAAGCGACCGACTCATCTTCCCTAAACTTCCTCTTCTTTGTAAGCAACTCTTTCATGAATTTTGCATAAGTAGGCATTTGTTCCAATGCTTTGGCAAATGATATGTTGATTTGCAACCTCTTGAAGATGTCAAGGAATCTAGCAAATTGTTCTTCCTTCTCCTTCTTCTTACTCACATGAGGGTAAGGTAATTTCACATAAGAGGGAATTTCTTGAGGCTTGCCATTCTCTCTCAACAATTGACTCTTAGTTTTTCTCAAGTGTGACTCCTCATCAACTAGCTTTCTCTTCTTTTCATGATTCTTTTCTTGATCATTCACCTCATCTTCTTTTGCTTCCTCCAACTCACTCTTATCAACTTCAACTTCTTTATCAACAATTTTCTGTTCAACAGGGGATGTAATGACTTTACCGCTCCTCAAAGTCACTGCCTTGCATTGTTCCTTCGGGTTAACCATTGTATTGCCAGAGAAATTGTTGTTTGACTACTCTGCAAACTGCTTTTCTAGCTGCCCAATCTGATTTTCCAGATTTTTGATTGATGATTCGGTGTTTTTGAAGTTAGATTGAGTTACTTGAATGAATTGAGAAAGAGCATCCTCCAAGTTGATTTTCCTCTCTTGAACTTGCTTTTGTGGTGGAGGATTATTTGCTTGAGGAACTTCTTGTTTCCAAGTGACATTAGGATGCTTCCTCCAACCTTGATTGTACGGATTAGAATAAGAATTCTGCCCTTGTCTTGAAGAATTTCCCATATAGTTTGCTTCCTCTTAAGGATCATTAGATGCTTCACAAATACCGTTCTCATGATCTCCTCCACAAAAATCACAGCTCATTACTTGTTGTGCTTGTGTTGGCCCCACACTCATGGCATGAAGTTGCTTTGTGATTGCATCCAATTGATTTGTGATGATTTTGTTTTGAGCCAATATTGCATTTTGAGACTCAAGCTCAAATATCCCTTTATTTGATGTGTTCCCTCTATCATGGTTCGTAAGATAATCATTGGATGCCATAGCTTCAATCAACCTTAAGGCCTCTTCCGCTGTTTTGGAATTCATAGAACCTCCCTCCGAAGCGTCCAACATAAGCTTTGTTGATGGCCTCAATCCATTACAAAAAATCTGCATTTGTTGAAGATCATCAAAGCCGTGATTGGGACACTTTCTTAGAAACTCCTTGAATCTTTCCCAAGCATCATATAAGGTTTCACCATCACGTTGCATAAAGCTTGAGATTTCACCTCTCATCTTCACAAACTTTGACGGTGGGAAATACCTTGCTAAGAACTTCTCTTCTAAATCATCCCAAGTTGTGATACTTCCTTGAGGTTGAGATTGGAGCCATGCTTTGGCTCTATCTCGCAATGAAAAAGGAAACAACCGCAACCTTATCGCATCATCGGTAGCTCCATTAATCTTGAGAGTCTCACATATCTCTATGAAATTCGAGACATGATTATTCGGATCTTCGGCTTCACCTCCCCCAAACTGATTTTGCTGCATAATATTGAGTAAAGCCGGTTTGATCTCAAAGTTATTCGCAGCTACCGGTGGTCTAACAATGCTTCAGTGATTTCGGTTGGTTGGACCATTGGAATAATCTCCCAATGTTCTCCGGTTCCTATCCACATTTTCAGCCATGATTACCTCTTGTTTGACTTGGGATGAAGAAGGATTTCCTTTTGCCAAATTCTTATTCCTCTGTTTTTGCTCTTTTGTTTTCTTTCGATTCTTCTTTGTTGTTTTCTCAACTTCTGGATCAAATAACAGCTCACTTGTTGCTTTACCTCGCATACACTGCACAAGATTTTCAAGAAAATTTCAAAATATGCACTAAATCAAGGTTTTCACAAAAAAAAGAAAAAGAAAAAAAGAAAAAAATAATGTTCAAATTAACAAATGCTTTGTTTTTGTTGATATTGATCAACAATCCCCGGCAACGACGCCAAAAACTTGTTGATAACTTGGCAAGTGTACCAAATCGTATCAAGTAATAATAATGAGAGTAGAGTATCGTCCCACGAGGATTGAGATTCAAGTAACAACGATAACTAAGCAATTGATATTTGAATGAATAAAGTTCAAATTCCCAAACATGTAACTGAAATGTTGAATTAAGTGTTGACACAAAGGTAATTGAATGAGATTTTATTTTATCAAACAATCAATGAAATGGAAAAATGAACAATTCGGAAGAATCAAGTATTTAAGACGGTTAGGAATCGGAATCACCCAATCTTCACTTAATGTAGCTCATAGAACCCTAACATTCAATTCATTCAATTGACACTCAAGTCGCTGCTTTAGATTTATCCCTAATTCCTTAGGTGATAATCCTTTTGTTACTAATTATGAACCCTAATTCCTTAGGTGAATCAAAATTAGCACAAGCATTAAGCACAAGACTTATAGGAAATGCATTGCAATGAAGTTCTATTCCTAGAATCAACCTCACAGTGGTAATCTATTCCAGTTCTAGCATGAACACACATTTTCCAAGTATGCATTCATACATGAAATCAATTTCATGAATGGCCAATTCAGGAAAATCATTAAACATTGAAAAGATTACTCAATTTGAACGAATTTGAATTGAAATTAGAGTTAGAACAAACTTACATCAACATTTGATTGAATTCATCCTATCCTAACCTAGGAAATTTAGAAACTCATAGTTACAAGCTGAAATCTAGAAGAAATAGATGAGAAATGAGGTGGAGAAGCCATGGATTCTTCAATTCTTTCTTCCAAAAGCTCTTGAACACCCAGACATCAGAACTCTCTCTGAGAACACAAATCATGAATCAGATAAAATGGCAAAAAGTCCTTTTCAACTGCAGAAACAAGAATTTATAGGTTCTCTACTCGTCCCCCAGCGCTAGGCGCCCCTGGCCTGCGCTGGGCGCCCCTGGCAACACAGAAATGCTGCTCTCTGACTGCCGTTGACGCTGAGCGCCATTCTCCAGCGTTGGGCGCCCCTGCTGTTCTGCTTTGTGGGCGTTGGGCGCCCCATACTGGCACTGGGCGCTGGTATATGCCCTGCTCCTGTAGTTTTCTTCCGTTTCTTTCCGGGCTGAGCGTCCAATTCCAGAGCTGAGCGCTGGACTACTATTCCTGCATACTTACAACATATTTGAGTATATTTTTAATATAAAAGGGTCAAAACTCTAATCCAAACTTTATTCATATCAAAGTATGTATTTTCCTTTCACTTTTCCTATGATTTCTAAGGTTATTTACGAATTCTTTCCTAATTACACTTCCAAACTAACATAAATTGCACATTCATCAACAACGATCATCATCTTTTGGACGTAATAGCTTCTCACAAAAGATCTGTTGTTTCAAACAATTGACAAAGATAGTTAGAAACTCAGACAGACGTCTAATTTAGAAAAGTCACTATACCTATCAAACAAAATATTAAAAACAATCCTCCAGGTTGAAAGCACTATGATGCATTACTGGGAAAAAAATAGATCTTAAAAAACAATGATAAACCTTCACTAATGTCCTGTTGGCATCCAAATCAAAGGAGATAATAGAAGGACGACAGCACCAGAATAAGTTAGTGACAAGAAGCAAGCTCCACTCTTCTGTGTCCGAATCTGCGCATAGGGTCATGTGTTTGATGCTTGGTGGACCCATTGGGTAGTCTTGCAATTCAAATGGGTCGAACTCAACCTATAAAATCAAAAAAATAATTATATACACACGCTTGTAAGAGATTAAAAATGCAAACCAAATAAAACAAACAGCTTGCTAAGGTGAATTTACAGTTGAATCTTCACGAAAACCAATGAATAGGGAAACTGGAATGTGCTCAAAACTTGTGTCTTCGAGAAAAGTCCTTAAAATTTGTAGGTCCAGAAGAAAATCCACAAAGAATGTAATATTTAAAACCAACTGACTTGAGCTATTCAGGATATATATGGAAGGGAGTACAGAACCATCACCATGATATGTACACTTATATAAATTTGGAGCATCAATCTCAATCATGCCTAAGGTGTCGCAACCACATAAATCAAAGACTTTTAGCTGAATACTTGAAATGGTTATAAAATCATCCATAGAGAAACCCTCCAATGTCAACTTCACTAGGAGAGGGAATTTTCGAAAAAGTTCAAGAAACCATTGATCGGTGATAATAATGGAACTCATATATACTAAACATAACTCTTGTATATTTGTGCACTTGTCCATGCTGATCTTACAAGGGATGACAGTCTTGAAACCTGAAGGAGAGTAAGAAAGATGCCTAAGACTTGGTGCATCAACATCAACCTCCTCTATTCCAACAATATAAACTACCTTGAGATTAGTTAGGCCATGAATGCTTACAGATTTCAACCCAGAACAACAATCCAATTTGAATTTTTCAATCAAGGGACAACTTGAAATGATTTTTTGGATTACTTGTCCATCTCCCAAATAGACATGACTCAAGGATAACACTTTCAAAGAGGAAAACTTAATAGAATGATTCAAGAATGCTTGGTCAACTCTAAAATACCAAGACAAATCTAGCTTAATCAGTGATTTGGCCTCAAGGACACAGAGAGGCAAGCAAGAGAACTCATCATATGAGTCCAAGGATCTTGGATTCTTATTTTGTAGAACCTCAACACCATTGTCAAGTTGTAGAATCTCAACACCAGAATCACATACCAACTTCGTCAAATGATTAACATGAGTCAACAGATCCGGAGGAGGCGAGGACTTGAAAAAGAGCTTAAATGTTCTTATAGCCAATCCTTTGTGCTGGAAATTTAACAATGCACGAGACACCCAAATACAGAATTTGTATTTGTTCGACAAAAGTGCTTCCGTTCGCTGCCGAATATTTGCATCTTTAGCTATCTTGGTAATTTGATATCTAGATTCATGAAAAACTAAGAAGGGAAAAGCAGACCATGTATCATGCCAAGCCTTGGACAACACACTCGTCCTAGCAATATCTTAATCAGGCAACCTTAACAAAATGCGATGAAGGATGGATTGCGGTAGATAAGATATCCTGTCCATATGATGTGTTCCCTAACAAATGTAACTACTAGCCATACAAATGTTACAATTACCATGCCAGAATGATTTGTTAACACTACGCACACACAATAGATATAAACATATATATTTTCAATAACACTATGCAGCACAAAATATATAAATATATATTTTCAATTGCAAAAATCTTAAGACAGGAGAAAAATAACAAGTGATGTAATTTTTGTGTCCCTATGAATGTTTTCATGAATTTGAGAGCATACCCCCATTTTATTTCTCCACTCTCTCTCTCTCTCTCTGACTCCTTTCTCCCACATATCCAAAGTCTCATTGCTATTTTATTGAAATATAATAAAACCTCTATGCAAATATCATCAAGGGTAAGATTTGTTTCTCGATCCTCTAGGTTATTTTGCTAAATTTGCTAACAACTGGTTGCATGAAAATTTTCAAAGAAACTGAGAACGTATGAATGAAGTTAGGGTTATGTAAATCGTGATTACCAGTGGATTGCTGCAGAAGTGGACGAGCTTGATAAAAACGTGGTTTCAGTGTAGAAGGAAACGATTCTACTCATAAAGAAAGGTGAAAACCCTTCTTCTCTGCTTCTACCATTTTTCCTTTACTTGTAAATGTAACACTCATTGTTCTGTTCCAGTGATGAGTAAATAAAACAAAACTATAACAAAAGGGTTTTTGGTTTTGGAGTCAATTTGATATACAGATCCCTTGCAAATTGTGAGGCCTTTGTAACACCCCCCTTGGGCATTACTATACTAACACGTGCGGAAATAAATTAAAAATAATTTTGCTGGGTACTTTCGAAAAAATTTGATTTATTTGGAGTCAGAAAATCTGGGTGCAAAACAATTTCCTTTGAATAGGGTAGTACGTAACGTATTTATCTCAATAGTAAAAATAAAACATATTATTCACAACAGAATTTTAAACCATGTAAAGGTTTTCAAAATACCTACACAAACTTTCTCAAATCATACTACCCTAAAGAAATCCTAAGCTGGTCGCTCTACAAGACACTCACTGATAGAACCTCGTGATCATCCCTATGATCGCAAACCTCTTTCCGCAATCCAGACTTAAGTCTCCAACTGACTTAAGGAACTCTTCTGCAATATCTGCATTCGTGTACCAAGGTACGATAGCAAAGACAAAAGAACCTGTATATGTAAGGGTGAGTTCCAATATATGGATTTTAAAATGACAACCACATGTATGACTCTCAATTACCACTTAATCATAAATATTAAAGACAACAATATATTTAAATATATCTCAAAGGGTTTCATACCCGTCAGTCGTAACCGCTTTAAAAACCACGACACTTCAATATTCATCAACTAACTTTGAGACCTAATCTCCGGAGCTCCAACCAACCAATAGATGAGCTGATCAGGCTCTCATTACCGAATAAGGCAGAATATAAACATTGTCAGATATGGCAAGTTTCAAATAATTTGGCCTGTCAAGGTTCCGAGTTCCAACTATTTAAGTACATAACTCGGTAGGATACGAGCTCCAACCATCATCGTAAGTAGTTCACAAGAACATCCAACGATAGTCGTAATTAACTCGGCCTATAAAATATGAGTAATATCCAAGCTCCCGAAATAGTTGTAATTAGCCCGACCTTTCCTAGACCCCCATTCATTTCACCCAAAGGTGAAATGTACCTCATAACATGGATACCTATCAAGGTACCACGCATAAAACCTTTAGGCACATTTGCCATAGAAAAATGCAAAATGCATGTAAAACGTTTTGTTCTCGCTGTTTTTCTTTGTGTTCATTCTTTATATGTCAGAACTAAAAAGTTTCGCGACAACCCATTATCTTAAACTACTAAGTTTAATATCTCAATTAAACCATAATTGACCTTAAGTCAAAAGTGTGCAAATCACGAAATCTAGACCGATACACCGGTCTTAGACACGTAGATTTTAGTACACAAAACCAATACACTAATTATAGGACCTCTAGTCCATTATTCCACTTTCTTTAGCCCCGGGCCATATCTTTAGGAACACTAGGTCCGACGCCTCGGCGGCTAGGTTCATTTACAACTTTAAACTCTGTTTATTCTACGAAAAACAGAAGTAAAACCAAACCTTTCTTAATCTGACTGAAATAATCCGCTGTTTACCAAAAATCATTTTACGTTGAAAATTCACTGTTTTATTTAAAACTCACTAATTTAAACTCAAAAATCTTATTTAAGACTAATCCTCAGTAATAATAAATTTTATCTCTTTTTAAGACTACTAAAAAAATATTGACGGAATTGTCCGCCGTTTTCCGTTTTCAAAACGCATATGGCAAAAACGTGACTCCTTACTGCAAATTAATTTTTCTGACACTGTAATAAAGTTATTTTTGAAACTTTTCTTCATAAAATAATATTTCCTATTATTTAGAAATTCCTTGGGTAAAAATTAGCAGTGTTAAAATATTTTCACGGTTACGTCCTCGCGTAACTCTTAAAACGCTCTTTCGCCGTTAAATCATTAAAATAATATTATTTCTCATAAATTCCCATTTTTCACCAAATAATTAATTAATTAATATCATATTACTATTTCCACCTAAATTAACTTCATCATTTCATAAAAAGCTTTTAAATACTTTTAACCGTGTATTTAATCGAGCTCTGACCACTGTCAGGCTTTCAAACTCACAATCCACATCAACAATTATTTCATATCAATAATATGACACTTAGAAATTTAAAACATATCACCAAATATAACAAATAATTAAATGCAGTTAAATCAAATAATTAACAGTGGATAATCAATAAGCAAATAATGCTAACTACAAAATAAATACATACACGCCATAATTAAGACACACAATAACAATTACACATGGCTATCGGAAACATCCCTTAGGTACTCCCCTTACATCTTGAAGATTTTTCTCTTGTCGAATTGAAATTCCGTCAAACGTCTAATTTCTGCAAAACACGTACACGACTCACACAACAAATTTCCCTTCATCAAAACACAATAAATAATCATCAATCAAACACTAAATACACCTATGCTCCTATATTCTAGGTTCAGCCATGTGGGAATAAATTAGCTAAAAATTTCTAAAAATCCTAAGCTCTTGGATTAGTGATCCTTGATCACTTAAAACCCTAAATCAAATATTAGAATACAAAGATTTAAATAAAATAGTTCAATCTTCCCAAAACCCTAATTCGGCCATGACACTAAATTTGAGTTACAGATTTCAAAATTTCACATACTCTTAGATCCATGACCTTAGAGTAGTGTAAAGTTAAGACAAGTTATCATAAGTTGAAAAATGAAACAAAATATTTCAACTCCTCAAGAAAATAATTTCGGCCATGAGAAAAATAATGGTTTAGAGATTTGATTTTGATTCAATAATCATGTACTCAACATATATATGAATTATAAGATTGAATAAAGCAAGATTAGTTAACAAAATGAACAAAGTCCTACCCCACTAGAAACTAGGGTTCGGCCTTGACAAAATAAAAGGGCATGAAATTTTTGTTTGATGTATCCTCTTGGATCTTAAATATAGAGAGGATACTAAGATCATAGAAATTGGTTTCACTTTAAAAGGATTTTTCTATGATTTTCTATGAATTTTCAAAGTTTCTAGATCTAGGAATTGAAAAAATGATCAAGACTTCAAATCACAAAAATCAATGAAGAACATGATGATGATTGAGTGAGAGAAGCATGGTATACCTCTTGGAAATGAAAAATGGGCAAGGAATCATCTACTTCCTTCACAAAATCAAGCTATGGTACTTAGAGCTTTAATGACAAAAATGGCAAAGCTTGATGGAGAAGATGAAGATGGCCTTTTATAGAAGTGAAAATTGGCCTCTTGACTGCCTAGGGTCGTGGCCTTTGAGGGGTAAAAGGGTCCAACACAAAAATTCAAGGACAATGTGGTAATCTCACAATATGGTATTTTTGTGGTATTATGACAGCATAATGACAAAATGGTAATTTCCCAAAAAACTATTATGACCAACATGTGGTGAGAAATGAGTGAGGATGTGGCTGATTTGTGTCCACAAATTGTGGGGCAAACTTGTCATCTCGATGAAAGTTCAAGGGTAAAATCGTCCAAGGGCAAAACGGTCTTTACACTAGTTTAAAGAAATATCTAGATATTTTGTAAAAAGTAATCATGACATAGGTGACTCATCCATGTGACTCACCATCCTAGGTGGCAAGAGGTCTCACCATTCGACGTCGGGTTTTGTCTCTGCACGTCCGTTCTCGACCCCGTCGATTACGCGATTTAGGGTTTTACGCCCAAATCGAGTATAATAACTTATTTATTTTGAAAATTTTCAAAATAACCTTTATTGTTGAAAATGAGATATAAAATATATTCATTTCATTCTCGGGTCAAAATTAGGTTTTCTGATCAGTAAAATCTTACTGTCAATGAAAATACAGACCAGGTTCCGTCTGAATTTTCAACCAAAAATTTCACTATATACTTATAAAAATAAGTATGATATGAATATGACTTTGGTTTTCCCAAAATCATTTTCTAAGTTTTCGATAAAAATATAAATATTTATTTATATTTATACCGATCTTAGAAAGCGAAAAAATTGGGATGTTACAGCCTTCATCTCGAGTGCACTGTGGAGTAACTTATTCATTTTGCATATTACATTGATGGTTTACGAGTATACAGCCACTTCGTATTTTCTTTTTAGGTTAAACTAATATTTTGGTCTTATAACGCTATCATTTGACAAGTACTAAATTGAAAATCATTATCATATACAAGAACCAAATTGAAAATAACTGTCACGTGTAGAGAATGTATTCAATATTTTTGTTCAATTCAGTCCCTACACGTGATAATTATTTTCAATTTGATCCCTATATTTTAACTCCAACAAACGATGTCATAATACCAATACACGGCGAGGAACAAGTTGAAAATTATTGTCATATGTAAGGACTGATTTGAAAAAAAAAATTACGTATGGTGACTAAATTGAAAATTAGTTTCACGTATTGGGATTAAATGATTAATTTAACCTTTTTATTCATACATCCAATAATTTCCCTCGCCTATGATTGTCCAGTGTAAATATTTATCACAGAAAAATAGTGATGGCTGCAGCTAAATGGACCAATTTTCACATATCTCTTCCATTTATCAACAACGCCATCAAATTTAAACCTTTAAATGTCATCAGTTTTATCATTCAATGTTTAATTTGATCTCATTTTAAGAACTAATTTAATGATAAAAATGTAAAATCAAAATGCAAATATGATGATGTTGTGAACATTAATTCGATGTGTTTATAAACAGAGTAACGAAAATAATGTATGATCAGAATGGACATTAAAATAGTACTTGGAAGCTAAAATGATCGATAAGTAGGTTCTCATATTCGTATTTGATAGAAACTATAGTTGTCCATCTTGGACCAATTCCAACACCATCAACTTTATGAAAGGTTGATTAAGGTCAATCAACAAAATAGAAAAACACCTGAGTTATGATACATTTGCAAAGATCCTAAAGTCAGCAATCATGGTCGAACTGAGAGAACTTTAGGCAAAGCATCAGGAGCAGAGACAGACAGAGTCTGTAGCTTGCAATCTGGAGAAATGAAGAGAGAGTTTTTGTCCATAGAAATTTTGTTGATTAAATGCAATAAAACTTGCTCCAGCTCTTCACCATCACTCCAGCCATGGATTTCAGCCTTAAGAAGCAAAGGGTCTTTACATATCAAGTCCCACACAGGAAAGTTCTTCCTTGGCATCATAAAGTCTCTCTCTTTAAGCCTCAAACTTGGGCAGTAGTCACCACTGCCATCACCAAGATAGATGATCCTCTTGTCATCATTGGATATTGAATCTTGGATTCTATCTATGATTACACCCTGTAATGCAAAAAATTAAAATTATAATTAACCACAAAATTCTAAAAAGAGGAAACTTAATTAGTTTATAAACTTAAGTCCTTTTTTTTAATTGCTAGATAACTTCAGTCCATTTTTAATTTGAACTAATGGTGGGGTAGGCCAAAATTATTCTTTATTTTCTATTTCAATCAAATGCAGTGGACATATACCAGAGGCAAAAACATGACAGAGTGTTTGGTTGGTTCGTTATGCACACATTTCTTGTTTTTAAAAAGGCCAAAATAGGAGACAGAATTAAAGTGTTTACAGGATCAAGTCATGACTCATGAACATAATTGAGTCACGTAATCACCTATCTTAAAAATAAAAATTATAAAAATATATAATTTTCCAGAAGCCAGAGTTAGTTAGGATCAACTTGAAAGCAACATCTAGAAACTTGTATTGTAATAATCTGTTGATTGAAAAAACATTTTTTTAATAAACAAAAAACTTCAAATGAGAGTGAAATTTTCTCTGATTTTGACAACTCAAAAGCATGTTTTTAATTTTTATTTCTTTTTAACAAAGAAAATTAAGGGAGTGGATGAAAGGAGATATATACCTTGCACATGTTTGGAGGGCACAAACTGCAGCTATGAGGAGCTTTGTTAAAGTCATGGTAAGGCAAAATTCTTAATCTTCCTTCTTCATTAACATAACCTGGGTTAGTGTTAATCTCTGAGAAGTATTCCCTTATTCCCAAGTGCTTCAAAATTGCCTCAATGAAGAACATGTTTGCATCACTTACAATCCTCAAATCACACCTGAAAATAACAAATGCCATCAAAATTTCATCCTCAAATTATTATTTTTTAAAAACAAAAATTGTGCATGGGAAAATTGAAAGAGGAGGAAAGAGAGACATACCCTAAAGCATGAGCTGCTTTAATAGCAGGTATTATTCTGGGGTGCATAGGAATCCTATGGAGAACCTCCTCAATGTCCTCAATGGTTACACCTTGTGAATGAAGCTCCATCATCATCCTATCCTATAAAACCAAGACCCAGAAATAAAAAATACTCAGTTATTTCCACCCTCAACACAAACAATGCATATTGCAAAATCAAAAAGAAAAAACATTATGTTTTTAAAACAAAGAACTTGATGACATAAAAATAAAAAATAATACTTAAAATAATAAACTCACCATGAGAGAGTTCCATGGCATGGTAGGAAGGAGCTCATTGAACAAATCGGTGAAACCCAATTCATCGACAACCCAGTTATCACTGTCGCAATCAACAATGGTCTTGTCAAAATCAAAAACCACTACTATTCCAGACATTCTCTTGGTACTAAAGGGAATGGGGTGGAAAAAAAAATCTTAAAATCTGAATGACCCAGAAGAAGAAATCTCCTTCACAAGAATTTGGGTGTCTCTTACTACTCTCAAAATCACTTCTTGGCTTGCATTTGTTACCCACATAGAAAATGGGTATTTATAGTGAACGTGGAAGAAGCCAAAAACCGAAAAAAAAATAAAAAATGTTCCTTTGAAAAAAAAATAATCTTTTGATTCCAAAGGAATATTACATTGCATATATGGATAGTTCCAGGTAAGTGATAAGTTGCGAAGCATCAAGGATGCCATGAAGAACTAACTTATCATAAATCAGGATTCTAATTCCTTATGGCAATTGAAGATCAATCTCAGCCGTTGATCTGCTGAACTTTAGGTTGTTCGAAGGATCGGAGGGTGGAGAAAGGTGTGGCAGGTTTAGGCCAAGAGAACAAAAAAGGCGAGAATAAAGAGGAATATTCGAGTGGGAAAATTGAATGTATTTTATTTTTTATTTTTTGAAAAATTGAATGTTTTTGGTGGCCACCACATGTGACTTGAAATGCACTACCCCTCTCCACTGGATGCAGCTTATAAGAATATTCTGGGTATAGTTCGATTCTAGAGAATTTTTTTGGATGAAACTTGTGTACTTAATTTCTGACATTTTTATTATACTTAATTTTGAATTTTAGATTTAAGTTAATAAAGTATTTATATATTGTTCTTTGCCACAAAATGTATTTATATGATTTTTAAAATTTAATTATATTATATTATCAATATAAAATGTTGCACACTGTTAATTAATTACAAATTATATATACGATTTTTAGAGTTGTTATAATAAGAATCAATCATTTTTAATGATTTATCAATTAATAATTGATTGACAATGTAAATAAATCTTATATTACTTAATTTTTTTTTTATAAGAAAAAAATATTGATAAGTATTTTATCTAAATAAACTAAATGTTTACAAGAATAATTAAGTGATGCTTTACTATTTATCTTTTTTTATTCTTATTATTATTATTACTATTATTATTATTATTATTATTAATTTTTGTGGATGTTGAGTTGCTCATTAAACATGTGTTGATGAAAATTCGAGCTCAAATGGAATTCTACCTCTCATTCCATCATCTTTTGACGACTGCTTTGCAAATTGAGCGGTCAAATTCAAAGCCAAAGGCCTCTTGGAAAGTTGGAAACAATGCTGCCCAGTGCCCATAACTGTCCCCTCCCATCTATTTCTTTATTCGCATGAGTTCTGTATTGTATTAAAGTAATGGATTTTAAGTAAAATAAATAAATTTTAATATTAAAATTAAGGCAAATGTTACATCAAGGAATGAAAAGTTATCTAATTTTAAGTGTATGTGATTAAGATTTTTTTAAAAAAATAATTAAAAAATGGTGTGTTTAATATATTTATTTTTAATAAAAAATTATTATTATTTTAAAATCATTAACCACTCTTCTTAGCAATTGATTAAAAAGACCCAAAAATTAAATACTTCACTTTTTAATATATTAAATTAAAAAAACTCATCTAAAGCGACTTTGTTTTTAAATGAGCAAGTAAATAATGTTTAAATGAGCAGAGATGGAAGTTACACCTCGTGAACAGTGATTAGTCATTCGTTGACAGTGGATTGAAATTTGAGTCCATCAAATAATTTATAATAAAGGTTATTAGTGAAAGTGACTCACACGAATGTTGTAGCGTGCCTAACAAAGAACAATTCCGCAAATCGTTGTAACTAGCTTATTCGGTCCATTAAAAATTTAGCTCTCTTATCTTGAGAAATCAAGTCCATGCACACTCTTTGAGAGGGTAACACTTATGGTGACTGGCTTGCAAATCAGAGTCTAGCAATGCCATATGAAATTGACAAAGTGGATTATTCCCCAGAAGCTCTAGCTCTTCTGTTGCTTGGCGATGCCTCAGGGGCTCCCTTGCCCCCACTGTTTATGTTTAATTTTTTCCTTGTTTCGTGCTTTTATTCTTAGGCCCCAATGAATAAAAAAAAAAAAACTCTTATCCACTTTTTACATAAACTTACTTTACATAAACTTTTATCCATGTTAAATATATTGCTTCAACACAGCTTCACAATGAAAATTATCTCTTATTCTTTTTTGGGTTACAATGTCATTCTTATAAAGTATTCACCAATATAAATAGTGACTAATTTGCGTCGTGTGATTTGGATGATATTTAAGGGTTGCCTCCTCCCAACCGTGTTTTCTCCATATACAAGAGTTAGAAGTCAAACCCATGATCACTTGCTTAAGGGGCTCGAGCCCGTTATCACTCGGACCAATCACATGTTGGTTCTATTTTATTCTTGAATCATAGGTAATAGATAACAAATCCTTTATTTATTTATATGTTTTTTTTATTGTCTATTATTTTAAAAACACTCATTTTTACCAATGCATGTTGGTCTAATAAGTGGTAAGGAGCTTGGTTTTTTTTAAGCAAAATCTCAAGTTCGAGTATCGTGAATGGAAAAATTAGGTGTTGGGAGAGTTTTGACCCCTTAAATGGCTCTTTGCGACTCGACTCAGATTATTTGACATCCAATATAATTTCCTGATACCAGGGATCTCAAACTAAAAAAAAACACTCATTTTATTATGTGTCAAAGTGACAGTTACCAGATCCGGAATATAATTTTGGAATATAAATATGCATACATTACTCCTTATAAGGGAAGATTTTTCAAATAGAAAAATGTATGGAATGTTTTACTTTCATATAAATTATATTTTTGGGAATTTCATTATCATTCCCACGAATATTTCTTTAACACCCTCATACATGGGAATGAAAGTTTTTAACTTTCCTTCATTAATTTTATTCATGAGCATCTTTTATGTATGGAATAAGTTTTTTATCCCCTAGACCAAATATAAGAAACTTTTATTCCCGTCTCATTTTTTTTAAGAATCTTAAAATATGATTGATACCAAACATTACCTATATATGAGAATTGAATATGTGATTTCTACTCATAGATTTAAGTACATTGGTTGAATCCAATTTTATTACTTTAGTTGTTTAATTAATATTTGAGAAATTTATCAATTTAGTTTGTAATAGTTTAGTTTTATATTGATCAGCATTCAATCATGTCACACAAATGAATGATACCGTAAAAGAAAAAAAAAACGATCATCATACAATGTTTGATAACAGATTGAAGTTTCTTGATGACAATTATCAAATTTAGGGCATTGAAAAAAAATATCAATCTTATGCATCTCATATTTAAAACAAAAACCCCAAAAAAAAATTCCATCTTTCGGTGGCTTTGTCCAGTAATTTAGCAAGTGTTATTTACACATATTTTTCTTTCAAGTTATGTTATTTAAACATCAAATTTTAAATAATATATTTTTCATTTTTTATTTATATATATGTGTTTTAAAAGTATATCAGCAATCTTGAAAAAAAAAATTAAAAGCAAAACAAGACGATGTCCTGATGTTAAAAATTTTTGTTGATTTTAAAGAAAAAGCTAGCTTTCTATATTTTGACAATGCATTGAATCTGAGGGACTAATGGATTACGACTTCACCCAGAAACATTAGGCTAATCAAGTATTAAACGGCATAGGTCCTCTTAGTTCAATAGACTGACATCTATACGTCTATTTTAAACATGTTTAGATTGTTATATTATCCAAGAGAGTTGATGATTTGTTATGCTTTTCTTTTTTTGTCATTTCCCCCTTATTGCTTGGTTACGTCATAGCATCAAGATATTGATGATAATTATTTTATTCTCTATTTTCGGTGGTTTTGACTCACCGATGGATTGAGTCCTCTTCTGATTCAGCCATTTTATTTTGCGTCTTAAATTTGTCAATCCACTGTTTTGTATCTTTGGGATATTATTTTACACCATTATATATTAGTTGATGATGACAAAGGAGGGGACCTAGCTAGGATGCATCAGCGGTGTTTATGGATACAAATATGAACCAATCCAATTCTTTATGTAATTTATTTTGGATTGAATTGATTTTTATATCAAATTCGAACCGATTCAATATGATTAAAAACGAATAATTAAAAAGTTAGTTTAAATAATATAAGTAGAAATGATATATAACATATTAAACATTAAACATTATGATCTAATAAGTAGGAATTTTATGTTTGAAATATTAAAAATAGTAGAAAATAACGTTACATCAAAATAATAAATATTGTTAGAAAAATTAAAACCAACAAATAAAAAACAATAAGTCAGCAGCAGCAGCAACAATGCAACAAGGAAGCAACTATAACTTAGCAAAGCAACAACTCGACAACAATAGCAAGACACCAACTTCCAAACTAACTGGACTCACCATCATAATCCTCTTCATTTAGTTGTGGGATTGGAATATGTTCCAAAAATGTATAAAATATAATAATAAATATGAATAAGACGGTCCCACACACGATGGATTGGTGTGGTGGCGAATTGGTGGAACGACGCACCGTAACAACACTCACCGTGAAAAAATTAGATAGAGGTAGAGGAAGGAAGATGTGTCTATTTGTTAGATTAGGGTAATCCGTAATTCACTAATATATATTCTTCTTTTTTTTTGTTGGTAGAACTAATATATATTCTAATAATATTGCATTGCAAACTAATATTATGTTTAGTATTAAATTTTGTATAGGCAGCTTGGTGATCGATTTCGAAAAAGAAATTAAAAATACAACAAAGTTAAAATAAAATCCAATAATAACCATTGTTTACTCATCAAATGACTATTTAGGGTTTTAGAGAAGGTTAGTTAAAAAATTCCTCTTCTCTTAACCCTCTAAAAGTGATTTCACATGTGCCTTTCCCCAATCCTCTTCTCTTTTTTGGCTGCATTTGTACCGTTAGAATGTCTCAAGACTCGAGCTCCATCCAATCAACCAGCAGAAGGAGACAACTAGCAAAACCTTTGCTATTGCAAGCCCTTTACTTCAATCGTTAATTATTGCAAGAATTGGGATTACAATTTTGATCATATTGTTCTTAAAAAACAAAAATAAAAGATATTGCAACTTATTAGTATTCTGGTTTGAAATTTTCATTCCTAATACTTGAATCAAATAAATCAACTCATTCATTCTTCGTGCTGGTTTGTGTCGAGACATCTTGGACCTAAGATAAAAATATTAGAAAAACTTAATATAATTTAAACTATTAATTATTATATTACTTTTCTGATCTTTTGAGGTGCAAATCATTTATCAAAGTTTTATATTTAATTATAACATTTCATTCTCAATAAATACTATGGGTAGCACATTCAGTCTATCTTATAACATTGTTGATCTAAGATATGATTTAAACAATTTTAATTTTGAATAACTTCTTTCAATATTAACAATTGTTACAGGTAAGGAATGCATACATTTGAAAAAGAACTCGATCTACTTGGGCGAGGAAGCCAAGTTGTTATTTGCTAAACTCTCCCACGTTGTTTTTGGGCCATTGTTATGTTGCATGTAAAGGTTACATATTATGTTTTTGGACCTTCATAATAATAGAACTGTGGCACTATCTTTTCATCTTAAATTTTTTGTTTATATATAATAAAAAAGAATCCAATCTACTTGGGCTGGGAAGCCAGCTTTTACTTGCTATGCATAAAAAAAAAAAAATCTCCCACATATTGTTCTTGGGCCTTTATTATGTTTGATATGTTTAATGTACATATTATGTATTAGATTTTTTGACCTTTACAATAGTAGAAAAGTATCCGGAAAAAAAAAACATGTTTTACCTTTCAAAAGCTAATCTGACGTTTGGGGCATTCGGTGACAAATTTTATTGCCAAAATTGCCAAATATACAGTGTGAGAAGAGTTTTAGATGAGAAGCAATGCAAAGTGACACTTTTTTAGTTGGCTTTGAAGATACGTGGTGTCCCAAAACTTAGTCTTACATGACGAGACGCCAACCGAAATTATGGCTTTCTCATTGTATTGTGCAAACTACGATGATGATTTGGTGTCTCATCTTATTATATCATCCTATCTTTATTAATATAATCATATCTTATCCATATATTTTATCTCTTCAATATTACATAAAATTTTAACTTATATAATAATATATTATTAATGATAATGTGATATAACAAAAAGAGACAACAGATTCCAAATGTTAAACGGTTAACTCAACATTGTAAAGTGTAAACTATAGATGGCGCTTAACATGACAACATCCTTGAGTTGCATGCAATAAACCAAGTATGGGTGTAATCGGGTCGATTTGGTTCGGTTTTGAGCAAAAACAACACCTGAACCAATTAAAAATGTTCGGTTCGGTTTTTGACATTTTCTGGTAGCAGATCCGAACCGATCATGTTCATATCTATTCGGATCGGTTCGTCGGGTTCCCGCCTTTTTTTAAAAAAGAAATAAAAAAAAATCCAATTTTCTCCTATTATTCATTATCCACTTGTTTCGATTTCCATTTCTCCTGGATGCAAATTACATATTGTTAACGGTGATTTTTGGTTTCCGACAGCCAAATCCGACAACAAATAAAAAGTCAAACGAGTGTGAGACCTACGAGTTATGCAGTAATCTCGTCATAAATATGCTATTTTGAAAGTAATGTCTGCCAACTACAAATTTGACAATTTTAGTCAAATTAAGAATTACTGGCAAAGACTTAGTGCTAAGACAAGTATATGTTTGAAAATGGTGTACAGATTATTGTCAGCAATGAAACTTGACACTGAAACTACTCATATTTGAAAAGGGAAATTTGAAATTTAAAAGAAGAAAATAGTTTCTATATTAGAAAATAACTTCCTAATTACACTGAGTAAATAATAAAAGGAACAGAAGTTTAAAAGAAAAGTTAAATAAAGTAGGATCTAAGTAATATTGCTTGCAAAAAGTGAATGAATTTAAAAGAAGAACATAAAAGAACTGCTGGAAATCAATGAGATTAAATAAAGAACTTGAATAAAAGAAATGAAAATGGCATTGAATTTTGCCATAATATTGAAATAAGAAGGATGGAGGGAATACTTGAATGTAATCCGTCAATCTGCTGTGAGATCGAGATGTGTAGAATGTGTATCAAGTAACCGACCTTTATTACATTGTGATAACTAGTATTTATAGGCAAATAAAATAACTACCTAATAGTAACTTCCTATCTAAATGACTGCCACATTGTTGAGTCTCTAAAATGTCTTATGTACATTTCCCTAAGTTTTGATGAAAACTAAACATTGGTTAATGATTTAATTAACCTTCATATTGGTTGCTAACCTATCTATCAAGTGTGCAGATTAAATAAGAGAATCATCCGTCCAACACTATAGTGATTGAAGCTCACGTCCATCGCAAGTGATTGAAACGCACGTCCAACACTGTAGTGATTGAAGCTCACGTCCATCGCAAGTGTTTGAAGTGCACGTCCAAAACGCAAGTGAAAGCCAGCGTCCACTAAAGTGGTGAAAGCCAGCGTCCTTCAAAGTATCAGAATTATCCGTCCAATGATGTGGCATTTGGAGCGCGTCCATCAAAGTATCAGAAAAGCCCGTCCAGTGAGGTATCAGAATTATCCGTCCAATGACGTGGCACTTGGAGCTCGTCCATTAAAGTATCATAATAGCGCGTCCATTAAAGTATCAGAATAGCGCGTCCATTAAAGTATCGGAATAGCGCGTCCACTAAGGTATCAGAATGGCTCGTCCAATGACGTGGCAAAAGACTCTCGTCCACTAGAGTAACTGAGACTCTCGTCCACTAGAGTTCTCGTCCACTAGAGTAACTGAGACTCTTGTCCAGTAGAGTAACTAAGACTCTCGTCCACCAGAGTAACTGAGACTCTCGTCCACCCGACTAACTAAGACTCTAGTCCAGTAAAGTAACTGAGACTCTCGTCCACTAGAGTAACTGAGACTCTCATCCACCAGACTAACTGAGACTCTCGTCCAGTAAAGTAACAAAGGCTCTCGTCCACTATAGTAACAGAAGTGCTCGTCCACTAAAGGTGACAGAAGCGCTCGTCCACTAGTCTTTGGACTTGCTGAGTCCTTAATATGGAGCTCGTCTACTAGCCCGAATGAAAACTCAAATGGCTAGTTAGACGCGATTATTTTCAAGATGGAAGTACTTATCTTATGAACGCGAATTCTCTAAGGATTATCAGAATCGTATTTCAAAAGCCAGAAAGAGACATGAAGCCTTCTCTCCTACTCAGTTTCACGATTATCAAGAAAAGTCAGAAGACTACTCTCTCAAGCAACCTTGGATAATCAGAACCAAGGACCAGTTAAAAGAATGATTCCAACATGCTTTATTCCCTATAATCTCTGGTCCTTACACAAAAACGGGAGTGTACTCAGCAAAGTACAAAAAGCTCTCTGCTCAACTCTGATATGGCTGTATCTCGATGCATAAAGCAATGATCCTTCATGTTAGAGTACAACCAACGTTCCTATTGCATTAATGACTGCCTAGAACGACTCTATTGCATTAATGACTGCCCATAACGACTCTATTGCATTTAATGAAGTTCTGCTTGAAGCCAACATCTGAGGGAATGTCTCTAACGGATCCTAAATGCTTGAAGACCATAAATACAGAAGTCATTGAAGATGAAGATGAAGATGAGAGAGAGTTGCTCGAGCTACTACTTCTGCTACACTTAATG
Organism: Sophora flavescens; assembly: GCA_030762895.1. Lineage (NCBI taxonomy): Eukaryota > Viridiplantae > Streptophyta > Magnoliopsida > Fabales > Fabaceae > Sophora > Sophora flavescens. The sequence continues at coordinate 22,713,051 of CM061070.1, forward strand.
AAAAATGAGAGGATCGCCACCTTCATCTCAACAGAAATCATCCTCAATGTAAACATTCTATATTCACTCAAGTGAGTGTTATGAGAGATTTTTTTTATCAGTTCTGAAGTACTTAAAAATATATCCACTCTTGTGAGTGTAGGAAGAACTCATCTCTGTACTTCATTGTAAAATCACTCCATGAGTGTTGTGAGATTTTCTCTATGTAACCTTCATCAAAATCCAGTGAGCCTGGAGAGGCTAGGTGAAAATAATACTTGCAACAGCCTGGAGAGGTTGGTCAAGAATAATACTCGTTGAGCCTGGAGAGGCTAGGTATGCAAATAATACTTGCAACAATCTGGAGAGGCTGGTTAAGAACAATACTCAATGAGCCTGGAGAGGCTAGGTGTGAAAATAATACTTGCAACAGTCTGGAGAGGCTGGTTAAGAACAATACTCAATGAGCTTGGAGAGGCTAGGTGTGCAAAGACTACTCATTGTAATTATCTGATGTGATAGTGGAGAAAAACTCAGCTACTGCTGGGGACTGGATGTAGCTCATTGTTTATATGAGTGAACCAGGATAAATCTTGTTGTTTATTTTCTCTCTACCCTTATCTCCTTATCTTTGTTGTTTTATGTATTTTCAACAAAGTTTTCTAACTGATTTTAAGCTTTATGTTCTAAGTTATTTTCAAATGTTTTTTTATCCTCTAGTTGTACGTTGTCTAACCGGTTAATGATTAGTCTAAGATAATCAGACAAGTCAATATTGTCCATTAGACAAGTGAAATGTTTTATCTTCCTTATTTCCAAACTGGTTAAAAATATGTTATTAGTTTTGTTAGATGGTTTTTAAATTATCTTCTTTTATCCATCTACACTCTCTTTATTTGAAAAACTCTGATTTATGTTTTGTTGTTTAGTAAAAGTTTTAAATTTCTATTATCACCCAATTCACCCCCCCCCCCCCCCTCTTGTGTGATGGTTGCTTTGATCTAACAATTGGTATCAGAGCTACGTGCTCTGTAGAGAAGATTAATCACTTAGAGTTAAAGATCCTTGTTATCTTAGCAACCAAAATCTTTTTTTTAAAAAAATGTTTGATTTTAAAATTTTTTTAAAAAAAACCCTCGTGTCTTTGAATTTCTTTTCACAAAAATTCAAACTGGAAATGTTTTTATAAGATGTTAATTTTGTTTTGTGAAATGTTTTCCTTTATACTCTTTTCTCTTCTAAACCAAATTCATTTGGACTAACCTTGTTAAAATATATTTTTTTAACATTAGAAAAATGTTTTTAAGAATTTTGTCTTTTAAAAATGTTGTTTTTGACAAACCCAAAAGGTGCATCAAATCTAAAAATATTTTATTTTTGTTTCATGCTATTTATGTTACCAACAATGCTTCTTTGTGTAAAAATATATCCTTGAATTAGAAGATGTAGATCATTGATAGAAGTTGGATTATAAAAATGTCTTCAAGAAGAAGAACACAACATAATTAGTGACTCTTCGTCTCAAGAAGCCTATGAGGAAAAGTACTTAACAAGATGGAAGGATCACCCAACAAGAAAGGAAACCTTCTATAAAGGATCTAACTCAAGAAAAACTTTTGGAGTTGAGTTTATTAAACTTGAGAAGCCACACCGGAAGTTACTTGATCATATTCCCTGTTGAAAAGTTCATAACAACATGACTGCTGAAAAATTAAAGGAATCAAACTCGGTGATATCTACTCCTTATCTCTTGTTGTTGTTTAACTTGTGATTATTTATTTTACACATGATTTTTTGTGTGTGCTAAAGTGCATTCATGTTAAAATAAGATAATGATTTTAATTTTCATTAATCTAAGCTCACATTTGCTTATCCCTCGCATGAATTTGAATATTCTCATAAAGTGTTTGTTATACATGTTAAAATGATTCAACATGCATACTTGGAAGAAATATATTGATAAAGATTCTTTCCACTTGAAGTTATCAAATGTGTGCCTTAAATATTTCTTATGCTTTAACTTATGTTGAAATGGTATCCAATCTGAAATGAAATGCTTTTATGAGTTGAAGTCATAATAGTCCAATGCATAAGAGTTTCTTTTTTGTCATCATTATAATGGCTGGAAGAAAATATGGATTTGTCATAGTTGATGACTATTCTAGATACACATGGTACTCTTCCTAACACACAAGGATGAGTCTTTTAAGGCTTTCTCAGTATTCTGCAAAAGAGTACAAAATGAGCAAGGTTTCTGTATTTCTACCCTTAGAAGTGATCATGGGGGAGAATTTGAAAATAAGCAGCTTAGACAGTTCTGTGAGGAGAATGAAATCTCTCACAATTTCTCTGCACCTAGAACTCCACAGCAAAATGGAGTGGTTGAGAGAAAGAACAGATCTATGCAAGAGATGGCTAGATCTATGCTCAATGAAAATAATCTCCCTAAGTACTTCTGGGCAGAAGCTGTAAACACTGCTTGTTATGTACAAAACAAAATACTTATTAGGCCCCTTCTAAAAAGGACTCCTTATGAATTGTGGAAAGGAAAAAGCCCCGACATATCTTATTTTCATGCTTTTGGATATGAATGCTTTATTCTGAATACTAGAGATAATCTTGGAAAGTTTGATTCTAAGGTAGATAAAGGTATTTTCGTAGGATATTCTGAAAAGTCTAAGGCTTTTAGAGTATACAATTCAAGAACTTGTATTATTGAAGAATCCGTTCATGTTAAATTCAATGATGGATTAAACACTGATAAAAAACTATCATATCTAGAAGATGATCTTGCAGGTCTTGATATAAACAAGCCAGAAAGTCAACAACCCGATCTAACCAAAACAGAACCTGTGCCTAAGGCTGAAAGACAAGTGGAACAGACGAGTTAGCAGACAAGTCAAGATCTTCATGATGATCTCAAAAGGGATTGTAAGTTCAACACTCATCATCCTAAGGATCTTATTATTGGAAATCCTTCTGAAGGAGTAAGAACCAGATCCACCTTAAGAGAATCAAGCAATGTGGCCTTTATTTCAGATTTGGAACCTAAACGCATTGAAGAAGCTCTTGAGGATGAAAGATGGATTCTTGCTATGCAAGAAGAACTTAACCAGTTCACCAGAAATGATGTCTGGACTCTTGTCTCTAAGCCTAAAAACAAGTCTGTTATTGGAACAAGATGGGTCTTCAGAAACAAATTGGATGAAGATGGTAAAGTTGTCAGAAATAAGGCAAGGGTGGTGGCTCAAGGCTATAACCAACAAGAAGGTATTGATTATACTGAAACCTTTGCACCTGTAGCTAGAATAGAAGCCATACGCATTTTAATGTCATATGCTGCACAACACCAAATTACCCTGTTTCAAATGGATGTAAAAAAGTGCTTTTCTAAATGGTATAATTGAAGAAGAAGTGTATGTTAAGAAACCCCCTGGTTTTTAGGATACTGATAAACCATATCACGTTTTCAAACTTAAAAAAGCATTATATGGTTTGAAACAAGCACCTAGAGTATGGTATGATAGACTCAGTTCTTTTCTCATGCATAATGGTTTTACTAGAGGACAAATAGACACTACTTTGTTCAAAAAATGCTCTAAAGAGAACTTTATTATAGTTCAAATATATGTTGATGATATTATTTTTGGAGAAACTAATGAAAAGCTGTGCAAGGAATTTTCAAGTCTAATGCAAGCTGAATTTGAGATGAGCATGATGGGAGAATTGAAGTTCTTCCTTGGATTACAAATCAAGCAAACAAGTGATGTAATTTACATTCATCAACAAAAATATATCAAGGAGATACTTAAGAAATACAAAATGGAAAATGCAAAGCTCATGAAAACCCCTATGCAACCCAATGCAAAACTAAGCAAAGATGATGAAGGTAAAAAGGTAGATCAAACTGTCTACAGAGGTATGATTGGCTCTCTACTGTACTTAACTTCAAGCAGACCTGACATTCAATTTAGTGTCTGTATGTGTGCTAGATTCCAATCTGATCCTAGAGAATCTCATCTTAAGGCTGTTAAAAGAATATTTAGATATTTGCTTGGAACTACTAATCTTGGTTTGCTGTATTTAAGATCAAAAGAATACAGATTAGTGGGATATTGTGATGCGAATTTTGCTGGAGACAGAATATAAAGAAAAAGCACCAGTGGAGGATGTCACTTCATTAGAGCAAGTTTAGTCTCATGGTCAAGCAAGAGGCAGACAACCATTGCCCTCTCTTTCATCGCCGGCGGAATACATCTCTTTGCTAGTTCTTCGCTTTCAACTCTTATGGGTAAAACATCAACTTGAGGATTACTCTATTTATGAACATGACATATCTGTATGGTGAGATAATTCCAGTGCTATATGCTTAACTAAAAATCCAATTCAGCATTCTAAGGCTAAGTATATTGCAATCAAACATCATTTCATTAGGGATTATGTTCAGAAAGGCATCTTTGATATTAAGTTTGTTAAAACTGAAAATCAATGGGCTGATATTTTCACTAAACCCCTCGCAGATGAAAGGTTTTTATTTATTAAAGATAATCTAAACATACATTGCATTGTTGAATGACATGTATGAATGTTAACGAGTCTATGTTAAATCTGTCATTACTCCTATATACATGTTCTTTTAACTAAGCATTAGTTCAGGGGGAGTAATGATACAATAGTTTAAGTGGAGTATGTCTACTATGCTTGCTGCATTACTATGATTTTCTTAACATGTTATCTTGCCTTTAACATATCTCATAAATAAAACTTGATAACCCTTTTTGATGTTGACAAAAGGGGGAGAAAGGGAGAATAGGAGAAATAGAATGGGAGAATGAATATGATATGACCTGTTCACTTAAGAAAATTTCAACCTGTCTATATATGCTATTTTCTTTGTTGATATTTTCTGAGGTTCATTAAATCATCTCAATGTTTGTCATCATCAAAAAGTGGGAGATTGTTAAGTCTCTAAAATGTCTGATGTGCATTTCCCTAAGTTTTGATGATAACTAAACATTGGTTAATGATTTAATTAACCTTCATATTGGTTGCTTGATGAGCCTCTGTTTGACTGGTTTTATAACTAGTCAAGACCTTGGCTTTGTGCTAATTTTATATCATTTTTACCCAAATTAGACTTGATTGTCCTTAAGTAAGATTTTGAGTCTGTAAAGTGTTTTTAGGTTAATTTAGTTGATTTAAAGTTAAATAAAATACTTACTGTTATTTCTTATTTTCAGGTAATAAAAATGAATAAAACTGGTTCGCCCCGCGAAGAAGCTCTCGCCCCGCGAGTATTGCAACTCTGAAAAGTCAGAGACGATCACGGCTTGTCCGTGTTGAAGATCACGGCTGTGGCAGTTTTGAAGTTGAAGCGTTCGCCTCGCGAGCATCCATTCGCCTCGCGAGTCTGGAAGTCAGAATATAATTGCTGTCACTGGAACCTGAACTGGTCATGAAGATTGGGCCATAACTTGGGCTGTAGATGTCGGTTGGAACTGAAACCGGTGGCGAATGAAAGATCAAACAAAGAGCTTTAACTCTCATGAAGACCATTATTCCAAAAAGAGCCGTTTTGAAGGGCTTTAATCCATGTGAAGTCAGAGGCGTTTCAGCTGCCCTATGAATTGAATGCGGACATAACTCTCTCATCTTAATTCATAATTAAGCAAATTAAGTGGATTTGGAAAGCTAAGAGGCAGAGGTTGAAGTGAATTAAAGGAGTATTCAGATATTGAGAGGGGGTCTTGGGAGAATTTGTATAAATAAAAGTCAGGGCTAGCCAGTTTTGGCTAGTTTTTAGTCAGTAGTTATCAGTAGTTTATTTTCTTTTCTGTTCTTTTGTCTTTCTTCTGTAATGGAGAACTAGTCTCCAAGATTAATCTACTGTGATTGGTTTTAATTACACTTGAGGTTCTGTATTTCCTATTTTAATTGCTTTTCTCTTTTCAATACTATATTATGCATTTCTGTTTGTTTAATTCAGGAGTGTGTAGTGTAGTGTTGATTCATTTCAGTGATGCTATGTTCCTATACTTAATCGCGTTTGTTTAATTCGCGTGTGTTCATTCATGTTCGTTTAGTTCATGAGGGCTTAACCCCGTTTGTTTAATTCGGGAATAGGAACATGTATCCGTAGTAGCGATTTCGTTTGTTAATTGTTGCTACAACTGAAAGGGGATTAGAATCTGCTTAGGGCTTGGATTTATTTGAACCAATGATAGTGGAAAACCAAGAACAGTAGGTTAATCGTCTTTAGTTTATTTGTTAATCTTTTAACTGCTTTGTTTTTTTATTGCTTTGTTTTCTTTATTTTAATTGCACTCAATCCAAAACCCCCAAAACTAACTTTTGATTTTCTGTTAATAATAACAACAACTAAAGAGTCCTTGAGAGACGATATCCGAGTTGTCGCTCTATACTACATTATTTTTGTAAACGCTCGTTCTTTTTGGCGCGTGGCGACAGCGCGTTCATTGCTAACCTATCTATCAAGTGTGCAGATTAAATAAGAGAATCATCCGTCCAACACTGTAGTGATTGATGCTCACGTCCATCGCAAGTGATTGAAACGCACGTCCAACACTGTAGTGATTGAACCTCACGTCCATCGCAAGTGTTTGAAGATCACGTCCAAAACGCAAGTGAAAGCCAGCGTCCACTAAAGTGGTGAAAGCCAGTGTCCGTCAAAGTATCAGAATTATCCGTCCAATGACGTGGCATTTGGAGCGCGTCCATCAAAGTATCAGAAAAGTCCGTCCAGTGAGGTATCAGAATTATCCGTCCAATGACTTGGCACTTGGAGCTCGTCCATTAAAGTATTAGAATAGCTGGTCGCGCTGTCGCGCACGCGCCAAAAAGAACGAGCGGTTTTTAAAACTGTAGTTTAGGGCGACTACTCGGATGTCGTCTCACAAGGACTCTTGAAGTGTTATTTGTCACAAAAATCAGTTTTTTTTTTTTTTTTTGGGGGGGTTTGGATTGGACTGCAAATAAGAAACAAAGCAAAGCAAAGCAATGAAAACAGAGCAGTTGAAAAGATTATCAAATAGCTAAAGACGATTAATCTATTGTTCTCTATTTCCCAACTATCACCGGTTCATGCAATTCCAAGCCCTAAGCAGATTCTAATCCCCTCCCGGTTGTAGCAACAATTTACAAGCGAAACCACTACTACAGATATATGTCCCTATTCCCGAATTAAGCAAACGGGGTTAAGCCCTTCGTGAACTAAGCGAACACGAAACGAACACACGCGAATTAAGCAAACGCGATTAATTATAGGAACATAATATCACCGAAAATAAATCAACACAACACAATATACTCCTGAATTAAGCAAACAGAAATATATAGCATGGCATTGAAAAGGGAAAAGCATACAAAACAGGAAATACAAGAACCTCAAGTGTAGTGGAAATCGATTACAATAGATTAATCTAAGAAACTTAGTTCTCCATAGAAAAACGAAACACACAGAAAAATGTAAAAACAATGGAGAAGCCAAAAAGTTCTTTCAATCTTCCCAGAACAGCCTTTTATACTATTCAGAAACTAAGCCCACTCGCGAGGCGAACACTCACTCGCGAGGCGAATATCATGAACAGTCTGCAATGTTTGGTCTTCTCGCGGGGCGAAGTACTACTCGCGTGGCGAGGAATGGAAGAGTCATGGCTTCGGGTCTTCAGTCTCGCGAGGCGACACAGAACGGGTTGCATTTCTCTGGAACATTCAGCTATCAGGGTCGCGAGGCGAGGTGTTGTTCGCGGGGCGAACCAGAGAGGATGACATTTTTACTGTTCTGCTGGCTTTCAGGTTCGCGAGGCGAGCTCCTCCAGACTTGAAATTTCCCTGATTCTTTATTCTCTTGACTTCTAACTTAACCTGAAAGCAACAAAATAGCCATAAGTGCTTTATTTGACTCAAAACTGGCTAAATTAACCTAAAACTACTTTAGAGACTCAAAATACTGTTTAAGGACAATCTAGTCTAATTTGGGCGAAAATGATATAAAATTAGCACAAAATCACGGTCATACTAGTCATAAAACTAGATGAGCCAGTGGCTGATCAAAATACCCCAAACTTAAACTTTGCTTGTCCCCAAGCAAACTAAAACTCAAAAACTTAAAAAGACTCAAGACATGACAAGCTTAAAAGATTCAATCAACTTTGCATAAATTTCAAGCAATTTCAACAAAACAATTTTTCCTTCAATGTTCCCCCCTTTCAAACAAAGCAATCCCCACATTCATTTATTCTGAACATTTGAGAATTTCATCATTCAAACAATCATTAATCTAAGCAAGGGATCCAAGTTACACACAAGAGGGAGATCACCAAATTCAAACAATCGCCTTCCTCACAAGGGAGTTTAGTGTTTCACTCAATCGCTCAGTTTTTGTCAGGCTAACAACATTTCACTCAATTTCTCTTTCAAGAACACTTCCCATGAATTTGATTTTCATCTCAAAATGATTCTCACAGAAAACATGCATGCAACATCAAAAGGTCTTTTATGGGTTGTAATGGGGCCTGTCTAAGGGTAGGATATAGAAAGGTACTAGGCTGAAGACCTTAGGAACTAAGAGAGCATGAACTTTTTACACTTTGAATTTAACTCAAGTTCCTTTTTTCATTTTTCATTTGCCTTGGGTGACTACAGCCCTTTCTTCTAATACTTTTATTTTTTTTCATTTTTACACTTTGCTTTTCTTTTTTTTCTTTTTCTATTTTTTTTTCTTTTTATTGTAATATTTTTTCTTTTTCTCAATCCAGAATGACATGTAACATCCTTGTAGCCACCCCAAACTTAGTTTCTTGCAAACCTTCTCTTTCATAAGATTCCATGCTCTCCTAATCCTAAGATTGGGTTAACATGGTTTTTCAGATTTTAGGCTTATAACATAAGGTCATCAAGAATTAACAGGCTAATTAGGCTCAATGGGGCTAACTAGGGAACATGCATTAGGGATGGTTATTTTAGGCTAAGTAGTTATTTACAAAGAAAATGCCTAAATCATTTGAAGCAAACACATAGACATGCAAACCATAAAGAGATTCAAGCAAATTCGGGAAAGTGCAACTTAAAAGTGATTTCACACAGTTAAAAACATGTTGGAGGCTCAAATCCTCACTTGGACAATTTTGCAAATTGTTTGACCGAGATTCTATCCCTAGTGTGTGCTTCCCATCACCCCAAACTTATCATAAATCATGCCATCACAACAAAATCTCAAAGTTCAGTTTTTAATCACATGGGGATCACTTTTCAAAAACAAAATTTTTTCAGCCTAGGGGGAATCATCACATAAATCATGCAATCAATCTGTGCAAAATCAATCAAAATCCAGCAAACTTGCCGACTCAAGACTAACACAATTTATTCAAGAGCTAAAAGAAAAGAAAAAAAACAAGACAAAACAAAACTACAACTAGTTCCCTCCCCCACACTTAAAACATTCATTGTCCCCAATGAAACAATATAACTATAAAATCAGAGTGAGGGAATGGAAAGGGTACTCCCTGATCAGGTATCAGTGTAGGTGGGAGCTTTCGCCTGGATCCCATTGCTTGTAGCATAAAGCCAAGGAGAGGGAGTTCATTCCATGGTCCCATAACTTGCAGCCTTGAGATAGGAGTGAGCACTTGACAATTATGGTGACTTTTCCCAATGCGGCGGACCCATCACTTCCTCTTTGTGAAAAGATGACCACTTTCTCAACAAAGTCCTCCCAATAAAATTGGGGTGCAACCCCTTGAACTGGTCATGGTGCAAAATCCAGTCCCTCTGGTGGTTTCACAGGGGGAGGTGGCAGATAGGTAGGGAGGGTCTCCGGCGCTGGTTCATCTTCTGCATGTTCCTCATTCACTGCACTGACAAATCTATCACCTGCTAAACATGCAGCAATCTCAGCACACACCACACAATGGTTAGTGTTAGTACAATCAGGACATGAAGAAATATCATCAAAGCCAGAAATAAATGGAAAATCAAGAACAAGGTCCTCATGGGTGTCATCAATAATCCCAGAAAGCAGCTCTATGTGGAAAACGGAGTGCTCTTCCAATGGATGTTTCCCTGCATCAAAGATGTTAAACTTTGCCACAATATCACCAAACTCCATAGACATGGTCCCATCATCAACATCAATCTTAGTCTTAGCTGTCTTCATGAATGGTCTGCCCAGGATGATTGGTGATTTACTGGAATGTGTCTCTCCTGCCATGTCCAGTATGTAGAAGTCAGCAGGGAAGATCAACTCATCAACTTGTACCAGCACATCTTCTACCATTCCCATGGGGCGGGCACTGGTCCTGTTGGCCAACTGGATAGTGAGACCTATATACTGCAAAGGACCAAGATCAAGGTTATTGAAAATAGAAGTAGGCATGACATTTATGGAGGCTCCCAAATCCAGCATGCAATTTTCAAATTTTCTGTCCCCAATAATGCATGGAATAGTAAGAGTGCCTGGATCCTTGCACTTCTGTGGTAGTGCCCGAGTAGGGGCTGAGATAGTGACTCTTTCTGGTGCAGGCTTAGACTGGATCAGAGCTGAAACATTTCTTCCCAGATTAACTCTCTCATTACTCTTCAACTTCCTCTTGTTGGTGCATAGATCCTTCAGAAATTTTGCATACTTGGGCACTTACTTGATCACATCTAGAAGGGGAATATTCACCGCCACCTTTCTGAACACATCTAAAATTTCCCTCTCCTTGTCTTCCCCACCAATCTTCTTATTTTTCTGCAATCTCTGTAGGAAGGGGATTGGTGGTCTGTACACTTTCTCAGCTTCAACATCGACTGAAGGCTCAGGAGTTACCTCAATAGTTTCTTCATCTTTTCCAGAGGATGCCTCAAAAACTCTTCCAGATCTTAGAGAAATGGTACTCACATTAGGATTGGAGGCATTGGGATTCATCACTGTCTGTGCAAGTAGTTGACTTGATCCTTGAGCTTGCTGTATGTTATTTATGGAAGTGGCAAGCCGTCCGATCTGTGTCTGCAAGGCCTGAATGCTAGCATCCATTCGTTGCTGAGACTGAAGGTTTTGTACAGTCAATTGCTTGACCAAGTCTTCTAATGAAGGTCCAGAAGGTGCAGAAGTGGTCACTTGAGGAGGATTTACGTGGTGTTTGTCATCGGTTGTTGTTGGGATGAGTTCCCATACCGAAGGTTAGGATGATTCCTCCAATTGGGATGGTACCTATTTGTGGAGAGGTCTGGAGTGCTGTACCGGTTCTGACTGTTTCCTTGATTATAGGGATTTACTGCATAAGCTTGAGGCGCTTCACTGACGAACTCTTCTTTCTGGATGGGGCATGCATCATACGGATGCTCAGGAGAATTGCATATGCCACATAACCTTGCAGGATGAACCCTATCTATTGCCAATTGCCTTACAAAAGAAGTGAGCTCATCCATTCTATTCTCGAGGGCCTGGATGGAAGAAGAGCTATGGACCTCATGCACACCTCTTGTCTCAACAGAATTTCTCCTGGATGTAAACTGCTGGTAGTTCGGTGACATATTTTCAATTAGTTGCTTGGCAGCAGCTGGGGTCTTATCAACAAGTGCTCCCCCACTAGCAGCATCCAAAATATTCCTATCCATCGGCAGTAACCCCTCATAAAGTACTAGATAAGAAGCTGTTCAGAAATCTGATGCTGAGGGCAGCTGGATACCAAATGCTTGAATCTCTCCCAATATTCATCCAACGACTCATTTCCTTGTCTGATGCCACATATTTCCTTCCTAATTGATGCAACTCTGGAGGCAGGAAAATATTTCTCTAAGAAAACCTTCTTCAAATCGTTCCAAGTGTTAATAGAGTTTGGCTCAAGATATAACAGCCAATCCTTTGCAGCTCCCTGGAGTGAGAACGGAAAAGCTTTCAGCTTGATGCTATCCTCAGTTACTCCCTCTGATCTCAAGGTTGTGGAGCAGACGACCTGGAATTCCTTCAAATGCTTGTGTGGATCCTCACCTGCAAGACCACTAAACTTTGGCAACAAGTGAATGAAACCAGATTTTAATTCAAAAGGAGTATCAGCACCAGGATATGAAATACACAGTCCATTATAATTTACATCAGGGGAAGCAATCTGTCTTAATGTCCTTTGGTCACCCATATTGTCAAAAACAGTTTTAGAATTAGAATCACCACTAGTACTAGCCCGAAATTCTCTACGGCGTGTGTGCAGTGTTCTTTCACTTTCCGGATCAAAATCACACAATTCAGGGCAAGTAGACCTAGTAGCCAGACCAATTCAAAACAAAAACGAAAATAAAAGAAAAAGAAAAGAAGAAACAAAAATGCGAAAATAACAAACAAGAGTCCCCGGCAACGGCGCCAATTTTTGGTCGCGCTTTCGCGCACGCGCCAAAAAGAACGAGCGGTTTTTAAAACTGTAGTTCAGGGCGACAACTCGGATGTCGTCTCACAAGGACTCTTGAAGTGTTATTTGTCACAAAAATCAGTTTTTTTTTGTGGGGTGGGGGGGGGGGGGGTTTGGATTGGACTGCAAATAAGAAACAAAGCAAAGCAATGAAAACAGAGCAGTTGAAAAGATTATCAAATAGCTAAAGACGATTAATCTATTGTTCTCGATTTCCCAACTATCACCGGTTCATGCAATTCCAAGCCCTAAGCAGATTCTAATCCCCTCCCGGTTGTAGCAACAATTTACAAGCGAAACCACTACTACAGATATATGTCCCTATTCCCGAATTAAGCAAACGGGGTTAAGCCCTTCGTGAACTAAGCGAACACAAAACGAACACACGCGAATTAAGCAAACGCGATTAATTATAGGAACATAATATCACCGAAAATAAATCAACACAACACAATATACTCCTGAATTAAGCAAACAGAAATATATAGCATGGCATTGAAAAGGGAAAAGCATACAAAACAGGAAATACAAGAACCTCAAGTGTAGTGGAAATCGATTACAATAGATTAATCTAAGAAACTTAGTTCTCCATAGAAAAACGAAACACACAGAAAAATGTAAAAACAATGGAGAAGCCAAAAAGTTCTTTCAATCTTCCCAGAACAGCCTTTTATACTATTCAGAAACTAAGCCCACTCGCGAGGCGAACACTCACTCGCGAGGCGAATATCATGAACAGTCTGCAACGTTTGGTCTTCTCGCGGGGCGAAGTACTGCTCGCGTGGCGAGGAATGGAAGAGTCATGGCTTCTGGTCTTCAGTCTCGCGAGGCGAGACATGTATCCGTGAGGCGACACAGAACGGGTTGCATTTCTCTGGAACATTCAGCTATCAGGGTCGCGAGGCGAGGTGTTGTTCGCGGGGCGAACCAGAGAGGATGACATTTTTACTGTTCTGCTGGCTTTAAGGTTCGCGAGGCGAGAAGACTCTCGCGAGGCGAACTCCTCCAGACTTGAAATTTCCCTGATTGTTTATTCTCTTGACTTCTAACTTAACCTGAAAGCAACAAAATAGCCATAAGTGCTTTATTTGACTCAAAACTGGCTAAATTAACCTAAAACTACTTTAGAGACTCAAAAGCTCTTACAATCATTGTGCTTGGCTTCATGTGAGTTCCATCGAAAGGCAACTTCGCCAGCGTTGACTTTGGCATTACATTCAAAGAAGAGCCATTATCAATGAGAACCCTGGCCATGACATGGTCTCGGCACTTCACAGAAATGTGCAAGGCCTTGTTGTGCCCCATACCTTCAGCTGGTATTTCATCATCGGTGAAAGTGACATAATTATCAGCAACTATGTTACCTACAATGTTATCGAGCTTATCAACTGTGATGTCATGGGAGACATGCGCTTGATTCAACACCTTCATCAGTACTCTTCTGTGTGGCTCAGAGTTCATCAATAGAGACAAAAGAGATATCCGAGCCGGAGTCCGATTTAACTGATCCACAACCCTATATTCACTCTGCTTGATGAACTTCAAGAATTCACCTACCTCCTCATCAGATACACCCTTTTTATTCTCACCCCCATCTTCTTCCTTGTCATCTAGGATTTCTTCCACCTTCTCTTTCCCTTTGTGATCCTTTCCTTCCTTTTCTATTTCCCCCTTTCGCAAAACCTCTGGAGTGTAAATGCGACCACTCCTAGTCATTCCACCAATTCCTGAAATGTTGGTGACCACAGTAGTCCCGTTGGAAGGATTGGGTTGGACCTGCATCTCATACTTCCATGGTACTGCTTTGGTGTCCTTGTAAGGGAAAGGACTTGGAACTCGGATAACGATTGGTGTTGGCCCATTTGGAGCCGGCAAAGGTTTCTTCTCAGTATAGTATATCACCACTGGTCTCGGAGTGACTTGCTCAGGAATTGGTTGAGGATTAACCACAACAGTAAAAGGGGTTATCTTAACTGGGGTTGGGGAAATTGTAGATTCAGCAACCATATTGATGGCATACTCATTTGATTCACAACCAATTAAGATAAGCTTCATATCCATTAGCCGCTGCACAACTTGCCGAAACTCCGAACAGTCTTCAATCGAATGCCCCATGCTCCCATCAAAGTCACACCTTATATCTCCATCGAGAGCCTTTTCTTCCGTGGCCGGGATTTGGATCAATCCACATTTGCACATCTCTCTGAAAACATCTCTCATAGGAGTCCTAACATCGGCCACTTCACTCTTGAGAGTATGTTCCAAAAAGCTCCCAATGGCATTGACTCCCGAACCCCCATGATTTGGCATAGGACCTTGTCCCCCATTCGAGCATCCTTTTGAAAGCTCAACCACTTAGCATCAATAAGGTCTTGTACCTTAAATTTGAAAGCCCTGCAGTTCTCGGTGGAATGACCTACTGCCCCTGCATGGTACTCACATTTAGCATTTGGATCAAACCACTTCGGATAGGGAGGCCGCAATGGTTTCATCGGGATTGGAGTCAACACAGATTTGCTTATAAGCTGATGTAGTAGCTCGGTGTAGGTCATGGGTATCGGGTCGAAATGTACTGGCTTTCTTTCCGAGTTGTATGGTGGTCTTGTTTGGCTGGTGCTTGGGTTTGGATTTAGAGGCTGGACGATTTGAGGTGGCATGGTGGGGTGTGTTTGAGGTCGAGAAGGGTATGATGGCGGTGAGGGAGCCATTTGTTGAGGGTTTGGAAATTGCGAGGTTGCAGCGATGTATGGCTGGTTGGCTTGGTGATATGGAGGTGGTTGGTAATATGGGGCGTATTGGGCATGGAAGGAGGGTGTTTGGTTTGGTCTCCATTGGTTCGGTTTCTTCTGTTCATAGGTTACTGCATGTGCCTCTCCCTCCTTCTTTTTCACGAACGGGGTTTTCTTTGGGCCGTTCCCTACTGAAGTCTCGGCAATCTTGCCATTCCTCATTCCGCTTTCAATTCTCTCGCCGATGATGACCATGTCAGAAAAATTTGATGACACACTCCCAATCATCCTATCATAGAAGGGCGATCGAGTGTATCAATGAACATTGCTACGATTTCTTTCTCGGCTAAGGGAGGCTCCACCGAGCAGCCCAGTTCCCTCCATCGTTGTGCATATTCTTTGAAAGTCTCCACGTCCCTTTTTGACATATTTTGAAGTTGCATCCTGTCGGGAGCCATGTCAATATTGTACTTGTACTGCTTCAGGAATGCATCTGCTAGATCTTTGAAGGATCGGATGTGTGCCCGCTCGAGATGCGTATACCAATTTGAAGCTGCCCCGGTCAAACTGTCTTGGAAGAAGTGAATCAAGAGTTTATCATCTTGGGCATGTGACGCCATCTTCCTAACATACATGGTCAAATGGTTCTTGGGACAAGTGATTCCCCGATATTTGTCAAAATCGGGCACCTTAAATTTCGGCGGAATTACAACATTTGGCACCAGACAGAGCTCTGAGGCGTCCCGAAGACCATAACTATTTACCCCTTCAATGGCCCGCAATCTTTCCTCTAGTACTTCCAGCTTTTCTTTAGACTGGGAATCCCCTCCCGACTGATTCACCGGAGCTTCTCCGTACATATTATTGGGAAACGAATATGGCATGGAGGAGGAACCAAAGTTTGGCATTATTTGAGCCCCCTGGGGTCCATAATGTAGGGTGTATTGTGGGGGCCTTGGATTGACAGAAGGTGTCACTATCGGGGTGTTACCATCTGTAGGGTCGACATTTTGTGTCTGCAGTATTTCGACAGCATTGGTGGGAATTTGTGTCTGAGTGATGCCATCTTGTGGACTGGGGACTGCTGGTGGTACAAACCCACGAGGCAAACCATATGGGGGATTGTTTGGGTCAAATGAAAAATGAGTTTGGTTGAGAGGCATCATGGCCCCTGGTGGGTTGAAGCCTTGAACAGGAATCTGAGTAAAACCGGGCGGGATGAGAGGTGTGGCCGGATGTCCTTCTTTCGAGGCTGGAGGGTCTTCCTCTGTGTTCTTTTCTTTCTGCATTGCCTGCAGGATCTCCATCATCTTAGCCATCTGATCCTTGATTTGGCTGACCTCATCCCTGATCTCTTGGACTTCTTCTAGTTCATTTGCCATGGCTCTTGTCTGTGACCGAGTGCGATAAGGGTGTCTTCGAGCAATTGTTCAGAAAAGCCACACACTGTTTTAAAACCACAAGAGAAATGAGAACAAAATGTTTGAAAAACGAAAAGCTTTTAAGAAAATCACCTTTGGAGTTTATTCTTATATAATTTTTTGAGTTGACACCTTATAACAGACGGAGATGGTCCCTCCATCCCGCACAGAGAGCATTTTGCTCATAAGATGGAATGGAGTTGACAACAAATCTAGGGGAGAAACAACTCTCCACAATAGATGTTGTCTCAAACACACTAGCAATTTCTGAATTGAGACACCTCGTCCCACCTTTTGCGCAGAAGGAAAAGTCCTATAAGGCAAAGATGTAGTTGACAACATACTAAAGGAAGACCATGTTCCACGATAGGTGTCGTCACAAACCAAGTGCAAGAGTTGGAGTGCGAAGGAATCATAGAAGCAAGAACTGATTTCATTAAAAACTTCTCAAAGCCAATACATAGAATTCTGGAGGCAAGGACATATTTCATTAAAATCTCCTCAAAACAATACATAGATTGGGATTACATCACAATTCTCAACATTTTCATCCTAAAGTCAATAGCTTAGGTCTCTTTCTTTTTAGCCCTCGAGCAAATCCTCCACACATTTGCATGAAATCATCCAACTCAGCCGGGAGACGAAGCATAGGGTCTGCACGAATTTGTTCTTTTGCCCTCTCAAAGCTTTGGACAAAATTCGGAATACAATGGCTTAGCTCCAAATTCATGCTCATATATCTTTTTTTCCATATGTCAATATCTATTCCTCGCTCTCGGGCCTCTTCTCTCCACCACTTCACGGCGTTCATTACTTGAACCCTTTGATCATGATAGTGTTTATTTGAGGTCCACCCTAGATCGCTTTGCTTCTTGATTTCGACTAGTAGGATATTCAACTCTTGGACCTTTTGTACCAACTCATCGATCATCCTGTCTTGTGCACAAATTTGTTTTTGTAAGTTGGCATTGACTCCCCTTTGCCGATTGACTTCTACTTCCAATGACTTTCTCACATCTCCTTGCAGAATGACTTCTTCTTCTAACTCGGCGCTTTTCTTTTCTTAGTTGATGCCTCTCTGTTGTCAAGGACAATACTTTGCTTTCAAGATTCTGGATCCTAGTCATGACGCTCGACGGGACCTTGTCTCGTATTCTTCGGGACTTTTGAGGTTGCGGAGATGTCCGCACACAAATCTTTTAAATGTTCATTTTCTTTTGTTAACCTCTCACAACGTTTTCGACCAAAGGCTATTTTCAGCTCGGCATCTTGCTTTTGTTGCTCCATTTCCTTCATTTGTGCCTCCAGGATTTTTAGTTGTTACGCCATTTGAGTTACCGAAGGGGAGTAATCTTTGACTTTCATGTTTTCTGCAGGAATGTTGACAAGACCTTTCCTTGATTTTCTCCATGCTTCATACTCCGAGACAATGATTAGGATTGGTCGGCCCAATTGTGATCTCCCGCCATCCTCACATTTTTCCATGCATTTCTAACTTCTTTTGCCACCCACTTGGTATTCTCACCATCCTCGTATCGAAAACAAGCATCCACCGAGTTGTTCTTCTCGTGGCACGGTTTTGCGTCCAACAAAGTTGTCGTAAGGCTATGGCGGGTGTGTAGGATATGCAACCTCTTGGGCCCATCAAAGGAACATTTGGATAATCACCACAACTATAAATGATCTCTTGACCCTGTTGACTTTCGTACCATGGGCATACCCACTTAAAAGAGTCTCTTTCTACCTTGTCAAACTCGTTCTTACATTCCTCTACATTAAAGTCTGTCTTGTAGGGATGTTATGGAAGCCTCTTAGTGGATCTGAATGGCGGTTGATATAGCCTTTTGCGTACATGTGAGTCATGACCCATACATAGAGCAACTGTGCACAACATCTGAGCTTCCCCTTTGGATGCCGCTGGCAAAATTCTAGAGTTAAAAGTGTTTCAGCCAATCTTTGCAAGACGGGGTTCTTCTTTCTTTCAACTGTGAAGAACACATCCATTGCTGCTTGATCTATCATGTCTAGCGCCGATGGAAATAGAACCAATCCATATATTGCTAGTGCCAATACCCTTTCAAAGGTTTCCCAGTCTTGTCGATCCATTAGTTTCCTCAAATGATTTTCAAGGAACTTTCGGGTTAACCTCGCGAGTTTGAGTGTCCGGTCAAGTTTACTTCAATTTCAGGAAGCCCTAGTAACCCCTGCTATGCTTGCGGTGGTCAAGTATTGCCCCCAGGTGAAAGTACACAACGGGATTTTTCTGCATTGGCAAACTTAACAGGCAAGCATATTCTTCAATGGTGGGTGTAATGTCCATGTTTGGCAACTCGAAACATCTGAGACGTGGGTTCCAATACTGAATTAGAGCACTCAAAGCAGTAGCTTCAACCGGTACGAAAATTAGGTCCAAGATCCCTCCATATTTCTTGACGAAGCTTTTCGATGCCCTTGCGGCAAAGATTGACTCAACTCTTTCAGATTCTCTAATGAGTTCAAAATCACCTTGGAGCTCTTGGTGGTGGGAGCATTGCTAGTGTGTTTGATTTTTTCCATCTCTTGTTATCAAAGGTGTTATCTCTCACCAAATTATCTGTGCAAAGGAAATTTTATTTTATTAACACTTGGAAAGCAAAATTACTTATGCATGAGAGCGTACCAAGATGCGTGAATGAATGACATATTGATGATACATGGTCTAAAATACTACATGTACGAGCATACAATATAACGAGAATGAGTGTAACAGAATACATGAATGAGTGGCATGTTAAGGTGCATGTGGGATGCGTGCAGAAAAAATCGTTATGATGCATGAGATATAAATGTGATTATTCATGTTGCAGAAAAAGATGGAATGCGCTCCCTTTTGTCCTACATAGGTCAAATCCTAAAGTCGGGATTTCTGAAGTCAAGACCCTAGTTTGGTAGGCTGCTAATGGCATTTTATGTGCATGACTTTCGGGATAGATCTAGACCCCTAAACATATGGTCCCCGGATTACCCTCATCTAAAAGATAAGGATCCGAATCCATGAACCTCACCACAGGGACCAATAAGTCACAATGTGGCAGTCCATGTACCGGTGGCAATCCGAGCGGGAGAATCAATGACTGTCAGGGACGCTAAAGCATCACAATAACATCACTGAAGCCCCTTCTAATCTTATGGCATTCCAAGACTCGGGTATAGAGCCCAAAAGTGTGTGCAACATATGATAGTGATGTGTGTGAGGGGAGCATACAAACCTTCACAAAACCTACTAAAACAAAACTACCCCAAACCTGCAAAAGGGAACAAACAAATACCAATACAAAAAATTCTCTACCCTAAGGTTGCAAGAATATACAAGAGCAGTTATGAAAGCATAAAAAGAAATAAAATAAAAAGGGTAAAACAAATATTTTCAAAGCTGTTAAAAAAAATGCACAACCAACTATGATAGGCCTGACTCTCAAAGGTCCCCAGTGGAGTCGCCAGCTGTCGCGACCGTCGCGTCCGGGGGCCGCGAAAAAGGGATGAAAAAAAGAGGAGTCGCCACTAAAATTTTTATTGGGAAAATCTTAGAAAACCCAATTATTTAAAGGTGAACTGATCTTTTTTTTAAAAAAAAAAAGAGAGAGATATGAGTCCGGGAGTCGGTTACGAGTAGGGAAGGTGTTAGCACCCTACATCGCCCGTTTAAAAAACGGTACCTTAAGTTAGTTGTGCAAAAACATTTTAATAGCCTTTTAAATATTTATTTTACCCCAAAATTATTTACAAGAAAGAATTATTTTTTAATTTTTAATATTTTAAATTTTTATTAATTTTTACATTTTTTAAATTTATTGTTTATAAAAAATTAAATGAGGTTGAACATGACACATAAGTTCACAGGGCAACCTCAAATCTAAGGGACTGAACATGACACCGTGCCCATAGAGCATCCCTAAAAATAGAAAAGTTTAATTTTTTGATTATTTATTTTAACATAAAAAGGGGATAAAAAAGGAAAATTTAGTTTTGGCCCGACAAGATGATTTATCTTGCTCCTACGTATTCCCGGGTGCGATGGGAAACTCAAAGCCACGTAGTTCTTTAGAAAAGATTTGATTGGTTGGTTGATTTTTAATTTTTGATAAAAGATTTGATTTTGTTTGGATTTTATTTTAGAATAAATTCACTTTTGCATAGAGTCCAAGATAGCGGTGCTACACGATAAACTCTTACAATTCGTACGACACTTGAGGATGAATAAGTCCATACATCAACGTCGTAGATTGTTGCGTGAATTCAAAAGATTTTTTTTTTAGAATGAAAAATTGAAATCGGATGAAATTGATTAAAAGTATAAATAAAACATTTAATATTTTTTAAAAGGGGATTCACTCTTGCACAGGATTAAAGATAGCAAAGTTATACGATAAACCCTTACAATTCATACAACGCTTGAGGATGAAAAATCATACATCAACATTGTAGATTGTTACGTGAATTCAAAAAAATATTTATTTTATTTTATTTTTTTTTATCACCTTTTTATTTTAAAATAAAATTCCCTTTTTTAATTAATTTTTTTACTAAGGTATTTTTCTAAAAGGGAAAGAATCTGACCCAAGCTTGGAAAGGCCCAAATCAGTAAAAAAAATGGGAACACTCTTGTTGTTTTTTTTGTTGGAACCTTATGTATGGCCCAAACTTTATAAGAGAAAAAGAACAAAAAAGAGAGGCCTAGTAATTAGTCCATAGCTTATATTCATTTCTAATGAGCCTCTCACTACATCCTTGGCCCGATTACAAATACTTAAACAAAAAAAAAAAAAATCAGGACCAACAGATAGAGTCCAAATATTTTTTGATTCAGATTATTCTTCATTATTTTGTTTAACCCAAATTCTAATGATATAAAAAAGACAAAATAAAAAAAACACCAAATTGGGCCACAGGCTGAATCAGAAACCAAACCATTAGAAACTAATAACCCAATAAGTGATAAATGATGATAGCTGAAGGCAAAAGTTAAAAGACTAAGAATGAGAGGTGAGGAAAGTATCAGAGGCTTAGCCTCTAGGGTTACCAACAGGGAGCTCAAGGATGTGTTGACGGAGGTGATTGGGACCAGTGGCGGGAAGGAGCGGCGGCGCAGCGAGCTGGTGGAGCTGGGATCGGGCCGCGGTGGCGCGGGTTCGTGGCGGCTGGGCGTGCGCGTGGTGGAGGCGTCCGGTGCGGTGAACGGCGGGGACAGACGCGGAGCGACGCGGGTTCGTGGCGGCTGGGCGTGCGCGTGGTGGAGGCGTCCGGTGCGGTGAACGGCGGGGACAGACGCGGGCGGCGACGCGGCAGCCTTGCGTCCAGTGTGGATTCGTGGTCTCTGTCCGTCTCTTCCCTCTTCTTGTTGCAGATGGGTTTATGGTGAAGGAGGAAGAAGGGTTGAGGTTAAGAGGAAGAAGGAGATGGGTTTATGGTGAAAGAAGAAAAAAAAGTCTGGAACATGAGAGAAGAGAGGAAGAAGAAAAGAGAAAGAGAAAGAAAAAAGAAGAAAAAAAAAGTCAGGGGAGGGGGGAATCAGGCGTAGGAGGAAGAGATGTTTTTTTTGTTTTTTTTTTTTGTTGGTTCAGAGAGTATTTGGGTATTTTTGTGTTGATTTGTAATCTAGGAATGATGGTGGCTAGAGGTTGGAGAGGAGAGTATTGAGTTTTTTTATGCAGTTTTTTTTATGTTTTTCTCCCCCTCTTCCTCCTCGGTCACTGTTCAATATATAGCATCAGGGGGAAGAAGATGCCAAATTTTTCTGTTGATGGGTACAAGTAGTGGGGAGCAAATCAGCCTTTGCTCCACCACCTTGCAGGGGCAGCAATGGGTGAGGATGGCTTGTACTATTGTCCCCCCTTTTCTGAAAAAAAGAAGAAGAAGACAAAGAAGAGGGGTACAAGCATGGGATCTGATTTTTTTTTGAAATTTTTTTACTTTTTATTATTTTTTATTTTTAAACAAATCAGAATAGTAACAATTTTTGTTGGGTTTGGGATAATGGGCCCAAAAGATAAAAACGAAAATGGGCTCCATTTGATGATGTAATGGGCCCAAAAACAATATTTTTTTGTTTTATTTTTGTTATTTTTTGTTATTATTTTCAGGACATTAATTAAAAAATCTGGGCAAAATTAGGTGTTCACAATACTATTCAGAAACTAAGCCCACTCGCGAGGCGAACACTCACTCGCGAGGCGAATATCATGAACAGTCTGCAACGTTTGGTCTTCTCGCGGGGCGAAGTACTGGTCGCGTGGCGAGGAATGGAAGAGTCATGGCTTCTGGTCTTCAGTCTCGCGAGGCGAGACATGTATCCGTGAGGCGACACAGAACGGGTTGCATTTCTCTGGAACATTCAGCTATCAGGGTCGCGAGGCGAGGTGTTGTTCGCGGGGCGAACCAGAGAGGATGACATTTTTACTGTTCTGCTGGCTTTAAGGTTCGCGAGGCGAGAAGACTCTCGCGAGGCGAACTCCTCCAGACTTGAAATTTCCCTGATTGTTTATTCTCTTGACTTCTAACTTAACCTGAAAGCAACAAAATAGCCATAAGTGCTTTATTTGACTCAAAACTGGCTAAATTAACCTAAAACTACTTTAGAGACTCAAAATACTACTTAAGGACAATCTAGTCTAATTTGGGCGAAAATGATATAAAATTAGCACAAAACCACGGTCATACTAGTCATAAAACTAGATGAGCCAGCGGCTGATCAATAGCGCGTCCATTAAAGTATCAGAATAGCCATCCATTAAAGTATCAGAATAGCGCGTCCACTAAGGTATCAAAATGGCTCGTCCAATGACGTGGCAAAAGACTTTCGTCCACTAGAGTGACTGAGACTCTCGTCCAGTAGAGTAACTGAGACTCTCATCCATCAGAGTAACTGAGACTCTCGTCCACCAGACTAACTGAGACTCTCGTCCAGTAAAGTAACTGAGACTCTCGTCCACTAGAGTAACTGAGACTCTCGTCTACCAGACTAACCGAGACTCTCGTCCAGTAAAGTAACAGAGGCTCTCGTCCACTAAAGTAACAGAAGTGCTCGTCCACTAGTCTTTGGACTTGCTGAGTCCTTAATATGGAGCTCATCTACTAGCCCAAATGAAAACTCAAATGGCTAGATAGACGCGATTATTTTCAAGATGGAAGCACTTATCTTATGAATGTGAAATCTCTAAGGATTATCAGAATCGTATTTCAAAAGCCAGAAAGAGACTTGAAGCCTTCTCTCCTACTCAGTTTCATGATTATCAAGAAAAGTCAGAAGATTACTCTCTCAAGCAACCTTGGATAATCAGAACCAAGGACCAGTTAAAAGAATGCTTTCAACATGCTTTATTCCCTAGAACCTCTGGTCCTTACACAAAAAAGGGAGTGTACTCAATAAAGTACAAAAAGCGCTCTGCTCAACTCTGATATGGCTGTATCTCGATGCATAAAGCCACGATCATTCATGTTATAGTACAACCAACGTTCCTATTGCATTAATGGCTGCACAGAACGACTCTATTGCATTAATGGCTGCCCAGAACGACTCTATTGCATTTAATGAAGTTCTGCTTGATGCCAACATCTGTGGGAATGTCTCTAACGGATCCTAAATGCTTGAAGACCATAAATACAGAAGTCATTGAAGATGAAGAAGAAGATGAGAGAGAGTTACTGGAGCTACTACTTCTGCTACACTTAATGAAAAATGAGAGGATCCCCACCTTCATCTCAACAGAAATCATCCTCAATGTAAACATTCTATATTCACTCAAGTGAGTGTTATGAGAGATTTCTTTTATCAGTTCTGAAGTACTTAAAAATATATCCTCTCTTGTGAGTGTAGGAAGAACTCATCTTTGTACTTCATTGTAAAATCACTCCATGAGTGTTGTGAGATTTTTTCTATGTAACCTTCATCAAAATCCAGTGAGCCCGGAGAGGCTAGGTGAAAATAATACTTGCAACATCCTGGAGAGGTTGGTTAAGAATAATACTCGTTGAGCTTGGAGAGGCTAGGTGTGCAAATAATACTTGCAACATCTGGAGAGGCTGGTTAAGAACAATACTCAATGAGCTTGGAGAGGCTAAGTGTGCAAAAACTACTCATTGTAATTATCTGATGTGATAGTGGAGAAAAACTCAGCTACTGCTGGGGACTGGATGTAGCTCATCGTTTATATGAGTGAACCAGGATAAATCTTGTTGTTTATTTTCTCTCTACCCTTATCTCCTTATCTTTGTTGTTTTATGTATTTTCAACAAAGTTTTTGATGAGCCTCTGTTTGACTGGTTTTATAACTAGTAAAGACCTCGGCTTTGTGCTAATTTTATATCATTTTCACCCAAATTAGACTTGATTGTCCTTAAGTAGTATTTTGAGTCTGTAAAGTGTTTTTAAGTTAATTTAGTTGATTTAGAGTTAAATAAAATACTTATTATATTTTCTTATTTTCAGGTTAATAAAAGGAATAAATCTGGAGTCTTTCGCCCCGCGAACCAGAAGGTGACTGTTCCTGAAATTGCAAAACTTTCTGTCTCGCCCCGCGAAGAAGGACTCGCCTCGCGAGTACCTGGAAGTCAGAGAGCATCACGGTTTGGGCATGTTGAAGGTCACGGGCGTTACAGTTGGGAATTTGAAGAGTTCGCCTCGAGAAGTTATGCTCGCCTCGCGAGAAGACCAAGAGTTGCAGACCTTTCGTGTTATTCGCCTCGCGAGGACTTGGATTCCAGAATTTGTATATAAACTGCTCTATGGCAGAATGATAGGTTAGCTAGTTTTTAGGAGGCCAGAGTTAGCCAGTTTTGGCTAGTCTTTGGTAGACAGTAGTAGTAGTTTTACTTTCCTTTCTTTTCTTTTGTGTTTAAGTCTGTAATGGAGAACTAGTCTCCTAGATTAATCTACTGTAATTGGTTTCTATCCATACTTGAGGTTCTTGTATTTCCTGTTTTCATTTCCTTTTCTCTTTTCAATGCCATGCTTTATATTTCTGTTTGCTTAATTCAGGAGTATATTGTGTTGTGTTGGTTTATCTCGGTGATATCATGTTCCTATATATAATCGCGTTTGCTTAATTCGCGTGTGTACGTTTCGTGTTCGCTTAGTTCACGAAGTGCTTAACCCCGTTTGCTTAATTCGGGAATAGGGACATATATCTGTAGTAGTGGTTCCGCTTGTGAATTATTGCTACAACCGGGAGGGGATTAGAATCTGCTTAGGGCCAGGAATTTGCATGAACCGATGATAGTTGGGAAACCAAAAGCAGTAGGTTAATCGCTTTAGTTTAATTGTTAATCTGTTTTACTACTCTGTTTTCTTTCTTTGTTCTGTTTTGTTTTCTTTATTTTAGTTTCAATCCAAAACCCCCCATTTCTAACTTTTTTCTGTTAATAATAACAACACCTAAGAGTCCTTGAGAGACGATCCGAGTTGTCGCTCTATACTACATTATTTTAATAATCGCTCGTTCTTTTTGGCGCGTGGCGACAGCGCGGTCAAAAATTGGCGCCGTTGCCGGGGACTCTGGTTTGTTGTTATTAGCAGAAAATATAAAAAAAAAAAAGAAAAAGAAAAAAATTTGCTGAATTTGTCTGGTTATGGATCTTACTGATAAGCTCACTTATTTGAAGCAATTGTTTCAGCAGACACAGTTTTGTGGCATGTGCGGCTCTCCTGAGCACCTGTATGAGGCATGCCCCATTCTGACAAATGCTACTTATTGGCCTCGAGCTTATACATTCCATCCTAACAATCAAGGCAAAAAGCTTGAGGATAATGAAGAACCTGTGGAATCAAATGCATGTGTTGAGAATGATGGGGTGGATGAACCGTGTGCAGAAAGTCCAGACAATCAGACCTTTACTAACTTAGTTTCTTTTACTACATGTACTAACTGTACTGACACTAACCCGTGTGCTGTTTGTGGCCAGTTTCTTGACTCTATTTTGCAGGATGATAGTGAGAGTGATACCGATTGTTCAGCCGAAGTTCCAAATACACTATCCATTGAGCAGCTACCTCCCACTGTGGAACAACCGGTGATGGAGTTCAAGCCTCTGGAATTTGCACCATGGCCAGTCCAAGAGGTTGAGCCCCACTTTTATTGGGAGGATTTTATTGAGAAAGAGGTCATCTGTGACCCCAGAGGAAGTGAAAAGTCCGCCGCACTGGGCGAGGTTACTATGATTGTCAAGCACCCACTTCCGTATAAAGGCTGCGAGTTAGGGAAGCATGGAATGAGCTTCCACCCTTTGGCTACCACGTGGGCCTTATGCTACAACCAATGGGATCCTGGTGGAACCGCCCTTAATGAGTTTTCTTAACCCTTTCTTCTTTTTAATTTTCTTTTCCTTGCTTTATTTCTGTTTTCTTTGAATAAAGCTCCTGAATAATTTGAGAAGCTCAGGAGTTGTGTCGAGTCTTGTGTTGGCAAGTTTATTGGATTTTATTGATTTTGCATAGATGGATTGCATGATAGTGTTGACTGTTTTCCCCCTAGGACTTGAAAATTTTAGGAAAATGATCCCCATATGATTGAAAACTGAACTTTGAGATTTTGTTATGATGGCATGATTTATGATAAGTTTGGGGTGATAGGAAGCACACACTAGGGATAGAATCTCTTTCAAACAATTTGCAAAAATGTCCAGGTGAGGTTTTGAGCCTCCAACATGTTTTAAACTGTTAGAAATCATTTTTAAGTTGCACTTTCCCGAATTTGCTTGAATCTCTTTTTGGTTTGCATGATTATATGTTTGCTTCAAATGATTTAGGCATTTTCTTTGTAAATAGCTACTTGGCCTAAAATAACCAATTCCTAATGCATGTTCCCTAGTTAGCCCCATTGAGCCTATTAGCCTGTCAATTCTTGATAACCTAATGTTATAAGCCCAAAAATCTGGAAAACCATGTTAACCCGATCTTAGGATTAGGAGAGCATGTAATCTTAGAATGGGTGCAAGAAACTAAGTTTGGGGTGGCTGCAAGGTGTAACATGTTGTTTGGGATTGAGAAAAAAAAATTTATGTAAAAAAAAAATGTGAAAAAAAAAAGAAAAAAAGAAGAAGAGAAAAGCAAAAAAAAAAAAATTTAAGTGCAAAAATGCCAAAAAGAAATAAAAAGGTTGTAGTCACCCAAGGCAAATGAAAAATGAGAAAAGGAACTTGAGTGAATTTCAAAGTGTAAAAAATGTTTCATGCTCTCTTAGTTCCTAGGGTCTTCAGCCTAGTTCCTTTGTATATCCTACCCTTAGCCAGGCCCCATTACAACCCGTAAAAGACCTTCTGATGTTGCTTGCATGTTTTCTGTGGGAGTCATTTAGAGATGAAAATCAAATTTATGGGAAGTGCTCTTAAAAGTGAAATTGAGTGAATTGTTGATTGCCTGACAAAAATTGAGTGATGAGTGAACACAAATTTCCCTTGTGAGGAAGGCAGTTGTTTGATTTTGGTGATCTCCTTCTTGTGTGTGACTTAGACCCCCTGCTTAGATTTCTGATTGTCTGAATGATTAATTTCTCAATTGTTTAGAATAAATGAATGTGGGGATTGTTTTGTTTGAAATGGGGGAACATTGAAAAATATTTTGATAAATTGCTTGAAATCTGTGCAAAAGTTGATTGAATCTTTTGAGCTTGCCAGGTCTTGAGTCTTTTTAAGTTTTTGAGTTTTAGTTTGCTTGAGGACAGGCAAAGTTTAAGTTTGGGGTATTTTGACGAGCCTCTGTTTGACTGGTTTTATAACTAGTAAAGACCTCGGCTTTGTGCTAATTTTATATCATTTTCACCCAAATTAGACTTGATTGTCCTTAAGTAGTATTTTGAGTCTGTAAAGTGTTTTTAAGTTAATTTAGTTGATTTAGAGTTAAATAAAATACTTATTATATTTTCTTATTTTCAGATTAATAAAAGGAATAAATCTGGAGTCTTTCGCCCCGCGAGAAGGTTGTTCACCCCGCGAACCAGAAGGTGACTGTTCCTGAAATTGCAAAACTTTCTGTCTTGCCCCGCGAAGAAGGACTCGCCTCGCGAGTACCTGGAAGTCAGAGAGCATCACGGTTTGGGCATGTTGAAGGTCACGGGCGTTACAGTTGGGAATTTGAAGAGTTCGCCTCGCGAAGTTATGCTCGCCTCGCGAGAAGACCAAGAGTTGCAGACCTTTCGTGTTATTCGCCTCGCGAGCAGTTCTTCGCCTCGCGAGGACTTGGATTCCAGAATTTGTATATAAACTGCTCTATGGCAGAATGATAGGTTAGCTAGTTTTTAGGAGGCCAGAGTTAGCCAGTTTTGGCTAGTCTTTGGTAGACAGTAGTAGTAGTTTTACTTTCCTTTCTTTTCTTTTGTGTTTAAGTCTGTAATGGAGAACTAGTCTCCTAGATTAATCTACTGTAATTGGTTTCTATCCATACTTGAGGTTCTTGTATTTCCTGTTTTCATTTCCTTTTCTCTTTTCAATGCCATGCTTTATATTTCTGTTTGCTTAATTCAGGAGTATATTGTGTTGTGTTGGTTTATCTCGGTGATATCATGTTCCTATATATAATCGCGTTTGCTTAATTCGCGTGTGTACGTTTCGTGTTCGCTTAGTTCATGAAGTGCTTAACCCCGTTTGCTTAATTCGGGAATAGGGACATATATCTGTAGTAGTGGTTCCGCTTGTGAATTATTGCTACAACCGGGAGGGGATTAGAATCTGCTTAGGGCCAGGAATTTGCATGAACCGATGATAGTTGGGAAACCAAAAGCAGTAGGTTAATCGCTTTAGTTTATTTGTTAATCTGTTTTACTGCTCTGTTTTCTTTCTTTGTTCTGTTTTGTTTTCTTTATTTTAGTTTCAATCCAAAACCCCCCATTTCTAACTTTTTTCTGTTAATAATAACAACACCTAAGAGTCCTCGAGAGACGATCCGAGTTGTCGCTCTATACTATATTATTTTAATAATCGCTCGTTCTTTTTGGCGCGTGGCGACAGCGCGGTCAGTTTTCTAACTGATTTTAAGCTTTATGTTCTAAGTTATTTTCAAATGCTTTTTTATCCTCTAGCTGTAAGTTGTCTAACCGGTTAATGTTTAGTCTAAGATAATCAGACAAGTCAATATTGTCCATTAGACAAGTGAAATGCTTTATCTTCCTTATTTCCAAACTGGTTAAAAATATGTTATTAGTTTTGTTAGATGGTTTTTAAATTATCTTCTTTTATCCATCTACACTCTCTTTATTTGAAAAACTCTGATTTATGTTTTATTGTTTAGTAAAAGTTTTAAATTTCTATTATCACCCAATTCACCCCCTTCTTGTGTGATGGTTGCTTTGATTTAACACACATGTCCTTGGCAGTTCTCTTAGGCTTTACATTTAAACTAAGGGTGACAAATGGATGGATTGGATAAATTTTTATTCGAAT
Organism: Sophora flavescens; assembly: GCA_030762895.1. NCBI lineage: Eukaryota > Viridiplantae > Streptophyta > Magnoliopsida > Fabales > Fabaceae > Sophora > Sophora flavescens. Next base: position 22,742,991 of record CM061070.1, read on the forward strand.
TCTAATGGATGGATTGAAAACAATCTATTAATCCATTATGATCCATGAAAAACCCATTCAAAAAATCCAATCCATCCATAATCCATTTAAAAAAATTCATCCAATCCATCCATAAAAATTATTTTAAAATATTAAATATTTTTTATTACTTTTATTCTCTTCCATCTCCCCCCTCTCTCCTTTCTCCTCTCCCTCTCCCTCTCCCTCTCCCTCTCCCTCTCTCCTCTCTATTAAGAATGTTGATGATAAGCATGAAAAGATTGCACATAGTAACCAAAAAAGAGATTACACCTGATCGTTTTGTGATCTCAATGCTAAATAGCGTGGATTTGGAGTTCAGTTGCACCTACAAGGCTACAAGGATCTTAAATCGGGCCACGTTTCCAGTTTTCACTTTTATCCAAATGGATTTTTTTTATTTCATAATAATACGATCCAATGGATTTAATAAAATAGTGGATGGATCACCATCCATCCATGAGATAAAATGATCTAATTTGGTTAAGTATGTGCAAATATATGGTGAATCAGGTATAAATATCCGATGAATTCAGTTCATTATGTGGTGAATGTGTTTTTTTTTTATAAATAAATTTTTTGATTAAGTATGTGTAAATATCTGGTGAATGGGTTTTTTTGATAAATAAATTTTTTGGTTAAGTATGTACAAATATCTAGTGAATCACGTACAAATATCTGGTGAATTCAGTTCATTATCTGGTGAATGAGTTTTTTTGAGAAATAATTTTTTTGGTTGAGTATGTGCAAATATCTGGTGAATCAGGTATAAATATCTTGTGAATTCGGTTCATTATTTGGTGAATGTTTTTTTTTATAAATAAATTTTTTGGTTAAGTATGTGTAAATATCTGGTGAATTAATGGATTTTTTTGAAAAAATAAATTTTTTAGTTAAGTGTGTATAAATATCTGGTGAATCGTGTACAAATATCTGATGAATTCAGTTCATTATCTGATAAATGTGTTTTTTTAAAAATAAAATTTTTGTTTTCTTAAAAAAGTTAAAATAAAAAAAATTGATACTACAATAACACTACTATCATATTTTTGTCCAAAAGCTGTGTTCAATTAGCACAGCTCCAAATTGAAAGCCAAAGGCCTCTTGGAAAGTTGGAAACAATGCTGCCCATAACTGTCCCCTCCCATCTATTTATCTATTCGCCTGAGTTCTGTATTGTATTAAAGTAATGGATTTTAAGTAAAATAATAAATTTTAATATTAAAATTAAGGCAAATGTTACATCAAGGAATGAAAAGTTATCTAATTTTAAGTGTATGTGATTAAGATTTTTTTTAAAAAATCATTAAAAAATGGGGTGTTTAATATATTTATTTTTAATAAAAAATTATTATTATTTTAAAATCCTTAACCACTCTTCTTAGGCCATTGATTAGAAAGACCCAAAAATTAAATACTTCACCTTTTAATATATTAAATTAAAAAAACTCATCTAAAGCGACTTTGTTTCTAAATGAGCAAGTAAATAATGTTTAAGTGAGCAAACGGAAGTCACACCCGCATGATTAATTCTTCATTGACAGTATTGGGATACACTAGATTTAGACAAAAAAAAAAATTAACAAGTAAATGTATTGCGTGTTGATTGACAAGTGGATTGAAATTTTAGTCCATCAAATAATTTATCAAAAAGGTTATTAATGAAAGTGACTGTTGTAGCGTGCCTAACAAAGAATAATTCCGCAAATCGTTGTAACTAGCTTATTCGGTCCAATAAAAATTTAGCTTTCTTATCTTGAGAAATCAAGTTCATGCACACTCTGTGAGAGGGTAACACTTGTGCTGGCTTGCAAATCGGAGTCTAGCAATGCCATATGAAATTGACAAAGTGGATTATTCCCCAGACGCTCTAGCTCTTCTGCTGCTTGGTGATGCCTCAGGGGCTCCCTTGCCCCCACCGTTTATGTTTAATTTTTTCCTTGTTTCGTGCTTTTAGTCTTAGGCCCCAATGAATAAAAAAAAAAAAAATACTCTTATCCACTTTTTACAGAAACTTACTTTACATAAACTTTTATCCATGTTAAATATATTGCTTCAACACCGCTTCACAATGAAAATTATCTCTTTTATTCTTTTTTGGTTACAATGTCATTCTTATAAAGTATTCACCAATATAAATAGTGACTAATTTGCGTCGTGTGACTTGAATGACATTTAAAGGTTGTCTCCTCCCAACCATGTTTTCTCCATACACAAGAGTTAAAAGTCAAACCCATGATCGCTTGTTTAAGGGGCTCGAGCCCGTTACCACTCGGACCAATCACATGTTAGTTCTGTTTTATTCTTGAATCATAGGTAATAAATAACAAATCCTTTATTTATTTATATGTTTTTTTTATTGTCTATTATTTTAAAAAACACTCATTTTTACTAATGCATGTTGGTCTAATAAGTGGCAAGAAACTTGGTTTTTTCTTGAGCAAAATCTAAAGTTCGAGTACCGTGAATGGAAAAATTAGGTGTTGGGAGAGCTTTGACCCCTTAAATGACTCTTTGCGGCTTGACCCAGATTAATCGACATCCAATATAATTTCCTGATACCAGGGATCTCAAACTAAAAAAAACACTCATTTTTTTGTGTCAAAGTGACAGTTACCAGATGCGGAATATAATTTTGGAATATAAATATGCATACATCACTCCTTATAAGGGTAGATTTTTCAAATAGAAAAATGTATTGGGTGTTTGACTCGTGGAATGTTTTACTTTCATGTAAATTATATTTTCGGGAATTTCATTCTCATTCCCATGAATATTTTTTTAACACCCTCATATAAGGGAATGAAATTTTTTAACTTTCCTTCACTAATTTTATTCATGAGCATATTTTATGTATGGAATAAGTTTTTTATCCCCTATACCAAATATAAGAATTTTTTATTCATGTCTCACTTTTTTAAGAATCCTCAAATATGATTGATACCAAACACTACCTATATAGGAGAATTGAATATGTGATTTCTACTCATAGATTTATGTACATTGGTTGAATCCAATTTTAATTACTTTAGTTGTTTAATTAATATTTGAGAAATTTATCAATTTAGTTTGTAATAGTTTAGTTTTATATTGATCAGCATTCAATCATGTCACACAAATGAATGATACTGTAAAAGAAAAAAAAAACGATCATCATACTATGTTTGATAACAGATTGAAGTTTCTTGATGACAATTATCAAATTTAGGGCATTGAAAAAAAATATCAATCTTATGCATCTCATATTTAAAACAAAAACCCAAAAAAAAAAATCCATCTTTCGGTGGCTTTGTCCCGTAATTTAGCAAGTGTTATTTAAACATATTTTTCTTTCAAGTTATGTTATTTAAACATCAAATTTTAAATAATATATTTTTCATTTTTTATTTATATATGTGCATTTTAAAAGTATATCAGCAATCTTGAAAAAAAAAAATTAAAAGCAAAACAAGACGATGTCCTGATGTTAAAAAATTTTGTTGATTTTCAAGAAAAAGCTAGCTTTCTATCTTTTGACAATGCATTGAATCTGAGGGACTAATGGATTACGACTTCACCCAGAAACATTAGGCTAATCAAGTATTAAACGGCATAGGTCCTCTTACTTCAATAGACTGACATCTATACGTCTATTTTAAACATGTTTAGATTGTTATATTATCCAAGAGAGTTGGTGATTTGTTATGCTTTTCTTTTTTTGTCATTTCCCCCTTATTGCTTGGTCACGTCATAGCATCAAGATATTGATGATAATTATTTTATTCTCTATTTTCGGTGGTTTTGACTCACCGATGGATTGAGTCCTCTTCTGATTCAGCCATTTTATTTTGCGTCTTAAATTTGTCAATCCACTGTTTTGTATCTTTGGGATATTATTTTACACCATTATATATTAGTTGATGATGACAAAGGAGGGGACCTAGTATGCATTAGCGGTGTTTATGGATACAAATATGAACCAATCCAATTCATTATGTAATTTATTTTGGATTGAATTGATTTTTATATCAAATTTGAATCGATTCAATGTGATTAAAAACGAACAACTAAAAAATAAGTTTAAATAATATAGTAGAAATGATGTATAATATATTAAACATTAAACATTACGATCCACTAACAATCATTGTTTACTCATTAAATGACTATTTAGGGTTTTAGAGAAGGTTAGTTAAAAAATTCCTCTTCTCTTAACCCTCTAAAAGTGATTTCACATGTGCCTTTCCCCAATCCTCTTCTCTTTTTTGGCTGCATTTGTACCGTTAGAATGTCTCAAGACTCGAGCTCCATCCAATCAACCAGCAGAAGGAGACAACTAGCAAAACCTTTGCTATTGCAAGCCCTTTACTTCAATCGTTAATTATTGCAAGAATTGGGATTACAATTTTGATCATATTGTTCTTAAAAAACAAAAATAAAAGATATTGCAACTTATTAGTATTCTGGTTTGAAATTTTCATTCCTAATACTTGAATCAAATAAATCAACTCCTCCATTCTTCGTGCTGGTTTATGAGGACTAAAAGCCGTGTCGAGACATTTTGGCCCTAAGATAAAAATATTAGAAAAACTTAATATAATTTAAACTATTAATTATTATATTACTTTTCTGACCTTTTGAGGTGCAAATCATTTATCAAAGTAACATTTCATTCTCAATAAATAATATGGATAGCACATTCAATCTATCTTGTAATATTGTTGATCTAAGATAGGATTTAAACAATTTTAATTTTCAAAAACTTCTTTCAATATTAGCAATTGTTACAAGGAAGGAATGCATACATTTGAAAAAGAACTCAATCTACTTGGTGGGGAAGCCATGTTGTTACTTGCTAAACTCTCCCACATGTTGTTGTTTTTGGGCCTTTGTTATGTTTGATGTAAAGGTTACATATTAGATTTTTCGGCCTTTACAATAGTAGAATTGGGGCACCATCTCCTCACCCTAAATTTTTCTTTATATATATATATATATATATATATATATATATATAATAAAAAAGAATCCAATCTACTTGGGCTGGGAAGCCAGCTTTTACTTGCTTTGCATAAAAAAAAAAATCTCCCACATGTTGTTGCTTTTGGGCTTTTATTATGTTTGATATGTTTGATGTACATATTATGTATTAGATTTTTTACCTTTATAATAGTAGAAAGTATCCGGAAAAAAAAAAAACATGTTTTACCTTTCAAAAGCTAATCTGACGTTTGGGGCATTCGGTGACAAATTTTATTGCCAAAATTGCCAAATATACAGGGTGACAAGAGTTTTAGATCAGAAGCAATGCAAAGTGGCACCTTTTTTAGTTGGCTTTGAAGATACGTGGTGTCCCAAAACTTAGTCTTACATGCCGAGACACCAACCGAAATTATGGCTTTCCCATTGTATTGTGCAAACTACGATGATGATTTGGTGTCTCGTCTTATTATATCATCCTATCTTTATTAATATAATCTTATCTTACCCATATATTTTATCTCTTCAATATTACATAAAATTTTAATTTATACAGTGATATATTATTAATGATAATATGATATAACAAAATGAGACAACAAATTTCAAATGTTGAACGGTTAACTCAACATTGTAAAGTGTAAACTATAGATGGCGCTTAACATGACAACATCGTTGAGTTGCATGCAATAAACCAAGTAGGGGTGTAATCGGATCGGTTTGGTTCGGTTTTGAGCAAAAACAACATCCGAACCAATAAAAAATTTTCGGTTCGGTTTTTGACATTTTCTGGTAGCATATCTGAACCGATCATGTTCAGATCTATTCGGATCGGTTCGTCGGGTTCCCTCTTTTTTTTAAAAAAAGAAATAAAAAAATTCAGTTTTCTCCTATTATTCCTGTTCCACCTGTTTCGATTTCCATTTCTCCTAGATGCAAATTACATATTGTTAACGGTGATTTTTGGTTTCCGACAGCCAAATCCGACAGCAAATAAAAAGTCAAACGAGTGTGTGACCTACGAGTTATGCGGTAATCTCGTCAGAAATGTGCTATTTTGAAAGTAACGTCTTCCAAGTACAAATTTGACAAATATTAGTCAAATTAGGAATTACTGACAAAGACTTAGTGCTAAGACAAGTATATAAGTTTGAAAATGGTGTATAGATTATTGTCAGTAATGAAACTTGACATTGAAACTACTCATATTTGAAAAGGGAAATTTGAAATTTAAAAGAAGAAAGTAGTTTCTATATTAGAAAATAACTTCTTAATTACACTGAGTAACTAATAAAAGGAACAGAAGTTTAAAAGAAAAGTTAAATAAAGTAGGATCTAAGTAATACTACTTGCAAAAAATGAATAGTGAGAATAAATAAAGAACTTGAATAAAAGAAATGAAAATGGTATTGAATTTTGCCATAATATTAAAATAAGAAGGATGGGGAATACTTGAATGTAATCCGTCAATCTGCTGTGTGATGGAGATATGTAGGATGTGTATCAAATAGTAAACATTAATTATTTTCTAAAAAACAAAATCTTGAATTTCTTTCTCCCTAGTTTCAGATGTATTCTCCCTAGCTAAGTGGTTCAAGCCATCACTTGGTGTCCCATTCGCCGTTCACCAGATATTCCATAAAGAAATGAAAGGGACCCAATAAAAAGGACGAAAAGTGCCACTGATTTCAATTACTAAGTCATGCCTTGATGAAACATATTTTGTCAACAAGAGGTCCTTGTAAATTACAATAGCCTTCACCTTGGGTTACACCAAGGCATCACTTGCTGTTCATTTTGGTCTTTAACAATTAACATCTTGCTAAGCTTCTTCAATTGCACATTATAACGACAAACCCAGATGATGAGCACCTAGCCTTATAGGCTGATGATGTTAATATGGTGCAACCCAGAAAGATTCTAGGAAGAAATGTGACTTTTCAGTTGGAAAATGGGCTTTTGATCAACCTTATCCTCTCTATGATTCCAATTATCTCTATCTCAATACTGCAACTGCTTGTCAAAGGAATGGGTTTTAACCTAAAGAAACGAAGATGACGACCCTGAAACGGCGTTGTCGGCAGCAAAAGGCGACGCACGGTGGATGGGTGCGCAAAACATAGTGAATGATGATGGTGACTCTGACTGGCTCTTCACAGCACTGGACTTTGCATGAACGGATCTGGAAAAGAGGGCCAAGAAAGAAGTTTTTTTAAATAATTAATTTTTTAATAACCTGATGAACAGGTTAGGAGGTGGCTAAATAGACCAATAATAAAGAGTGTCTCCAAAAGAATGTGTTCGAGGGTGTCTCCCTAGCCTTCCTCGTAAACCAATATGAAGTTCACAAGCATTGCCCTCACTTATTTCCCCTTTTAAATAAAGTTTGTGGTTGAAACTATAACCATGCTTTCTTTCACTTTTTTTCCGGAAACGTACGTGTTTTGAAGGGTTCTTCTTGAAACCAAGAAATCTCAACAAGCCACTAAAAAAGAAAAGAAAAGAAAAAAGAAATCTCAACAAGAAAAGAAAAAGAAAAAACTGTGCCCCTTAAATGGAGAAGATCTACGTTATCTTTTTTCTAGTTACCTAAGGAATGCATATCATGTCCTATCACCCATTATTTGCATGCATATTCTTCCAGTACGAGTGACGGATATTAAGTTCGTTAAAATACGATCGAATTAAGAACCGATCCAAAGTTTGTTTGGCCATTCTCACACTTTGAGATGCTTCCCAATTTTATTTTTTTTAAAAATTTTATGGAGTGAGTGATGACCAACTATTGTACTGAACGTATTTTTATCTTGTCTACTATTTTAAAATATTTGTAAAGGAAGCAATGAAAATAACCTTTTATTGTATCCATTATTTTCTATATAAATATTTGAAATCAGGAAATAAAATAAAAATAATGTGATATTTTTAGAACTACTTTTTAAAATATGAAATGAGAACATAAAAATGAAAATAAAGCAAATATGTCATAATGTTTTAAAAGCACTGGTTAAAAAATATAAAAAATAAATTTCTACTGAAAAATAAATATATTAATTTTTAATATATTAAGTATACTTTTTTAATAAAAACTTATTTTTATTTTTAAATTTTGTAAATTAATATCATTAAAACAATAGATAATTTTTTATTCCTAGATATTTTTCATTTGGTCATTATCGTTTACTAATATTATAAAATCTTTTGTTGATATATATATATATATATATATATAACAAATTAAAAATATTATCACGTATAATAATAAAGTAAAAAAAAATTATCACATATAAGAAAAAAAATTATGTAAATAATTTTTGTGGTGAAGAATAATATATAAATACTTTATTAACTTAAATCTAGATTCTAAAATCAATAAAAAAAGTCGGAAATCAAGTACCCAAGTTTCATACAAAAATTTCTTTAGAACCAAGTTGTACCCGGAATATTCTTACCTTCAATCCCTCGAATATTCGTTCCTCTTTATTCCCGCGTTTTTTGTTCTCATGGCCTAAACCTGCCACACCTTTCTCCACCCTCAGATAATTGGAACATCCTAACGTTCATCAGATCTAACGGTTGAGATTGAACTTGAATAAATTCTGATTTATGATATCAGTTCATCTCGAGAAAAAAAGGGTTTTGGCTTCTTCCACGTTCACTATAAATACCCATTTTCTATGTGGGTAACAAATGCAAGCCAAGAAGTGATTTTGAGAGTAGTAAGAGACACCCAAATTCTTGTGAAGGAGATTTCTTCTTCTGGGTCATTCAGATTTTAAGATTTTTTTTTTTCCACCCCATTACCTTTAGTACCAAGAGAATGTCTGGAATAGTAGTGGTTTTTGATTTTGACAAGACCATTGTTGATTCCGACAGTGATAACTGGGTTGTCGATGAATTGGGTTTCACCGATTTGTTCAATGAGCTCCTTCCTACCATGCCATGGAACTCTCTCATGGTAAGTTTATTATTTTAAGTATTATTTTTTATTTTTATGTCATCAAGTTCTCTGTTTTAAAAACATAATGTTTTTTCTTTTTGATTTTGCAATATGCATTGTTTGTGTTGAGGGTGGAAATAACTGAGTATTTTTTATTTCTGGGTCTTGGTTTTATAGGATAGGATGATGATGGAGCTTCATTCACAAGGTGTAACCATTGAGGACATTGAGGAGGTTCTTCATAGGATTCCTATGCACCCCAGAATAATACCTGCTATTAAAGCAGCTCATGCTTTAGGGTATGTCTCTCTTTCCTCCTCTTTCAATTTTCCCATGCACAATTTTTGTTTTTAAAAAATAATAATTTGAGGATGAAATTTTGATGGCATTTGTTATTTTCAGGTGTGATTTGAGGATTGTAAGTGATGCAAACATGTTCTTCATTGAGGCAATTTTGAAGCACTTAGGAATAAGGGAATACTTCTCAGAGATTAACACTAACCCAGGTTATGTTAATGAAGAAGGAAGGTTAAGAATTTTGCCTTACCATGACTTTAACAAAGATCCCCATGGCTGCAGTTTGTGCCCTCCAAACATGTGCAAGGTATATATCTCCTTTGATTTCATCCATTCTCCCAAGTTCTTTGTTAAAAGGAATTTTTTCTTTAAAAAATAAAAATGCTTTTGACTTGTCAAAATCAAAGAGAAAACCTTGCTGGAGCAATTTATTCTCCTTTAGAGTTTTTTGTTTATTAAAAAAATGGTTTTTCTTAACATCAATTGATTAGTGATTACAATACAAGTTTCTTGATATTGCTTTCAAGTTGATGTTAACTTGCCCTGGCTTCTGGAAAATTATAATGTTATAATTTTTAAACTTCAGATAAGTGCTTACGTGACTCAATATGTTCATGAGTCAGACTTGATCCTATAACACTGGAATGCTGTCTCCTCATTTTGGCCTTTTTTTTAAAGTGAAATGTCTGCTTAATCAACCAACCACTATTTCATGTTCATGCCTCTGATAAATTAAATAAAAATTTTTACCTAGCCCACCATTAATTGAAATTAAAAATGGTATGAAATTATCTACCAATAAAAAAAGGATTTAAGTTTATAAACTGATTAAGTTCCCTCTTTAGTCTTTATGGAATTTTGTGGCTAATTATAATCATAACTTTTTGCATTACAGGGTGTAATCGTAGATAGAATCCAAGATTCAATATCCACTGAGGATGGCAAGAGGATCATCTATCTTGGTGATGGAAGTGGTGACTACTGCCCAGGTTTGAGGCTTAAAGAGAGAGACTTTATGATGCCAAGAAAGAACTTTCCTGTGTGGGACTTGATATGTAAAGACCCTTTGCTTCTTAAGGCTGAAATCCATGGCTGGAGTGATGGTGAAGAGCTGGAGAAAGTTTTGTTGCATTTAATCAACAAAATTTCTATGGACAAAAATTCCCAATTCATTGCACCTGATTGCAAGCTACAAACTCTATCTGTCTCTGCTCCTGATGCTTTGCCTAAAGTTCTCTCAGTTCGACCATAACTTCTTAGTTTAATATCCAATCTTTACAAATGTATCATAACTCAGGTGTTTTTTACATTTTCGCTGATTGACCTTAATCAACCTTTCATAAAGTTGATGGTGTTGGAATTGGTCCAAGATGGACAGCTGTAATTTCTATCAAATAGCTTATCAAAAAATAAAATAAAATAAACAAATTCCTGTCAAATACGAATATCAGTTTTCTCTAGAACTACGGATTGTTCATTTTAGCTGCCAAGTACTATTTAAGTGTCCATTTTCATCATACCTTATTCTGGCTGCTCTATTTATAAATGCATCAAATTAGTGTACACAACATCAGATTAGTATTATAATATTATTACAATTTCATCATTAAATTAGTTTTTAAAATGTGACTAAATTAATTATTGAATGGTAAAAGTGATGAAATTTAAGGAACTAAATTTGATGTTGATAAATGAAGAAGAACAAGTGTGGCAGATTGGTTGATTTAGCTGCAGCTCTATTTTTCTATAATAAATATTTACATTAAACATAAAGTGTGAGTGTGTGGGCTTCAATTTTCGCAATGCCCTTTGTTCTTTTTTCTCTTATTTTATGTAGGAGAATGTTAATGAGTGTTCATTGTTTAATGAATCAAGAAAGGAAAATTTGTATAGAAAAATGATGTATTTAGCATTTTGAAAAGTGTTACATTTAGTTTCCCAATTCAAAGTTTCCTTTTATGAGTTTCTTAACCAATACCCTTAGGTAGCGTTTGGTATCCGGAATGTTTTATTCTCAGGTAAACTACATTCCTGGGAATGTGATTCCTGTGAATAAAGTTTTCCCTCCTTCACACACGAGAATAGAGTTTTCCCAAGTTTATAACTATCATTCACTAATTTTATTCCCGGGAATCTTTTATGTCTGAGAATAAATTTTTAAAACTTGTAACAAACATGGGAAAACTTTATTCCCATGCCAACATTCCCGAGAATACTTTTTTAAAACTTGTACCAAACGCTACCTAAGGGCACTCGTTAGCAAGACCCTTTTATGCAAGACCTCTTATAAGTCTTCTCTTGGATTTTTTTTTGTAACCATGATATAGGTACGAAGTATCCACCACCATTAGTAGTGTCTAATTTCCATCGGGAAACCTGTTGGGCACATATGGTGGGTTTTTCCCTCCCAACCAGGTTTTCTCCATATGCAAGAGTTAGGATTCGAACCACTTATTTAAGGTGAGTCTTCTCTTGGATTTGAAATAAAAATTTAAATTGTAGGATATAAATTATGAGTCATTCTTACCATTTCTAATTCCTCTCTCCTTCTTCTCCATTTAAGCCCTCAAACTTTGACAATAAATAAATAAATAAATACGCTGAACAAATTGGACAATTATATATTGGATGTACGAATAAGAAGAATTATATGAAGGGCCCAACTATTCAAACCGTTTTTTTTTGCCATCCACACCTTGCACTTTTTTATGTTCATTTTCTTTCCAAAACTGCCCTTGTTATTCCTCCCTCACACCTCACCTTGCGGAAAACCCTTTCGAGAGCTCCGTCCCAGACTGCAATAGCAGATCGTCGCCTCCTCGCACCTCCGCCCCAGGCCGTCTCGATTCATCCTCCAAGTAGCTCCGTCGCGTTCGCGATTCATCTTCTCCGAGTCGCACAGTCCTCCGGCAAGAAGCTTCGACGACGACGTGCCGTCCTCTGCCATTAAGAAGCTCTGCAAGTTTTTTCCGTAACGTAACTTACGGAATTTACTTTCCGGAAGCTTTCGGACACTCGTTATACCTCCGGGACAGGGAGCAGAGGCGCGCGTTTTTTGGTGATGGTGATAATTTTTATACTTCCGAAAAATATAATCCTGTAGATCACAAAGGACTCACAAATACGCATCCGGATTTGGAATTCCGGAGGTGTAACGAGTATTCGAAAATAGTTTTCTGGAGGTGTAACAAGTGTCCGGATTTCGTTTTCCGGAAGTTACGTTACGGAAAAAACTTATAGAGACTCACCGAGTGAAAAGGGTATTTTTGAGAAAAAAATTCAAATTGAAGCTGCAAGATGCAAATAGCAATTTGCAAGGTGTAAATAGCAGCGGCCTTATATGAAATGGCTTAAGCCATCAATGCAATATACTTGGGCATCTTAGGCCCGCATTTTGGTTGGCCAAAATGAGTAACTACTAACTCCCACTACAAGAATAAGGTGAATTAGCGACGGAAATTTTGCGACGGTCTCAAAACCGTCGCTAATTTTATGTTTTGCGACGGCTGAAGCCGTCGCAAATGGTAGAGGAAATTACTGACGGAAGTTCCGTCGCAAATCTGTCAGTAACGTTCCCGCCATTTTACGCGAAATGTTGGCGCCAATTTGCGACGGGCATGGCCGTCGCTAATGTGCGACGGATGGTAATTTTGCGACGGTCATTCACAGTTTGCGACGGAATCGTAATTTGCGACGGCCTAGCCGTCGCTAATATTAAAAGGCCGTCGCTAATTTCCAATATGTAACTCGAACAGTTTTCTTCCTCCCTCAGTTATCTTCTTCGGCGCAACGTTTCCCTCTCAGCTCTGCAGCATCCAGACCACCAAAAACGGCGAGTTTTCACTTCTTATTTCTACTTTGTTCATTTTTCTTTCAAAATATTACATTACCTTCCCTCATTTCTTCTTTCTAATTTGTTCACCTTCTCTTTACGATTTTGCAGGCGTAAAATACTAAGGATTGTTACTTCTGCTTCACAGTACAATTGGATAGCTCCGAAACAGGTGTGAAATATTATTCATACAACAATATATATCTGTACTTTAGTTCTTTTGTGGGGGCCAGCTCAAAAATATTACCAACTGCATTATAATTTCCATGTTGAAATTTGAAATTTCCATGTTTTGGGGCATCGGAATGAAGTGAGCATTTACATTTGTAAGATGCTTGAATTGGTTGTCTGCATTATAATTTCTATGTTTTTTCTTTTATAATTTTATCTCTTGTATAGTGTACATACACGCGTCATAAATTTGTGTGTAAAGATGTTGGCTGATTATGAAGTTGTGAAACCTCTCCCCAATCTCTGGTGTTACCAGCTGTGGGCTACTGAGAGAAGCCTTTTTCGTTATTATTACCAGATTGGGAAATAAAATATTTCTTAGCAGAATTGTTCTTCTTTTATTTTCTTTTTTCAGTAAGATGTTTTTGTTGAGTCACATGTTCTATTATTTACCAAAAAGATGTTATATTGATTATTATATTAAATATAAAAAAGCAATTTTGTGTATTGCAGTAAAGTAATGCTAAGATGATTGAGCAGTTTTTATGTAACCTTTTTCAAACTCCAAAAATTATGAGCTCACCAACGATTTTTGGATCGTAGACCGAAAATTCTCTCCTTGAGGTAGCTCCATAGCTGAACTTCTAGAAGCTCAAGCAATTTTTACATAAGCACAAATCCAACAGGCACAAGCAATTAAATAGTGCTAACACATTAAAATATAATAAATGGAACAGACAATATGTTCTTAGTTGTGCCATGTTGACATCTTTCATAACTTGGTAGGTTTCACTTTGTTTCCAATTTTACTTCATCTTCAACCTGTTTTTTCTCTCTCTTCAGCCCCACTTTCTCTCCTTCGACCCTTTATAAATTAAATCCAAATCACTTTGGTTCCAACACTAGCTTGATCGGTAAATGGAATTCTTTTGTTTGTTTAACTTGTTTTCATGTTGTTTGTTGAAGGTTGAAGTTGTAACTAGTTGTAGTGGTTAGTGTGTGGTGGAAGAAGAACAAAGCTTTGAGGATTGGAACCAAAGAAAAGTTAGTTCTTCAAGAGGTATGTGGGAGAATAACCTTCATCTACCATATTGTGGGTGTGCGTGTGGTTTATTTGATTATTGACTTGTTTTGAAACCCTAAGTCAAAGGGTTGTATATATGTATTTATGTGATCCTCTTGGAGGAATGGATGTCATTATTGTGGTTGTTGTGTGATTATAATTAGTAACATATATACTTGATTGAAACATGCTTATTTGTTAAAAATTCAAGTTTGACTTTCTTGAATCATGAATAGGAAAGTATGCTTAAAATATTAAAGTATATGCCATGAACTTAAGTATTGATACATGGATATGTATATATGATTGTGATCTTGTTTAGTGAAGTGAGAAATTTCACTTTGTTGATGATTGGTTCGGCCAAGGTTAGAAGAAATGGCATGACAAGGAACGTCACTTTGTTTGAAAAGGAATAAAACCAAGAAGAAAATAATGTTTTGCAAAACTGTTTTCATAGTGTTGAAAAATAATGCTCTTTTCTTCTTATTTGAGTTGGTATGTGGATGTGCAATTGAGGAACATGTAGGAGGCATTCTCCTCACTGGCATGACACAACATCAATGTTAGTTGTTCCTTTTGTAGTAGAGAAAATAAATAGCAGTTTTTACCTAATCATGTAATAGACCTTGACAGATGGATCACATAGAAGGATATTAACTATTTTTTTTTTCTTTCTTTCCTCAACTAAATATAGTTAGAGTAAGATTTTCAATACAATAATGCATTGCCATTTATCATTCTCATCTATATTGAAGAAAAGTTTTTCAAATGGGGTTGATACTAATATATATTTTTACTGATGACTTTGATCTTGAATTGGCTTGATATAGGAATACATGTAGTATGGTACTTCTGACTTTAAAGTACACCTATGATTTAGAAGATAAGGAAATAAGGATGGAATTATTTTTGGATGTTAGCATTATTTACTTCTGGCCTTCGATTATTGGTATATAGTATGGTTAACTTGCATTTCTACAAAAATATTGTTACAGTGTACTTTCCTCATTTCCCCCCACTAAAATAAGCTTTCTAGTGGTCCCATTGAACTGAGAATGTGTTTTGGATAGGGTATTTGGTAGAGTTGGTAAGTCAAATTATTGTTTGTCATTTTAATAACAAAAAAAAAGACAGGAAAAGAGAATGAAAGTGATTTCAATTATGAGCATTAGTCTACAAAGTGATATTTGAATGAACATTCTTGCTTACACATGGCGCTCTACTTGATTTTGAATTAAACCTAGAGGGTCTGTCAATTAATTTAGCACATGACTGCATGGTGAGACTTAACTTTGAAATGGTCATTTTAAGCAATTTTTGGATTCTCATGCTTTGTTTATATTTACATCATTTATAGCAATGACTTTAATGGTGCTACCTCTGCTACTTTACAAAGTAATGAGTTTAATAATAGACAGGTGAATATTGTTATAAAAAAAAATTACTATGAAGGGTGATGTTTAATAAATGCTAATGCAAATATGCCTAAGTTACTGATCAGATGCCATGAGCTTTATGACTACAATGTTTTATTAATTGTATGCATTTTTTTAGGTCTGTTATTTTCTTCTTTGATTATAGATGCAACTGAGGCTTGTAGGTTGGTGGAAGTTATGATTTTTATTATTTATAATGAGTGCAAGTAAATATAAGCAATATGTTATATCCAATCTTGTCTTAGGTTAGATCTTTTTGTTGTCAAGAGCTAATATTGTATTAATTTCTTAATTGTTGTTGTTGTCACTATGCTTCAAGAAAGTCTACTAATGAGAGGACGATTAAACTTAAGTGACCTATTTATAGATTAGAGACCTGATGTTGATAAAATGTCATATGATGTGAACATGAATTGTATCCTTAAGCTATTGATATATGGTCCATGCACATGAATCTTTGTTTTGTGTTTGTCAAAATTCTTGGTTTGTGTTTGATAGGAATTTCTTGAGCCTGGTGAGAGAATTGGTTAGTTTTATGAGAGTATGGTAATTTGAAGCATGGGTTTTATCTTTTTGATGTGTGCATCTCCTATGCTTCGTGGGCTCGCTAATGTCTATTGATCTTTGCTGATATCTTATTATTTTAAAACTAGTTTCAAGCTGGTTGCTTAGTTCTATATCTTGTTTGGTTGTGTTGGCTAGCTGTTTGGTTTTTGTTGTTGGTTTAAGTGGATATTGTCCTAAGTTATGTGCTTTTGTTGATGGGTTTTGGGAAATCCTTATACTCTCTTTATCTTGGGTATGATTTATAATGTGGACTTGTATATTGATGATATGCGGATTACATTTAATTTACAGTCCGTCTGTTATATTTCCATGTTGATAAATGCTATAATATGTATTTTATGGTTTGAACCTTTACATGAGCATGATGGATGAAGTAGGTGGGCATGTACGGTGTTTTGAGAACATGATGGTCGATGACCATGAACTAGTTCAGAGTTAATTCTAGATTTTGCACGTGCCCTTATAATTCGAGGACGAATTCATTTTTAGGGGTAGAATATAATATCCAGCTATTTTAATTATTTACATTATAAGTTTTATTAAATTGAAAACCTCTATTCATATAAATGATATATAAGTTTTATTAAATTGAAAACCTCTATTCATATTTATATTTATGATTATATTCAATTTTTCTGTTGGGCAGGTTCTTGATTTGTGAAAGTTATATACATTTCTAGTTGTGCTAGTGTTGCTCTCATTCTAATTGGTAAGTGATTTTAATTACTTTTTCCTTGTGGTTTAATGTAGTCTATTAAGTGGTTACTATTGATGCTGTCTTTGCTCTTTAAAAATGAACTATTATGTAACATTAACAAATAAGATAAATGAGGAAAAACATGAGCATGATAAGAATATTACACAATCACCTATGCATGTAACCTGACAATTTTTTTATGCTTGTGCTATCGTTTATAAACTACACCATGATCTTTGTTTTTCCTTATTCACTATATGGTTAGTAGCTTGCAATAAACTATGTGATAAATTATATAGACAATGACTATCCTATTTGGTTTATTTTTCTTTCATTGCTATCAAACCATTGCTCGATTTAATGGCAATGCAAGTGTATGTTGTATTTTTTTTTATGATAAATAATGTGTGAATGTGATGCTCTCTTGAATATAACCGTTGAATTTAATTTTTGAAGAGGATACTTCCTCTATTTGGAATTTCATTATAGTTATCTTTTTTTTGGCGCAAATGCAGAGGATGGAATTTGTTCCTTTGAATCGTACTTGGATGTATGATAGGGTTTATCCGCGTAGAGGGGGTTAAAACAATCTTTCTTAGATGGTGTTGAAGAATTTATTACCAAGGCAAGTCAGCAGGATACTTATAACAATGGGGGTTGATTAGATGTCCTTGTATGAAGTGTGACTGTAACCGAATTAAGAATGTAGACGATGTGAGGGTCGACCTGTATAAAGTTGGGTTTAGGCCTAATTACTGGATTTGGACAAATCATGGAGAAGAAATGCCGCAATTTGATTTTGGCATTGACCAGAAGTGCACAATGTGGTTCAAGTAGTGGTGCGAAGTTGGATATGGAGATCATATTGTTTCCATGGAGGAGATGGTGTGTGACGCTCTTATGATGTCCGGGTCGTTTGAGTCCAATAATACAGAAGAGCCTCCTAATGCAGATGCACAAAAATTTTATAATCTCCTAACAGAGGCAAATAAGCCTTTGTGGGAAGGGTCCCCGACTCGACGTTATCGATGTGTGTTCAATCGTTATCCGCCAAGTCCAATTGGAGCATACCCGAGTTAGGCTTGGATTTCATTGCCAAAATGGTTTTGGCCGGGACGCCTTTCAAAGGAGGATTACCCAAGAATTATTATGATGCGAAGAGGTTAATGTCCAAGTTAGGATTGGAGTCCAAGAGGATTGACTGTTGCCAGAATGGGTGCATGCTCTTTTACGATAATGAATTCGATAAAAATGATGGCGCATTGGTTGAGTGCAGGTTTTGTCACGCACCAAGGTATCGTCGGCCGCAACGCAAGTAGAAGTAATCTAAAACCAGTTCCGGTAAAGTCGATGTTCTACTTGTCAATCATTCCTAGATTACGAGAGGATGTTTGCATCGATGCGCATCGCAGGAAAAATGACATGGCACCATGAGAATAGGAGGAATGCAGGAGTGTTACGCCATCCTTCGATGGTGAAGCATGGAAGCACTTTGATCGGGTGCATCCGGATTTTGCCGTTGATCCTCGTAATGTACGACTTGGGTTATGCTCGGATGGCTTTACCCCATATATCCAAGCCTCGGCATCACCTTATTCATGTTGGCCCGTTGTTGTTACCCCTTACAATCTTCCTCCCGAAATGTGTATGTCAAAGCCATATATGTTCTTGACTAGCAAGATTCACGGTCCATCTAATCCAAAGGCAGGCATTGATGTATACTTGCAACCTTTGATTGATGATTTGAAGAGGTTGTGGAATGGTGTTATGACGTACGATATTTCTCGAAAACAAAATTTTAAAATGAAGGCAGCGTTGATGTGGACAATTAATGACTTCCCTGCGTATGGCATGTTGTCTGGTTGGGGGACGCATGGGAAGCTTGCATGCCCGCATTGTATGGAGCATACGAAGGCATTTACCTTAAAATACGGGGGGAAGTCGTCCTGGTTTGATTCCCATCGCAGGTTCTTACCGAACGATCATCAATTTAGAAGGAATAAGAATGCCTTCAAGAAGGGGGCTGTTGAAATGGATGGACCGCCTCCGAGGTTAACACCAGAACAAATTTGGATAAGAATCAGGGACTTGCCAAAAGTGACTGAAGCTGGGGTTTCCAAATTAGATGGTTACGGGCAGTGGCATAATTGGACAAAGAGGAGTATTTTTTGGGATCTTCCTTATTGGAAAGATAATTTATTGAGGCACAATCTTGATGTAATGCACATTGAAAAAAATTTCTTTGACAACATTTTCAACACTGTGATGAACGTGCATGGCAAGACCAAAGACAACGATAAGGCTAGAATGGACTTACAGTTGTACTGCAGGAGACCGGATTTGGAGCTGAGACATCAGGATAATGGGAAGATGTACAAGCCAAAGGCCAATTATACTTTGACTATCCAGGAAGCAAGGTTAGTTTGCCAATGGATAAAGGGGCTCAGGATGCCTGATGGTTATTCTTCTAACTTGGCAAGATGTGCTGATGTTATAAAAGGCAAGTTGCATGGGATGAAAAGCCATGATTGTCATGTGTTTATGGAGTGCTTACTTCCTATCGCCTTGATTCGTTGCCCCCCCATGTTTTGAATGCCCTTACTGAAATAAGTCAATTCTTCAAGGACTTGTGTTCTGCAACTTTAAGGGAAGACGATTTGACCAGGATGGAACAAAACATTCCACTCATTTTGTGCAAGCTGGAGAGAATATTCCCCCCTGGCTTCTTTGATTCAATGGAGCATCTTCCGATTCATCTTGCATATGAAGCAAGACTTGGTGGTCCAGTTCAATATAGGTGGATGTATCCATTTGAAAGGTAATTTAAGTATCACAGTTATTGATCTTATTTCATGCATATTAGTTAATTAATAATAACCTCGTCATTTTTTAATAGATTCATTGGCGAGTCAAAACGATCGGTGAAAAATAAGGCTAGGGTTGAAGGTTCGATATGTGCGTCTTACTTACACCGTGAGACAATTCATTTCTGCTCTCATTATTTCAAACACATGGTTTTGTCTCCAACAACTAGAAGGAACGAAACGGAAAATGAAAGTGGAAGACTACCTGGAACCTTATCAATTTTTGTCTTCCCGGTCGTCATTCCGGAAAGGAGTTGACACATTATTTAACGGAGGCAGAGTGGAACTCAGCTCATGTTCATGTATTGATCAATTGCGCCGAGGTTAAACCATACCATGAGTAAGTATGAGCTTATAATTTTTATTCCTTCGATAGCATATGTCAATTTTCATTGATGTTATCCATATATGTTCAGTTCATTCTTGTCTTCTCGTGATGCATCTGCTCGTACTCATGAAGATTTTCCAAAATGGTTTAAGCAACAAGTAAGTATCTCCCCATTTATCATTCTGTTATTCACTATAATGTATGCGGATAAAAACATATGTCGTTAAACTTTGTGAATAGGTTTACAATGAGGCACCTACTGTCATTAATCAACATTTACGAAACTTGGTGACGGTCCTCGACACAAGTCAAAGAATGGCACACATACTTCGTGAATGGGTACAAATTTCATACTCAATCATGGATGAAGACAAAACAACAATAAATAGTGGTGTTTACGTAAAGGGTGAGCCAGGCGGAGTTGCAGATGACTTTTATGGTGTCATACAACACATATATGAGTTGTCATATCGTTATTTAGACTACCCTAAGAGAATAGTGTTGTTTTATTGTAATTGGTTCGATCCATCTAGTAGAGGCACTAATTTGAATAAAAAATATAATATTGTGGACATCCAAATGAGTAGAAGATATCATATGTTTGATCCGTTTATCATGGCACATAATGTGAGACAAGTATATTACGTTCCTTATCCAGCAACTCAAACAGAAAAACGAGGTTGGTGTGTTGCAATCAAGACAAAACCAAGGGGTCGCATTGAAATAGATGTTTCAGAGTTGGATGAGCCATATCAAACAGATGAAATGTCACATGCAAATGAGGTCATTGAAGTAGAACCAATCTCATGTTTTCAAGACACACAAGTTGTAGGGGAAGAAGTGGATACCTCCAGCTTGACATCAAATCAAGTCATTCCGGATGAAGATGTTGAAGAAGCAGAATCAACAGAAGATGAAGAAGATGAAGATGGCTATGAATATGACACTAGCTCAAATTCTGAATAACAAATACTTTATTTATTTTAGTGATGTATTTTGTATTAGGTAGTATTGTCATTGTCATAACTTTAAGTTCATTATGATTAGCATCATTTTCCATTATTTACAAATGTGTGTTTGTGCTTACTTTAAGTTAATTATTATCACCATCATTTTCCATTATTTACAAATGTGTGTTTGTGCTTACTTTAAGTTAATTATTATCACCATCAATTTCCATTATTTGCAAATTTGTGTTTTGGTTACTTTTAATTAATTATTATTAGCATCATTTTTCACTATAGACATGGCTGATGGTAAGGGAAAGGGTAAGGCACCTGCTGGAGGGGCACGTCGTCGTGGTCGACCTCGCTTTGTGACACGGACAGTCGATGATGGATTCGTGTCCCTCCCATCTACATCTGTTACACTACGCCCACCGCCCACACCCATGCCTCCACATGATATGGCACCGGCACCCCCACTGTTGCTCCAGCCCACTCGGTTCATGGACACCTCCATTGGGATCACGATGATGCCCACCCCGAGGATTCCGACTCGGACCCATGCAGACAATTCCGGACAACCAGATGCATCGGGGTAGATTTACCCATGGACGGTGATCATCGGTCTCATGGTGATGACGAGGAGACTTATGGATATTCCTCGCCTATATCATCGGATGATGAGGAGATCGAGGTTATGTCGGATGGCCGAGTTATTGTAACCCCGACCAGGTAAAGGGTAAGAAAGATCTCAAATATTGTTATTTTATTGTTGAGTGCAGATTTTATATGTATGTGTATTGATTGTTCTCATGTTCTATTGATAAGGTTCCTTCCGTCGAGAAAATCTGCAGAGGCCGTCACGTATGCAGTTACATCTCAGTTTGATCGGGCCTGGAAGCATTGGAGTGAGCTTGAGGATCAGGATCGGGATCGATTCTTTGCGGCTTTTAAGGTATTTTGTACTTTTGAATTTACTTCCATTTTTTAGTTACTTTTAATGTTTCTTTAGTTTATTATTATCCTAAAAAATATTATATTCTCCTTATTTACAGGAGAAGGCTGCTTGGAGAGTAGAGCATTCCGCTGATGTAGAGATAATTTTTCATCAAAAAGCGAGCAAACGCCTCTCCGAGTTGTTGACTAGATATCGGAAAAAGGGACAGCGTCCAAAATGGTGTTTCCCACCCATTTGGGAGGAGCTATGTGCTTATTGGGCTACACCTGAATTTAAGAAAAAATCCGCCTGAGGCAAAGCTCAACGGGGCCTCGGAAAAGGGTGGGAGCCGCACTTTGGCGGCGGCATCGCAATCGGGGAGCATGCTCGACGCCTTGTAAGTTCCAACATCATATTTTGTTAATTCATTAGATGTCTGGCTATTAAGGTAGTGTAACTTCAAATATGAACAAGTTTTTTTTTGGTGCAGGCTAGGGAGCTTGGCCGTAGCGTCAAGCCGGTTGAGCTTCATGCCCGAACTCATACTAGGAAGGGTACCCGCGAGTATGTAGAGGCGCGTTCTAGACGCACTCGGGTGATTTACATGTCTCTTTGTTGGAAATTATTTTTATTTTATATTTAATAATTATGGTCATTTTGTATGATTATGTGTATCAATTTTAATGACAGGAGGACTATCGTGATAAGTTATCTCGGAGTTCGGTCTCGGGCAGCCTCATCTTCCCCTTCTTCCACCACACTTGACCCGCAGGTGGAAGCCCAAATGGAGTTGCGGGCATGGGTCGAGGTTCTTTGGCGGTGAAGAACAAGGGTCGCATATATGGTATGGGAGACCTAGCCAGTAACTATCGACGCGGGTGCTCCAAAGCATCTTCACTCAGCAGAGTCGAGCATCGTCCGAAGACTAGGCCTCGCCGATCTCATGAGTCTGCGCAGAGATGGTAAAGATGCGACGTAAACCGGCAGCTCAGGATGAGATCAATCGACATTGCTTACTCAACAGACACAGATGATGGAGCAGATAGAGATGATGGCGGCTGCACAGAGAGAGCTCATGTTGCGTTTAAGAACCAACACCCCTTAGCCACAGTCGCAGCAGGACCAGCACCTTCACAGCACCCCTCACCCTGACCCACGCCACCACCACCGTCCCAGCTGAGGGTCATCAAGATACCGTGAGCGAGGATGATCAATCCTTTACAGATTTGTTACTGCGGGGCTATAGAGAGGGTTATTAGTTTTTTTGATATTATATTTTATTTTGTATGATACACTCTGTCAAAACAATTTGCTTTTATTTATGAATTTTATTTATTGTTTAAAATTATTATTCATTTATCATAATATAGTCTAAATTCTAATTAATATACAAAATAACTAATGTTTATATTAATTTTGAATTTTATATTAAATATTAAATAATTATTTAAAAATACTTTATATTTTAAATAATTAATTAATAAAAAATTACTTTATTAAATTATTTAGTTTTATAAAAATGTGTTGCAATTTGCGACGGCTATTCCGTCGCTAATTTACGTTGATTTGCATGCGGTTAGGCGTCGCTAATTTTGTATAATTTGCGGCGGCTATGCCGTCGCTAATTTCTCAAAATTTGCGGCGGCTAAGCCGTCGCAAATCAACATAATTTAGCGACGGAATAAGCCGTCGCTAATTAATAGCGACGGTCATTTAAAAACCGCGTCGAAACCTTTTGCGACGACCCAACTTGTGACGGATTTATGGCCGTCGCAAATCCGTCAGAAACATGTGTTTTGCGACGGATTTAAGCTTTTTGCGACGGCCTTTGGCCCTCGCTAAATTCATTTTTTCTTGTAGTGTCCTTAGTGCAGAGCACATCGTCTTTTTGTTATCCAAACAAGTTTTGCTTGTCATTGATTGAAGAGGAGTGTCACCAACATACTCTCTCAGTCACATTGCTCATGACCTTCTTCTTCCTCTCTCAGACGCACCGTCGCCAAACCCACGACCGTCTTTGTTCGGATCTCTATTCGTCATATCTGTTATGTTCTGTTTGTGCGTGTTTTGTGTTCTCTGTCTCGCCAAACCCACGACTTTTCATTTTCAAATAATAGAGGCAGCCATTAGTGTTAGGGTAAGGGTGAAGGGGTAATAGGGTGTTAGGGTTCAGGAAATTTGGCCATCAGCCCAAATGTTTTTATATACTTTTCTCTCTTTATTTTTTGGTTTGTTGGGGCTCGAAAACTAAATAATTATCTTTCTGAATAACATATAAATAAATAAATAAATAAACTTTCAAAATAATATAATAAACTAAATAATAACATATGATATAATAAACCACATAAACTAAATAATAATATAAATAGATATAATATAAGCACCCAAAAATATAATAAACAAAATATGTATATGTATATTTTTTTTCCTTATATATAAATTTTTAAAAGGGTTCTTTTCATTATCTATATTGTTTTTTATGTATATGTAAGTATAATTTTTTACTTTATTTAGGATTTTATGATTCTTGTTACGACCATTCGAGGTACGACCTTCCATCCCTCCTTATCCTTGTTAGGATATCGATTTTCACAACATTGTTGCATACTATTCATGATTCTGGTCAATGTTTAACTAATAATATCCAATCTCATTATGTCGATGCACCATTCTCCTCCATTAATATTATTTGTCATCTTTGCTTTGTCAGAAAATTATTGGATTTGGGTTATATCCTGTTCCTCAAAGTAGACGCGATTGAATAAGAAAATTAAAGCTATAAAAATGCTTCCATGTATGAGTTAGCCTTCTTTGCGTAGTGAATCATGCGCAATAAACCAACCACCTTTAGCTTGCTTTACTACCATTAATCACAAAATGGAGACTAAGTTGGATCTCACTTGAGAAAAAGATAAAGAGGAACGATAAATGAACATATTTTTGGTGTCCAACATCATATATATATATATATGTATTTATATTTGTTTATTATATATTTTCTCTCTCCCATCACATGTATTTAACACTTGAAAACCATCCACCACCATATGATATCTATACTTAGATGTCCCAAAAATATATTCATTTATCATTACTAAAAGATAAAACAACAAAGCAAGAAAATACTGTATATCCATTATATTGATTAGCAAGCTAACCAATAACACTAGCAACGTGTACTGCATTCTTTCTCATGATTTTGTTCTTTGTTGTCAGCGTCAAGTCTTTTTACTTTGCTCTTATTTTGTCACAAACAACAGTTGAGTTTTATTTGGTTTGGTTTGAGTTTCTTGTTTTCATTTTCTGATTTCAAATATAATTACAATAAAAATATTATAAAATTATTATTTTATTTTCATTCTATTTATTGTTTCTAAAGATTTGTACGAAAAACAGTATAAATAAATAAAAAATTGTTTTCAATATTTTCACTACAAATATTTGGAAACAAGAAATAGAATGGAAACAAAGTACTAATTTTGTATTATTTTTTTTATAACTATGTTTGAAATAAGGAAATGAAAACCAAAAACTGGAAATAAACCAAATATATCCTTATATTTGCACAATTTTTCTGTATAACTAAATTTGACAATATTCCAATTTCCTGCGCAAAAAATCTACCATGTTTGTTTTGTCGGAGTACAAAAGGGTCATTAATATTGAGCAAGGATTGGAAACTAGTGTAAAAAATAGTTTAAAGAAAAGATCTAAAAACTACTAAAGAAGTCCTTCCATACAAGAAATGTGGTACACGTTTCCTTTTGGAAACTTAACACCTCCCACTCCCAGCAGTTGTGTTGTGTAGAACTCATGCAGCTTAATTGCTGTACTTTTAAAGGAAAGTCTATGTGTAGTTTTATTTTTTTTGGTTTCCCAAAACATGTGGGAGACGAATCTCCTATATGATATATATTGTCACACATCTAAGACATAACTTTTCCAAATAGTGTTATTTTATACACATGAATTGAGGGATCGAACACAGAATGCTTAAGAGATCCAAGATCTTTTCACTTAGACCAACACACATTTCTACTATGTGGAGTTTGGACGTTGAATATATCAGCATCTATAGGATTGCAGTGGTGGCCCTGAGCATGTTTGGGGTGGGATCACACACAAGGACAAACCTACTTGTAGGTCTCTGGGGGCATTTTACGAACTTTTTGTTTTGTTTTATTAACTCTTAAATAATTTTTTTTGTCCCCATTTAAAAAAATTGTTGCTCCCATTACTTTACAATTCTATTCTACATAACACTAAAAAATATTGCCCCATTATCCTACAATATTGTTCTACATAATATTTTCATTTTTTCACTACAACTTCAATTATAAATTTATTTAAAATTAGTAAAATAGATAAAGTGAGAAAGATGGTAGAAAGAAAGTACCACCTCTGCTACACCAAATAACAATTTCCTTCTTTGCGCAGTAACAAAAATAAAAAATTGAAACGTTACGCTTCTTGTTCGCTTGTCTCTCGGTCTCTATATCTCTTTTTATATATATATATATATATATATATATATATATATATATATATATAAAAAGACGAATTCTTGAATAATTGTTTTTGGTCACATACATAAAGAGAGGTATTTTTTATAGTATTGAAAATAAAAAAACATACAATTTCAAAATATAAAGATACGTAGAGAACAATTATTGTTTGTAGAAGTTGATATATCTTCCATTTTTTTATACAGTGATCTAGTTTCTGTAACCTCCAATGATTTAATGATAACGATGTCATAATTTTATCATTTATCCATTTATATATTTATTTTTAAAAACATTTATATTATATTATCATGCTCCATCTAGACAGAATTCATAGGTCCGTCCCTTATCACACAGGGTCCCATTTTGAGGGTCACCACATAGTATACAACAATTTAATTAGTGTATAGAAATATAAAAATAAAAATGTTATATAATAAACTTTGAATTTAAATAGTATACATTATCAGTGTAAAGATTTTTTACACTGTCAACCAATAATAAATCGCCACATCATTGAAAATCTTTGATTATTATTCAAATCACCTTAAAAGTCATTCACACCTTGATTTATGATTGGTTGACAGTGTAAAAAGTTTTACACTGACAGTACATACCAATTAAACTCATAAACTTTTTAGCAATAAAAAATAATTTTTCGAAAATAATAATAATAGACTAGTAGAAGATAATATGACATTTATATTAGAATATATCTTTAAATTAATTCACTTTTTATAATTAGTTACACTCTTATTGATTTAAACTTTTCCTTTTCCCACTCTTTCTCTCCTTTTCTCTCTTTCTTTGACTCTGTCTTTCTATGTCAAACGGTCTCACGCACATAAATTGCAAGCACAATACACGCTTAATCACTAATTTTGTCTTTCTATATCAAACGATCTCACACACAGACTACAGGCACAACACAATTAATCCCTAATTTCTTATTGCATGTTCTTGAACCTTGATCCAATGATCTTCAATTCCTCATCATCCCTATTATGTTCCTTTACTCTTTCAGCACAACAAGTCAGTGATTTGCACGAGTCAATCAGACAACAATTTTGTCATAAAAAAACGATATAAGTCTTTCACCCAAAAAAAAAAAAATTTACAAGTCTCTTCATTCATGTCTTCTCATTCCAGTTTATTATGTTAATCTTCTAGTATTTCAAACAATAATAATTTTCATGGTTATTTTCAATTAATTTGAAGTTTGATGATCTGAATGAAGACATCAATTTCTCAAATCCCACAAGTACCTAAACTCTCGGGGTGACCCTGTATAGGAGATTATTGAAATTCAAAGTTTTAATTCTTGTTGGTTAGCATATGATAGCAACACGGGCCAAGAGGATAGCGACATGACCCAAACTGATAGACCCAAGAGAGCAACTAAGAAGCCCACATACTTAAATGACTATGTGTAGGCAAAAGGCAAACCCCAAGCCCCTGGTATAGAAACTTCTAGAGAGTAATCTGTTATGAGCAGTAGAAACCACATGCAGAAGTTCGTTGTAGTTTTCTTCCATGTGCTAGAATCTGTTTTTATATCTTGCACTAGATTCCTCGTCTGTTTCCTAAAGTTGCGGGCAGCCAATCATTGCCATTTGTACTTGCTTATATATTTCCTTATTGAAAAGAAAAGAGCAGAGAATATAATCATTCAGCATTTCTTCCCCTTATTTCTTGGAGTTTACCTTGTCCTCGAATACAAGGATTATCCTCACCCTATCAACTGGTCCGACCTGCCCTTCCTATGCCTAAATCAACCTCTTCTAACTCTGCCACCAACTCCCAAATGGAAGAAGCTATCCTCCGATTGACCCAGAACCAAGCTTCCCTAACCCAAAACTACACCAACCTAGCCTCAACCCAAACCGAACTATCCAACAAAATTGACTCTATCCTAGAACACCTAGCCATCTGCGACCACAACGCCCATCCTCCTCCCACACCTCCACCCCACAACCACAAACCCCACATCAAACTGGAGGTTCCCCGCTTTGATGGCCAAGATGCCATGGGATGGATCTTTAAGATATCACAATTTTTTGATTACCAAAATACACCAGAGCATGAACGCATCACCGTTGCATCATTCTACATGGACGGCCCGGCACTCAGCTGGTACCAATGGATGCACCGCAACGGTCTCATCACATCCTGGCCAGAGCTGCTCCAAGCTCTAGAGACGCGATTTGCACCTTCCTACTATGATGACCCCAGAGGTGCCCTGTTTAAACTTACTCAGCATGGCTCCGTTAATGACTACTTGACCGAGTTTGAACGCCTCGCCAACCGCATCGTCGGGCTACCTCAACCGTTCCTGTTGAGTTGCTTCATCTCCGGGCTCTCACCAGAGATAAGACGTGAGGTACAGGCCCTACAACCATCATCCTTATCACAAGTAACAGCTCTGGCAAAGTTACAGGAGGACAAACTCGATGACCGCCGCCGGGGATTCCGTGGCAAGGGGCTCCCATCTCCTCACCCCTCTACATTTCTACCGCCACCCTCAGCCAACAATCACCCCACCACTGTTCCCAAACAGCCCCCCTACTACCCACACCCCCCAAACTTCCCTTCAAAAGAATCAGCCTCGAGGAGATGGCATCCCGCCGTGACCGCGGGTTATGCTTCAACTGTGATGAGAAATGGCACAACAACCACAAATGCAAGGGCCGCCTGTTCCTCATTATCGCGGACAATGAGACAGACAACCCACCCCCCGAGGACCCAACTGCTTTGATCGCCCCATCAAGCCCCTCTTCTGAAATCCCATCCGACGCCCAACTCAGCCTCAACGCCCTATCCGGCCTCCCCACACCTGAAACCTTCCGCATACTTGGGCAAATCAACCACACCCAGGTCACGATTCTGATCGACAGTGGGAGCTCCCACAACTTCCTCCAGACCCGCATGGCAAAATTCCTTGGCCTTCCCACACAACCCACAACACCCTTAAAGGTGATGATTGGAAACGGCACCGTCTTGGAGTGTAACTTACACTGCCCAAATGTCCCCATCTCAATTCAGGGTCACCACTTTGAAGTGGACCTCCACGTGCTCCCAATTGGGGGTGCGGATCTAGTCCTTGGGATCCAATGGCTAAAAGATCTTGGGCCCATCATCACTGATTATCATCAACTCACCATGCAATTCACTATTCATGGGAGCCACATTGAATTACGGGCCGACGCCCCAACTAGGCCCGAAACCGCATCAGCCCACCAAATTAAACGTATCATCAATACCCACTCCGCCTCAGCCTTTTATCACCTCACCATTCTACCTGACCCATCCTCCAACGACCCACAACTCGAACCCACCCTTGCCCACCCTCTTCCAGAAATCCAACACCTCCTCCTCCACTACCAATCGCTATTCCAGACCCCTTCATCCCCTCCTCCCCATTGTGCCATCACACATCAAATTCACCTGGTACCCAACTCGGCCCCAGTTACAGTCCGCCCATATCGTTATCCACACTTCCAAAAGTGTGAGATTGAAAGACAGGTAGAAGAAATGCTTCGTTCTGACACGATTCAAATGAGCAGAAGCCCTTTCTCTTCCCCAGTTCTTCTTGTTAAGAAAAAGGATGGTAGTTGGCGCTTCTGCGTTGATTATCGAGCCTTGAACGGTAGTTAAGGACAAATTCCCAATGCCAACCATTGATGAGCTCTTGGACGAACTAGGGGGTGCAACTTGGTTTTCCAAACTTGACCTGCGACAGGGGTTCCACCAGATACGGATGGACGAAGCTGATATCCCTAAGACCGCGTTCCGTACTCACCAGGGTCATTACGAGTATAAGGTAATGCCCTTCGGGCTCTGTAACGCTCCCTCCACTTTCCAAGCTACTATGAATGAATTGCTTAAGCCTTTTCTACACAAATTTGTTGCTGTGTTCTTTGATGATATTTTGGTCTACAGCTCCACTTTCCCAGACCATCTTATACATCTAGAGACGGTTTTTGACACACTGTTGCGTGGCCAATTCTTTCTCAAGTGGTCTAAGTGCCTGCTGGCCCAACGACAACTCGAATATTTGGGTCATATAGTCTCACAGAAAGGCGTGGTACCGGATCCTTCCAAAATACAAGCTATGCTGGAGTGGCCCGCTCCTAAGACGCTGAAATCTCTCAGAGGGTTTTTGGGTCTCACCGGGTTCTACAGGCGATTTATCAAAGGGTATGCCGCCATTGCTACGCCATTAACATCTCTTCTAAGGACAGACTCATTTCGGTGGAGCACAGATGCCCAATCAGCTTTCGACAATTTAAAGAGTGCCATGACTAAAGCTCCAGTTCTAGCCCTTCCAGACTTTTCGGCACCATTCATACTGGAAACCGATGCCTCAGGGCTTGCCATGGGTGCTGTTCTGATGCAAAATAACCACCCCATTGCCTTCTTCAGTAAACCTTTTTGTCCAAGATTACAAAGAGCTTCAGCATATGTGCGCGAATTACATGCCATTACTACTGCAGTCCGAAAGTGGAGGCAATATCTCCTTGGTCACCCATTCACCATACTGACCGACCACAAGAGCCTCAGAGACCTCATGACCCAGGTAGTCCAAACACCTGAACAACAATGCTATCTATCCAAATTATTGGGCTATGATTACTCCATTCAATACAAAACAGGCACCACCAATGTTGTAGCTGATGCCTTATCCAGGATACCGGAGGGTCAATTACTGGTGTTGTCCATGCCCCACTTTGAATTCTTGGAACAACTCCGGCAATCACTAACAAACTCGACTGACTACACCAACCTGTTGCAACAGCTATCCTCCCACCCTACAACCCTGCCTGACTACACAATCCATCAGGGTCTTATTTTGTTCAAAGGAAAGATATGACTGAATAAGGACAATCCTCACAAAAACCTCCTACTAGCGGAATTCCACACAACCCCTCTTGGTGGTCATATGGGGATTTCTAAAACATTACATCGGCTTAACACCAATTTCCACTGGCAAGGAAT
Source organism: Sophora flavescens (assembly GCA_030762895.1). Taxonomy (NCBI): domain Eukaryota; kingdom Viridiplantae; phylum Streptophyta; class Magnoliopsida; order Fabales; family Fabaceae; genus Sophora; species Sophora flavescens. The sequence goes on from CM061070.1 coordinate 22,774,547, forward strand.
GCGCTCTGATGTGAAAAATTTTGTCGCCCAATGCATCACATGCCAACAAACTAAATATGAAACCAAAAAACCAGCAGGACTTCTCCAACCCCTTCCAATACCCTCAGCTGTTTGGGAGGATCTTTCCTTAGACTTCATAACAGGCTTACCCCCTTCTAGTGGCAACTCTGTCATTCTAGTAGTAGTTGACCGTTTTTCCAAAGGTGCCCATTTTGGGGCACTCCCAACTCACTTCACAGCCTTCAAAGTTGCAGTGCTTTTCCTTGATTTGGTTTGTAAATCCCATGGCTTCCCTCGCAGCTTGGTTTCTGACCGAGACCCAATATTCATCAGCAAATTCTGGCACGAGCTTTTTAAACTTTGTGGCACTAAGCTTCGCATGAGCACGTCATACCATCCTGAAACGGATGGTCAAACTGAGGTACTTAATCGGGTTTTGGAACAGTATCTGCGGGCTTTTGTTCATGAGAAACCCTCTCAATGGCATAAATTTCTTTCCTTAGCCGAATGGTCCTATAATACTTCAGTACATTCAAGCACATGTGTTACCCCTTTTGAGGTTGTGTACGGCAAACCACCACCTACCATTCCCCACTACTTGGTTGGCTCTTCTCAGGTGGAAGCTGTGGATTCTTTGCTATCTGACCGCCAGGCCTTGGCATCCTTGTTGAAAAAACGCCTGCAAAAAGCCCAAGCTGCTATGAAATCAATCGCTGACCGCCACCGTCGCGACGTCACCTACAATATCGGCGACTGGGTTTATGTCAAACTTCGCCCTTACCGCCAACAATCACTCTCGGGGTCAACATACAACAAGCTCCAGAAAAGGTTCTATGGTCCCTTCCAAGTCACTGCCCAGATTGGCCCGGTGGCATACCAACTCAGACTTCCCGAGTCATCAAAAATACACCCAGTGTTCCACTGTTCTCTTTTGAAACCTCATCAGGGTCTTCCCATCAATGATGTTGCACCACTACCCCCAGCAGTCTTCGACCATCAACCATTAGTGGAACCACTAGCCATATTGGACTCCAAAATTGATCATACTACTACTCCACCCACCACTCTCGTCTTGGTCCAATGGCTCGGACTTGCACCAGATGACACCAGTTGGGAGGACTGGGAACAACTGCAACAACACTGCCACCTTGAGGACAAGGTGCTTTTCCCAGCAAGGGATGATGATAGCAACACGAGCCAAGAGGATAGCAACATGACCCAAACTGATAGACCCAAGAGAGCAACTAAGAAGCCCACATACTTAAATGACTATGTGTAGGCAAAAGGCAAACCCCAAGCCCCTGGTATAGAAACTTCTAGAGAGTAATCTGTTATGAGCAGTAGAAACCACATGCAGAAGTTCGTTGTAGTTTTCTTCCATGTGCTAGAATCTGTTTTTATATCTTGCACTATATTCCTCTTCTGTTTCCTAAAGTTGCGGGCAGCCAATCATTGGCATTTGTACTTGCTTATATATTTCCTTATTGAAAAGAAAAGAGCAGAGAATATAATCATTCAGCATTTCTTCCCCTTATTTCTTGGAGTTTACCTTGTCCTCGAATACAAGGATTATCCTCACCCTATCAGCAGACTACTATAGGAGATTCATGAAAAAACTCTCCTTATATAAAGAGTGTTTGTGAGCAAAGTTTCCGAAAGTTCAAGGAGTGTTTTGTGGCAACACTAATTCTAACCTCGCCTTCAGGGTACGAAGGATTTGTAATGTTCTGCTATGTATCAAGATTTAGATTAGGATGCATCTGTTGTTGCTTATGAGTCTATACAAATAAAGAGACATGAGAAAAACTATCCCACCCATGATCCAGAGAGATTGTTATTACTTATGATCTTTGCCTTGAAGATTTGGAGACACTATCTAGATGATACAAAGCGTGAAACTTACACGGACAGCTCCAAGTGCATTTTTATTTGAAAGATCTAATTACATCATGTTGTTTCTATTGTTCACATTCTATCACAAGTTATACTATCAAGTCATGTTACAATTGCATTACTAAATTACATCATGCTCATTCTTTCTCTGGTAGCTACAGATATGTTCCTGTGCATTATTTATTTTTGTTACTGAAAAAGAGGGTGGGGGCTTGCATGCACAATATCATTTCACAGACATGAGACCATAATTATTCAACGTTTATCCTCAATGCTAATGTTGATCCTGCTAATCTGTGAGATCACCATGCCTAAATCCATTAATATCCTTATTCAAGGCACAGACCTTAATGGTATACTACTCATATCTGGTTTCATCCATTGGTTTCCCAAAGAGAATATTATCACGAATTGTTCCACTTTGAATCCAAGGAGTTTGGGAAACGTACGCAAGGGTTCCACCTACACTAACCTGTTTTGCATTATCATAAGGGAAAAACAAGAAATAAGTAAAAGAGTACTGAAGCTAGTTTGGCATGATTATAACTAAAAAACAAGAAATACGTATAAGATTACTGAAGCTAGTTTGGCATGATTATAACTAAAGTTGCATAGTCAATAACTCACATTTCCTGAAATTTTGGGTTTCTCTCCAAGTATTGCATATAAGAGAGATGTTTTTCCAGCTCCAACTGGTCCACAAATTGCTATTTTCTGCCCCCATTTGATCTTTAAATTCAAGTCTCTCAAAGTTTGAGTCATTGATTCCAGATCCCAACTGAAGTTGCCTAGTAGAGTTTCAACACTAATACATGAATTTGGTTCTGAATTTCTTATAATATCATCACTTTTTATCTCGTCATCAAGTGAAAATGTGTTAAGACGATCCAAAGACACCTTAACTTGCATCAGAGAAGAAAGTGATTCTGGAATCATTGTAACAGGTTCTCCCATGCTTCTCAGTGTTGCAAGAACTGAAGATGGTATTTCAATGGACTTTGTGACCAACTTGCCAATGACTCGGAAGGGACATGAGGCTATATGGGTAATAGTGGATCGACTGACCAAGTCAGCTCACTTCTTACCTATTAGTATGAAGTACCCGATAAAAGGTTGACTCAGTTGTACATTGATGAGATTGTCAGATTGCACAGTATACCTTCGAGTATCATTTTGGATTGTGATTCAAGGTTTATGTCAGAGTTCTGGAAAGGACTCCAAAACTCATTGGGAACGAAACTCTAAGTGAGTTCTGCCTATCATCCACAAACCGATGGACAATCAGAAAGGACGATTCAGTCACTAGAAGATTTGCTGAGAGCGTGTGTGATGGAAGACATTGGGAACTGGGATGAATTTCTACCACTGATAGAGTTCACTTACAACAACAGTTTCCGTTCAAGCATAGGAATGGCGCCTTACGAAGCTCTATATGGTAGACGGTGCAGAACACCTCTATGTTGGTACCAGGATGGAGAAAGTTTGTTGTTAGGACCATAGATTGTGCGAGAGACAACAGAAAAGGTGAAGATGATTTAGGAGAAAATGCGGACAACTCAAAGTCGATAGAAGAGTTATGCTAACAAGAGACGACGACCTCTTGAGGTTGAGGAAGGCGAGCATCTGTTTTTGAGAGTCACGCCTACGATTGGGATTGACAGAGTAATTAAATCCAGAAAGCTCACTCCCAAATTCATTGGACCCTACCAAATCCTTCGACGTGTAGGTCCAGTAGACTATAAAATTTCCTTGCCACCTTTTCTTTCCAATATTCACGATGTTTTTCATGTTTCACAACTGAGAAAATATGTTCATGATCCATCTCATATAATTGAGCCCGATAATGTACAACTAAAAGAGAACTTGTCTTTTGAGACTTCGCCTGTACGAATCACGGATAAGATGACGAAGCAGCTCGGAGGTAAACAAATTCCGTTAGTCAAGGTCATCTGGAATGGTACAATCGGAGAAGCTACATGGGAAATCGAGGACAAGATGAAATTAATTGCAATACCCTGAGTTATTTTAAGGTACGTAATTTCGAGGACGAAATTCTTTTTAGAGGGGTAGCATTGTAACGCCTCGATTTCTGTGTCCTTCTGTAGCAGTAAATACATGTGTATATATGTTTATTTTTTATAAAATCCAGAAAGTGATTTTAAATAAACTAAAATAATTTTCTTATGTTGTTTTATCGTATGAAGTCACGGTTAAATTTTCGGTTGAAAATTCAGACGAAAGCCGGTCTGCGTTTTCACTGCCAGTACAAGTTTACTGAGCAAAAAACCTAATTTTGAACGGTGAACGAAACGGTTAGTGTTTTTGTGATGTTTCGTATGATATTGAAAATTTTCAAAAATTTCAGTTCTGAAATAAAATATAATATTTATTTCGGGCGAAATACTATCGGAAACTTGTATCAGATACACAATGGAACAGAAAAGGGAGCCCAAAAGAAGTGAAATGACTTGATGAGATGTGATGGACATGGGTTATGATACACTCCAAAAGTGTAATCATCACACTTTTCAAATTATATCATATTATATTCTAAAAACTCAATTTTCTCTCTCTTCTTCAACTAAACAAGGCATAAGCCAAAACTTGGTCATCAAGACTTGCTTCTCCCTTCTCTTTCACGCCAATCTCACCCCTCCCTCTATAAACACCCATTTCATCTTCTCTTCATCACTTTCCTACTTCTTCACTTTCTCATTTTTAAGTTTCTAACACTTAAAGTTTCAGTTTTTACTTAGTTTCAAGCTTCAAGTTCTTCATACCTTTTCTTTCTAGTTTCAAGGGTAACACTCTCATACTCTTCTATTTCAATTTTTACACTTATTTCATGAGTTTACTTTATGTCTTCTTAAAATGTTCTTAAAGCTCTTTTAACTTCTAAAATCTCTAGAAAATGGTAGAAAACTTTGTTTGAGTTGAGACCAATTTCTATGAACTTCTATTAATCTCTACTTTCATATTCTAAGAGCTTGTATCAAACAAAAATCTCTAACCTATTTTTCCAAGGATGGTCGAAACTATGTATTAGTGGGCTAGGAAGTTTTGTTTCAACTTTTTGAAAGATGATCATGTATTTGAGCTTCTAGATACCTCTTGATCTTACATCTAAAGTCTTGTAAAGTTTGCAAAATCCTAGCTTGTTGATCCCATGATGGCTGAACCTAGTAGGTTGTGGACCTAGGATGTTTTGTTTTCATTTTCCCATATGATCATGGACTTGAGCTCCTTAATACATTTGGATGCTAAGTCTAAGAGATTGGAAAGTTTAAAGATTTCTAGCCTATTTATCCTATGATGGTTGTGAACCTAGGATATTTTGTTTTCACTTTCCAATATGATCATGGACTTGAGCTCCTTAATACATTTGGATGCTAAGTCTAAGAGATTGGAAAGTTCAAATATTTCTAGCCTACTTATACTAAAGAGGCCGAAACCCTAAGCATGGATTTAGTGGGATTTTGTTCTATCTTTGTAAAGTGAACCTTGGTTATGAACTCCTAACACTTAAGGATCATTAATCTATGAGTTGTATTCTCTTTTGAAAACCTTTAACCCTATTTTATGCCATGGCCGAACCTATACCTTCTTGGTTTAGTGTTCTTGGTTAACTTTTAACTTGTGGTTTTGTGTTTATAAACCTAGACTTTCGTCGCGGAGCAGACGAGGACATTCGTAGTACACTTCCTCAAGCATCGCGTACCTTTACCTTCACAAAAGGTAAGAGGGGATAGCCTGAGAGATATTCAATAGCTATGTGCATGTGTGTATGTGGTTTGCTCGATTTATTTGAATATTGTTATTATATTGAATCAAAGTTTGAATGATTTTTATACTTGAACTGTTGTGATAACTGTTGAAGTTGATCCTTACTTGATTTAAAGTGTTGTGAATCATATATGTTATGACAATATTGTTGACTGAGATTATGATGATATTGATTGATGTCTGAAAAGTCTGACGTTAGTCTGTGCTCAACTAATCATATGATTAAAAGCCTAAATAAGCTTCAAAGAGAACTTTGAAAGTAATGGTGTTCATTTTAAAATGTTCTTTAGTAAAGTATGTGTTTTGGAAAGTAAGTGATCTTACTTGTATTTATTCCGGAAGGATAAAACTTTGGAACTTGTGTTAAATAATTTCAAGTTAAAAGAAATTATTTTCTTACGAACTAAGTTTTTGTACAAGAGAAAATCATTTAGAAAATATGTGTTTTTACGGAAGGAAAAGCCTTTGGAAAATATTTGACCTTAAATAGAGATAATTTTAAGAAAAGGATTTCAAGAGAAAATGGATTTCTTATAATAGTTTACAAATGATTTTCCAATGAAAAGATTTCCTGTAAAGAAATACTTTCGAAAAATTTCTGGTAACTTGGATGGGTTACCGAGGTTTTATTTTGGTATTTGATTTTCACTAAACGAAAAGTAAGAATAGGTGAAATCGAATCTAATTAGCGAGACGTCCCGTCTAGTATTCTATAATGTACACGTAGATCTTTGATCTGTGTCAAGTTGTTGTGGACTGTGTGTCATATTCACGTTGTTGTGGACTGTGTGTCCTAATTACGATGTTGTGGACTGTGTGTCCTAATCACGTTGTGAGAAACGTTATTAAAGGTGAATGTTGTTTTCTATGACCACAAGCCCAAACTGGTGCATCGGTTTAGGGCATTGTGATTGAGCACTCGGACTGTGTATCCCGTGTTGATGTTGATAATTTCAAAACGTTAAAATTTATGAATGATTGTTAGCTTTGAGATTCGACAACGAATGAGATTGAACACAAAGAAAACATCTTGAACGAATGTTTTTCTTCATGCATTTAAGCAGATGTGCCTCATAGGTTAGTCACTTCGGTGATGCTCAAGCAGGGGCTATTAGTCACTTCGGTGATGTCCAAGCAGGGACTTTTAGTCACTTCGGTGATGCCTAAGCTGGGGCTGTCATATAAGTCACGACGGTGATGTCCAAACAGGGACTTTAGTCACGACGGTGATGCCCAAGTGAGGGGTTTGAGTTTGATCAACTCTTAGAAAGATGAAGGGATCTCATGAGATTAAGTTTATAGAGCCGGAATATTGAAGTGTCATGCATAATCTTTATAAAAGCTAATTGTATGGGTATGACACCCATTGATATGATACTTGTTGTTTTATCTATTAATATTTGGTAAATGTTAATATGTTGATGTGATGCATGTATCATGCATATGGTTATTCTAATCTATCCATATATTGGTATCTCACTCTTGCATATCATCTTGTTATCTCTCTTTGCTTTTCAGTATCGCTGTATATCTATGAGTTTAGATGGATCCGAACATCCCATTGGTACCGTCAGAGTCGAAGACTGAGGTCTTCGATGAGGTGGGGAATGCGGGGGAGTGGCAGATTCACCCCGGATCTACATCGGCTACCTATCATGGACTGATAACCACACTGGAGAAGAATGCCGAGGGTGAACCATGTTGCAGAGTTCAGACAGTTGAGACGAGGAGGATTGCCCTCCCACCACCTTGGTACTACTTACACGTGCTACAGATGAATGGACAGCTACATGAGCACCCGCCTCTAGGGGTACCATTACTTGGAGTCGAGTCGGCTTCACCGATTGAGGAGGACCCGGAGTAGAACCCCGAGGAGTACCTGGAGGATGAGCCTGTGTACCACGTCTTGGATCACGACGATGATCTTGATGAGGTGCCGGAGTACGTGCTTGATGACGATCCAGATTTTTATGATTCCGACTCTCCTGCTGAGGGCGGAGACGTCGTGGACCCATCACATGGGGTCTCTTCTTGTGGGAGTATTCGTGGCGAGTCTTCCTTTTAGTCGTTAGTAGTGGCTAGCTTAGGGGTATATATTTTGTGGTTAGTCTTCGGTCCGACTGTATTTGACTTCTTAGAGCCACCCTTTTGATGCGTGGTTCTGGACCCTCACACGTGCTACAGATGAATGGACAGCTACATGAGCACCCGCCTCTAGGGGTACCATGTCCGTGAAGTGTCGGTATCCGAGACGTGTCCGACACGCGACACGACACTTTCGAAGAGGTGTCCGTGCTTCATATATTTGAGAGCAAGTACCACCCAGAAATATTGAAACAAATACACACACAAATGATGCAATTTTATGCAATATATAAGCATGATGCAACACAACAAAGCATGATAATTATATAGCAACATCCATTAAGTGGTTCCCATTATGCCTAATACTTCACCTGGATGACAAGAAAGCAAAAATGAGAAGTAGGTAGAACACAAACTCTTCAATAACAATAAACAGCAAAATGTTATTAATCAAATTGCAATTTGATACATGAGTTCACACTCCACACCAGTGATCCATATTCTTTCCTCCATATAAACTTTCATTCAATAATAGATATTACAAAATCAAAAGGGAGAAAAACATATATAATGCTAGTACCATCCAAACAATAGGTTCAAATTTTCCAATCTTTTTTTAATCAACTTCAATTTTCCCAAACAAGCACTTAAAATTGAGAAAACTTGACCCGCATGCTCTTTAAACAAAAAGCAAGTCAACGTTATTATTCATGATTGATTCCTGCTTAAATTTGGGGAGGAATTCTTCTTGTTGCTGGACCAATATTCAGCTACCAGCTTAGAGAACAAAGAGTTTATCTCCATAAGCTTTGAAGGCTCATCATATTCCACTAGTTTCCCTTTGTAAAGAGCAAAAAAAAACACACGAGGAAACAAACATAAGACAGGACCATGACCATAAGACAGTAGTATATATATAAAAAGGAATAAAGAACAAGTAATTGACATACCATAAGACAGGACCATGACCATGTCACTATCTATTACAGTTGGAACTCTGTGAGCAACTGTAATAACTGTGCATCCTTCGAATTCTTGTCTAATAACTCGTTGTAGAATGGCATCTGTGGCAGAGTCAATGGATGCAGTAGCTTCATCCAGAACAAGAATTCTGTTCCTTTTAAGTAGTACTCTTCCAAGACAAAACAGTTGGCGCTGTCCCAAGCTCCAATTTCCACCTTCATCACTCACTGTAAAACTAGCAAGACTTAGACTCCAATAGCAGAGAGATTCCTAGGTAGACTCCATTTAATGTGCACCACATTAACTTTGTGGACCATTACTGTCTCCGACTCTACTACATTTTTAATGCTATATCTGATGTGGCACACATTCAACAATGTAGAGCAAGAGCACCTAAAACTTTTTCTCAATGGCATAATGGAAAAATCTTAATTTGGAAATAGAGAATTTTAAAAGAACAACATCTAGCTTCAATGACTAAGTATTTTTCTTAATGTTAAAATCGAAAAGCTGCAATAGATTGTTACCAATGACAACCGGGAGAATTGCCTACAAGTCACTTCAAAATTAGATTGTTAGCTTCAAATTCCAGAAGATAACTCACCGGAAGAGTCCAAGAGATTTGGTAGATTGCTGATTGTTTCCTTAAGCTGACATTTCTCTAAAACCTAAATACAAAGTAAATCTAATCACAACATGCTTATTGAAAGGCTTACGTATACTTAACTGTATTGAAGATAATGACATTTAAATTCATCACATTTTTCAACTTTGGAGCTAGTGATTTCACCTTCCATATTTCTTCATCTGAGTACAAGCCTAGAGGGTCCAAGTTGGTTCTAATGCTGCCCTTGAAAAGAGTCGGTTCTTGAGGGATAATGCTTAGCTTTATTCTCAAATCCTTCAACCCTATTGAGCATATGTTAATCCCATCAATAAGAATATCACCGCTTGCAGGCTCAACTAAACGAAACAAAGCACTTATGAGTGTAGTTTTTCCACTTCCAGTCCTTCCTACAACTCCAACTCTACTCCCTTCTTTAATCGTACAAGTGATACCCTTGAGGACTAATGGAGCATTCGGACGATATCTAATCTGAAATAAGTGTAGAAAAAACAATGATCAAAATTGACTTTCTGTTCTAATTCCATTAGTAAGAAATAAAATGAAAAGTTTAAGAGTAGAGGTTGAAAAGAAAAGAAAGGACAATGATGAAACTTCACCAAAATAAAAACAATAAAAAAGGTTTTTGTTACCTCTAAGGCTTGAAGATCAATCCTACCCTTGGAAGGCCATGAAGATGGAGGCCTGTTATCAGTCACAATGGCAGATGGCTCCGCCGGTATGTGAATGAACTGTTTGACCCTTTCAACAGAGATAATATAGTTTGATAAATTGCAAAAAAATCTTGTCCAAAAGACTTGTGCTGCAGTCAATGAGAAAGCATAAGAAAGAGACAACCCCACAAGACCTGCACACATCAGGAGAATTGCCAAGAATAATTAGCATCTTTACAACATGAACAAAAAACCTTACCGTCGTAACAAATTTTTTTTGAAGTAATGTTACCTGGGGATATGTATCCCTGAGGAAGTAGAATAAATAATAAAGCTGCAGTGAAGACTGTCAAATTTTGAAGTACTTCAATCCTTAAAACTAACCATTCCATGGTCCCATTAGAATGAAAGAACATTGTTGCATCTGTGTCCAAAAGCATTAGGTAGTTTTTAAAAAATCTATCGACCATATTGAATGCTCTTATTGTCACAACTCCAAGTGATGTCTCAGCTGCAAAATTCATGACTGGAGCTTTTGTGGTTCCATTGATTCTTATTATTTCCCTTGCAGAGGCTTGATAATATCCCTTTCAGACCAGAAAGAAAAAAGATTTAAAGTTACTAGCTCCATGATTTACGTAGGGACAGAGAATAGAAATCAGTAAAATTTAGAAAGTGAATAAACCTGAATATATTTTGATGCAACCATAGCAGGAATAGCAACAATGAGAACTTGCCATGTGACTGAAGCCATTATACCAATTGTCACTAGAATTTCAATAGCTACACTTGCTACGAAAGTGATGGAATAAGGAATATCAAAGTCCAAAATACTCAAATCTGATGAAGCCTGCAAGTGAGAAAAAATGGCATAAATTTATGGTATGACTAAATACTGATGAATATACAGAAGGAAATTATATAGATTATATTCCAAACTTACTCTGGTTAAAATCCTTCCTACAGGTGTTGAGTCAAAGAACAACATAGGAGCATTGAAAATAGCCTTAGTGAAACTAGAGAAGAACGCTGCAGAGGCTTTTAGTCCAAGATGTGCGCCGAAGAAAGACCTTAGATATACAAACACAATACTAACAAATGAAATTAATGAGTAAATTCCAATCAAGGTGGCACTAGTTACTTTTGGTATTTCACTGGCTATAGCAAGCCAAAAGGTTGATGCAGTCTGCAAAGCAACAAAAGCAGATTGTGCTAATATCATCAAACACAGCACTAATGACCCCCTGGAAAATGAAATATAATCCCAGAATGGCTTCCAACCAACATCACCAATCTCTTTTTCTTCTTCTTGTGTAAGTTGTACCCCGAGTTGACCCTTGGTAGAGATCTCCCCCTCATTTTGATCCTTAGTAAGATAAAAACCATGAGATTCTTCTGAATGATCCATTACCTCATTTTCAGAACCTCCTTTTATTTCACTATTTTGATCCAACTCTTTTATTGCATCTTTATGGGCGCTAACAAGCTGTTCAAATGCTGTCCCAGCTGTAAGGAGATCGTCATAATTACCTGATTGAGTAACTTTTCCACCCTCCATCACCTAGAATTTGAGTTGTCAGGTTGCATAAGAATTATGCTCTAACATAATGTAACTTTAAAATGAGATACTTTACCAGGATTTTATCAACTTGTGAGAGAAACTCTACTTGATGAGTCACTAAAATGACTGTTTTCTCTTTTAGAGCAGTCATGACACAGTCCTATAACTACATAAATGCAATTAGTTTCTATCACTGAAATTAGGCCAACCATTGATCGATAATTAAGAATCTGAAAGTGATAATCTTACGTTGAACAGAATAGCAGCAGTGTGAGCATCAACAGCACTGAAAGGGTCATCAAGGAGATAAATGTCAGCATCATTGTAGACTGCTCGAGCTAGTTGAATCCTTTGCTTCTGACCTCCACTCATGTTGATCCCTCGCTGACCTATTTCTGTAAGATCACCATGGCTAAAATCATTAATATCCTTGTCTAAAGCACAAACTTTAATGGCATTCTCATATCTTGTCTTGTCCATTGGCTTGCCAAAGAGTATATTATCTCGAACTGTACCACTTTGTATCCAAGAAGTTTGAGAGACATAGGCTAGGGTGCCATCTATTTTAACCTGCTTTCCAATTTCAAGAAATTTGAAGAAAAATATGTAAGACTATAAAATATTAATTTGGGATGATAGAAAAATTAATATTGCTTGGATAATAACTCACTGTTCCTGAAATTTTGGGAATCTCTCCAAGCATTGAATACAAAAGAGATGATTTTCCAGCTCCAACAGGTCCACAAACTGCTATTTTCTGTCCCCATTTTACTTCTAAATTCACATCTGTTAAAGTTGGGGTGAATGATTCCTGATCCCAAATGAAGTTGCCACCTTGAATTTCCACAGCATTGCCATTAACTGAACATTGTTTTACATCTCTTCCACTATCATCAATGTTTAGCTCATCATCAAGTAGAAAGGTATTGAGACGATCAAATGAGACCTTAACCTGGATCACAACAGATAGAGCCTCCGGAATCATTCGAACTGGCTCTCCCATTATCCTCAAAGTTGCAAGAACTGTGAAAATGGTTCCAGCATTTAATGGGGCACTATGAAAAAGTGCACATGCAAGGAAAACAACAGCAGAAACGACGGTAGGAGACATCCAATAAAGATATGACCCATGAGCTTTCATGAACTGTACCTTAGACAACCATAAGAACTCGTTAGCACGTAAGGATTCAACTAAGTCCCTGAACTTATCCTCCCAGGATTGTAACTTAATGATCTTCATACTATTTAGAATTTCTGAAGTTGATCTTAGACGCTCATCTTGTGCGACCATAAACTGTGACTGACATTCTTGTATGATCTTTGCAAATGGTACATTGAGAAGTCCACAGATGAGAAGAGGGACTAAACCAGGAAGAGCACCAAGACCCACAACTCCAAAAAGGACAATGATAGATAGAACAAGCTGCAATGCAGAAGTCCATGTTATATGAAACCACCATGGAAATTCTCCCATTCGATACGCATCAACTGCAATGTAATTCACAATTTCACCGGTTGAATGCCTTCTTCTAGCTGAGCTAGAAAGCTTTAGCTGTTTTTGATATATTGCCACCATCAGAGCAGATCTCATTTTCATTCCTGACCTCCTTGAGTCAAAAAAACCAATGTCTTTGTGACAAAGATTCAACCACTTTGATGAGAATCAGAAAACCCAGTATGGAAAGACCTTCCTTGAGATCTGCCTTAGTGTTATTTGAGTAGTTTACAAAAGCATAAAGTATTAGAGGAGAAACTACAACAGAAATAGTTCTCATTAATGCATAAAATGCTATTAGTATGTTCTCTTTCGAGTAAGTTCTAACTACAGACCAAAGAACCAAGTTTTTAGTATTGTTCTTGCTCCTCTCCCTTGAAAGGGATTCCCATGCTTGCACGAACTTTTGGTAGGCCGAGTCTGCTTCATCTTCCGAAACAAGAGAAGGGATGTCTTCAAGAGCTAGTGGCCTTGAGTATCCCAAACTGAGTAAGGAATTAACCCAAGAGAAAGTTAACTTGCTGAGAAAGGAAGCATAAACTAGTCCAGTTTGTTTATTTTCAACTTTCTTAGCTAAGAGGGGCTCGGATAAACTAATAGCATCTGGGATACTTTGAGTGACACAATAACCATGATTTTGGAAGGCACAAAAGAGAAGTAAGAAGTGTACCAGCCATTGTACAATATCAAAAATTCCAATTGCTTCTTCTCTGAACAAAATTTCAATGTTGAGAGCTGTAACCAATACACAGGAAGATGCCCACCAGATAGAACTTAAAACTTTTATCCATTTGTATTTATGAACAAGCAAAGAAACTGCCAATGAAATCCAAATGAATCCTCTAAGAATACAAGCTAACCAGCTCTGCTGCTTAGAGTTACCATTTTTGGCAATGAGATTCCACAAGCCAATACTAAAAAATGCAATGCTAATGAGAGCACAACATATTGAGACAACTGGGAAAACCCAATTCTTTATTTGGCTACCACTTGTAGAATCTCTTCTGATTGAACTGATAAGGAAAGACATGAAGAAGACACAGACAAACAGAAGATTTATAGTGTCTATTATACTCCTTTGAGAACAGAAAGAAGTGGAATCAAAATCATCCAGACAATTCCATGAGATATCCCCTGCATATATCCAATAAAGAGAAACAATCAATGTCTGCACCTTGTCTAGAAATGTAGGGGCTTTAAGCAAACTTTTTAGAGGGTTTAATCTAATGTAACTTGTTAATGCTTGTTTCATTCTTTTGGCTCTTTGGTCCATAAATTATTTAACAAAGTTTATGGTTAAATAATTCCAATATTGCATTCTCAATATATAATATGACTAATTCATTCAATATACTTTGTAACAAAGTTCATTTCAAATAGAATATAAACGATTTTAAATTTGAAAAACTTCTTTAAATGTTAGCAATAGTCATAGATGTTGTCAATAATATTTTATAAGCAATGCATGTATTTGAAAAAGAATATATTCTTTTGATATAACAATAATTTGAAAATTTATCATCTGTCATTTGAAAATTGTATTTAGATATAAGATTGAGAACTAATAGCAATTATTAGGTTGACAGTGAATTTGTTTTAGAGTAGAAAAAGAAACTCAAAGGTCTCAATAAAAAACTATCAAAATAACACTTATTTGAGGGCCTCGAGTCACTGCCTTACATGATTTTGGATGAAATTGATTTTGAAAAATTGATTTGGTTACTATTGAGTTTGAAGTGATGTGATTTATGTTTCATTGTTTTTATATTGAAAATAAGTTTGATATAACTTAGTGGAAAATTTTCAACTAGATGCAAAAGTTACTTCCTGTCTGAATAAGTTGCATTGAAGATCTTTTTATAGCATGCATAAATCTAGAACGCATGATCTGTATGTGAGATAAACTTAATGGTGCAGAAAAGCAATAACCCATTACATATCATAGCAGAAGCAGATAGTACTAACATAACATACAACAACTCATAAGAGAAAAGAACCACTGTAACTGTAGTTTACCTATTGTATTCCCAAAGAAAGCCATTTTTGGAGCTTGAATGGTTTGTGCTCCTTTTGCAGCAGAGCAATCTCTCAGTAGGAGCACAGATTTTTATTGCAGCAGAGCAACTCCAGCAATTGTTAGATATATATCAATTTGTATATGTACTATGTACTAAACCCAGTAGTGATAATGCCTTACCAAACGTTAGCACTGGGCACATGTTAATGATTTGTTTGGATTAAATTTTGATAGAATTAATTTCGAAAGAATTGATTTTAGAAGAATTGATTTTAAAAAATGAGTTTGAAAAAGTTAATTTGTGTTTGGTAATAATATTTTAAAAGTGAGTTTAGAAGAATTGATTTTATTTGAATGATAAAATAAAATCACTTTTGAGGTATAAATATGTAGAATTTTGTGGATCATATATCTATAATCAATTATTTTCAACGAAAAAACTAGAAATTTTTACTTCATAAAACTCAATATTGTAATACACTTATTTTGAAGTGGATTTATACCCAAACGCTCGAGTTACTACAGCTACTGGAGTTGGGGACCTCAGGAATGTGAAACAAACCGGCACATAATGTGGAACTAATCTCTTTAGGGGCGAAGGCTAGGCTGGGAGTCTCCCACCGTGAGCAGGGACATGTTAGCAAATTTTTTATTATTTTTTGGTACATTTATTTTTTAAAATTTATCAAAGTGATCCATCCCTGACAGTAACAGGTGGCCAGATGACGGTGGTTCCTCGTCTTCACTGCACTGATAATCTCCACCTAAACCCCGAAAAGCAGCGGTGGAGTATAGCAAACCCAAAAACCCTTTTCCATCCTCCAATTTTTGATTTCTCAAGCTAAAAGTTGAAACTTTGTTTAAAATCACCTAAGATTTCAATCCAAGAACTTGATCCATCGTTCATAACACATCTTCTTCTTCCATTCCCTTATTTTCTCTTTTTGGGTTTTGAAGAACTGTTTCTTTAAGATTGAAGATTAAACTCATTTTTTTGGGATCGAACCGTTCGTAGTGCATCTTGCCAATCTCTATCTTGCCAATCTCTGCCTAAGATTAAAGCTTATCAAAACAATTTTTAAAGGTTGAACTCCATCTTGTCAAAATGTGACCGAACTCCCATAAGGGGTATGCAGATCTGAGGAACAAGTTTGGGTTGAGTGAGAATGCCGAAATATCAATGGAATCAATGGACCCGAACACGTTTGATGCTAAGAAGATGCAAGAGATGATGGTGGTGAGAGTGAATAGTGTCTTTAGTGTTCTTGTGGGAGAGTACATGGTCTTAAAGATGTTGTTGCTGCACGGTGCGGTGTCTGGTGGCCACAATGGCGGCGGAGGAGAGAGAAAAGTGAGTGTGACAGAGAAGAAGAAAGGGATTGAAATTTAATTTCGCAAAATTTGGAGATTATAAAATAATATATTTTTTTACAAAAAGAGGCTTGTTTGGTCTCCCACGCTAGCAAAAGCCTGCAATGCTCCACAAAACAGAGATTCCTACATTAATATTCGAAAGTATGGAGTCCTTGTTCGCTCTTGCAATTAATTAATTTATAATGGTCAGTAGTTTATAATAAGTGTCATTGCGACATATCTTTATCTTTTTATATATATATATATATATATATATATATAAAGTAGCAGTCCTTGATGACTTTTTTTTCCTTTAAAATTGATGGAACTTTGTCATTTCCATTTTATTTTATTTTTCTACTTATTTAATCGATATTAACCCAGTTCCAATTCCAAGTCAAAGTCAATATATGTCAGCATGCTTTATTGCTTTATTGCTTTATATCGTCTCACCTTTTCCCAAATGTGAGTGCGTCACAGTAGATGAAAGGTCAGGCAAGTCAATAATTAGCTTTAGCTCATTTTCAAATTTATTTATCTTTTATTTAGATAACTTCTTTCAAAAATTAAAACCACTGATACCACTAATATCACAGTCAATGCATCTCAAGTTGGACGCTCACCAAATTTTTACCTTGTGTCTTCTCTCCTCCTAGCAACACAAGTGATGATTTTGGAATTGTGCGTGGGGGATAGTGTAATATTCAGTTATGGTTCAGTGAAGAATAATCTCCTCAACAACTTATGGTTCAATGTTTCTAGCATGATCTCCAATAATAGCGCGTTTTCTCTCATCTGAAATTTCAGGCTGGTTTGAAATTCTGGATAATTATTACTTTTATTTTTATTGTTGAGATGTATGCGTTGTAGACATGAAGGATATGTGGTAATTTTGAAGAATATTGCAGCCAACACAGATGTAGTAATACATGCTGACTGGTTGCATGCATTTTCCTATCATGTATCATCATTCATACATTTTTCGGGTAATAAACTGATATGGATATCTTAAATTAAAGATCTCTATCTTGGTTATTAAATTGAATTGGTTTCTGAACTATTTGGAAATTTTTAATTAGATTCTTGTACTAAAAAAAAAATTAATTAGGCCCCTAAACTTATATAAAATTTTCAATTGGATCCCTAAAAAAGTTTCTAATTAGGTTCCTGAACTTATATAAATTTTCAATTAGATTCCTAAAATAAAAAGGCGACTATATAAAATTAAAAAATAATAAAATAACAAATGGTGAAATTTAAAGAAAAAATATTATTTGACATAATAATAAAATGATAAAGATGAATTATGAGAGGAAAGCTCACTATTTAAAATAATAATAATAATAATAATAAAATGAAAATAAAACTTATTGAGAAAAATTATTGTTTAGCATAATAATTAAATAAAAATAGATAAATTTGAAAAACAAAATTTAGTTGTTGAAACAATAATAACAAAATAATGAAATATGAAATTGTGCTAAAAAATCCATGTTTTACAATAAAATATTAAAAGATTAAACTGATAAACGTCAATTAAAAATATAAATAAAATAAAATAAACTCCAATTAACAATAAAGTTATTGTTTGAAATAATAAATAAAATAAAGAATCTAGTTAAGTAAATATCACATATTAGTTTGATTGTCAATTTTATATTTAAGTTATTTAATTTATTTTATTATTTATTATGTTATTTTATATTTTAATTGAGGTTTTCCTTAAATTATTTTAATATTTCTTAAATAATATTTTTGCTTGCTATGTCTATTGTTATTATTTTAATGTTATTTCAAATATTAAATATTTGATGCAGTTTAATAACTTAATATTTTGTTATAAAACATGAATTTTATAGAACAATTTCATATTTCATTATTTGTTGTTATCATTTCAAGAACTAAATTTTGCCTCTCTAATTTATTTATTTTTATTTAATTATTATCCTAAACAATAGTTTTTGTCACTAAGTTTTATTTTTTATTTTTATTATTTAAATAGTGAGTTTTTTCTCTTATATTCATCTTTTGTCATTTTATTATTATGACAAACAATATTATTTTTTTAAATTTCATCATCTATCATTTTATTATTTATTATTTATGTTTCACATTTTTACTTTAGGGACCTAATTGAAAAATTTATATAAGTTCATGGACCCAATTAGAAAATTTTTAATTCAAAGACCCAATTGAAAATTTTATATAAGTTCAGGGACCTAAATATAAATATTTTTAGTTTTGAGACCTAATTAAAAATTCCCAAATAATTCAGAAACCAACTTAATAATTAACCCTTCTTTTAATGCAAGGTACACTAGCATTTGATTATTACTGGAATGTTGAAAATTACAAAAATGATGCATTCAATACTTTTAGAAGTGATACACTTGAGTTTCCAATAAAATCTTGCTATTTTGGGATTTCTTTACCAATGCTGATACTCGTCATCCTCTTTTGATCAAATCTCCAAGGTCATTTTACTAGCCAGTAAGGGTGTAACGGGTCAGTTTGGTTCGGTTTTAGATGGGAAAAAATCCGAACTAATAAAAAATGGTTTGGTTCAGTTTGGTTCGGCTTTAAGATTTTTCCTACAAAAATCAAATCAAAACAAACCATTCAAGAACGAGTTGTTTCAGTTTGATTCGATTCGGATCCAAAATTTATTAAATTTCAAAATATATATAAATATTAAATAAATAAATTATTTAAAAAAGTATATAAAAATAAATATAATAAATATTAAACTATTAAAAAATATATATATGTAAATATTTAAAATATAATAATTGGTTTGATTTGGTTTTAGAATCCTTGAACCAGAGAACCGAATCGATCACCGTCAGATTTGGTTTGATTCGGTTGGGTTCGAAGTCAAACACCAAAAAAATTCAAATCAATTTAATTTGCTTGATTTGAATTTTTCAGATTCATCGAGCCATTGATTGAAGTTTTACACCCCTACTAGCTAGATTAGATGGCCCCCTCTAGTTGTACTCACAAATCATAATCGATATTTTATAAATAATATTTTAACATCAATTTTGAACATCAATTTTTGATATTATCAATTATGATGAATTTAAAAAAAAATAAAATAAAAGATGATAAAAAAATAATGAACAAATATATAAAAAAAATATAAAAATAAATATTGATGTTTGATTTTTATGTCAAAATATCACTGCTAAACTGTAAACCACTTTCTACATTTTCTCCAACAATGGCACGCTCGACTTTCCGTAGACATGGACAAGTATATTAGTAGCATCCATATATAGGGTCGATCTAATCTGCGCTGGCCCTATCAATTAAATGAATCAATATCCGGTTGGTGCACGGTGTAAATAGGCCAACCATATTGTCAGTTTTTGTTAACACCGCAATAGTCCGGGATTGTTGTAACGAATGTTCTTAGGATACTAATTAAACAACTTAAAAATAGTAACATTTTATTGAAAAGTAAAATATTTATATTCTCAAAACATTAAATATATCATTTTCAATAAAATCTTTTTTTTTATTCCTTAATCAGTGTCCTAAGGATAGGGATGTCGATGGGGCGGGGTGGGTGCGGGTAGTGCTTCCCCGCATCTATCCCCATCAATATCCATGAATATTTATGCGGGTAGCGGATATTCATGGATATCCGCAGGTATTTAATAGTCTAAAATAAAATAAAATTATACAATATAATATAACAATATACTATATTAACATTATATAATATACAATTTATATTTTAAAAGATTTATTATTAAGGGTTTAACCACTAAAAAGTATCAAATAAGATAAAAAATAAAATTTATTTCATATCAAAATGATAGAAATTGTCATAATATATATTATATATTTAATAAAAAATATTTATTATTAATATGTGGGTATCCGTGGGGTGGATACCATGATCCTCATCCTCATTTAGTAGATATTCATTTACTACCCATTATTGATAATTTATACGGATAGTCGCGGGTGCGGATAGTTTTGTCATCCGTACCTGAAGGCACTCAGTTAACATTTTTTTTATATGAAACAGAATGAATTAATTAACTAGAATGGATAGGAGGACAGACCCTCCAAGTCTTTAATCAAAAGTAAGCCTAATGGATTACATGGTTCGTCAATGATGGAAACAGAAAAAGGAGAAGAGTGACCCCTATTAGCTAGCATATTAGCCACTGTATTTGCATTCCTATTTACTACAGATATAGAAGTTTGTCAACAAGGATTTCGGAGAAGGGAAATTGCCTCTGCAAGTAGAGGTTTGATGTATGGGATAGTAGAGTAACCTTTGGACAGCATCTCAAAGACAACAGTGGAATCCACTTCGAATAGAACTTTCGTAGCATTAATAGATTTTGCTACCCTTATGCCAAGAATCAGCCTTTTTAGTTCAGCTACGAGAGCATTGCAGGGATTTAATTTACAAAGGAATCCCTTGACAAAGTTTCCAAATTCATCTCTGATCACTCCTCCACATGAGGAGCTTCTGCCATTTTGAATATAAGAGCCATCTGACTTGCATTTGAGCCAACCAGTATCTGATTCTTCCAATTGGTATCGTGAGCCCAAGCTTGAGGGTTTGCCATTTTGCTGGGATTATGGAATTCTTTCTCAATGATGTGAACTTGGGATGACACATCCATCCAAAAACTTGAGTTCATAGAAGACACAGGAAAAAACCAGGGCATTCCTGTCTTTCCAGATTGACCAAATTGCTACCCCAAAGAAGGTCTGCCAATTCCATGGGGAAGTTCCCATCTTCTTTGTTGAGAGGTTCCAATCTAGCCATTGATGCAGTCCTAAACTGAAGAATTTACTCCACAAGGAAGGATCAATGCATTGATTCCAAAAAAATTGGATAGTTTCGCAGTCTCTCATCATGTGCATGAGGCTTTTTGGGGCATCTAAGCATCTGGGGCAGATATTGTCTTGAGTCATCCCTCTCTTGCATCTTTCTTCATTGGTGAGTAAGGATCCATGGACAACCTTCCACAAGTGAGCACGGATTCTAGCTGGTCCTTTCCATTGACAAGCCTTCTTGAAAAGGGGATTAGGAATGGCATTATCCTGGAAGGTCTTGGCCAGGATTGAATGTGCTGATCTAATAGAGAACAAACCATCCGAT
Organism: Sophora flavescens; assembly: GCA_030762895.1. NCBI lineage: Eukaryota > Viridiplantae > Streptophyta > Magnoliopsida > Fabales > Fabaceae > Sophora > Sophora flavescens. The sequence continues at coordinate 22,796,106 of CM061070.1, forward strand.
TCAGGGATCCAGTTCAGAAAGTCACTTTGGGTGGATGAGGGGGCTTGGATAGACACTATTTTGTCACAGATGAATTCCGGCACAACCTGCTGAATTAGGTTCCATTTCCAGCAACCTCCCCTTCAGTGACCTGAAGAATGAGTTGGCCATCTATTATTTCTTTCCATACATAAGCTTACAAAAAAGAGGTCATTTAGCGACCGAAAATTTTAGTAGCAGTTTGCGATCGAAATAGTGACCGATTTTAGGATCTAAGAGAACAATTGATATAATTCATTCGGCGACCGAAATACTTGGTGGTAACGAAATTCGGTCGCTATTTTTTGTCGCTAAATGATAGAAATCAAAAGTCAGAATTTGTTGGAATTTTTGCTCGCTAAATCGGTCGCCACTGGTTAATATTTACACTGGTCGCTAATTCGGTCGCTAACTTTAAGAATTTGAATTTCAACAGACTCATTTAGCGACCGAATGTTTCAGTCGCCAAGATTAAAATCCCTAAATCCACTAGAACCCCCCTTTCTTCCCCATTTCACGAAACTTCTCTCTCTCACACTCATTCTCTCTTCCTCGCGAGCTCCGGCCACCAGCCTCCAGCCATCGCCGTTAGGTAAGCTCTCTCCCTCCCCCTCTCCGTTTCTCTCTCTCTCCGTCTCTCTCTCTCTCTCTCACTCACTCACTCTCTCCGTTTCTAACCGTTTCTCTCTCTCTCTCTATCGGGTCTGTCTTCCTCTGCACGGCCAAAGCAGGGCCGCCACCGGTACCACCAGAGCAGCGCCACCGTCACCACCGCAGCACAGTAAATCTTCTTCCCTTTGGCAAAATCAAATTATAATTCTCTGCTTACCTCACAGTCTCACACAATCTTGATCACAATTTTCATGCTATGTCGGTAGATTTGGATTCTTCTTTGGTTTTTGGCATTTCTATATGCTAAATCTAATTGTTGTTTTATATATACATGCCATAAATTGAGGTTAAAAGTATGTTCATGTTCTATTTGTCTTATCTCTAAAATATTGTAACAAAACATACATCTTAACACAGGCTCTCTCTACCTTTGATTTCTTAAACCGGTAAGATGTAAGCAATGATGTGCAAAAAACATTCTTTATCCATTTATACTTACTTGTTTAACATCCTGGAGAATGAGTTAGTGCCAATCAAAAGAGTTGCTCAGCATGCTCTAATGAGAGAAATAACACACACCCAGATCAGATAAAAGCAAAAAAGACAAGATCTTTGAGCTGAAAACACAGGGAAAAAAACTATGGAAAAGAACAATAGGTACTGTTGCGTCGTCTTGACAATGACGACATGAGTAGATCTTATTGCAGCATGGAGCTCGAATCCTGCATCTTCTTCTGTAATGCTTCCACCTATCACAAAAAGGTCATCAACACCATAAAAACAATGATATTTGAAATCAATTGAATAAAAAAATTACACTTTTTTAAATAGAAAACGAAGAAGCATGGAAGAAGAAGAAGTACCCATATCCCATCTTTCCAAAATCAAGACGTTCAATGGCAGAGGGTTCCATGAGTTATGGAAGAGAGGAGGAGTTTCAGTTTCCTGAATAGGAAAGATTTTGTTGGTGTTGCTTTGTCTTTATACATAAAGAAGATAAAGGATTATATGATATGTTATTTTAATGCAATAATAAAAAGAAAAAGAAAAGTCTAAGCTATAAAATTTGATAAATGGATAGAATAATATATCCACTTGGGAGGAGAGAGAAGGGGATAAGGTGGTGAGTGGGAATGATGGCACGACAGATAAGGAGAGATGGCTTGAGAAGAAGAGAGAGGGATATGGGCGTTTGTTGAAATAGACAACTATAAACATGAGAAGGGGAGGTTGAATTGTGTTTATCAGAATTTAAACAAAGTTGAAATCTTTTCACATACAGAAGCTAGGTTTAGACGAGTGAAAGATACAGGACAGACAGGTGACCTGTCTGATGAAATTTTAATAGAGACTTTGGCAAACACACCACTTGATAAACGTATAAGAAAACTAAAGCAACTAAAGAGGTTATAAGGAAAGAGAGATTGACACAGTTATTTATCCTGATTCACTCTTCAAAGCAAAGAGCTACGTCCAGTCCTTGGCAGCACCAAGATTTATCCACTATAACTGATTAGGTTACAGACTCCAAGTATTGTTTGCACACCTAGCCGTTTAAGATTTTATATTTGGATGGGCTAGTAGACGAGCTCCATATGCCATGTCATTGGACGGAGCTTCTCATTAAGGACTTAGCAAGTCCAAAGACTTGTGTGGACGAGTGCTTCTGTCACCTTAGTGGACGGGCACTTCTATCACTTCAGTGGACGAGCGCTTCTGTTACTTTAGTGGATAGATGATTCTTACTGTTTTAATCTGCACACTAGATAGACAGATTAGCAACCAATATGAAAGTTAATTAAATCATTAACCAATGTTTAGTTCTCATCAAAACTTAGGGAAATGCACATCAGACATTTTAGAGACTTAACAATCTCCCCCTTTATTATTATGACAAACATTGAGATGATTTAATAAACCTCAGAAAATATCAACAAAGAAAATAGCATATATCAGACAGGTTGAAATTTTCTTAAGCGGACAGGTCATGCATATGCTTGATCAGACATTAAGATTAATTATGTAATCCGTTTAACTTAGTCACACATAAGTTTGACTTGTTTTACTTTGAAATTATTATCAGAGAAATCTTGCTTAAGATTTATCTAAGCAATTATAGCAACTATCAGAACATACTCATGTCCATGTATTATTTAAGATCATATCATATTCATTCTCTCACCTTTCATATCACATTTCTCCTATTCTCCCCCCCTTGTCAACATCAAAAAAGAATAAACTATGAAAGTATCAGAGAAATAAAGGAGAAATTTATTTTATTCATCATGAACGTTTACAAGTACAAGGTAGTCTATATACCTAAAAACTACCTAGATTGACTAATTAACAAAAATAAAGCAGCAACCCTTTGCTCTAAGAGCATCCTAGCTCGCCTTTCTTCATCTAGCTGTCTTCTTAAGTCTTCTACTTGTCCTTGAAGCAGATGAAAGTCTTGTAAGGCCACTGTTTGAGAAGACACAGACAGAGAAGAGTGCCAGGGTAAGGCTAAAATTGGGGGTGCCTTAGGTAGAGATAGGGGAGAGGTGATGGAAGGGAAGAAAAGTTCATGGAGGGTTTGAAGGCCATAGAAAGGAAGAAAGACAAATTTGAAGATAAGACTGATTCTGACATAGTCAGTATCAGGTGAAGGAAACACACAGGAAAGTTTCTCGGACAGAGACAGTCTGATGATTGTTATTTGAATAGGTGGGGGAAGAGGTGTTTGAGCTAAAACAGAGGGAGGGATAGGTAATAAAGAATCAACATCGCAGAAAAAAGAATTAGATCCTGTGACTAACATAAAGAAATACCTAGACCTATGTGGTAGCATTACAACAGAAGCATGATAGTGAGTTCCAGCTAATGTTTTAAGGAAGATAATAATAGGTGGGTAGAATAAAAGTTCTCTACACGGGTTAAGAATATGAGGTGGAGGAGAAGGGATGAAAGAGACATGTGAGATACTTGCAAATAAAAGAGATTGCAGATCAGACACAAAGAGTCTCGATGATATGCCAGTTTGTTCTTTGGGAGTAGAGTCCCTATGAACAACTGTGTACCGACAGTCATCAAGTACAATAGTGAAAGAAGATTTTTGAGTTTGAAAGGAAGAGACAGGTGAAGAAATAGGAGATGCAACAGAAAGAGGTTGAACAAAAAGGGCAGATGGAGAAGATACAGATGGGTTGATGATACCATGATGAGAAGGGGAAGGGAATGAAGGAGATGTCTGCTCTTCAAATATCTTCAACTTCTTGTGAGAAGGAGACACTTGGTCATCCTTGGGTACAGCTGTCCGAGCTCCTCCAGACAGGTCTTCTGCAGTGTTAGTTTTTGCAGGTATTGGGTAACCAGATCTTCTCATTTTGGGAATAATTCCCAAAATGAAAGTCTTCTTTGGTTCTTCTAGGACTTGCTCTGTTTGCTCCCCCTGAGCAGATGCTTCCTCTTTGCTAGGCTCAGACTCAACTTGTCTGACCTTGGCAAAGGTTCTCACCAGCTTCCTTTTCTTGCCGGGATGAGCAGGAACATCCACTAATTCCTCAGCTTCATTAACTTCCTCAGCCTGAACCTCAAGGGCTCAACTGTTTCAGCAGAATCTTCAGATGCTGAGGGTTGCAGCTCTGGAATTTGGTCTTGTCTGGCCACCTTTCCAGACGGTTTGAGCAATCTTTCAAAAATGGGAACTTCTAATTCATCAGTGGAAACCACTGGATCTTCCTCCTTCTGCTCAACAGCAGGCTTCCTCTTCTTCCTGTCTATGGGCAGTGCCATGTCCACAAAGTGAACATCACTAGGAACAAACAACTTGTTCCTGAATACCCTTGTCAGCAACATCCCATAAGGATATGTCTGCATGTTGGCTCTCTTGATCAGAGTCTCAAGGTACATGTATATAAGGTCATTGATGTCAACCTTGACTTTGTGGATTAAGTGGTACAGAGCAAATCTGTCCATCTTGGTCACACTGTCTCGTGAGCCTTTACTTTGCATCACGCACTCCAATAGAAATTTGTGCAGGAATCTGCACTTGGCTTAGGGTTCACTGGTTTGGGAACACCATAGATGGCAATGTTGACATTGTCAGTTCCCACTTCATCTTCCCAGTTGGGTGTGAAGCCAGCTCCAATTCTCGGACATTTTGTGGCAAGCTCCAGAGAGCTAATGGGGAAGAGAAGGGTTATATCCCCCATTTCAGCCTTAAAGCTTTTGATTCCGTTGAGTCTGTTGGTGACAACCACAGCATTTCTCCAGAACGTTTGAACGAGTTTAGGGTGAACAAGCTCCTTGATGTCGAAGAAAGGAGTCCACTTGGAGTACTCCAACTCTGCAGTGACATCCATTCCTAGTTTCTTCATCTGTTGAAGATCAACAGTCTTTTCCGGAATGATCTTTTCTATCTTAGTAACCTTGAGATTGTATTTCTCAGTGATTTCTTTTGTAGAGAAATGCTTGGATGATGCCATCTTTTTGAGAGAAAACGATTCTAGGGTTTCGAGAGAGAAAAATGTTTGAAAGATGGGAAGACAAAGAGATTTTGGAATATTGAAACGTAAAGGTTCAACCTTTCTGATCTATTGTCTTTTATAGTCATAAAGGTAGGAGCGAGAAAAACGACATTTTTAATTCAAAAAAGGCACGATTTGTATGGGGAACTACAACACCCACTTAAGACGTCATGAAAACATATTTTCGAGATATGTAAACCACCGTGCACACGATTAGCTTCCGATAAGGGAATGACATTAATTAAATAATAACCATTTCAACAAAACTGATGAGTTCTAGCATAGTGACTCAATAGAGTCAGACAGGTAAGCATAGACAGGTGATAAAGCACAGACAGGTTAACATTCAGACATGTCATTCAACAATGCAATGCATGTTTAGATTATCTCTAATAAATAAAAACCTTTCTTCTGAGGGATTTAGTGAAAATATCAGCCCATTGATTTTCAGTTTTGACAAACTTAATATCAAAGATACCTTTCTGAACATAATCCCTAATAAAATGATGTTTGATTTCAATATGCTTAGCCTTAGAATGCTGAATTGTATTTTTAGTTAAGCATATAGCACTGGAATTATCACACCATACAGGTATGCTATGTTCATAAATAGAGTAATCCTCAAGTTGATGTTTTACCCATAAGAGTTGAGAGTAGCAACTAGCAGCAGAGATGTATTCTGCTTCAGTAGTACACAAGGCAATGGTTGTCTGCCTCTTGCTTGACCATGAGACTAAACTTGCTCCAATGAAGTGACATCCTCCACTGGTGCTCTTTCTTTCTATTCTATCTCCAGCAAAATCAACAACACAATATCCCACTAATATCACAGTCAATGCATCTCAAGTTGGACGCTCACCAAATTTTTACCTTTGTGTCTTCTCTTCTCCTAGCAACACAAGTGATGATTTTGGAATTGTGCGTGGGGGATAGTGTAATATTCAGTTATGGTTCAGTGAAGAATAATCTCCTCAACAACTTATGGTTCAATGTTTCTAGCATGATCTCCAATAATAGCGCGTTTTCTCTCATCTGAAATTTCAGGCTGGTTTGCAATTCTGGATAATTATTACTTTTATTTTTATTGTTGAGATGTATACGTTGTAGACATGAAGGATATGTGGTCATTTTGAAGAATATTGCAGCCAACACAGATGTAGTAATACATGCTGACTGGTTGCATTTTCCTATTATGTATCATCATTCATACATTTTTCGGGTAATAAACTGATATGGATATCTTAAATTAAAGATCTCTATTTTCATTCTTAAATTGAGTTTCTTCTTGAATTATTTGAGAATTTTTAATTAGGTCCCTGAACTAAAAAAAATTTAATTCGATTCCTGAACTTATATAAATTTTTCAATTGGATCCCTAAAAAAAGTTTCTAATTGGATTCCTGAACTTATATAAATTTTCAATTAAGGTCCTAAAGTAAAAAGGTGACTATATAAAATAAAAAATAATAAAATGATAGATGTTGAAATTTAAAGAAAAAATATTATTTGAGATAATAATAAAATGACAAAGATGAATTATGAGAGGAAAACTCACTATTTAAAATAATAATAATAAAAAAATGAAAAATAAAACTTAGTGAGAAAAATTATTGTTTAGCATAATAATTAAATAAAAATAGATAAATTTGAGAGACAAAATTTAGTTGTTGAAACGATAATAAAAAATAATGAAATATGAAATTGTACTAAAAAATTCATGTTTTATAATAAAATATTAAGAGATTAAACTGATAAACGTCAATTAAAAATATAAATAAAATAAAATAAACCCCAATTAACAACAAAGTTATTGTTTGAAATAATAAATAAAATAAAGAATCAAGTTAAGTAAATACCACATCTTAGTTTCATTGTCAATTTTATTTTGAGTTATTTAATTTATTTTATTATTTATTATGTTATTTTATATTTTAATTGAGGTTTTCCTTAAATTATTTTAATATTTATTAAATAACATTTTTGCTTGCTATGTCTATTGTTATTATTTTAATGTTATTTCAAATATTAAATATTTGATGCAGTTTAATAACTTAGTATTTTGTTATAAAACATGAATTTTATTGTTTGAAATAAAATTCATGTTTTATAAATATAAATAAAATAAAATAAACCCCAATTAACAACAAAGTTATTGTTTGAAATAATAAATAAAATAAAGAATCAAGTTAAGTAAATACCACATCTTAGTTTCATTGTCAATTTTATTTTGAGTTATTTAATTTATTTTATTATTTATTATGTTATTTTATATTTTAATTGAGGTTTTCCTTAAATTATTTTAATATTTATTAAATAACATTTTTGCTTGCTATGTCTATTGTTATTATTTTAATGTTATTTCAAATATTAAATATTTGATGCAGTTTAATAACTTAGTATTTTGTTATAAAACATGAATTTTATAGAACAATTTCATATTTCATTATTTTGTTATTATCATTTCAAGAACTAAATTTTGCCTCTCTAATTTATTTTTTTTTATTTAATTATTATCCTAAACAATAGTTTTTGTCACTAAGTTTTATTTTTTATTTTTATTATTTAAATAGTGAGTTTTTTCTCTCATATTCATCTTTTGTCATTTTATTATTATGACAAATAATATTATTTTTTAAAATTTCATCATCTATCATTTTATTATTTATTATTTTATATTTCACTTTTTTACTTTAGGGACCTAATTGAAAATTTTATATATGTTCAGGGAGCCAATTAGAAAAATTTTAATTCAAAGACCCAATTGAAAATTTTATATAAGTTCAGGGACCTAAATATAAATATTTTTAGTTTTGGGACCCAATTAAAAATTCCCAAATAATTCAGGAACCAACTTAATAATTAACCCTTCTTTTAATGCAACGTACACCAGCATTTGATTGTTACTGGAATGTTGAAAATTGCAAAAATGATGCATTCAATACTTTTAGAAGTGATACACTTGAGTTTCCAATAAAATCTTGCTATTTTTAGATTTCTTAACCGATGCTCTTAGGATACTGATCATTGATCAAATCTCCAAGGTCATTTTACTAGTCAGTAGGGATGTAACGGGTCAGTTTGGTTTGATTTTAGATGGAAAAAAATCCGAACTAATAAAAAATGGTTCGGTTCAGTTTGGTTCGACTTTAAGAATTTTTCTACAAAAATCGAACCAAAACAAACCATTCAAGAACGAGTTGTTTCAGTTTGGCTTGGTTCGGACCCAAAAATTATTAAATTTCATAATATATATAAATATTAAATATATAAATTATTAAAAAAAGTATATAAAAATACATATAATAAATATTAAACTATTAAAATATATATTAGATATTAATATATATATATATATATATTTAAGTATTTAAAATATTGTAATTGGTTCGATTCGATTCTAGAATCCTTGAATCAGGGAACCGAATCGATCACCATCGGATTTGATTTGATTCGATTGGGTTCGAACTCAAACACCAAAAAAAATTCAAATCAATTTAATTTACTAGATTTGGATTTTTCAGATTTATCGAGCCATTTATTCAAGTTTTACACCCCTGCCAGCTAGATTGGATGGCCCTCTCTAGTTGTACTCACAAATCACAATCGAAATTTTAAAGAAAAATAATATCTTAATATCAATTTTAGACGTCACTTTTTGATATTATCAATTATGATGAATTTAGAAAAGAAAAAAAATAAAAGATAATAAAAATATAATAAATAAGTATATAAAAAAATAAAAATAAATATTAATATTTGATTTTTATATCAAAATATCACTCTTCTGCTGTAAACCACTTTTTACATTTTCTCCGACAATGGCACGCACGACTTTCCGTAGACATGGACAAGTATATTAGTAGCATCCATATATAGGGTCGATCTAATCTGCGCTGGCCCTGGCAATTATGAAAAATGCTAATTTGACACACTTTCGATATCGATATGATGATATCGTATTTGCCGTACTATATGGTATTATAATTGTATTATATGGTATTATAACGGGTCTTTTTTTTAAAAAAATAGTTTTCTTTTATTTTTTTTATAAATAAATTTTTTTGTTAAGTATGTGTAAATATATGGGGAATCAGGTATAAATATCTGATGAATTCAGTATATTTTTTGGTGAATGAGTTTTTTTGAGAAATACATTTTTTTGTTAAGTATGTGTAAATATCTGATGAATCAGGTACACATATCTGATGAATTCAGTTCATTATCTGGTGAATAGGTTTTTTGAGAAATAAATTTTTTGGTTAAGTATGTGCAAATATATATACGGTGAATCATGTACAAATATCTGGTGAATTCAGTTCATTATCTGATGAATGTGTTTTTTTATAAATAAATTTTTTGGTTAAGTATGTGTAAATATCCGGTGAATCAGGTACAAATATCTGGTGAATTCATTTCATTATTTGGTGAATGAGTTTTTTTGAGAAATAGATTTTTTGGTTAAGTATGTGTAAATAGCTGGTGAATCATGTACAAATATCTGATAAATTCAGTTCATTATCTGATAAATGAGATTTTTTTTAAAATAAAATTTTTATTTTCTAAAAAAAATCAAAATTATAAAAAAATAGTGCTACAATCGTGCTACACTATATTACTATAGCATGACGTCGTATATATGTGCTCAATTAGCATGACTGATCAATTAAATGAATCAAGATCCGGTTGGTGCACAGTGTAAATATGCCAACCATATTGTCAGTTTTTGTTAACACCACAATAGTTCATGGATTGTGATAAGAGTGCTCTTAGGACAGTGATTAAATAACCTAAAAATAATAAGATTTTATTAGAAAATAAAATATTTATGTTCTCAAAATATTAAATATATCATTTTTCAAAAAGATCTTTCTTTTTTTGTTTCTTAATTAGTGCCCTAAGGATAGGGATGGCAACGGGGCGAGTGCGGGTAGTGTTTCCCCCGCATCTATCCCCATCAATATCCATGGATATTTATGTTGGTAGCGGTTATTCATGGATATCCGCGGGTATTTAAGAGTCTAAAATAAAATAAAATAAAATTATACAATATAATATAACAATATACTATATTAACATTATATAATATACTATATATATTTTAAAAGATTTATTATTAAGGGTTTAACCACTAAAAAGTAACAAATAAGATAGAAAATAAATTTATTTCATCTCAAAATGATATAAATTGTCATAATATATATTATATATTTAACAAAAAATATTTATTATAAATGTGCGGGTATCCGTAAGGCGGGTACCATGATCTTCATCCCCATACAGTATGTATTCATTTACTACCCACTGCGATTAATTTATACGGATACCCACGGATACGAATAATTTTGCCATCCCTAGGTAAGGGCACTCGTTAACATTTTTTTTATACGAAACAGAATGAATTAATTAACTAGAATGGATAGGAGTAGGGACCCCTCCCAAGTCTTTAATCAAAAGTAAGCCTAATGGATTACATGGTTCGTCAATGATGGAAACAGAAAATGGAGAAGAGTGACCCCTGTTAGCTAGCATATCAGCCACTGTATTTGCATTCTTATTTACTACAGATATAGAAGCTTGCCAACAAGGATTTCGGAGAAGGGAAATTGCCTCTGCAAGTAGAGGTTTGATGTATGGGATAGTAGAGTAACCTTTGGACAGCATCTCAAAGACAACAGTGGAATCCACTTCGAATACAACTTTCGTAGCATTAATAGATTTTGCTACCCTTATGCCAAGAATCAGCCCCTTTAGTTCAGCTACAAGAGCATTGCAGGGATTTAATTTACAAAGGAATCCCTTGACAAAGTTTCCAAATTCATCTCTGATCACTCCTCCACATGAGGAGCTTCTGCCATTTTGAATATAAGAGCCATCTGACTTGCATTTGAGCCAACCAGTATCTGATTCTTCCGATTGGTATCATGAGCCCAAGCTTGAGGGTTTGCCATTTTGCTGGGATTCTGGAATTCTTTCTCAATGATGTGAACTTGGGATGACACATCCATCCAAAAACTTGAGTTCATAGAAGACACAGGAAAAAACCAGGGCATTCCTGTCTTTCCAGATTGACCAAATTGCTACCCCAAAGAAGGTCTGCCAATTCCATGGGGAAGTTCCCATCTTCTTTGTTGAGAGGTTCCAATCTAGCCATTGATGCAGTCCTAAACTGAAGAATTTACTCCACAAGGAAGGATCAATGCATTGATTCCAAAAAAATTGGATAGTATCGTAGTCTCTCATCATGTGCATGAGGCTTTATGGGGCAGATATTGTCTTGAGTCATCCCTCTCTTGCATCTTTCTTCATTGGTGAGTAAGCATCCATGGACAACCTTCCACAAGTGAGCACGGATTCTAGCTGGTCCTTTCCATTGAGAAGCCTTCTTGAAAAGGGGATTAGGAATGGCATTATCCTGGAAGGTCTTGGCCAGGATTGAATGTGCTGATCTAATAGAGAACAAACTATCGGATTCAGGGATCCAATTCAGAAAGTCACTTTGGGTGGATGAGGGGGCTTGGATAGACTCTATTTTGTCACAGATGAATTCCGGCACAATCTGCTGAATTAGGTTCCATTTCCAGCAACCTCCCCTTCAATGACCCGAAGAATGAGTTGGCCATCTATTATTTCTTTCCATACATAAGCTTACAAAAAAGAGGTCATTTAACGACCGAAAATTTTAGTAGCAGTTTGTGATCGAAATAGTGACCGATTTTAGGATCTAAGAGAACAGTTGATATAATTCATTCGGCGACCGAAATAGAGACCGAAATGCTTGGTGGTAACGAAATTCGGTCGCTATTTTTGGTCGCTAAATGATAGAAATCAAAAGTCAGAATTTGTTGGAATTTTTGGTCGCTAAATCGGTCGTCACTGGTTAATATTTACACCGGTCACTAATTCGGTCGCTAACTTTAAGAATTTGAATTTCAACAGACTCGTTTAGCGACTGAATGTTTCGGTCGCCAAGATTAAAATCCTTAAATCCACCAGAACCCCCCTTTCTTCCCCATTTCACGAAACTTCTCTCTCTCACTCATTCTCTCTTCCTCGCGAGCTCCGGCCACCAGCCTCCAACCACCGCCGTCAGGTAAGCTCTCTCCCTCTCCCTCTCCCTCTCCGTTTCTCTCTCTCTCTCTCCGTCTCTCTCTCTCTCTCTTTCTCTCCGTCTCTAACCGTTTCTCTCTCTCTCGGGTCCTTTTTCCTCTGCACGGCCAGAGCAGGGCCGCCGCCGGTACCACCAGAGTAGCGCCACCGTCACCACCGCAGCACAGTAAGTCTTCTTCCCTTTGGCAAAATCAAATTATAATTCTCTGCTTACCTCACAGTCTCACACAATCTTGATCACAATTTTCATGCTATGTTGATAGATTTGGATTCTTCTTTGGTTTTTGGCATTTCTATATGCTAAATCTAATTGTTGTTTTATATATACATGCCATAAATTGAGGTTAAAAGTATGTTCATGTTCTAATTGTCTTATCTCTAAAATATTGTAACAAAATATACATCTTAACACAGGCCCTTTCTACCTTTGATTTCTTAAACCAGTAAGATGTAAGCAATGATGTGCAAAAAACATTCTTTATCCATTTATACTTACTTGTTTAACATCCTGGCGAACGAGTTAGTGCCAATCAAAAGAGTTACTCAGCATGCTCTAATGAGAGAAATAACACACCCAGATCAGATAAAAGCAAAAAAGACAAGATTTTTAAGCTGAAAACACAGGGAAAAAAACTATGGAAAAGAACAATAGGTACTGTTGCGTCATCTTGACAATGACGACATGAGGAGATCTCATTGTAGCATAGAGCTCGAATCCTGCATCTTCTTCTGTAATGCTTGCACCTATCACAAAAAGGTCATCAACACCATAAAAACAATGATATTTGAAATCAATTGAATAAAAAATTACACTTTTTTAAATAGAAAACGAAGAAGCATGGAACAAGAAGAAGTACCCATATCCCATCTTTCCAAAATCAAGACGTTCAATGGCAGAGGGTTCCATGAGTTATGGAAGAGAGGAGGAGTTTCAGTTTCCTGAATAGGAAAGATTTTATTGGTGTTGCTTTGTCTTTATATATAAAGAAGATAAAGGATTATATGATATGTTATTTTAATGCAATAATAAAATGAAAAAGAAAAGTCTAAGCTATCAAATTTGATAAATGGATAGAATAATATATCCACTTGGGAGGAGAGAAAAGGGGATAAGGTGGTGAGTGGGAATGATGGCACGACAGATAAGGAGAGATGACTTGAGAAGAAGAGAGAGGGATATGGGCGTCTGTTGAAATAGACAACTATAAACATGAGAAGGGGGAGGTTCAAATGTGTTTATCAGAATTTAAACAAAGTTGAAATTTTTTCGCATACAGAAGCTAGGTTCAGACGAGTGAAAGATACAGGACAGACAGGTGATCTGTCTGATGAAATTTTAATAGAGACTTTGGCAAACACACCACTTGATAAACGTATAAGAAAACTAAAGCAACTAAAGATGTTATAAGGAAAGAGAGATTGACATAGTTATTTATCATGGTTCACTCTTCAAAGTAAAAAGCTACGTCCAGTCCTTGGCAACACCAAGATTTATCCACTATAACTGATTAGGTTACAGACTTCAAGTATTGTTTGCACACCTAGCCTCTTCAGGCTCCAAGACAAGTATTCTTTGCACACCTAGTCTCTTCAGGCTCAAGACAAGTATTCTTTGCACACTTAGCCTCTTCAGGCTCACTCAGGTTCGTTTGAGAGATTTGGTTTGTAATAAATACAACTTCAGACAGACAACTTTCACTAACACTCAGAGTGGTTTAAATGTAAAGCTTAGGAAAGTCTGTGTAATAACTTCAAATGATTGAAGAATACAGAATGAAAGAATGAAGATATTAATGCGCAGATTAATGGCTCTTTAATGCTATGTGTATTCTCTATCCTTCATCTTCAATGACTTCTGTATTTATGGTCTTCAAGCATTTAGGATCCGTTAGAGACATTCCCTTAGATGTTGTCTTCAAGCAGAACTTCATTAAATGCAATAGAGTCGTTCTGGGCAGCCATTAATGCAATAGGAACGTTGGTTGTACTCTAACATGAAGGATCATGGCTTTATGCATCGTGATACAACCATATCAGAGTTGTGCAGAGAGCTTTTTGTACTTTGCTGAGTATATTTCCCTTTTTGTGTAAGGACCAGAGGTACTAGGGAATAAAGCATGTTGGAAGCATTCTTTAACTGGTTTTTGGTTCTGATAACATAATATGTTTTCTTGATTCTGGTTCTTGAAATAAGATTATGATAATTCTTATAGAATTCGTGTCCATAAAATAAGCGTGTCCATCTTGAAAATAACCTCGTACATCTAGCCATTTAAGATTTTACATTCGGATGGGATAGTAGACGAGCTCCATATGCCATGTCATTGGACGGAGCTTCTCATTAAGGACTTAGCAAGTCCAAAGACTTGTGTGGACGAGTGCTTCTGTCACCTTAGTGGACGAGCACTTCTATCACTTTAGTGGACGAGCGCTTATGTTACTTTAGTGGATAGATGATTCTTACAGTTTTAATCTGCACACCAGATAGACAGGTTAGCAACCAATATGAAAGTTAATTAAATCATTAACCAATGTTTAGTTCTCATCAAAACTTAGGGAAATGCACATCAGACATTTTAGAGACTTAACAATCTCCCCCTTTTTTATGATGACAAACATTGAGATGATTTAATGAACCTCAAAATATCAACAAAGAAAATAGCATATATCAGACAGGTTGAAATTTTCTTAAGCGGACAGGTCATGCATATGCTTGATCAGACATTAAGATTAATTATGTAATCCGTTTAACTTAGTCACACATAAGTTTGACTTGTTTTACTTTGAAATTATTATCAGAGAAATCTTACTTAAGATTTATCTAAGCAATTATAGCAACTATCAGAACATACTCATGTCCATGTATTATTTAAGATCATATCATATTCATTCTCTCATTCTACTATATCACCTTTCATATCACATTTCTCCTATTCTCCCCCCTTTGTCAACATCAAAAAAGAATAAAATATGAAAGTATCAGAGAAATAAAGGAGAAATTTATTTTATTCATTATGAACGTTTACAAGTACAAGATAGTCTATATACCTAAAAACTACCTAGATTGACTAATTAACAAAAATAAAACAGAAACCCTTTGCTCTAAGAGCATCCTAGCTCGCCTTTATTCATCTAGCTGTCTTCTTAAGTCTTCTACTTGTCCTTGAAGCAGATGAAAGTCTTGTAAGGCCACTGTTTGAGAAGACACAGACAGAGAAGAGTGCCCGAGTAAGACTAAAACTGGGGGTGCCTTAGGTAGAGATAGGGGAGAGGTGATGGAAGGGAAGAAAAGTTCATGGAGGGTATGAAGGGAATAGAAAGGAAGAAAGACAAATTTGAAGATAAGACTGATTCTGACATAGTCAGTATCAGGTGAAGGAAACACACAGGAAAGTTTCTCGGACAGAGACAGACTGATGATTGTTATTTGAATAGGTGGGGGAAGAGGTGTTTGACCTAAAACAGAGGGAGAGATAGGTAATAAAGAATCAATATCGCAGAAAAAAGAATTAGATCCTGTGACTAACATAAAGGAATACCTAGACCTATGTGGTAGCATTACAACAGAAGCATGATAGTGAGTTTCAGCTAATGTTCTAAGGAAGATAATAATATGTGGGTAGAAGAAAAGTTCTCTACATGGGTTAAGAATATGAGGTGGAGGATAAGGGATGAAACAGACATGTGAGATACTTGCAAATAAAAGAGATTGCAGATCAGACACAAAGAGTCTCGATGATATGTCAGTTTGTTCTTTGGGAGCAGAGTCCCTGTGAACAACTGTGTACTGACAGTCATCAGGTACAATAGTGAAAGAAGATTTTTGAGTTTGAAAGGAAGAGACAGGTGAAGAAATAGGAGATGCAACAGAAAGAGGTTGAACAAAAAGGGCAGATGGAGAAGAGACAGATGGGTTGATGATACCTTGATGAGAAGGGGAATGGAATGAAGGAGATGTCTGCTCTTCAAATATCTTCAACTTTCTTTGTCCTGTTGAGGACATTTGTAACAAAAATTATTTTATCTTTAGGTACCCATATTTTTTTGGGTCCTTTTCTGTTAGTTCTAGGAGTCTGTGAAGACTTCCTTCTCTTCTTATGGATACACTTAGACATAACATGTCCAGTTTTTCCATAGAAGTTACCGACAAGTGTAGACTTGGTTATAGTTGACTTAACGGATACTGTAGAAGCTTTAGTTGATACTTTATGATGTGTCTGATGTACATATCCAATACCTTCTTTGTTAAGAGAGTGCCTCTGACAGTCAAGTAGCTTAGTTAGATTATCTCTACCATTAAAAAATTTGGCAAGATCAGAAGTGAGCTCTTCCACTTTCTATTGAAGTTTTTCAACTTCTTCAGATGGTGATGTTTCACTTGAGATCTTAGCTTCATTAGACTTTTCAGTCTTCATCTCACTGTTCTCATTAGCTAGCTTCTCACACTCTTGAGATTTCTGTTTATGTTCACTGGTGAGCTTTACATACTATCTCTTGAGGGATTTGAAGGCCTTAGATAAGCAGTTGGATTCCTCCAGCAACTCCTTATTGGCATCAAGTAATTCCTCGTAGTCAGGATGTACCTCATCGTCTGTGTCTGAGTCAGTGTTGGCCATCAAACAGAGATTGACTTCTTCCTCTGTTTCTACATCAGAAGATGTTGACTCCAAATCCTCCCAAGTAGCCATCATTCCTTTCTTATTATTCTTGAAGAATTTCTTAAAAGGGGCCTTACTGAGTTGAGGATATTCAGCCTTGATGTGACCAGGCTTCTTGCACTCATAGCAGACAATTGGACTTTTGTCTGTTGAGGTGGATTCTTTGAAGTTCTTGTCCTTGTTGAACCTTCTGAATGACTTATCCCTCTTGAACTTCTTTTTCTGTAGGAGAAGCTTTATCTTCCTGGTCAGGAGAGACAATTCTTCATCACTCTCAGAATCCTCGTGTTCAGACAGGTCAGCATTACTGGATGACTCGTCTGCCTTTAGAGCCTTGGAAACTTTTGCTGACTTTTGATCAGCTTTCAGAGCAATTGACTTGCCCTTCTTGGGTGCAACTTCATCTCCAAGTTCTTGCTCATTAAAAGTGAGTGTTCCAAGAAGTTCATCCATAGTCAAGGTAGTGAGATCCTTGGCTTGAGAGATAGCAGTGACCAAAGGTCTCCACTGTTTAGGTAGAACTCTCAGAATCTTTCCAACCTTCTCAGCATTGGTATAGACTTTGCTTTAAACTGTTGACTATAGTTTGAAATCTTCCTATCATTTGAGCAACAGATTCTCCACTCTTTGACTTTGGTTGTTCCTTCATGTGTGATAGCTAAAGTGTCCCATTATGGGCTGACGACTGTCCCTACAAACCAACACGGGTCTTTTCATCATGCTTTGTCCTCACTCACACGCTTCTTGGGAAAATTTCCCCGGAGGTCACCCATCCCAGAATTGTTCTAAGTCAAGCGTGCTTAACTGTGGAGTTCTTAAGTGATGGGCTACCGAAAAGAAGATGCATCTTGTTAGTATAGGTAGTACCAATCAATTCATATAAGCCATCCTCAACTGTATAGTCCCATACCTACACAGTCTCAGGATCCTTCTCATTCTGGTGTGTAATCGTATCATTCATGTGTCCCTCCGCCTAGAAGCCTGCCAGGAGCCGCTCCTTGTCCGTGCCTTCTTGCACCGGCGACCACTCCCCACCCTCATCGGCCCCGGGTGTCACATGCCCACCAGCTTCCGGGTCTTTTCAGTATGCTTTGTCCTGACTCACACGCTTCCTGGGAAAATTTCCCAGGATGTCACCCATCCCAGAATTGCTCTAAGTCAAGCACGCTTAACTGTGGAGTTCTTAAGTGATGGGCTACCAAAAAGAAGATGCATCTTGTTAGTATAGGTAGTACCAATCAATTCATATAAGCCATCCTCAACTGTATAGTCCCATACCTACACAGTCTCAGGATCCCTCTCAATCTGGTGTGTAATCGGCTCATTCATGTGTCCCTTCGCCTAGAAGCCTGCCATGAGCCGCTCCTTGTCTGTGCCTTCTTGCACCGGCGTCACCAATATTTCTTTGGCAGATTCACAAGCACATACCTTCTCAAACTCCTCGGGACTGAGAGCACAGATGATGCTATATCTAGCTTTGTGGTTCAGCTCCCATTTTGTCTTTTCTGCAGTAGTCCACTGAGCTTTTAGTTTGTCAGTGTTATCATCATTCTTGGGAATGAATGGACCATCTGTAATGACATCCCAAAGATCAGAGTTTCTAGATAGAATGAACCATTGAAATCTATCTTTCCAATAGTTGTAGTTTTCTCCATTGAAGTAAGGAGGTCTGGTTAGGGAAGCTCCTTCAGTCTGGTGACTTCCAATTGAACTAGCTCCAGCAGTCATGTCCATTCTTCAGGACCTTTTACCTCTACACTGTTAGATGCTCAACCCAGAGGCTAAGCTCTAATACCAACTGAAATAGACAACTATAAACACGAGATGGGGGGGGCTTGAAGTGTGTGTATCAGAATTTAAACAAAGTTGAAATCTTTTCGCATACAAAAGCTAGGTTCAGACGAGTGAAAGATACAGGACAGACAGGTGACCTGTCTGATGAAATTTTAACAAAGACTTTGGCAAACACACCACTTGATAAACGTATAAGAAAACTAAAGCAACTAAAGAGGTTATAAGGAAGAGAGATTGACACATTTATTTATCCTGTTTCACTCTTCAAAGCATAGAGCTACGCCCAATCCTTGGCAGCACTAAGATTTATCCACTATAACTGATCAGGTTACAGAATCCAAGTATTGTTTGCACACCTAGCTTCTTCAGGCTCCAAGACAAGTATTCTTTGCACACCTAGCTTCTTCAGGCTCAAAACAAGTATTCTTTGCACACTTGGCCTCTTTAGGCTCACTCAGGTTTGTTTGAGAGATTTGGTTTGTAATAAATACAACTTCAGACAGACAGAACTTTCACTAACACTCAGAGTGGTTTAAATGTAAAGCTTAGGAAAGTCTGTGTAATAACTTCAAATGATTGAAGAATACATAATGAAAGAATGAAGATATTAATGCGCAGAGTAATGTCTCTTTAATGTTATGTGTATTCTCTATCCTTCATCTTCAATGACTTTTGTATTTATAGTCTTCAAGCATTTAGGATCCGTTAGAGACATTCCCTCAGATGTTGGCTTCAAGCAGAACTTCATTAAATGCAATAGAGTCGTTTTGGACAGCCATTAATGCAATAGGAACGTTGGTTGTACTCTAACATGAAGGATCATGGCTTTATGCATCGTGATACAACCATATCAGAGTTGTGCAGAGAGCTTTTTGTACTTTGCTGAGTACATTTCCCTTTTTGTGTAAAGACCAGAGGTACTAGGGAATAAAGCATGTTGGAAGCATTCTTTAACTGGTTTTTGGTTCTGATAATAGAATCTGTTTTCTTGATTCTGGTTCTTGAAATAAGATTCTGATAATTCTTATAGAATTCGCATCCATAAAATAAGCTCGTCCATCTTGAAAATAACCTCGTCCATCTAGCCATTTAAGATTTTACATTCGGACGGACTAGTAGACAAGCTCCATATGCCATGTCATTGGACGAAGCTTCTCATTAAGGACTTAGCAAGTCCAAAGACTTGTGTGGATGAGCGCTTCTATCACCTTAGTGGACGAGCGCTTCTATCACTTCAGTGGACGAACGCTTCTGTTACTTTACTGGATAGATGATTCTTACAGTTTTAATCTGCACACTAGATATACAGGTTAGCAACCAATATGAAGGTTAATTAAATCATTAACCAATGTTTAGTTCTCATCAAAACTTAGGAAAATGCACATCAGACATTTTAGAGACTTAACAATCTCCCCGTTTTTGATGATGACAAACATTGAGATGATTTAATAAACCTCAGGAAATATCAACAAAGAAAATAACATATATTAGACAGGTTGAAATTTTCTTAAGCGGACAGGTCATGCAGATGCTTGATCAGACATTAAGATTAATTATGTAATCCGTTTAACTTAGTTACACATAAGTTTGACTTGTTTTACTTTAAAATTATTATCAGAGAAATCTTACTTAAGATTTATCTGAGCAATTATAGTAATTATCAGAACATACTCATGTCCATGTATTATTTAAGATCATATCATATTCATTCTCTCATTCACCTATATCACCTTTCATATCACATTTCTCCTATTCTCCCCCTTTGTCAACATCAAAAGGGAATAAACTATGAAAGTATCAGAGAAATACAGGAGAAATTCATTTTATTCATCATGAACGTTTACAAGTACAAGGTAGTCTATATACCTAAAAACTACCTAGATTGACTAATTAACAAAAATAAAGCAGCAACCCTTTGCTCTAAGAGCATCCTAGCTCGCCTATCTTTATCTACCTGTCTTCTACTTGTCTTTGAAACAGATGAAAGTCTTGTAAGGCCACTGTTTGAGAAGAGACAGACAGAAGAGTGCCAGGGTAAGGCTAAAACTGAGGGTGCCTTAGGTAGAGATAAGGGAGAGATGATGGAAGGGAGGAAAAGTTCATGGAGGGTTTGAAGGGCATAGAATGGAAGAAAGGCGAATTTGAAGATAAGACTGATTCTGACATAGTTAGTATCAGGTGAAGGAAACACACAGGAAAGTTTCTCGGACAGAGACAGTCTGATGATTGTTATTTGAATAGGTAGGGGAAGAGGTGTTTGAGCTAAAACAGAGGGAGGGATAGGTAATAAAGAATCAATATCGCAGAAAAAAGAATTAGATCCTGTGACTAACATAAAGAAATACCTAGACCTATGTGGTAGCATTACAACAGAAGCTTGATAGTGAGTTCCAGCTAATGTTCTAAGGAAGATAATAATAGGTGGGTAGAAGAAAAGTTCTCTACATGGGTTAAGAATATGAGGTGGAGGAGAAGGGATGAAAGAGACATGTGAGATACTTGCTAATAAAAGAGATTGCAGATCAGACACAAAGAGTCTCGATGATATGCCAGTTTGTTCTTTGGGAGCAGAGTCCCTGTGAACAACTGTGTACTGACAATCATCAGGTACAATAGTGAAAGAAGATTTTTGAGTTTGAAGGAAGAGACAGATGAAGAAATAGGAGATGCAACAGAAAGTTGTTGAACAAAAAGGGTAGATGGAGAAGAGACAGATGGGTTGATGATACCTTGATGAGAAGGGGAAGGGAATGAAGGAGATGTCTGCTCTTCAGATATCTTCAACTTTTAGTGAGAAGGAGACACTTGGTCATCCTTGGGTACAGCTGTTCGAGCTCCTCCAGACAGGTCTTCTACAGTGTTAGCTTTTGAAGGTATTGGGTAACCAGATCTTATCTTTTTGGGAATAATTCCCAAAACGAAAGTCTTCTTTGGTTCTTCCTGGACTTGATCTGTCTGCTCCCCCTGAGCAGATGCTTCCTCTTTGCTAGGCTCATACTCATCTTGTCTGACCTTGGCAAAGGTTTTCACCAGCTGCCTTTTCTTCCTGGGATGAGCTGGAACATCTACTAATTCCTCAGCTTCACTAGTCTTCCTCAGCTTGAACCTCAAGGACTCAACTGTTTCAGCAAAATCTTCAGATACTGGGGGTTGCAGCTCTGGAATTTGGTCTTTTCTGGCCACCTTTCCAGACGTTTTGAGCAATCTTTCAGAAATGGGAACTTCTGATTCGTCAGTGGAAACCACTGGTTCTTCCTCCTTCTAGTCAACAGCAAGCTTCTTCTTCTTGCTGTCTTCCTCCTCATCAGCAAGAGGGATTCCCTTGATGTCCATCATAGACAGTATCTTCCTGTCTATGGGCAGTGCCATGTCCACAAAGTGAACATCATTGAGAACATCCCATAAGGATAGGTCTGCATGTTGGTTCTCTTGATCAGAGTCTCAAGGTACATGTAGATAAGGTCGTTGATGTCAACCTTGATTTTGTGGATCAAGTGGTACAGAGCAAATCTGTCCATCTTGGTCACACTGTCTCATGAGCCTTTCCTTGACATCACGCACTCCAATGGAAATTTGTGCAGGAATCTGTACTTGACCAACATGTTGACAGGCTTAGGGTTCACTGGTTTGGGAACACCATAGATGGCAATGTTGACATCGTCAGTTCCCACTTCATCTTCCCAGTTGGGTGTGAAGCCAGCTCCGATTCTCAGACATTTTGTAGAAAGCTCTAGAGAGCTAATGGGGAAGAGAAAGGTTCTATCCCCCATTTCAACCTTAAAGCTTTTGATTCCGTTGAGTCTGTTGGTGACAACCACATCATTTCTCCAGAACGTTTGAATGAGCTTAGGGTGAACAAGCTCCTTGATGTCGAAGAAATGAGTCCACTTGGAGTACTCCAACTCTTTAGTGACATCCATTCCTAGTTTCTTCATCTGTTGAAGATCAATAGTCTTTCCCGGAATGATCTTTTCTATCTCGGTAACCTTGAGATTGTATTTCTCAGCGATTTCTTTTGTAGAGAGACGTTTGGATGATGCCATCTTTTTTAGAGAAAACGATTCTAGGGTTTCGAGAGAGAAAATGGTTTGAAAGATGAGAAGACAAAGAGATTTTGGAATATTGAAGCGTAAAGGTTCAACCTTTCTGATCTATTGTCTTTTATAGTCATAAAGGTAAGAGAGAGAAAAAAGACATTTTTAATTCAAAAAATGCACGATTTGTATGGGGAACTACAACGCCCATTTAAGACATAATGAAAACATATTTTCGAGATATATAAACCACCGTGCACACGATTAGCTTCAGATAAGGGAATGGCATTAATTAAATAATAAAAATTTCAACAAAACTGATGAGTTCTAGCATAGTGACTAGTGGACAGCGGAGCTTAATAGGATGTTTGTTACAATATTTATCTAAGTTTGTATTGATTTACGTTGCAATTTATATAAGCTCAACTATGTTGCAATATTTATAGGTGATGCGGTGTATTTTTAGAGATATATAATTAAAGAGGCAAGTGCACCTCGTCGCAATCAAGTAATACGGTGGTGAGACCGGTTATCGTATCCACAGGGATTGGTTGTCAATTACCAATTCGCAAATTCAACAACTATCTAGACTAATCTAAAATCTGAGAGATTGAACGGAAAATAAAGAAATAAAATATTTTTGTCTTTTTGTAATTTTGTCAAACACTTGGTATGCAAACAGGGATGTGGCTAGAATTGTCGGGGTTAGACTACACTAATCCTCCCTTAGTTGCAATGAAATGGCTTCTAACACAAGTCCTAATTCAATTATGCCAATCAAGCCTTTTCTAAATTACTCAAGCCTAATGTCTTAGGTGCATTGAGCCTAAAACCCCAAATTAAACCCTAATGTCTTAGGTGGAATAAAATGAGATTTTGCATTAAGTTAAGACTTATAAGATTGCAAGCGACCAACACCTATGTCTAGATTCTTGACCTACTTGGCATATGATTCATGAGCATGCCTTAATACCAACCTTCCAGTCATCTATCAAAGCAACAAATCATTCCTATGGGTAGCTAATCCAAGGAAAGCATTAAACACAGAATCACATACTCATACGAAATAGAAACTTGTATTAAAATACCAAATCAATTACACAAGTTCAGACAAGTTCATCTAACCCCAACAATGGGGATTTAACTACTCATGATAAGGAATTACAAAAAGGAAAAAGAGAAGGGATGGAGAACACTCATAGACAAGCTTCCTCCAATCTTCTCTCCATCCAAGAGCAGAGAAAATGCCCCCCTTTTTGGGTAGAAACCTTCTCCAGCCACCAGCCTTTGCCTGCCTCCAAGTGCTCCTTCTTTTAGGTTCAAAGTTGGTCCCTTTTTCTGTTCAGTGCAGGTTCATTTATAGGTCCGTCGCCCGTCACGGCCGTGACAGCCATCACGGCCAGGCCGTGATGGTCTCTGACTTGGGCGTCTCTTCATTCACTTATTCATCACGGCCGTGATGGTCATCACGGCCAGGCCGTGATCGTTTCTGACTTTTCCAACTAGCAGGTCACGGCCGTGATAGCCATCACGGCCAGGCCGTGACAGCTTCTGACTTTTGGCTCAATCTTTCTTCAGCTACTGCTCCCTCACGGCCGTGAGGGCCATCACGGCCAGGCCGTGATACTCTCTACTTGGCTCATAATCTTCACTTCTAATCTCTTTTTTCATCCAAGCTCCACCAAGGCTGATTCCTGGGCATTTTTCCATTAAATCCTGCAAAACAACACCAGAAACCACCTCATCCGTTCCAAAGGAAAAACTATACAAAATCAACACTAAATTGGCCTAACTATATGCAAATGCATGCAGAAATGTACATGAAAAATGAGGTAAAATCACACTCATCAAATCACCCCAAGCTTAAGACTTTGCTTGTCCTCAAGCAAAAACTAAGGCCAGAAGAGATAAACAGTCAAAGCATGGATAGTGAACCAAGAACCCGAGTAAAATGATCCAAGCAACAGGCAATTCAAACAATTCAGCAAGAGACAATCAATTCAAGTCCAATTAGGGGCTTAAGTTTCCTAGACTCACATTCTCACTGATTCGGGCACTCTTGCTCACTTGAAGCTCACCCCAAGCTTGTTGACTTGCTTGGCTCTCTTTCTTGCCTCACTCACTCAAGTGTTCAGGTATATATACAATTCGCTCTATTTTCCTCAAGGAATGATTCCTACCATATGCTTGACTATCAACCAATTCTCCACTTTATTTATGAAAAACACTTAAGAATCAAGAGGTCTTTTATTTGGTTGTAACGTGGCCATGGGATTAATCTTTAGGTGGGGATAACAAGAAAGGGATATTTCAAAAGGCTAGACTAAGTATCAAACATTTCAATACAGGACACCTTCTAAAATACCTTCTTGGGTTTTCAATACATTTTTCCACCTTTCTTTTCTTTCTTTTTCTTTTATTGCTTTTTTGTCATCCCCTTCTCTATTTATTTTTAATTTTTTCTCTTTTTTTTTTTTTTTTAAATTTGGAGAAGGGGAGAATTATTATTTTTTTTTTTTCAAACTTTCAACTACCTTTTTACCCTTTTGTGATACTTTAGAAGGTCCCTTATCAAGTATATGTATCAAAATTTTTCAGGGCACCAAGAAAAGCATTTTATTCATTCAGGTTCAAAATTGGGCAACTAAGGGTAGCATTTACACATTCAAAGCTCAGAAGGCCAGAAAAATACCTACTGCCTCAATCATTTTCAAAAATGTTTTCAAAAAAAAAAAAAATTTTAAGCTTTAAAATGGTTTTAAGTCAAGTTCTAGAGAAAACCAACCAAGAGGAATAACACTCTACACAAAGAATGGGGGCAGATTTTGTGAGTACCCCCTAATGGCTCAAAAGCTCACATTTATCCGTTCAAGAACCAGTGAGAAACACAAGTCTAAAGAAACATATGCTAATCATCAACTATCCAAAATCATCTCAAGCATAGTCATTTGCAGCCATATCACAAGAATAAACAGAATTGGGTTCAACAGTTCACTATCACAAATTATTGGCACTTAGCTCTCACAATCAGATGCTCAATCTAAGCAGGGGCAATCAATTCATGTGATCATGCAAGACTAAACCTATATGAATGCAACATTTACAATGCAAGATATGAACATATGCAAAATACCCCTACCCCAAGCTTAAAGATTTACATTGTCCCCAATGTAAACAATCAAGTTGGAGAGGAGAGAAAAATAAAATAAAGCAAAAATTGGAACGGCTTACCGAGGCGGTAGCGGGTGTTGGCTCACATGCTTTTTGGCTCTGTTTCTCCCTGCTCTTTTTCTCCTTCCTTTATTCAAAATCTGAAGACACTTAACAACATTATTAACAAACCTCTTGAGCTTCTCAAATTATTCAAGAGGTTGAAAATCAAAAACAAACACTAACTAAAGAGAAGGGTTAAAAAAGTTGGGTTGCCTCCCAATAAGCGCTTCTTTAACGTCACTAGCTTGACTCATCAAGAAGCATCCACCTGGATCCCATAACCTGTGGTATAAGGACCAAGGAATGCTAACCATGTGAGATCCTTCACCTGGATCCCACGATTTGCAGCAAAAATGTGGAAGTGAGCACTCGAAATTCATGCCGACTTCTTCAAATGGGAAGCGCTTTTCAATTCCACTCGGGTCAAAGATGACCCCTTTATCCATGAAATCTTCCCAATAAAAATGGGGTTCAACCTCAGGTAGAGGCATGAACTCCATTATTGACTGCTTTAAAATATGAGGTGGCAAACAAATCGAGAGGATCATTGGTGTTGTTAAAGCCTGTACCATCTTCACTCTCAGCATCGCCAAATCCATCACCTTCCAAATATGCAGAAATCTCCGCACAAACCACACAAGTGTTTCTCCCATCACATTCCACACATGCATAGGGGCCAATAGCATCATTTAATTTCACAAGTACTTCATCATCCCCGAGCATGGTGACATAGCTATCCTCCAAATGCCTCTTCCTTTCAGGCTCTTTAGTCAAGGGTTCAATGGGGAGTGGTGCAACTATATTCTCCAAAACAGGGTCTTCACTTCTTGACTCGGTTGCTCCCACTTCTTCTTCTTCCTCCTCATCCATCATTGCATCATCTTCATCATCATCCATCAAGTCCTCATCTGGCATTTTGGATAGTAGGTTAGAGAATTCCTCAATACGTACCCCGAGACTTCGAATGGCATCTTCTTGATTCTTGAATTCTTCCATTGTTGTTGCCATGAAGTTCTCCAAAACGGCCTCTAAGTGAGGTTGACTATCTGGGATAGGTTGCTCAACCTCGACTGGGAATGCGGATTTGAAGTTCTCCCAAGCAACTTCCAATGGGGATGGCTCATCATACCAATGTGTGGAAGATTCCCAATGTTCCCCTTCATCCATCAAAGCATTGTTTGGAGGGTTCCCCCACCATGGAGTAGAAGTGTTGGGAAATCGATTTCCCCATTCAGAACAAACTACCATTGGTGGAGGAGGGACAGTTGCCCTTGACAGCTCATCACTCACTTGTTGGATTTTTACGGCCAACTGCAGCATATCTACCCGCAGCTGCAGCTCAGATAATTCACTTTCTGCATCAGATGGCTGATAGCAATTGTAGTCCATGATCCTGTCTAATCAATTTTTCACCTCACAGACAATTAAGCACAAGATCAAAGAAATACAAAAACAAATATATACAAAACTAACAAAAGAAAAGTATCAATTATATACAGAAAAATAAAATAAAAAATGTCTAAACTAGTTGTCTCATTTGTTACTAATGATATTGACAAAACCAATCCCCGGCAACGGCGCCAAAAACTTGATGCGGTGTATTTTTAGAGATATATAATTAAAGAGGCAAGTGCACCTCGTCGCAATCAAGTAATACGGTGGTGAGACCGGTTATCGTATCCACAGGGATTGGTTGTCAATTACCAATTCGCAAATTCAACAACTATCTAGACTAATCTAAAATCTGAGAGATTGAACGGAAAATAAAGAAATAAAATATTTTTGTCTTTTTGTAATTTTGTCAAACACTTGGTATGCAAACAGGGATGTGGCTAGAATTGTCGGGGTTAGACTACACTAATCCTCCCTTAGTTGCAATGAAATGGCTTCTAACACAAGTCCTAATTCAATTATGCCAATCAAGCCTTTTCTAAATTACTCAAGCCTAATGTCTTAGGTGCATTGAGCCTAAAACCCCAAATTAAACCCTAATGTCTTAGGTGGAATAAAATGAGATTTTGCATTAAGTTAAGACTTATAAGATTGCAAGCAGCCAACACCTATGTCTAGATTCTTGACCTACTTGGCATATGATTCATGAGCATGCCTTAATACCAACCTTCCAGTCATCTATCAAAGCAACAAATCATTCCTATGGGTAGCTAATCCAAGGAAAGCATTAAACACAGAATCACATACTCATACGAAATAGAAACTTGTATTAAAATACCAAATCAATTACACAAGTTCAGACAAGTTCATCTAACCCCAACAATGGGGATTTAACTACTCATGATAAGGAATTACAAAAAGGAAAAAGAGAAGGGATGGAGAACACTCATAGACAAGCTTCCTCCAATCTTCTCTCCATCCAAGAGCAGAGAAAATGCCCCCCTTTTTGGGTAGAAACCTTCTCCAGCCACCAGCCTTTGCCTGCCTCCAAGTGCTCCTTCTTTTAGGTTCAAAGTTGGTCCCTTTTTCTGTTCAGTGCAGGTTCATTTATAGGTCCGTCGCCCGTCACGGCCGTGACAGCCATCACGGCCAGGCCGTGATGGTCTCTGACTTGGGCGTCTCTTCATTCACTTATTCATCACGGCCGTGATGGTCATCACGGCCAGGCCGTGATCGTTTCTGACTTTTCCAACTAGCAGGTCACGGCCGTGATAGCCATCACGGCCAGGCCGTGATAGCCATCACGACCAGGCCGTGACAGCTTCTGACTTTTGGCTCAATCTTTCTTCGCCACTCGCTTCCTCCTCACGGCCGTGAGGGCCATCACGGCCAGGCCGTGATACTCTCTGCTTGGCTCATAATCTTCACTTCTAATCTCTTTTTTCATCCAAGCTCCACCAAGGCTGATTCCTGGGCATTTTTCCATTAAATCCTGCAAAACAACACCAGAAACCACCTCATCCGTTCCAAAGGAAAAACTATACAAAATCAACACTAAATTGGCCTAACTATATGCAAATGCATGCAGAAATGTACATGAAAAATGAGGTAAAATCACACTCATCAATAGGTTAATGGTTTTATTTTCTATCATAGTTAATAATTAATTTACGAAAGCCTTAGTTTCCTGTTTGAGATTCAATATTAATGAGCATGCGTAACTTATCAAGGTACGTATGCTCATTGTATTGAATCTTGAATTGTCCAAGTGGGACGGTTTGGGAAAAAACCTTTTTCACACTCGT
Organism: Sophora flavescens; assembly: GCA_030762895.1. Lineage (NCBI taxonomy): Eukaryota > Viridiplantae > Streptophyta > Magnoliopsida > Fabales > Fabaceae > Sophora > Sophora flavescens. Next base: position 22,825,247 of record CM061070.1, read on the forward strand.
ACAATAGCCATTTCCATGTTCAAATGCCTTATATATATACTTGATGAAATCTCGGTCTGATGCGTTTTCTTTTGTTCTCTGGGTGCATACTTGATAGCGGTGATTCTCACCATGCTCGAGTCGTGTACTTGGAGACCGATGGGAAATACTGCCGAAATTTCGTTAAGTATAAGGCATTTGAATAAGGGAATAACTATTATTAACCGAGTGTGGTAAATGTTTCTTCTCGAATGGGATATGTTCATACCTTGTCATAAGAACGATATTGATAGAGTTATTGGAATGCATCGTCGTATATAAGTGTTATTGTAGGGTTGGTCAGGCTACTTAATTGGCAGGAATGGATATTTCAGAGAATCGGAAATGGATGTATCGTAGGTTGGATCGGAATAAGCGTCTTAAGGAAGAGTATAGAGTTGACATGGGTGAGTTTATAGAGTTTGTTGTTAGCCAAGAGAATTTTATAAGGTGGGGCGATGATCATTTGAGGTGTCCTTGCAAAAGATGCAATAGTCAATCTTTCAAAAGCGTGGATGGAGTTGTGGTCGATCTTTATGAGCAGGGTTTCATGCCTGATTACTATTGGTGGAGTAACCATGGTGAGACGTTGCCTGATTTTAACCCGATTGTGTTTGAAGGTTCGTACTATGGAAGTGGTGAACGGAGGGAATAATTGAATCCATACGAGCAGATGATAATGGATCATGCTAGACCCTCGGTTGGTGTTGCACTAGAAGAAGATGGGGGAGAAGATGGTGGAATGGGTTCCCAATACATAGAGGAGAATTCGAATCCCAAAGCTCAAAGATTCTATGATATGCTGAGTGTTGTACGATCTCCATCATGGGAAGGATGTCAGGAGTACACGAAGTTATCGATGTGTATGGAATGGTTGAGTATCAAATATGACTTACAATATGCAAGAAGGCTGTTTTAATCGCCTCGCCATGTCAGTGTCCAAGGCGTTGCCGAAGACAATCGGATGCCTACTAGTTTTTATCATGCTAAGAAGTCTGTGGAGAATTTGGGTCTGGGGTGTTTGAAATTTGATTGTTGCCTGAATGGATATATGTTGTACTATAAGGATGATTCAGCGGAGAGCATAACATGTTGTCAATTTTGTGGCACGGATCAGTATAAGACAACCACTAGGAGGGACATTGAGAAGAAGACCGCTCTAAAAAAGATGTGGTACTTTCCGCTCGTGCCAAGACTTACAAGATTGTACTCTTCGATGGCCACTGCAGCTCACATGAGGTGGTATAGGGAGCACGAGTAGGAGCAAGATGTCTTGTGTCATCCATCGATGGAGAAGCTTGGAAGCATTTTGATAGGGTTCATATGGCATTTTCCCAGGACCCTCAGAACGTCCGATTGGGGTTATGTACGGATGGATTTAATCCTTTCGGGCAGTCTGGAAAAGCATACTCTTAATGACTGTTATCCCGACTCCGTACAATCTTCCCCCGGGGATGTGCATGAAGCGGGAGTTTGTGTTTTTAATAGTCATAATTCCGGGTCCATCTAACCCAAAAGGGAAGATTGATGTGTACTTGCAGTCGCTGATAGATGAGTTGACAATGTTGTGGAATGATGGTGTGTTGACATATGACGTATTTTTGAGGTAGAATTTCATGATGAAAGTAGCTTTGATGTGGACGATCAACGACTTTCCTGCCTATGGGAAGATGTCGGGTTGGATGACCGCGGGGAAGCTTGGTTTCCCAATATGTATGGAGCGATCGAAGGCATTCATGCTTAAAAACAATCGAAAGATCTCATATTTTTATTGTCATCGTCATTTCCTTCCAGTAGATCATCCTTATAGGAGGAACAAGAATGCATTCAAGAAGTGTTGTGCGGAGACAACACCGCCTCCACCACGTTTGTCGGGTCCTAATGTATGGCGGAGAGTACAGTACTTACCGCTCGTCCATGAATCCCAAGGAGAACATATTCTTGATTATGGCGTCAAGCATAATTGGACAAAACAATGTATATTTTGGAGGTTTCTGTATTGGAGGACGCACCTACTCCATCACAACATTGATGTCATGCATACTGAGAGGAATGTGTTTATGAATGTGTTTGACACTGTGATGGACATCAAGGGGAGGACAAAGGATACAAATAAAGCCCGATTAGATCTGGCTGAAATTTGTAATCGGAAGGAGCTTGAGTTGCAGGATGGTGGTCGTGGCAGACTTATCAAACGGAAGGCAAGTTATACTCTAAGAAAAACACAGAAAGTAGATGTCTGTAAGTGGGTTAAAGAACTAAAGTTACTTGATGGGTATGCTTCCAATCTGGGTAGATGTGTTGACATTAAGGAAGCAAAGTTACATGGAATGAAGAGTCATGATTGCCACGTATTCATGCAACGATTGCTTCCAATGGAGTTTGACGCATTACCGAAACCAATTTGGAAACCACTTGTTGAGCTTAGCCACTTTTTCAGGGAGCTTACATCGACTACACTAAATGTGAATCCATTAAAGGATATTGAAGTCAAGATACCCGTTTTGTTATGTAAGCTGGAGCAAATATTCCGGCCGAGTTTCTTTGATTCAATGGAACACCTTCCAGTTTATCTACCTTACGAAGCAAGAGTTGGTGGTCCAGTCCAATACCGCTGGATGTATCCATTTGAGAGGTATACAACATCAACTATTTTACTTAATACATATTAAATTCACAAACACGAAATCGTAATTTAGCTTTCCTTAAAACTAGTTGAAATTTGTATGTATCCCTCTTTAATAGGTTCCTGCACTCCCTTAAACACAAAGTCAAGAACAAGGCACGAGTGGAGGGTTCCATTTGTGAAGCATACTTAGTAGAGGAGACTTCCACTTTTGCATCTTATTACTATCCAGACGAAGTTGACACGAGAAGGACAAGGATGCCTAGAAACGTTGATTCAGGCGAAGGAAGTTCAACTAGTCCTCCTATATCAATATTTAACTATCTGGGCAGATTTAGTGACAAATCAAAAGGATATTTCTTGGAGCAACGTGACATTAATGCTGCTCATCTGTATGTCCTTCAAAATTGTGAAGAGTTGGCGCCATATTTAGAGTAAGTTTCTACAATGTCTTTTGAAGTTCAATTGACATTTATGATTATTAATCGTCCTGCTGTTAAACTCTCATATGTAGGATGTATGATAATTTTCTAAGGGAACTACAACCTATCATTTCGAACGATCTGGTTGATCGAGAAATTACTTCTCACTTTGCTACGTGGTTCAGTAAATATGTAGGTTAAGCATCTTCATTTGTTGCAATATATTTTATATCCTTAAATATATAGCATGTATAAGAATAATATAATATTCACTTTTTTAGGTACTAGATCCAGTAAACAATGTTCAAAATCGATTGTTGACAAATTTGGCATGGGGGCCTAACATATGGGTTACATCATGGAATACTTACATTGTAAATGGATATAAATTTAACACAAAAACAAGGAGTGAAGGAATGCAGTCGTGTAATTATGGTGTTTGTGTGCGAGCCACTGATGGCAATGTAGAGGATGATTTCTATGGGGGTTCTAACTGACATCCTTGATCTCGATTATACCAGTTTCCTCGTGATGAAGTTAGTTCTCTTGAAATGTGATTGGTTTGATCCTACTCTTGACGTAGGGACAAAAATTGATAAAAAATATGGTATTGTTCAAGTTAGGCTATCTCGTAGGTATAATAAGGAGTACGACCCATTCATTTTTTCACAACAGGCAGATCAGGTTTATTACTCACCATATCCCGAAGGACATCAAGGTTTGTTGGGTGTTATTAAGATAAAGGCTCGCAGTACAATTACTGATAATGTAATCAACCAGCCTGAAAAAGATTCTCTGTACCGAGATGATGAGTTTTCAGGACCCCACATACCATTGCAAATTACATCGGACATTATTGTTAATTCTCTGGCGGACATTTCCGGCAATGGGGAAGAAGTTGAAAGAGAGTTAATGGATCAATCTGAGTTGGATGCATCTAGAAAAGGCACATTCCAATCAAGTGAGACTGATGAGATTGAGGGTGAATTTAGTGACGGAGATTCTACTTAGGTAATTTATGTATGTATTATTCGTTGTGTAATGCTTATTTTACTAGTGTAATTTATTTATGTATTATTTATACTGTGGTGTAATCATCTTGTCATTTTTTACACAGATGGCAGATTCCTCTAGAGGCAGGGGGCAACGTGGTGGTCGTCGTGGAGGTCGTGGCAGAGGTCGTGTTGCAAGAGACCCTCCGCCGGCCAACCCACAGACTTCATCCAGAGACCACCTTGCCAACACCTCTGTGGACGGGCCACATCAGGGTGATGGAGTTGCACCCCCTACCCAGTCTCATGTGGTCGAGACTAAAGGTGGCAATTCGGGCTACCGGGCCCGCGGCGGACCGACCCGATGTGGGTTCGGGCTTTATAGGATAGGGCCAAAAAGGCCCGCTTTCAATTTGGGCTGGAAAAAAGGTGCCCAAGCCCGACCCTATACGGGCTGCGGACTTTTTCAGGCCGATCCGGTTCTATGTTCGCAATTAAAATTTTGCTCCTAATACCATCTATTAATGTCTCAATTTTTTTTATTAGTGCCATCTAGTCTTTGCACTTCCACTTATCACTTTCCTCGCAATTTCCAAACCACCAGTATTTAGGTACTGGAATACTTGAATATATTTATCCTTTATTACAAGTTTGATAATATTAATATATTATATTATCTTTATTGTGCTGTTACACACATATATATTTTATTTTGTTCGGGTTATTTTGTAACGTGCATTAACAAAATTTTAGAAGAATATTGCAAAGAAAAGAGACTGGTAGTAGTTGGATTAGCAAGGGCACTGTTTAAAACTACATATAGAACGCATTCAACCTGAAGTCAGGGTTTGATGTAATGGCCATGCGTGCGTATAGGTGCGTTTTACGTTTTGGTTTGGGCCTTTTGGCATTTTTATTAAAAAAAATTACATGATTTAATTTTTTGTGAAAATAAAATAAATCAAAATGTAAATATATTAAATTAGGCGGGCGGCTCGAGCCCGATCGGGTAAGCTCACTTCGGGTTCGGGCTTCATCAGGCCGGGCCAAAAAAGCCCGGAATTGATTTGGGCTCAAATTTCATAGCCCATACCCTATAATTTATCGAGCTTATTCGAGACACAGGCTGCACCGTCATCATCCACACCTATGCCAGGACCATCATCATCATCGGGGTAGAAGAGTCGTGGTCCATCCGACAGGAGGATTTTTCTTATCCCCAGGGAATAACGAGTAAGCTAATTTAATTTTTTAATATATAAAGTATCGTTAATTTCTATTTACTTGTTTTTTTTATTTATAACATTTATTAATGTTCTAATTTTGCTGCAGCTTTCTGCCCGCGAAGGGCCCTTTTGATTCGATATCGAAGATCCTGCAACGCAAGTTTAATGGTCCATGGCCTACATGGAAGGCCATCCCAGGGGGCCATAGGGATTAGTTGTTTAAAGAGTTTAAGGTAACAATTTATTAAGTTATTTAAATTAAATTTACATCACACACACACACACACACACACACGAATTTCCTAACAAATGTAAGTTGCAAAAAGATTATAGGTGGGATGCAACTTTAGAGGAGATCGTCAGGGACATATTTGAGCATAAATGCTCACTGGTCATGAAGAATCTGACGAACAAGCTGAGGAAGGGTAAGAATAAGGGGAAGTGGGTGGATCCTGAGATCAGGAGGCAGTTGGACCAGTACTGGGTTACTGAGAAGTTTCAAGAGATCCAGGCCATAGCTCGGCATAATCGAACTTCTGATGGTGGCGCATGTGCTTGGACCGACGGCTCTAAATCAGCCACCGCACACTTCGACGAGCTGGTAATACTTAAAACTTTATTGACTTAGTATACTATTTCATAAGTTTTCATTTTTAAATATTCTTATGAATTTAATTAAGATTATATTTTTATGTGTAGAAAGCACAGAAACAGCGGACCCCCACTGCTATGGAGTTGGTGGAGAGGACGAAGAAGTTGAAGTCGGGGGCATGGGTCAATGACAAGGCCCGTAACTGTGCTGTAAGCAAAAAACAATTTAGTTTAGACTTGTAATTTATTATAATTGATTGGTAAATATTGATTATAATTTTAACTAAATCTCTTCATCTATACTTTGCAGGTGGGCTTCAACGAGAAGAAGGGCGATGCCATATCACGTGCCTCACAGTCACAGGATGAGGCCTTGACTGGTGAGGGGCCCCGTTCTCCTGTCTCCGTTGACGATAATGCCATTTATTTGGAGGTTGTCGGGGGCAGGAACAAGAAGGGGCACGTGTATGACCTCTGACACCTAGGCTGCGAGTTTATGGCTTCAGCGTCCGGCTCGCCTGCTCCTTCCTATGCGGATACCATCCCTCCAGAGCATGTCAACCAGATGTAGGACACTATCACGCAGCTGACCACAGAGCTCCAAGAGAAGAGGGAGAGAGAGCAGCAGATGGCGGACCAGATTGCACAGTTGGCTCAGGCACACCAGCAGCTGATGCAGGCATCCATCGAGTAGGGCTAGACACTATGGCTGGTGTTGGAGTAGATGAGGATCCAGCCTCCTGCCGCTGCTCCAGTTCCGCTGCCTCCTACCACTGATGATGCTGCTCCCCAGGACGATGATATGACAGACGTCGGCGGCACGGACGCTGAGGATGATTGGTTTCCTCCACCCCCTCCCCATCATGATTGATTTTTCTGTATTTATACATTTCCAGACACTTATTGTATGACACTCTTTATTTATATATTGATTATGTTTTATATTTATGTGTTTCATTAGTAATTTAGTGCGGTTGATCATTAGTAATTTTTTTAAGCAAAAAAAAAATTTAATTATTTAATAAATTAAATTAAAAAAAACAAAAACAATTTTAGCGACCGAATTAGCAACGGCCAAATCGATCGCTACACTATAGTTATTTTAAAAAAATCTCAGTTTAGCGACCGAAATATCGGTCGCCAAACATGGTTACTCAATAATGCGACCAACTGAGTAGCGACCGAGTTTTATAATTAGCAACCGATTTACAATTTCGGTCTCTAAAACCTTAGCGACCTGGGTTTCAGCTACCCCATTTATCGGTCACTAATTCGATCGCTAAACTTAATAGCGACCAAATTTCCATAAATAGCGACCGATTTTGTCGGTCGCTAAACTGGTTATTTTTTGTAGTTATCAGCTTCTGGAATTGAGTCCAGCAGATAGTGGTTTAAGCTAAAACAGCCAGGCACCCATCTGTCTAACCAGAACCTTGTGTCTTGACCATTTTTCACGCTCCAATGAATGTTTTCTTTTACTGTTTCCCAGTTCCTGACAATGGCTCTCCAGGTACTTGATAAATTTGACTTCATGCTTACCTTGGGGAGGGGACTGTTACTGTAGTGATATTTGGCTCTCAGAATCTGGACCCACAATTTGTTAGCATTTTCCATAGTTTATTAGTTCATTGTTTTACTCTGTGGCCCACAACCTTAATTCGGCTATATTTGTTTTATTTTGACAATATATTATATTTTTTTTATTATTTTGGGTGATTTTAATTGGGAAAATCTTATTTTAATCATAAATTAGGAGCCTAATTTTTTATTTGAAAAAAACAAAGAAAATTTGTGAGATGGCCTGCTAATCCAATTGTAAATTATATATATATATATATATATATATATATATATATATATATATATATATATATATATAAATTGTAACCTATTTAACTCATAAGGTTTGGTATTGAAATGTTAGATTAGGGAAATGTATGTCCCATTGCAAGAATAGTAAAGACCACTCACCTCAACGAGTATTTATAGAGTATGTTTGAGAAAGCTGAAAAATAGATTATGTTGATAATCGATTATTGTGATAATAATAATCGATTATAATCAAAATCTGTTTTTGTTTGGGTATGTCTGTTTAAAAGTGATTTAAAGATAATGTATTTTATTTGAGTGATGCAAAAAGTCACTTTTACATAGTAAATTACGAAAAAATGATATGAAGTTATTTGTATAATTTAAATAGGTAGATTGGTCCTATATGTTTATTTTATTTTTCATATTGGTCCTATAAGTTTTTTATTTTTCAAATTGGTCCTATACGTTAGGTTCTGTTTCCATGTTAGTCATTTCCGTCAATTTCGACCTTACATAGTTAGATCAAAAGTCAACTGTCGGACTAAGGTGATAGGCTGATAGCCACGTCAAATCAAAACTGACGGTGTTAGGTCAAAATTGACGGAAATGACTCACGTGAAAACGGAACGTAATGTGTATGACCAATTTGAAAAATAAAAAACTTATAGGACCACTATATAAAATAAAATAAACGTATAGGACCAATTTACCTATTTTGCCTTAATAATATTTGTTTGGAAGTTAGTTTTGTAGGGGTAAATAGAGAAGATATTTTTGAGAATGAAAAATAATCAAATCACAACAATCTTAAGCTAAAATCTTTCAGATGACTTTAAACCGTTAGCTAGAGACCCCAACATGATAGATTATCTATGAAACGACTTTTTAGCTAAAAAGTTAGTTTTGTAGGGGTAAATAGGGAAGAGATTTTTTAGAATGAAAAATAATCAAATCGCAACAATCTTAAGCTAAAATCTTTCAGATGACTTTAAACCGTTTTTTTTAAATAAAAGTTTTTTAAAAAGTTAAGCTAGAGACCCCAAACATGAAAGATTATCTATGAAACGGCTTTTTAGCTAAAAAACAGCTAAAATAGGAGAAATTAATATTTCCCAAACACACTCTTAGAAGGTTGAATTTAATTTCAGATAAGGAGGTTTATTGCCCTTTCTGTGAGAGTGAGGAAGAATATGTTGGCCATCTCTTATAGCATTGCAAATACTCATGGAAGGTATGTATGGGGTGCTTGGATTGGTGGAATGTTCAAATACCAATCACACAAACAATAAGACAATGGTTTGATTGTTGGTTAGGGGTCTTCAATGGTGGCTTTCAAAGGAAACTTTGGCTATCATTATTTTTTGTAGTGGTTTGGACTCTTTGGAACCAAAGGAAAAGTACTATCTTTGAAAAAGAAAAGATTGATTGGGAGAATCTTAACTATCAAATTAGATTAAGACTTGGGTTTTGGCTTAAAGGGTGGGAACCAGGGTGTCCTTTTAATCCGAATGAAATAGTTCACATGTTGGATTGTGTCAAGTTGTGGACTGAGAAAGCGGAAAACAAACCTACTATATACTGGATACCACCACCGGTCAATTTAGTTAAATGGAATGTTGATGGCTCTTATAAAGGAAATATTGATCCAGCTAGTATAGGGGGAGTTCTTAGAGACAATCAAGGCAAAATAAAGACTCTTTTTGCTGCCTCAGTAGGTATGAGAGATTCAAATGAGGCAGAATTTTTTACAATAGTTTTTGCTCTTGAAATATCTATACAACAGGAGTGGATGAAAGATATGGAGATTATGGTGGAGTCTGACTCTAAAAATGCCATTGCATGGGTGAATAAGAAAGAGGGATGCCCTTGGAACCTAAGATTTTACTATAAGAAATTGCAAAATATATTGCGTATGATAAGGAATGTGATGTTTGTCCATAAAAATAGAGAGGCAAATCAGTTTGCAATAATCTTGCAAAAGAGGGTTCTCAAATGGATGGTACTTGGTTTATGTGGACATAAAATGTATTACTTATTATAGTTATTCTAATACCTACCTGTGCAGGTGTTTTCTTCTTTCTATACTGTAATGCTATTTTTCTGCAATATATTTGGGGAGCTAGCAGTTTGCCTTCTTTAGCTGCCTTTGGTTGCAAGATCCGAAGCCTAAGGAATGATGGGAATAATTTGATTGAGCAATTAGATTGAGGAACTTTATAACAGGTTCTGGTTCTGGTTCCTCCTCAGGAGTGCTATTGGATCTGATAGAAGTTTTGTGGCTTGAAGGAGTTGCTGTATCAATACAGTATTTTTGTATTTGTTTACTGCTGTCAATGAAGCTGGACACTACTGGTCTTGATATAGAACAATGTTAAGAGTCTCTTCTCTAGTATGTAATTTTGGTGTTTTGTAATGTTGTGTTGATCATGTAAAAGGCAGGGATGTTAATTTTGTTTTCTTTGGAGTGCATCTGTTATACCCAGGGTGTTCACTTTCGACCAGAATGTGGTATTAGTATAGGGTGTTGGTGTTGTCTGTAATTTGGTTTAGGTGTCTTGATACATGGTGTTGGTTTTTGTTGTATTTTGATCTGGGTGTTTTATTGTGAACAGTGATGTACTTTTCCACCTAGCTTCAAGCACATGATAGAGTGATCCTCTTCAACCCTTCCTAACAGGTGGGAAGATTGATCACTTGTGATGCTAAAGCTAATCATCTTAATAAAATGTCTACTTATCGAGAAAAAAAAGCACACTAATACTCATAATCATACTCTAGTAATTTTCTCATATTATAAATAATTTATAACATGCCAAACAAATTCTCTATTCCCCTATTTATTTATTTTTTATTAAAAAAAGTACCTTACACCATTTTTGGCGGGTATTACAAAAGTTGTGACTTGTGAATGAGCAATAATATATTAGTCTCTTAGAGTCATGAACACTAACAAATAGAATAATGACTAGATATTGCACTCATGATATGAAGCACCGAAAATGGACCTTTTTAATGAAATTTTTAGTCCTTGTAGTTATAGAGACATTTGGTTTTGGTCCCTATGGAAGTTTTTCTCAGGATTCGGTATTTGGAAGTTCAAAAATTTTGGACTAGGTTCCCGTCATTAACTTCCTACTATCAAGTGCTGATGTGATTAACACACTGTCACAGTAGCTGTAACACCCTTCCAAGTGTCTTATGGAACTAAACACATAACCTCAATAATATAAAACACGGCTTAAAAACTTTAAACAATATATTTCCATTTATAACGACATCTACATAACATCGGAGTACAGAAAGTAGTGAAAATATATATAACACACAACCACCTGCGCCTAGCTGGCTCTCCTCGCCAAAATACTTCAAAATATGAAAGACTCACTGGCCATATACCAAAGGACTGATTTAACACTCCCATATACACTAGCTGTAGCAACACAGAATCCCTTACTGCCTGTACTATCTCCGGTGAGTGTTCCCAGCTGCTCCCGCGACCGCTGGCTCCTTCGACATGTCTGCCTCTCCAAAAGAGTAATCCTTGATGAAGTCTTCTCGTCCCAAAACAATAAATACAACACAGAGAAACATGGGATAAGAATCTACACTAGTCATTGTAAATTGGGAATTAGAAATATAATAAAATACAACGATAGCACCCAAACAAACATAGCACGCACAACCATCCTTCGAGTCACACATAACAATCATCCCTAAAGCTTTCATGCCAATCAGGCTCATTCTCGCTCATGCAACTAAATGTACTTGAAGATGCAACCACCACGATACATCCTTGACAAATCAAGATGTATCATTCACCATCGTGCCACACAACCCCATCAAATCAGGATGTTCTTCAACTACAACGACGTATCCCCAGCAGATCAGGAGACTCGTCATGACACATCCCCGATAGATCAGAATGCTCGTTCACTATCTCGATTCATCCCCAGTATTTCAGGATGATCGTCCGCTACCACGACATATCCCCAGCAGATCAGGATACTTGTCACGACACATCCCCGACATATCAGAATGCTCGTTCACTATCTCGATCCATCCCCATCAATTTAGGATGATCCTCCACTCCAATCCACGCGGTGGCGAAATACAACAACGATGCAGTATGAATCTCACCAGCTCATCTCAACGCTAACTTATGCCTTGTACCTCAACCTCATATCTTAGTGTTTCACCACTCATCACAACACACACCATCTAGTTCATCCGATGAGGTACTATCGCACATACTATCAATCTGACTCATAGCATACATCATCCAATCAACAACAATCATTACTTATTTCTAATTATGCAGCAAGCTTAACATACCACATCATGCTCACATTATCTATCATATGGAATCAAGTATACATGTTATCAATCAAGCATATTATCACAGTCGTATAAGCATATACACTAAGCATGCTATCCAAACCATAGAAAGCATATCATCAAGCATATTAAATCAACAAGCATAATCATGCCAGGAATACAACCTCGACCAACGGTAAATCAACCTACTATTGTTAAACCGACAATGCTTAAACCCTCATTGGTACTACTCCATTGTAGCCACCATTGCGGTTCAAGTGTTGTTGATTACATAACCTCTAGTAGGGTTTAGGATCCTCTACGCATATCATTGTATTCTACTCTTGCCTCCCCAATGAAAGTGGTTCTTTCCCCCACCTTGATTACTCTCGTACACTTGTTCGAAGCTACGCAACCTCATCTCTACCTTCTCTCCTTGCTGCCACGTGCTTCCTGGGGCTCCTCTGAAATTTGCCCTAACACAGACATCATACAGGCATCGCCATATACCATATTGACAATGTCGACATGTTAGGGATTCAGGAATTACCTCCACCAATCAAAGAATTGAAGGTAGATACGTGACGTACTTGTTGCCCTAATCACAAAAACGAAGTCAGAATCGCGATCGGAGGGCTAGATCTCCCTCTGTCTCTACTTTCTCTCTCTTAAGCTCACTGCTTCTCTCTCGTACGCTCTCTAGTTCGAATGGAAGAAGAAATAAGCAAGAAAATGACTTAAGTTAAAACTTAAGTTGATGATGTCTACGCAGCACGCTTGAACGTACCCACGCTCTAGCGTAGGTAGGGATGGCAATGGGTAGGGTACTCTAGTACCCGTCTCTATACCCGCGTTTGAAAAAATTACCCGAACCCATACCCGCATGGGTAGCAACTTTATTACCCTTACCCAGACCCTTTGGGCACCTAAGTTTCCGTACCCGCACCCGTTACCCGCATTTTAACTGTGAAAAAACAATAAATAACAAAAGAAACGTTATAACAATAAAAAAGTATCCAAGTGTCTTTTAAATTTACTCATAACACATTACTGTTAAGTCTCTAAAATGTTTGATATGCATTTCCTTAAGTTTTGATGAAAACTAAACATTGGTTAATGATTTAATTAACCTTCATATTGGTTGCTAACCTATCTATTGAGTGTGCAGATTAAGAAATAGAATCAGACGTCCAACAAAGTGAAACAAGCAGACGTACAACAAAGTGTAACAAGCAGACGTCCAACACTGTAGTTTTTGAAGCGCACGCCCAAAACACAAGAGAAAGAAACCCGCGTCCAATAAAAATGTCAGAAGGCCGCGTCCACTAAAAGTATTAGAAGGCCGCGTCCACTAAAAGTATCAGAAGGCCGCGTCTACTAAAAACAACAGAAGGCCGCGTCTACTCAAAGTATCAGAAAAAACCCGTCCAGTGAGGTATCAAAATTATCCGTCCAATGACGTGGCACTTGGAGCGCGTCCATCAAAGTATCAGAATAGCGCGTCCCTCAAAATATCAGAAAAGATCGTCCAGTGAGGTATCAGAAAGGTCCGTCCAATGACGTGGCAGATGGAGCTCTTCCATTAAGGAATCAGATGGAGCTCATCCATTAAGGAATCAGATGGAGCTCGTCCATTAAGGAATCACTTTGAGCTCATCCAATAAAGTATCAGCAATGCGCGTCCAATGACGTGGAAAATGGTGCTCGTCCATTAAGGTCAGAATGTTTCCATCCACCAGAGTAACTGAGACTCTAGTCCACCAGACTAACTGAGGCTCTCGTCCAGTAAAGTAACAGAGACTCTCGTCCACTAAATGTGACAGAAGCTCTCGTCCACTAGAGTAACAGAAGTGCTCGTCCACTAAAGGTGACAGAAGCGCTCGTCCACTAGTCTTTGGACTTGCTGAGTCCTTAATATGGAGCTCGTCTACTAGCTCGAATGAAAACTCAAATGACTAGATAGACGTGATTATTTTCAAGATGGAAGTACTTATCTTATGATCGCGAATTCTTTAAGGATTATCAGAATCTTAGTTCAAGAATCAGAAAGAGACTTGAAGCCTTCTCTCCTACTCAGTTTCACGATTATCAAGAAAAGTCAGAAGACTACTCTCTCAAGCAACCTTGGATAATCTAAAAGAATGCTTCCAACATGCTTTATTCCACAAAAAGGGGAGTGTACTCAGCAAAGTACAAAAAGCTCTCTGCCCAACTCTGACATGGCTGTATCTCGATGCATAAAGCCATGATCCTTCATGTTAGAGTACAACCAACGTTCCTATTGCATTAATGGCTGCTCAAAACGACTCTATTGCATTAATGGGTGCTCAGAACGACTCTATTGCATTTAATGAAGTTCTGCTTGAAGCCAACATCTGGGAGAATGTCTCTAACGGATCCTAAATGCTTGAAGACCATAAATACAGAAGCCATTGAAGATGAAGAAAGACAATACACATTGCATTAAAACGCCATTACTCTGAGCATTTATTTCTTCATTCTTTTATGCTTTATTCTTCAATCATTTTGAAGTTATTACGCAGACTTTCCTGAGCCTTACATTTAAACCACTCTGAGTGTTAGTGAAAGATCTGCCTGTGAGAAGTTGTATTTTTACAAACCCAATCTCTCAAACAAATCTAAGTGAGCCTGAAGAGGCTAGGTGTGAAAACAATACTTGTCTTGAGCCTGAAGAGGCTAGGTGTGCAAATAATACTTGAGCTGTAACCTTATCAGTTATAGTGGATAAATCTTGGTGCTGCCAAGGACTGGACGTAGCTCTTTGATTTGAAGAGTAAACCAGGATAAATCACCGTGTCAATCTCTCTTCCCTTAAACTCTTTAATTGCTTTAATTTTTCTTGCATCTGTCAAGTGGTGTGTGTGCAATAGTCACCCGTCCATCCTGTATTCTTCCACTCGTCCAAAGCTAGCTTTCTGTTTGCGAAAAGATTTCAGCTTTGCTTAAATTCTGATAAACACAATTCAACCCCCCTTCTCGTGTTTATAGTTGTCTATTTCAGTTGGTATCAGAGCTCAGCCTCTGGGTTGAGCATCTAACAGTGTAGAGGTAAAAGGTCCTGAAGAATAGACATGACGGCTGAAGCTAGTACAAGTGGAAGTCATCAGACTGAAGGAGCCTCCCTAACCAGACCTCCTTACTTCAATGGAGAAAATTACAACTACTGGAAAGATAGATTTCAGTGGTTTATTCTATCCACAAACTCTGATCTTTGGGATGTCATCACAGATGGTCCATTCATTCCCAAGAATGATGATAACACTGACAAACCAAAAGCTCAGTGGACTGCTGCAGAAAAATCAAAATGGGAGCTGAACCACAAAGCTAGATACAACATCATTTGTGCTCTCAGTCCGGAGGAGTTTGAGAAGGTATGTGCCTGTGACTCTACAAAAGAAATATGGGACACCTTAGCTGTCACACATGAAGGAACAACAAAGGTTAAAGAGTCAAAGATTGCCATACTTGTTAGAAAGTATGAACTATTCATCTTGGAGGAAGGAGAATCTGTTGCTCAGATGATAGGAAGATTTCAAACTATCATCAACATTTTAAAATCTCTTGGCAAAGTCTATACCAATGCTGAGAAGGTTGGTAAGATTCTGAGAAGTCTACCTAAACAGTGGAGACCTTTGGTCACTGCTATCTCCCAAGCCAAGGATCTCACTACCTTGACTATGGATGAACTTCTTGGAACACTCACTGTGCATGAGTAAGAACTTGGAGATGAAGCTGCACCAAAGAAGGGCAAGTCAATTGCTCTGAAAGCTGATCAAAAGTCAGCAAAAGGTTCCAAGGCTCTGAAGGCAGATGAGTCATCCAGTGATGCTGACCTATCAGAACTCGAGGATTCTGAGAGTGATGAAGAGTTGCCCCTCCTGACCAGGAAGATAAAGCTTCTCTTACAGAAAAAGAAGTTCCGGAGGGATAGGCCATTCAGAAGGTCCAACAAGGACAAGAACTTCAAAGAATCCACCTCAACAGACAAAAGTCCAATTTTTTGCTATGAGTGCAAAAAGCCCGATCACTTCAAGGCTGAATGTCCTCAACTCAAGAAGGCCCCTTTCAAGAAATTCTTCAATAAGAAGAAGAAAGGAATGATGGCTACTTGAGAGGATCTGGAGTCAACATCTTCTGATGAAGAAACTGAGGAAGAAGCCAATCTTTGTTTGATGGCTAACACTGAATCATAATCTGATGATGAGGTACATCCTGACTATGAGGAATTACTTGATGCTTATGAGGAGTTGTTGGAGGAATCCAACTGCTTATCTAAAGCCTTCAAATCCCAGATCACCAGTGAGCATAAACAGAAATCTCAAGAGTGCGAGAAGCTAGCTAAAGAGAACAGTGAGCTGAAGACTGAAAAGTCTAATGAAGCTAAGATCTCAAGTGAAACATCACCATCTGAAGAAGTTGAAAAACTTCAACAGAAAGTGTAAGAGCTCACTTCTGATCTTGCCAAATTTGTTAATGGTAGAGACAATCTGACTAAGCTACCTGGCATTCAGAAGCACTCTCTTAACAAAGAAGGTATTGGATATGTCCATCAGACACATCATAAAGTATCAACTAAAGTTCATACAGTACCTGTTAAGTCAACTGTAACTAAATCAACACCTATTGTAACTTCTGCGGAAAAACTGGGCATGTTATGTCTAAGTGTATCCATAATAAGAGAAGGAAGTCTTTACAGACTCCTAGAACTAACAGAAAAGGACCCAGAAAAATATGGGTACCTAAAGATCAAATAATTTTTGTTGCAGATGTCCTCAACAGGACAAAGAAAACACCACTGCTGGTACCTGGACAGTGGCTGCTCGTGACATATGACAGGATAAAGGTCTATGTTCCTAGACCTCCAACTTAAGAAAGGAGGACACGTTGCCTTCGGAGGAAATCAGAAAAGGAAAGTTATAGGTATTGGTACTATTGGTGGGAAACCCCCTCTTCCCTCTATATCTAATGTTCTTATGGTTAAAGGATTAAGACACAATTTACTTAGCATAAGTCAATTATGTGATAGTGGTTTTGATGTTTCCTTTACCAAGGATGTATGCATAGTTAAAGACTGTAGTGGCAAAACCTTCTTTTCAGCTAAAAGGCAACAAAATCTTTATAAGATTGAACTGTCTGATCTCTCAGATCAAAGTGTAACATGTCTGATGTCTAAAGAGGATGAGAGATGGTTATGGCATAAGAAACTAGGACATGCTAGTATGAAACTAATTTCTGAATTAAAAAGGAATAATCTCGTGAGAGGATTGCCTGATATTAGCTTTAAGAAAGATGTCTTGTGTGATGCATGTCAGAGAGGTAAACAGATAAAATGAAGTTTCAATTCTAAAAACCAAATATCAACCTCTAGACCTCTTCAGTTGTTACACATGGATCTGTTTGGACCAGTTAGTGTTTCCAGCCTGGCTGGAAGAAAATATGGATTTGTCATAGTTGATGACTATTCTAGATACACATGGGTACTCTTTCTAACACACAAGGATGAGTCTTTTAAGGTTTTCTCAGTATTCTGCAAAAGAGTACAAAATGAGCAAGGTTTCTGTATTTCTACCCTTAGAAGTGATCATGGGGGAGAATTTGAAAATGAGCAGTTTAGACAGTTCTGTGAGGAGAATGGAATCTCTCACAATTTCTCTGCACCTAGAACTCCACATCAAAATGGTGTGGTTGAGAGAAAGAACAGATCTCTGCAAGTGATGGCTAGATCTATGCTCAATAAAAATAATCTCCCTAAGTACTTCTAGGCAGAAGCTGTAAACACTGCTTGCTATGTACAAAACAGAATACTTATTAGGTCTTTTCTAAAAAGGACTCCTTATGAATTATGGAAAGGAAAAAGCCCCAACATATCTTATTTTCATGCTTTTGGATGTGAATGTTTTATTCTGAATACCAAAGATAATCTTGGAAATTTTGATTCTAAGGTAGATAAAGGTATTTTCGTAGGTTATTCTGAAAAGTCCAAGGCTTTTAGAGTTTACAATTCAAGAACTTGTATTATTGAAGAATCTGTTCATGTTAAATTCAATGATGGTTTAAAGACTGATAAAGAACTATCAGATCTAGAAGATGATCTTGCAGGTCTTGATATAAACAAGCCAGAAAGTCAACAACCAGATCTAATCAAAACAGAACCTGTTCCTGAGGCTAAAAGACAAGTGGAACAGACCAGTCAGCAGACAAGTCAAGATCTTCATGATGATCTCAAAAGGGATTGGAAGTTCAACACTCATCATCCTAAGGATCTTATTATTGGAAATCCTTCTGAAGGAGTAAGAACCAGATCCACATTAAGAGAATCAAGCAATGTGGCCTTTATTTCAGATTTGGAGCCTAAACGCATTGAAGAAGCTCTTGAGGATGAAAGATGGATTCTTGCTATGCAAGAAGAACTTAACCAGTTCACCAGAAATGATGTCTGGACTCTTGTCTCTAAGCCTAAAAACAAGTCAGTTATTGGAACAAGATGGGTCTTCAGAAACAAATTGGATGAAGATGGTAAAGTTGTCAGAAATAAAGCAAGGTTAGTAGCTCAAGGCTATAACCAACAAGAAGGTATTGATTATACTGAAACCTTTGCACCTGTAACTAGAATAGAAGCCATACGCATTTTAATGTCATATGCTGCACAACACCAAATTACCCTATTTCAAATGGATGTAAAAAGTGCTTTTCTAAATGGTATAATTGAAGAAGAAGTGTATGTTAAACAACCTCCTGGTTTTGAGGATACTGATAAACCAGATCACGTTTTTAAACTTAAAAAGGCATTATATGGTTTGAAACAAGCACCTAGAGCATGGTATGATAGACTCAATTCTTTTCTCATGCATAATGGTTTTACTAGAGGATAAGTAGACACTACTCTGTTCAAAAAATGCTCTAAAGAAAACTTTATTATAGTTCAAATATATGTTGATGATATTATTTTTGGAGCAACTAATGAAAAGCTGTGCAAGGAATTTTCAAATCTAATGCAAGCTGAATTTGAGATGAGCATGATGGGAGAATTGAAGTTCTTCCTTGGATTACAAATCAAGCAGACAAGTGATGGAATTTACATTCATCAACAAAAATATACCAAGGAGATACTCAAGAAATACAAAATGGAAAATGCAAAGCTCATGAAAACCCCTATGCAACCCAATGCTAAACTAAGCAAAGATGATGAAGGTAAAAAGGTAGATCAAACTGTCTACAGAGGTATGATTGGCTCTCTACTGTACTTAACTTCAAGCAGACCTGACATTCAATTTAGTGTCTATATGTGTGCTAGATTCCAATCTGATCCTAGAGAATCTCATCTTAAGGCTGTTAAAAGAATATTTAGATATTTGCTTGGAACTACTAATCTTGGTTTGCTGTATTTAAGATCAAAAGAATACAGATTAGTGGGATATTGTGATGCTGATTTTGCTGGAGACAGAATAGAAAGAAAAAACACTAGTGGAGGATGTCACTTCATTGGAGCAAATTTAGTCTCATGGTCAAGCAAGAGGCAGACAAGCATTGCCTTGTCTACTGCTGAAGCAGAATACATCTCTGCTGCTAGTTGCTGCTCTCAACTCTTATGGGTAAAACATCAACTTGAGGATTACTCTATTTATGAACATAACATATCTGTATGGTGTGATAATTCCAGTGCTATATGCTTAACTAAAAATCCAATTAAGCATTCTAAGGCTTAGCATATTGAAATCAAACATCATTTCATTAGGGATTATGTTCAAAAAGGCATCTTTGATATTAAGTTTGTTAAAACTGAAAATCAACGGGCTGATATTTTCACTAAACCCCTCGCAGAAGAAAAGTTTTTATTTATTAGAGATAATCTAAACATGCATTGCATTGTTGAATGACATGTCTGAATGTTAAGCTGTTTGTGCTAAATCTGTCATTACTCCTATATACATGTTCTTTCAACTAAGCATTAGTTCAGGGGGAGTAATGATACAATAGTTTAAGTGGAGTATGTCTACCCCTTTTTGATAAAACACATAAATAAAACTTGATAACCGTTTTTGATGTTGACAAAAGGGGGAGAAAGGGAGAAATGAATAGGGAGAATGGTGGGAGAAATAGAATGGGAGAATGAATATGATATGACCTGTTCACTTAAGAAAATTTCAACCTGTCTATATATGCTATTTTCTGAGGTTCATTAAATCATCTCAATGTTTGTCATCATCAAAAAGGGGGAGATTGTTAAGTCTCTAAAATGTTTGATATGCATTTCCCTAAGTTTTGATGAAAACTAAACATTGGTTAATGATTTAATTAACCTTCATATTGGTTGCTAACCTATCTATTGAGTGTGCAGGTTAAGAAATAGAATCGGACGTCTAACAAAGTGAAACAAGCAGACGTCCAACAAAGTGTAACAAGCAGACGTCCAACACTGTAGTGTTTGAAGCGCACGTCCAAAACACAAGAGAAAGAAACCCACGTCCAATAAAAATATCAGAAGGCCGCGTCCACTAAAAAGTATTAGAAGGCCGCGTCCACTAAAAGTATCAGAAGGCCGCGTCTACTAAAAACAATAGAAGACCGCGTCTACTCAAAGTATCAGAAAAAAACCCATCTAGTGAAGTATCAAAATTATCCGTCCAATGACGTGGCACTTTGAGCGCATCCATCAAAGTATCAGAATAGCGCGTCCCTCAAAATATCAGAAAAGACCGTCCAGTGAGGTATCAGAAAGGTCCTTCCAATGACGTGGCAGATAGAGCTCTTCCATTAAGGAATCAGATGGAGCTCGTCCATTAAGGAATCACTTTGAGCTCGTCCAATAAAGTATCAGCAATGCACGTCCAATGACGTGGAAAATGGTGCTCGTCCAATAAGGTCAAAATGTTTCCATCCACCAGAGTAACTGAGACTCTCGTCCACCAGACTAACTGAGACTCTCGTCAAGTAAAGTAACAGAGGCTCTCGTCCACTAAAGGTGACAAAAGCTCTCGTCCACTAGAGTAACAGAAGTGCTCGTCTACTAAAGGTGACAGAAGCGCTCGTCCACTAGTCTTTGGACTTGCTGAGTCCTTAATATGGAGCTCGTCTACTAGCCCGAATGAAAACTCAAATGACTAGATAGACGTGATTATTTTCAAGATGGAAGCACTTATCTTATGATCGCGAATTCTTTAAGGATTATCAGAATCTTAGTTCAAGAATCAGAAAGAGGCTTGAAGCCTTTTCTCCTACTCAATTTCACGATTATCAAGAAAAGTCAGAAGACTACTCTCTCAAGCAACCTTGGATAATCTAAAAGAATGCTTCCAACATGCTTTATTCCACAAAAAGGGGAGTGTACTCAGCAAAGTACAAAAAGCTCTCTGCCCAACTCTGACATGGCTGTATCTCGATGCATAAAGCCATGATCCTACATGTTAGAGTACAACCAACGTTCCTATTGCATTAATGGCTGCTTAAAACGACTCTATTGCATTAATGGGTGCTCAGAACGACTCTATTGCATTTAATGAAGTTCTGCTTGAAGCCAACATCTGAGAGAATGTCTCTAACGGATCATAAATGCTTGAAGACCATAAATATAGAAGCCATTGAAGATGAAGAAAGACAATACACATTGCATTAAAACGCCATTACTCCGAGCATTTATTTCTTCATTCTTTTATTCTTTATTCTTCAATCATTTTGAAGTTATTATGCAGACTTTCCTGAGCCTTACATTTAAACCACTCTCTGAGCGTTAGTGAAAGATCTGCCTGTGAGAAGTTACATTTTTACAAACCCAATCTCTCAAACAAACCTAAGTGAGCCTGAAGAGGCTAGGTGTGAAAACAATACTTGTCTTGAGCCTGAAGAGGCTAGGTGTGCAAATAATACTTGTCTTGAGCCTGAAGAGGCTAGGTGTGCAAATAATACTTGAGTCTGTAACCTTATCAGTTATAGTGGATAAATCTTGGTGCTGCCAATGACTGGACGTAACTCTTTGATTCGAAGAGTGAACCAGGATAAATCACCGTGTCAATCTCTCTTCCCTTAAACTCTTTAATTGCTTTAGTTTTTCTTGCATCTGTCAAGTGGTGTGTGTGCAATAGTCACCCGTCCATCCTGTATTCTTCCACTCGTCCAAAGCTAGCTTTCTGTTTGCGAAAAGATTTCAGCTTTACTTAAATTCTGATAAACACAATTCAACCCCCCTTCTCATGTTTATAGTTGTCTATTTCAATTACATATATAAATATTTAACTAAATAAAAACATTCAAAAGGAAGTATAGATGCTGTTAGGTTTAGATAGTTAAGAATCTTTGGATTAATTTTGGTTTTAAAATTTGTATTATAGTTAAAATTATATAAATTAGTAATATAAATAAATAAATAAATTAATTAATTAATAAATATATATTCATATATATATGTGTGCGGGTGCGGGACAGGGTGGGTACCATAGTACCCGTACCTGCACTCACACCCATTCAAATTTGTGGGTAATTACCCGTATCCACACCCTTACCCATTGTACAAGTAATTATCCTACCCATCATGGATAATTTTTTAGGGTACCCGATGGGTAGGGTACAATTGCCATCCCTAAGCGTGGGGTGTTCCCATGCTCGAGTGTGGTCGTTGATGACATGTGTCTCATGCAATCGACTCGTGGAAGCTACGTGTCTAACTCCCTTGCACGATTGAGAGTCCAACAACCCACGTTTGAGCGTGCCAACACTCTAACGTTGGGTCTTCCAACGTCCAAATGTTGGACCTTCTGCCGGTATCCGATTCTCACGAGTTTTGGTGTGTTTTGAGCTTGTTTCAAGTCCAAAAGACCTCAAATTTGAAATACAATGAACATGGTTAAGCCTTCAAACATGCTTAACGTTTGCCCCATACACTAATCAAGAAATTGGGGCGTTACACTAGCATTGCCACATTAGCAAAATTAATATTTTTAATGCCTTTTTCTAATTTATAGTTATAATTATTTAGGTCTAATGAACATTTTAACCCTTGCAGTTTGGTGAAATTTGATTTTGGTCCCTACAAAATGTTTTCTTAAGATACAATATTTGAAAGTTTAAAAAATTTGGATTAAGTTCCCATCGTTAGCTTCCTTCCCTTAAATGTTAATATGGCTGTCGGAGTAAATACCAAACACTGCCAGGCAGATAAATTTAATGTCACGTGACATTTACTAATATCAATTTTTTTTTTCTCATCCTTAAACTAAACCCATGCAATTCCGTTCCTAACCTAAAAAGTTCCAATTCTCCAAATACAGGTAACACACTAGAAATGACGATAGAGATTGGTTTCATTCCTGCAGCATCACTCATCAACCTAAATACATTCAGAGCATCAATGTAGAGCCTTTTAAGAGAAAAACTATTGATAAAGAATTTCAGGAAACCTCATTTTTGTCGTACATTTCATCAAAAACTTGCTTGGGAGCCATCACATTTCCCATATAAACATCATCAACCAACTTATTTACAACACACCAACCTTCAAAGCATAACAATGTACAATCCTCGCCATCACCCAATCTCCATTGTCTGTACAAATTGGCAACACAATAACAATAATATCCAAATTCCATTTCAGCCCTTCTTGGTTGGCCTATGACTAATATCTTGGCTGGCAAGGCAGTTAGAAGGCAGATTTAGTTTAAATCCAAGAAAATGGCAAGACAGTTAGAAAGCATTTTAGTTGACCTATGCTGAAATGGCCATGCCCCACCTCTCCTCCAACCTCATAATGAACCTCAAACTGCAATGTTTGTATTAGTACAACAGAGTTCTCATATTTATAATACTATTAAGTTTATCGAACAGGTCAATTTTCTAGCAACTTAGTATATATATGACTAACTATCTAATAATTTTCTGACTATCTAACTGAATGTTGATGTCACTAGCTACATTCTAATAAGCGCTAGCATGTGAAGTAGTGATGTGCCCAAATCTGGGATGCTGGATAAGTGCTTTTTCCTTTATTCTTCTCTTCTCTCTGCTTACTGATCAAATACACATAACAACCAACTCAGATGGCATGGTTTGGATATATAAAAAGGTTCAAAGTTGAAACCATCGTATATACTCCTTTATTTCTTGTATATTAAGGGATTGGTGCGAAAACTTGAGTAGAAAAATCATTAATTATTGAGGGCTTGTAGTTATAAACCACAATGTCAGGAAGGTAAGGTAAAAAAGCTATATATACATCATTAGAGTAATGTGTCTCACGTCTCTTCATGTATTAGAATCAGAATAGAGGTGTGCAAAAAATAAGGTAAATTCATATGCAACCAGACAGTAAAAACGGGCGAATTTTTCTGCTAGTGAATTGAGTCAATCCATCATAATAACCAAGGGTATATTATCTCAGGCAAGCAGAAAGACTGAAGCAGAGGCACTGTTAGAGAATGGGGTATGGCCTGCAACAAGGAAGAGAAGAATAAGTGACATGCGCACCCTCCAAGACGTATAAGAACACTAGGCTTTAGGTTCGATTCGCCCCCACCAGTCTCTCCACGTAGATTGGATGCAACAGGTATAAACGGTGAATACCCTTCAGGATACAATTGAGAACCTTGGTTTGGTTTGCACACTCTAAACTAAGCGTATCGTCAATGATATTTTACAGAATAATAGTTTCCTTAATTCTCTTTGCGCATTAAGGGAAGAAAGGAAGTGATTTGGCTTGCATAAATTTAGCCAATTTTCAGACATCATTCTGCATACACAAGTAGTTCTATTTATAGACCAAGTTATGCCTCTTGGTGAATGAAATAACCTTTCATGTATTTGAAAGAATGATTGCAACATTTTATGAATGTACCACTTGATGAATGGACACATTTAATCATGAAAAACACACCCATTAGGAAATATTTGAAAACCATGAAGAGACGCGCTCATTGGTGCTCTTCAACCTCTTTCCAACTTGGTGTCTTGGACTTCCATTATTTTGGAAATCCTTCACAATCCCCCACCATTTTCAAAATAAACCCAAATCCCATTATTCCGGAAATCGCATGCTTTTAGACAAAGGTATCTTGGGGATTTGAACCTTTGCTTAGTAAGCCATGGGTTTCCCTCATCCCCGAATAATTTGGTAGACAAGCTTTGAACCAAATATTCATTAGTACAAGCGTGCATGACTTACACATGAAATCTCGGTACCATTGAACGACGTGGTGGTATGACACATTTGCTAAGGCCTTGTGTCGTGTATACTTTTCATGAGAGCTTACAGAGTTAAGCCCAACTCTAAGAAGCGGCCCCGCTTCACTCTCGTATAGGTGGACTTTACTAAAAGCACCCCAATAAGTTGGGCACCTCAGCACATATATGCTATAGGTTCATTAAGAGCAAAAGCTCACCCTTTTCCTTTATGTCCTTATGGTGTCCAAGTACTTTTAAACCTTGGGATGTATCTATTCGTCAAGTACTTGCAATCACTCTCATAGTGTACTTTGGCCAATTGAACTCAAGACTTGATGCTACTCAAGTGTTAGTCGGGTTTCCACCATTGGTGAACATGTAGATATGGGCCTGAGTCTTATCCCTAATGATGTTTTTCCACATCATATCACTTGTCAGTCCTTTCGTCAAAGGATGCAAGATTTCCTTCCGTCTTATAAAGACCATGGATATTACTCCATTTGCAATTAGTTCCTTGACATAATTATGTCTTAGCCCAATGTTCCTGGACTTTTCATTATATACCTGGCTATATGCCCTTGATAGTCTTGACTGACTATCCCATTGTATAGATATCGGCGCCATTAAAATTGGTATCTCATACAACAAATTTCTAAGCCATTCAATCTCTTTTGTTACCTACTGCCGAGTGCTATAAATTTTTGCAGCCATGGTGGAACTGGCAATGCCGTCTTATTTCTTGAAACCCCAAGAAATAGCACCCCCACCAATTGTGATGACTCAACTGCTTGTTGAAGCATGGTCTTCTGTATAATTCACCCAATTGACATCCGTGTATCCTTCTAATTCCCAAGGATAACCATTATAGTTTGAAGTACAGTTCATTGCCCCCCACAAGTATTTCAATACTCGTGGACAACATGCCAATGGTCTTTTCTTGGATTACCTGTATACCTACTTAGTCTCCCTACAACATATGCAATGTTTGCCCAGGTACATGTCATGGCATACATAAACATCCAATTACTTTTGAGTATTCAAGTGCTACTAGACTACTGTTATTTGGTACTAAATTAATGCTATGATCATAGGGAGTAGTGATAGGTTGACAATCAAAATGATTAAATTTCTTTAATACCTTTTCTACATAGTGAGATAGGGGTAAACCTACATTCTCACCATCTCTTATTATTCAAATTCCTAGAATCACATCAGCTACTCCTAAGCCTTTCATGTCAAAATTTCTAGATAAGAAAATTTCAGTTTCTTCTACCTCATCTAGATCAGTACCAAATATTAATATATCATCAATATATATATATATATATATATCATCAACATTTAAACAAATCGTGACCCCTTTTCAACCATGGAACTTACTATAAATACACTTGTCAGATTTATTTATTTTATATCCATTAGCTAGCACAACTTGATCAAACTTTTGATATCATTTCTTAGGAGTTTGTTCTAGTCCATACAATGACTTTTTCAACTTACACTCTTTCTTTTCCTGACCATTAACCACGAACCCTTCATGTTGTGTCATATACATCTCTTCATCTAATTCCCCATTTAGGAATACCACATCCATTTGATGGATGACAAACTTATAGATGGATCCAAGTGCCAATAACACTCTAATTGAGGCAATTCTTGCCACTGGTGCATATGTATATAGTCAATGCCCTCTTTTTGTGTAAATTCCTTAGCAACTAGTCTTGCCTTAAACTTCTGTCTACCTTGGTTTTCCTTTGAAAATCCACTTTCAACCTATTGGTTTGGAACTAGGTGGGAGGTCTACTAATTTCTACATTTTATTCCCCATTTATTGAGTCCATTTCTTCTTGTAGAGCTTCCTCCCAGAAAGCGACAACTCAGGACTTTAATGGCTCTTCAAATGTCCATGGAGCACTTTCTGTATAATAATAGATTGGTCCATAACTGTCTATGGACTCTCTTATTCCTTCAACAAGGAACATGAAAAACCTTGGCCTCTACTTTTTCTCATTTCTAGCTCACTTGCTTCTCCTAAATTCTGAACCCACCAAAGTATCTTTATTTGATACATTGCTTTCCGGATTATGTGCATTACTATGAACATTATCCTTGTGACTTGGAATTGAGTTAAACTTATCTTCTTGAAATATTGCATCCTTAGACTCAATAACTGTATTTACAGGATGAGTCACTAGATTCCATATCCATGAATCTATTTTCTTTGCTAATTTTAACATAGCTCGGGAACACACATTCAATTCCTCTTTCACCTAATTTATTTCTTTTGGTTCAAGAACTTTTACTATTGCCCTATAACCTCAAACTTTGAAAATTTTGAGAATGGGTTTTATATTTTCTAGAGCTCATATGGGGTTATCTTGTTCCTTTGTTTTGAAACCTATTTACTATCTAACCAGCCTTCAACATGGCTTATCCCCAATATCATTTTGCTAGACCATCATAGGGTAACATGGTATTTACCATTTCTTCTAATATCCTATTTTCCTTTTCACCTATACTGTTTTGTTGTGGGAAATAAGATGCAGTTGAAAGGTCAACTATCCTAGTAGACTCAAAATAACTAGGGTTATAGAATTACCATATTCTTATATAACTCCTAAAGTATTTAACAAACAATTTCTATTTAGCCAAACTATATAATAACATATATAAGCATCAAAACTCTTGGGTAAATGAGAATACTTTTATGGTCTAAAATTAATTTCCTTAACTATTACTAACAAGCATTCATAATATTTTTAAATGATGTATGCAAGATATTAACAGGAAATATTAACCAAGTAATCCAGATACATATATAATAGTAACGAACATGTTAACAACGTATTTGACCTTGGCCTGGTTGTAAACCTGCTGAATTCCTTGTCCATTCATGCGTTGTGAGTTCGAACCTCATTGGACGCAATTTTTCCTTTTTAAACATTTTGTTTAAAAACCAAAATTTTCGAAAACATCAATTTCTGAGATTCGAACACGAGACCCGTGGGAAAACACGTACAGTGCCCCACCGCCAGACCAACGTAAGGATTGGTAGTTGGTAAACCGTTTTTATATATTTAACATTTAATCACAACTCAACCTTCCAATAAGATGTGACTTTTAGGTGTTACCTCCTACTTCCAACTGTGTTAACAATACCTGTTTGGTAGGGAACCGGGTTCATACGAACCACAACCATTTTTGGACATTCTCTCAAGTTTAAAATTATTTTCATCATCTTTAAGTTTTTAATTCAAGTCTAAACATGTTCGATGATAAATCTAGATGATTTTCATTATAGAAAACAAACAAGACAATGAACCAATCATTTTTCAGTTTTCTATAACATTTCTTCATGAACATCCATATCAATTTTAGCAACTTAGAACACTCCAAAACCACATCCAAAACATTTCTAAAGAATCAAGAAACAATTTTCATCTTATATTGACAAAATCATACACTCGTAATATAAGATTTCCTACTCTAAAAACAATTAGTTCTTACATGGATCATATCCATTAATGCATGCACTTGATACAATCATATATATCTAAGACCTTTCTATCAAAATAGAGTAACATACATACATGCATCATTAACCAAACATATTCATGTTCATCAAAATTCACATACTTGATTTTATTCTAAATCATGCATCTAAGGCTCTAATACCACATGTTAGTTTTAACACAAATAAAGAATGCCTTTAGCATTGTACACACATGTATTTAGAATACCAAGTATAACATAGCCATGAAATGTAATTGTGTGCCTTTCACCATGATCACAAATAAACATATTTTTGATGAAGCATATGAGTACTCATCCTTCATTGTCGTAAAAAGATCATTCATCTCTTACTCCCAATGAACGTAGTTTCCATCCTCGAACCTCTCCACTTTAACAATGTCAAATGTCATCTCCCTCCAATGTTGCAATCATAATTATATAACGAAAATCGAACCTAAAGATTGTTAGAGAATGGGGTATGACCTGCAACAAAGAAGAGAAGAACAAGTGACATGCGCACCCTCCAAGGCGTGTAAGAACACTAGGCTTCAGGTTCGATTCACCCCCACCAATCTCTCGTCGTAGATTGGATGCAACAGGTATAACCGGCGAATCCCCTTCAGGATACAATGGAGAATCTAGGTTTGGTTTGCACACCCTAAACCAAGCGTATTGTCAATGGCATTTTACAGAATAATAGTTTCCTTAATTCTCTCTGCACATTAAGGGAAGAAAGTAAGTGATTTGGCTTGCATAAATTTAGCCAATTTTCAGACATCATTCTGCATCCACAAGTGGTTCTATTTATAGACCAACTTATGTCTCTTGGTGAATGAAATAACCTTTCATGTATTTGAAAGAATTATTGAAACCTTTCATGAATGTACCACTTGATGAATGGACACATTTAATCATGTAAAACACACCCATTAGGAAATATTTGAAAACCATGAAGAGACGCACTCATTGGTGTTCTTCAACCTCTTTCCAACTTGGTGTCTTGGATTTCCATTATGTTGGAAATCCCTCACAGGCACCGAGAGATGCAAACCAATAGTCAGAGGGCATGCTATGAAAACGAGACACTGCAACAATCTCTAAGCAGAGTTGTGGAGAATAAATAATGAGAAAATATATCCGTGCATAAATAAAAAAAACTGTCTCCAATTTTTTTTTTGAGACAAAAATAGTTCTATGATTATTAATACAGATTTTTAGCAATTGAAATTTTCAAACTTGCAACTAAGGAGGATGCAACTATTTTGTTTTTTGAACAAGCAAATAAGTATCATTGAATAGAGTACAAGGGGTACTCTATAACCCATATACAAAGTCTTGGATACAAAAATAGATTACAACCTAATACACCAATCGGAGAATGAACATGGAGCACCCTTTGATCGAGCTATAAACCACCTCCAAGAGCATACCTTGATCCTGTCCATAAAAAAAATCATATCTATATTAGTTATAAAAAATGACCCCATTTCTGAGCTCCCAAATATACCAAATGACCACATGCCAAGTTAAAATCCAACCCCCCTTCCTTGACGAGTTGCTCGCCTTTTCAAACTGAACCAAAGAGGAGAGCAATGAACCTGTTGGTTGAAAATCCACCCCCAGCCAAATGAAGATATTCTTCCACAAAGTATCAATGAATGGGCATAGAAGAAAAAGATGAGAACTACTTTCAATATTGGATCTACAAAATACACATAATAAATCACTCTGTTCTCCTAAAATCCTCCTACGGGATAGATTATCCCTCGTAGGTAACCTCTCAAGTAATAATTACCAAGAAAGAATGACCACCTTCAGTGGTACTAAGCTTTTCCATATAGTGTT
The DNA here is from genome assembly GCA_030762895.1 of Sophora flavescens. Lineage (NCBI taxonomy): Eukaryota > Viridiplantae > Streptophyta > Magnoliopsida > Fabales > Fabaceae > Sophora > Sophora flavescens. Next base: position 22,855,773 of record CM061070.1, read on the forward strand.
GTAAGCAATATCCTCCTCCCAAGATTGTTGTACGTCCTGTATCAATGAAGAAGAAAGGAAAACATACAGATTTGACATTGAATTCAAGGGATGAATGTAGTTTCCAAATCCAAAAATCCTCCCTATGAGATAACTGAAGAGGATTTATAAGATTTAGAAATCCCCTCAAGGTGTTATCCTCCCAAGCAAAGAAATTTCGCCTCCATCTAAAATCCCACAACCAACTATCATTTTCCCACCTTCCAAAATCTTCTACTGTACCATTTTGTGAGAAAGAAATGGAAAATAACCTTGGAAAGAGATGTAAGGTTGAGCATCCTATCCAAATGTCCTTCCAAAATCTAATAGTGCTTCCATCCTCCAATCTTTTACTAACCCCACCCACAAACCAATCATCCTCCAATGTTTTACATTTACCAATAGAACATAGGTCCTTCAACCAAACCGATGCAAACCTATTAATACCTACCCCTCCCACACTCGAACTTAAACCCACACCCTCACCATATTTTGCTCTCAACACCCTACACCAAAGTGTTTCTTTTTCTATCAAAAGCCTCCATCTCCATTTCCCAAGCAAGCTAAGATTGAACATCTCCAAATCCTTTACCCAACCCCCTTTTCCCCTTTGGTTTACACACATCCCTCCACCTCACCCATGGATTTTTTCTCACCCCCAAAGACCCACCCCACAAGAACTCCCTTTGTATCCTAATAACCACCTTTTGGACTTTAACGAGCATCTTCATGAAAGATAAAAAATAGATCGGGATAGAACTTAAAACTGAATTCAGTAAGACCAGTCTACCACCCATCGATAAGTACCTATTTTTCTATGACCTCAATCTCTTCCACAAAGCGTCAATCATTGGTTGCCAAGTGGACATTTTCCTCGGATTTGCACCGACCGGCAACCCTAAATATTTGAAAGGCAATGCAGCCACCCTACAATTCAAGAATTCCATCGCCAAGTATAAGAAAAGGTCACTCACGTTAACCCCTATAAGACTACTTTTGAAATAGTTAATCTTCAACCCCGAAATCAACTCATAACACCTCAAAATGGATTTAATTGCCCATAAATTCTGCTCAAAAGCCTCCCCCACTATGATTGTGTCATTGGCATATTGTAAATGAGAAATAACAACATCCGATTCACCCACTTTGAAGCCTTTGAATTTTCCGGTATTCACTGCCTCTCTAATCAAGCCACCTAGCCCTTCCGCCACAAGAAGAAATAGAAATGGGGCTAAGGGATCTCCTTGCTTCAATCCTCTCTGGATGCTAACTTCCTCCGTCGGACTACCATTCACCAAAACCGATAAATATCCCGAAAAAACGCACGCCCTTATCCATGACTTTCATTTTTCATTGAAGCCAAACCTCCCTAACATATAATTCAAGAATTGCTAAGACACCGAATCGTATGCCTTTTCGAAGTCCACTTTAAAAATCAGACAATCCTTACCTCTCTTCTTTGCTAAATCAACTACCTCATTTATCACCACCACTCCATTCGCTATATGTCTCTTTTTTATGAAAGCCGATTGATTAACGGAAATGATTGACTCCATCACTTTCCCTAATCTTGAAGCCAAGACCTTGGATGTTAACTTGTATACACTTCCCAACAAAGATATTGGCCGAAAATCCCCAATGCATTGAGGACTTGAAATTTTTGGAATAAGAGCAAGAAAATAAGAGGTTAAACACTTTGGAAACTTTGCACTTTTATGAAATTCTGAAAAAACCTGTAACATTTCCCCCTTCAAAAAACTCCAACAAGCTTTATAGAAAGAGAATTCAAAGCCATCCGGTCCAGGGCTTTTATTACCGTCACTGTGAGATAGAATTTCCTCAACGTCCTCGGCTTCAAAATCTGCTATCAAACAATCATTTTGCTGCCCAAAAACAGTCTTGAAAGTTATCCCATCTAGCTCATTTTGTAATTGATGGATTAATGTGTAAATAGCAAAGCGAAACATCTTATAAAGTATAAACAAGGATGGAAGGAAAAGATGAACTCGATAGAATATCATATTATCAAATACCATAACTGTAGGTAAGTTTATCCATCTAAAGCTAACCATCATTTCATTTAAGAGCATCCTACTCCATCTGAATCACGATATTGTTTTTCGGTCTTTCTATCCCCTATTAAAACTAGTGTTGTGTTTGATAAAATAAAAAAGAAGAAGCTAGTGTTGTGTATACAGGTTCAAACTCCTGGGCTGACCTGTTTAATCTAATTTCTCCGGGAATTGTTCCAAATCCTCTAGCACACCTGCTCATGACTAGCTACAGTAGCTTATGCTATGATAGTGGATCCATCTAAAATGTACAAGCCATTTCTTTTCATTCCTTTAGCTATTATCAGATCTTTATTAAATATTTTCAACATACCATGTTCAATTTGAGTTGTATAACCTAAACTATTAAAATACACTAATGGATATTAAGTTTCTTTTGAGTTTAGGTATGTACCTTACACCCCGAGAGGGTTATTTCTTTGCCATTTAACATTTTTAGTCGAATTGTGCCAATTCGTTGTACCTTGCAGGGTTTGTTATTTCCCAGCAACACTACTCCACCATCTTGCAGCTTTATTGACTCAAAGTAGTCTTTCCTTGGACACATGTGGAAGGTGCAACCCGAGTCCATCACCTAATCCTTTTCAATTTCAGAATTTGACACAACTAGTGCTTCAGCAGAATCATAACCATTTGATACAATAGCTGCATCTCCTGATTCTTGATAATTCTTTAACCCTTTGTTCTTCCTTTCAGGACATTCCTTTTTGAAATGTCCTTTCTTGTGACAATGGGAGCACTTATACTTGTTCTTGGACTGGTTCTTTGAATTGGATCTATAGTTCTTAGTCTTGCCATTCCTCTTCTCTGATCTGCCCCTCATCACATTTAATCCTTCTGCATGGCTTTCTGTCCTGCCTTCTTGCCTTTTCTGGAATTCCTTTGTTTTGATGGATGACTGTACTTCATCAAGAGTGATGGTTTGGTCTCTTCCAAACAGTATTGCATCCTTGAAATGCTCATAAGAGCTTGGAAAATCACTTAGCAGGATGAGAGCCTTATCCTCATCTTCTAGCTTCGCTTCAAGGTTTTCAAGATCATCAAGTATCTTGTTAAAGTCAGCAATTTGTTCAACCACTGACCTTTCTTCATTCATCTTGTAACATCTAGTATTTTATGTATGTTTTATGTATGAGAATTAGGGCTAGTACTTGGATTATATGGTTGAGATGTGGTTTGAGGCATAGAGACCCTTGCATGTTAAGTACACAGCTTTTTCTGGTGAGTTTGAACTTAAGAACCGAATTAGGGTTTCCCGATTACCGTCTTTGAGACGTCTGAATGTGAAGTAAGAATTTTGGAGTTAGAGATGAGATTAGTCCTTTTTGATGGTTTCAGGTTGTTTATTAGGTCCTAATGAGCCTATATCTCAAATTTGAGCTCAATCGGGCGTCGAACGGACCCTGAACGCAAAGAGTTGACTTTTTGTCAAAAGTCAACGCTCAAGCTTGAGTGTATCCACACTCAAGCGCCCAAGTCAACCAGACAAGGGCCATGCTTTGACCTGCCACGTGTCACCAGGACTGACGTGGCACTCCAGGAGTGGTTGCATGGCGCGGTGGTCCACCCACTCCCAACGCTCGAGCGTGGAAAAACCAACCCTCAAGCGTTGGAACGCTCGGACGCTGTTTTTCCAGCGCTCGAGCGCTAGCGTGTGTTTCGGCAAAAATAAAAGATGACTTAAGTGACTTAAGTCACTTAAGTCATCAAAAGAAAAACGAAGGCAGAGAGCAGAAGTTTGAGAGAACAGAGAGGAGAGTTTAGAGAGAGAGAATGAGAGAAAATCTAGAGAGATAAAAGAGATATAGCAAGAGTGTGAGAGTTTTGATCGTCCCGTGGCGAATCGGAGTACACCGTTGTGTTTGTGGCAACGTTCTCTACCTTGTTCTCTTCTTCTTTTCCTCAAAAACTGAAGGTAAAATCATCCTCTCCTCGTTTCGAAACTCGCTTAGTTATGTTTCACGTAGTATCTTTCGTTTCGTTTGTCGGAATTCGATTCCGTCTTCGATTATGAACTCCTAGTAATGTGCGCTTCGTAATGTGATGCTTAGGTGAAATTTTGGAAGCTCCAAGGCCCTAGAACCGCGCAGGGCATAATCGAGGAGGTTAGAGGACATCTCGTTTTGTTTCGTTTCGGACATCGTATGACTCTCCAGGTGGGGGAAAGAAACTATTTAACGTCGGAAACAGCGCGGTTGCATTTAATTCGATAATGGCTTAAGGTGACCCAAACCCTACACGAGAACGAGTAACGGACAATGCCCATATCACATTGGGGACTACCTAGTGGTACCAATGATGATATAAAAATTGTATGTTTATCGTCGTCACAATAAAAATATTATTCTATTATGTAATGATTGCCTGCTTGACTGGTTGACTTGAACTTGGTGCTTGATGAATGATAACATGAGTGTTGTAATTATTGTTGAAAGTTTTTTTATTTATTATTATTATATTTTGGTAATTATTATTTTAGAAGTGATGACATGATGGTAATGATGATGATTTTTGATAACATGATGACATGATTGTGATGACATGATGAGTGTTATGTTTGTGCTTAGAGGTTGAGTAAATGATAAGTTATGTTGAGACATGATGATGTATTGGGGAATTCATATTATATGTGTTAGTAGTGCCTAACCGAGATGATTATTGAGATATGATGATGAGCTTGATGAGATGAGATTTTTATTGAGGTTATCTATGAAATTATGATAAGCGGTTAGGGCACTAGGGGGTGACCTGAAACATGGTCTGGTGGACCTGAAACATGGTCGTTGGGGCCTATTCCTTGGAGGGAGAATTCCCGGGGTTAGGCTAATGGCGGACTGTCGCAGACATTATTTCATTTTAGTTGCAGCTATAGTTCATGTGTTGCATGAGCACCCTGGTCGTGGTTCAGAGGTGTGCACCGGATTGTGCAGCTATAGTGTCATTGCTTTGCATGGGCGTCCTCCATCCACGGACAAGGGTGTGCGCCGGGGACTCTGGGACGTGTCGATTCTATTGATGTGGTATCCCGATATGGCCGATACTTGATGAGATGATTCATACAGCATTTGCATTGCATCATAATGGAGGGTAGATGATAGATCTTAGACGTGGATCGAGGATGATTTATGTTAAATATAAATATTTGTATTCTTGGAGACATATGTTTAGTGTGCTGTTATAAAATTAAATGTTGTTAAACCCTTTCCACGTTTGATGTTATATGGCTTCTTATCCCCTTTTCTTTTGCTGTGTTTGTACATATATGTTTTGTATCTCAGATCCAGAATGTGTAGATGGCGTACTGGGATCATCCGTGGATGACTCAGGACCTGGGGTTCCCCCTCTCGAGGACCGTTGAGGTAGAGTGCGTCGATCCGAACGGGTGGCTCGTGGACCCAATCACTCGTTTCGTTGTGTATACGGGTCCTATGTCCATCACCTCCGGGCTCAGACAAGGAGCGCCGATAGGTGTCGTCGATACGTTCCGCTTTGGCACTACCCTTCCTTTTTCGATAGGACCGCCAGATGGACACATACCGCCGATGCCGTCGATGCCAGGCATGGCTCCAGTCCCCTTCATGGTACCCTTTGAGGTACTAGTACCAGGGCTAGCACCAGCACCAGCTCCAGCACCAGCACCTGAGCCCGAGTTAGCACCCATCCAGGAGGAGGACCCGATTGCCCCTCCCAGGACCTAGCACCCTTTCCAGAGGTACCAGCACCTCCAGAGGTCCGGGCTACGGTTTCAGAGTCTTCTCGAGTATCTACCAGACAGCTTCATCCTCGTGATAGCAGACTTTACCAGCAGAGGTTTCAGAGACAGTCGGACAGGAGCTCTTCCAGTGGGAGCGGAGGAGTGTCCGGATCTACCGGATCACAGGATGCGAACGAGGGTGGTAGTGTATGATGGCTCAGGCCTGTGCCATCAGTATAAGTGTGAGTGAGGTTTTACTGTATTTTGAGAGGGGACGGGGCGTGGAGTGCATCTGTGAGGCATCTTCTTCAAATCTTTCATGCATTTTTTTGATGTTACCAGTCTGTATATATATCGGGATCCTAGTGGTGGCATTCCCTATACTGTACTGTATCAGGTTTGATGTGTATATGTTCTGTATGTATGTATATATGTTGTGTATATTTTAAGTTTTTAATTTTTCGTTGTTTTAATATACCCGCTTAATGATAATAACGCGATTAGGTCCTAAATAATATAGGTTTCTTTAATGGGACGTCAGGGCGTCACATCTTAAATGAGAATAATTGTTGTTTTAGGAACAATCGGTTTGCTGTTGACTTGGTCATGTAGAGGGATTCAAGCTTCAACCATAAGGCTGCTGCTGTTGGTTCTCTTGCAACTTCTCCAAGAGGTTTGTCTCCAAGGCATAAGATCATTATGCTTCTTGCTTTATCGATCAACTCCTTCTTCTCAGTTGGGGAAAGAGTTATTGGAAGAGCAGCTTCACCTTTAAGAGTGTCACCAAGACCCTGCTGCACTAGAACAGCTTGCATCTTTATCCTCCAGAGTCCAAAATCGTTTGTACCAGAAAATTTCTCAATATCGAACTTTGTTGAACCCATCTTCAAGCTTTCAATTCACTTTTGATCCAAGATTCCCACAGACGGTGCCACTTGTTAAAGTGAATCAGTGAAAACAGGGCAACACACAACAACAGAAACAACAAGAAGAAAGCTAAAGCTAAACCAGAAACTGTAATTGCAGAAATTAAATTGATCTAGAAAGGAAGAGATGAACACCAAGCAATTAACATGGTTCAGCCGGTGGGGCTTACATCCACGGGAAGAGAGCAAAAGATATCCACTATGAAAGAAACCAAGTACAAGATCAAACTATGCAAATAGACTAAACCCTGGCCACTTCTATCCACTGTCGAGAGAGCAGAACAAGAAGAATCCCAGTCTTTCAACACTCTATTTTCACACACCTTTTTGATCTCTCTAGCACTCTTTCTTTCTTGGATCAAAAGTTTCAGAATTACATGAATGATACAATATCTCACTGCTATGTATTAGCCTAAAGACTAAGCTAATATATATACACAAATCAATCCTTCAAAGCCTGCACGTGCTCCATACTGTTGCTGCAACAAATTAGTTGAAACTGCCTAACTAACTCTTTAACAGAAAACAGAATGCTTCAAGGCCTTGTAACTGATTTTGAGACACCATTCAACAATGTATTCTCTAGTTCATGAACTTAGGAAATGTTTATACCTTAGGGAATATGTGCCTCATTTATTTGTCTTTGTAATTATAAGTTGTATTTAATTCTTCTAGTGTATAAATACAATACATCTATGCTGTGTGAGATGAACACAAGCAATTCAGAAAATCTGTGTTCATTCTTTCAATTATATTAATTAATTAAAGATATACCTATTTCTAGTTTTTTTTCACTTTCCATTATGCTCGAGCCATCATGTTACTGGCTGGAAATGGTTCTAAGCCCATTCAGAACATGAGAGTTTCAGCACCTAAATTGCAGCCAGAAATCTATATTTCCTCCAAAGATGATGGTTTCATTATAAGCCAATATTATCCCTCACCCCTGCCAAGCCCTCCAAGTGACCTCTCATTAAGATGTATAATTATTGTTTTTATTAATATGACAATAACAATGAATAATGAACAATCTTCACATTCTTTATGGTTGTTAGTGTTCAATCAAATTTAGACTTGCATGGGCTGGGATTCATAGATGATTACTATTTTTTTAGCTATCACTTGGATAATTACATGGCCAATTAAGAATTGTTTATTTTCTTCAAACAAGTGCAAAATTTCGTTATTTTGGCATCCAAAGAGTCCAAAAAGCAGAGGAAACAACATTCTTTTATAAAGAAATTCATTTCAATCATCTCCAAAAAGGTGAATGTTGAGTCATCTGTAACTATGGATGGAAATTTTATTCTTGTTGAGTGTGTTAGATTATTGGATCATAAAGGATTCTCAAACACAAACTACTAATTAACATGTTGTCTTTAACTTGAACCATTTGTAGTTAACCTTTTAAATCTTCAATACACCCAGTGACATTATTTATACACTAATCATGACTAGTAATAGAAAATCCAATGTGTAGTTAATATTGAAGAGTGAAGACAATGTCGACTTACATTAATTGATAAGTTACACGTTGATTGGTCTAATGGCATGGTTTGGATTTAAAAAAGGTTCAAAGTTGAAACCATCATATATACTTCTTTTATTTTCTTGTAAATTAGGGGATCGGTGCCACAACTTGTGTAGAAAGATCATTAATTATTGAGGGTCTGTAGTTATAAATCACAATGTCAGCGTGATAAGGAAAAAAAGCTCATTAAACATATAGAGGTGTTCAAAGAATAAGGTAGAATCATATGTAATTAGACCGTAAAAACTGAGAGTTTTTCTGCTAGTGAATTGAGTCTCCATCATAATGGCCAAGGGGTTATTATCTGAGAGACAATCACAGTCACAAAGACAGAAGCAGGGGCACAGAGAGGGAGATGCAAAACATCTCATTTTGTTACCGACGATTTTAATGTGTAAAATCAATGCAAAACATCTTATTAAGTATACACAAGCTTGGAAGGAGAATAGTGAGCTCAATAGAAAATCAAATTATCAAATACCAGAATTGTAGGTAAGTTTATACATCTAAAGCTGACCATCATTTCTTTTAAAAGCTTCCCTAATCCATCTGAATCACTATATTGTTTTTTCAGCCTTTCTATTCCCTATTAAACTTCTCTTCCTACAAAAAAAAAACAACCAAAGAGGCATTGTATTGATTGAAAAAATAAACCTGTAACTAACATGTTGCATCTTTACTGAAATCCCATACAATATTGGGAAAAAAACATGTCTGTATGCATCCATTAAGATATAAAGTCTTTTTTCACTGTAAAGTATAAAAATAATAATCCTCCTTCTGTGGGAAGAGAGGAAGGGAGCTTCATTATTGGGTAAAGAAGTAATGGGGAGAGACTGAAAAAGAAAAAGCTTTGATTTAAAAAGACAAAATTTTGAAGTATAAGAAGTTAAAAATAAAGGTCACTTTCTCCTTCAATTTTAAATACCCTTCCACCTAAACCAAATTCTGCTTAACACTTAGAGAATTTCATCTTCCATGTAAAGCAAGTCTTGTTGAGGTTGCCAATTCAGCTACTGGTTTTTCCTTAAGAGTGTTTCTATGGACTGAAGTTACTAGAATAGTTGAGTATACCATTAGGGGAGATAAGAACACACAGTGTTCTATTAAAGTTAATCAAGCCAGTCATCTTGTTCAGTTTGGAAATAAGTGTGGTATCTCATCAAATAAAGTTAAAGACAAACAACAAGAATAACAAAAGGATATCAAAGAAATTACAGCATAAGGATTAAAAGGCTCAAAGTTGAAAACAATTGATTTGTCACAACTTTGTAATTTTCAGGTAAGAGGTGCAGCGGATTAGAGATAGAATCATGTGAAATATCTATCAGTTCCTACTGGTTTTTTTTTGCATGATAAAAGGGACAATAAATCATCTCATATGACACCAATCATGGAACCCGATTTCAACAACTATCAAGACATCTTGAAGACTAACCCCATAAGCAATGACTAGAAAGGTCTAAAGAGTCAATAAAGTAGACTGTGATTCCCCAAGAAAGAAAGATGACAGCCAAGTCTAGAGCCTCAAATGTCAATCCATATCACGTCTCAATTTTTTTAAATGAATATGAGGTAATCAAAACTTCACACGACAAGACAATGAGGCCAATGCATAGTCCAACTCTTATGACCGAAAAGATATAAAATTTGCTAACCATTCAAACAATTTCGACAACAAAAATGTAATTTAAATTGGAGCTCGCATTTCACCTTCTTTTATCCTTTCAACAAGCCTCTAGCAATCATTTGTCGAAGACGTTTCTCTATCTTATCATTCAAACGTTCTTTAAATAGAGCACGAGTAATTGTTTCAAAAGTCACACGATCTGGAGGGCAACCATTTTCTTCCATTTTTGAAAACCTGGCCAATGCTTTATCAAACAAACCCTCTTTACAAAGTCCATTGATCATGATATTGTACGTGTTGACATCTAGATGACAGCATTTAATCAAAAGATCACAAAAAATCACTTGTGAATTCTCAAGTCTTCCACCTTTGCATAGTCTATCAATAAGTATTTTGTATGTATACACATCTGACTGAATTCCATGGTCTTTAATTTCCATGAATAATGCAATTGCTTTGTCGAGCTGCTGGTTTTTGCATAAAGCGTCCAACAACAAATTGTAAGTGATTACATCGGCTGGATGGCCTCTCTCATTCATCTCATCAACAAGCTCCCATACATAAGAGATTCTTCCCGATTTGCACAAACCATCAATTCGAGAATTGTAAGTAACTGTGTTAGGGATCATATTCTTGCGATACATTTCTTTGAAGAGGTTCATGGCTTCATCCACCATTTCAATCTTACAGAACCCATCAATCATGATATTATAGCTCCAAACATCGGGAGTCACTCCTATTTGGGCCATAGTGTTGAATACAAGTTTTGCCTTGTTAACTTCATTAACTATGCAGTACCCACCCATTAAAGAATTATAAGTAACGACATCATGTATCACATCACCTTTTATCATCACAACCGACACATTTTTGGCTTCTTTGACCCTCATTTCCTTAGAAAATGCATCAACCAGTGTGTTGAAGGTATACAAATTTGGGTTGATGTTTTTCAATACCATTTCACTTAACAGATCAATAGCTTCATTCAATCGACCCAAAATGCCCAAACCATATATTAGAGTATTATAAGTGACATTCACAGAAATTCCCCTAGTAACCATCTCAGAATATAAATCATGGGCCTTATTTATAAGCTTATTTTTACATAGGCGATCAATGACTATGTTATACATTACCACGTTAGACTTAACCGCATGTCCTTCAATCTTTCTCAGCACTTGCATGACAGCTCCTGTCTGTCCCATTTTACACAACTTGTTGATCAAGGTGCCATAATTAACTTTATCTAAGTGATATCCATGTGCTACTACAGTGTCATGAAATTGAAGGGCTTTCTCAACCCCACCGTTGATACAGAGACCTTTCATTAGTGGGTTCAAGGTTACAGTATTAGGCTGATAACCCATATTAAGGATCTTTGCGACACCCTAAAACTCGGCATCACATGGTTACCCGTTGCGAAAAAGAAAATTATTTAAAACGCTGGTCGCCTTCGGAAAAATAACCTTTTATATAAGGTTACTGAAAAGGGTACTCATTTATTTTTTGTTAAAACAGTTAAGAAAAGGTGATGAACACTCAGAACATGAAAATCAACATCACACATATAAATATAACTGTCCCACTTGGGATCTTAGGTTTGATTACAAGACAGGCCTTGTCGAACTGGCCAACATACGCTAAAATAGCTACTGAAGAAACAGGTAAAAAGAAAACATCAAACCGGGAATAGGGAACTGGGTACAAGACTCAAAAGATGGCTCTAAAAGCCTAGGGACTATTGGGACAACTCCAAAAGCCGACGAACGATCTACCAATGCCTTCTGCATGCAGAGTAACCACAGATGCTATCCTCAGACGAGATATCAGATGCCGGATCGATAACGACACCGCCACCGTCGATAGGGACGTCGTCATCGCCGGGATCCTGCGGATGGTACTCTGGCTCCTCCTCCCCCTCGTCCTCGACCTCTATCAGCTCAAGAGCTTCTTCCTCGGGATCCTCTTCGGAATCCTCCTCCACTAGATCCTCCGCAAGCGGTTCAACTAGATCAAAATGCTCATGAAGGAGACCGGTGACTTGTAGCGTATGAAGGTAGTACCATGGAGGTGGAAGCGCCACAGTCCTCGTCTCGACGGTATGAAACCTTCGTACGGGCACTCCGTTAGCATTCGTCTCGGTAGTCGTGACTGGTCCTCGATACGTCGCGGTCGTCGCACCCTCATGTATAGTCCAATTCCCTGCCGTCTCAGCATGATCAAACACTTCGCTCCTCGAGCTCGACTGTGCCAAGGGAACGTTCGGATCCATCTAAAAGCACGCGCATACCCGATACAAGAAGAAAAGAACAGAACGTACAGATGTGCAAGAGTGAGATACCGTCATAAGATATATCCCACAACAACCATATACATGATACATACATCACATAATCATATAAGCAGTTAAATCATGGATATACATAACATAACAGTGTTATATCAAAGGGTCTCAAACCCGCACAGTCAACCTTTGAAAATATGCATGGCACTTCAATATCAGGCTCTAACTTAATCTCATGAGATATCAACACCGTTTTCCACTGGAGAAGAATTAGAGTTGGTCAATCTCTAGCCCACCGAGCAGTTGCCTCCATACCCTCATGCATTTAAGGTCTCAGGACGAGCAACGTCACATGTGCCTCTGAACCGGTCACATGGACTGACTCCTAGATACCACCTTGTATCTGATATGTAAGAAAGCACGTCTGCCTGGGGAAATTCACATGAGAAAATATTTTTTTTTCAAAAGGTTTTCTTTGTGTTCATTCTTTTTCGCTGTCGCAGCTCAAAGCTAATGACTTAATCATCATTTCCCCATCACTTGAAAACTTAGAAGCATAGGACACACAGTCCGAATGCTCAATCATAACGCCCCGAGACCGATGCCGCGGTCAAGGGTTGTGGTCGTAGAAAACAACATTCACCTTTAACAATGTTCATCACAACATGGTTAGGATATACAGTCCACAACAATGTGATTAGGATACACAGTCCACAACAACGAAATCAGAACGCACTGTCCTCGATTTCGAGAATTGGACTGTCAGTCCAGAACATCATGAATAGAACTCATGGCCCCGAATTAACACTGATCTAAGATCACGTGCGTAAAACTGAATACTGGAGCCGACGTCTCGTGTACTAGATTCTCTTTCTTAAGTACTTATTTTTCGTTCAGTGAAAATCAAATTCAAAACCAAACCTTGATAACCTATCCAGGCTATCGAAAGGTTTCTAAAACATTTAGGAGAAAACCTTTTCGTTGAAAATCTTTTAAAAAACATCTTTGAAATACTTTTATCTTTGAAAATCCCCAGTAGGATATTACCAAATAATCTTGAAAGTTTTCACTTGAAGACACATAGTTCGAAAAGGATTTTTCTCTTGTATAACCATAGTTCACCAAGACCATTTCAACATTTAAAACAAGTACTTTAAGTTAATGAGCTTTTGGAAAAGAACACCAATCCCTTCATCTTCAAAGCTTATTAAGGTTTTTAATCCTTATAACAGTTGAGCACAGACACAAGTCTGGCTTAGCAAACTTTCAATCAACAGCAGTATATATTCTCAGTTCAATGCTAATATCACAGTTGA